>CM053587.1:237306977-237328043 GCA_028646515.1 Pseudochirops corinnae | reverse complement strand
TATGCCCTCTATGGATTCATTTATACATATACTCAGATATGTGCTTGTTTGCATATGTAAACCCTCTTATATAAATTTATGTGTATGTATATGTATATATACATTTGTATTCCCTTGCCCTATCCTCATACTGAGAAAATTTTCAACAGTTACAATTGTCACTTTTCCATGTTGTCATGTAACTAGTTCATCTTTGATAGGTACCTTATGATTTCTTTTCCGTGTTTGTCTTCTCATGCTTCTTGTGTTGGAGTGTCAAACTTTCTTTTCAGTTCTGGTTTTTTCAGCAGGAATGTTTGAAAGTCCTCCACCTCATTGAATGACCATATTTATCCCTGGAAGACTATGCTCAATTTTGCTGGGTAGGTGATTCTTGGTTTTAATCCAAGCTCCCTTGATCTCCGGAATATCGGTATAGGGAATTTCTAATGAGAAACTCACTTTACTAATGAAAATCAGCAGATCAACTGTTCCGTAACAGTCTTAGAGTTATCTGTGATCACAAAGAGATCTTGTCTAGGATCACATGGTCAGTATGTTAGAAATGAGCCTTGAAGTCAAATGTTTCTGAAACCAGGTTTTCACTATGTCATGCTATCTTGCAGAGGTTCAAACCAATCCCTCTTCCACATAACAACCTTCAAATATTTGATTTCATATGTCCTTTAATTTTTCTCTTCTCCAGGTTAAAAATGCCTAATTCCTTCAAAGAGATCCTCATATAGCAAGGACTCAAGGATCTTTGCCCTCCTCTTTCCTTCCCTTTGGATAGTTTCCAAGTTATCAAATGTCTTTTCTAAACTATGGGATCCCAAATTGAACCCAGTTATCCAGATGTTGACATTTTTGGAAGTTTTGGCCCTCTTGGATTATATTAGCTTGTTTTGGATGCCATAGCACTATCATTGATTCCTATTGAACTTCTAACCTGGGACTCAAAGGACCAGATATTTGTCAAATTTCTGTATAACCACATTTCCCACATCTTATCCTTGTGAAGCTAAGTTTTTTTTTTTAACCAAATGTATATCTTTACATTTATTACAATAAAGATGGTGTCTACTTTCAGTGTCATACAAGAACCCTGCTAGATGACTCTAAATACAAAAGCTATGGCCTTTCCAATGTGTAGTTCCAAATTTGATGTAAAGCATGGATCACTCAGAACCTGAGGGGTCAGATAAATAATTTTTTTTAATACAAATATGTCCCAAAACTCCCAGATAAAAGCAGCCCATAATATGGTTAAAATCAATCCACAGGAAAGTAAAAGAGGAACAAGTCATTGGCAAGGAGCTGACTAGGAAATTCCTTGGGGCTATAGGAGCTCCTCACTAATGTCCTAAATTCTTTGCCCATATGATTAAAAAAAATAAAGAACTAGACATTTTCTTTAGGTACTGTTAACTTAAAAAAAAGTATCAGAAATATAAAAACTAAAATTTTCTCTACAAACCAAGAAACCAAGAAATACAACAAGCCTTCCAAATTAATACTTGAAAATGTTAATCCCCAGTGCTCATCAGAAATCTGCTACCGGGTACCTCCACGATTCATGAGGGCACAGAAAAGTACATAAATAATCCCATGGTTCGACAGATGAAAATATGTCTTTTTTTCCCCTTTCTAAACAAAACAAAACAAAAAAACAACCAAAAACCCCTATTTGGCAACATATTTAATTTCCCTTCCTTTAATGGGGAAAATTTCAACTGTATAATCCATTCCATGGGTTTCATGCCACAGTAGAGATAGCATATATGAAAAAGGTAGTTTGCCTCATCCAGTATCATAGTTCCAAGATGTTGAAAAAGCCACATCTGTATTATGAATAGTACTTTGTTTCATACCTCTCATATTCTAGTTGACTCTGCCTTTCCAGGGTACAAAATGATGCTAATATAGTCCAAACCATGTACCCAAGGGTAAAGAAATGAACTCTCCCCAATTCATCCCAAATTTTAAGCATGTATAATAACTATGCCTTAAAAACTGGGCCAGGTCATATATGAGGAAGAAATGGGCTTGCATATTTTTTAATATAAAGTCATTTATTGGCATTAATAGATGAAATAAATATAATAACAGATGAAATAAACCCATTAAGTGTTATTGCTTTTAATAAGTACTGTATGGTGAATGAAGAGGACCTAGATTCAAATACTGAATATACCACTTAGAGCAGTTTGACCCTAAATAAATCATAACCTCTATGGGTTCTCAGTTTCTTAATCTGTAAAATGAGTGATTTGGGTCTGTTAATTTCTAAGGTCCCTTCTCATTCTAAATTGATTATTCTAACTCATCTTGTTCAGAGATCTCTGTAATTTTCCTTACTGCCTTTCGTTGGCCACCAATCCTCTATGTATACCAAGTAATTTCATCAGTCATATTGGTTGCTGGAAGTATAGTTTTCTCAGACTAAAGGAGAGGCTGAAGTATCATAAGAGGTGGAAGCTGCTAGGATAGAGGAACTTGGGAATCTGGGAGTTCTTGGAAGAGGAGGAGCATGGTGTAGATTCACACTAAAGAAGAAAGCTGATTGCAAGTGGAGAAAGTTACTATCAAGTACTGACCATAATTGTGTGTAGTTGGATTCTTACCTAGCTCACTGATCTGTGAAGGAGTGATCAGCCTGGACAGAACATACTGTTTTCCTGAATGTTCTTCATGGTGCTACTGGGAACTAGTGGACTTATATCTAGCCTCTACTCTCCCACCTTCACCCTAGTTCACTTCTGCCTGCCCAACAGGCATCCTTGATTATTTTGGAGTTTCCTGCTCTTTTAACCCTTATTTATTTGTTCTTTCTAGTTTTATAATGGGTTTTGTTTCTAAATAAAGATAAGCTGACTTTTAGTGCTTTCTGAATACTTGTCCCAAAAGAGTTGATAAAAAAGGGAAATGATTGATGAGAAGGAGAATTTTTTTTCAGTGTACAGTTTTGGGGAGGAGGGGGGATGATTAAAGTTATGATTAGTCCAGGACCACAGTGACTTTGGCTCAGGATGGGGATGGTATGGGAAGGGAAGGGTTTGCTCTTGGTAGTCTTCCAGACATGAAAGGTAGAAAACATGGACATAGATTAAAGAGATCCTGTTCCTCTGGACTACTATAATGGTAATAGGAATTTGAAGATCTTCCCTCCCCCTTTATAGGCCTAGGTGAATTTGAGGACCTTTCCTGATTTGAAAATAAACTCTGTCCCCTAATAGGCTGCATGTGGTCATATGGAGCCTGTGGTGGGAGGCTTGTTTTTCAGGAAGGCACAACTTTTGTTATTTTGTAGTCAACTGAGTCACAAGGATTGTGATGTTCTCTGGAGAAGGATATATATATGTATACACACATATGTACATGTACATATATGTGTATGTATATATACACACATATATACATACACATATGTACATATCTACACATATATACATACACATATATACATGCACACACATACATATATATGTATATATGTGTATATATATACATATACACCTCTGTACTTCTGAGGCAAGGTTTTGTTTTGGGGCTCACTTATGGGAAGACTTGTGATTTGGCCAGATAAGACTCTGGGCAGCCATTGAGCCTCCCTGTTTTGAAAACCCAGATGTTGGTGCTTCTCTCTCTGATGACTAACTGCATGTTTATGATGGTCAGACAGCTAGAAGCCCCGTCTGCTGAATTATGTTGTTTTCTCTGTCTATTTTTTTTCTGCTTGCAACTTCTGTTTGCGTGCTCTGAAGTTCAGGGTGCTGACTTTTTCCCCTGAACCAGGTAAATGATATATGTTTGATCAAACTAAGATGGTTAACCCCTTTTTGAGTTGCTTTCCTCTAGAAAAGCAGATCAAAGAACCTGTGCTAGCAGCCATCCTGGGTATGCCAGGGTGTTTCCTGCTACAACTACATGTATTTCCCAGACAGCTTTTTTTTTTCTCATGAAGAAAGGCTCCCTTCTTGGGCCTACTTTGTAAAGGAAGGTGTTTAATTTTTATTGATCTCATTCCTTCTTGTTTTTGTTAGAATGAGAAGAGATCTTAGAAATCAACAAATCCCTCAAATTACAGAAAAAAGAAATTGCGGACCTATAGAGGTTATGATTTACTCGGAGTCAAATTGCTATAAATGGTACAAGTGGACAATTCAGGGTTTCCAGGTCTTTGGGGGACAAGGGCTAGGCTGGTCCAAAGCAAGGAATGTGTTTCCTCAAATCAGTATAGAAAAATAGTCTGGGGCTTCAGGGGAAACTCGGAGAATGTCTCTGCCACTGTGTTAGATATCATCTACTATATATATACTATTTAGTCTACCATTATATATGAAGAAAGTCTGTCCCAGAGAGAGGTCTGTAGTCCCACATTCTTACTCATAGTAACTCCTGTGGATCATTTATGAGAGAGTCTGGTGGTCTCCCTTTATTTTGGCCTCAGAGCCTAGGAATATGACCTCCAAAGTCCCAATTGCCTTTCACATGTTATAGAGCTATAATTTAAAAATGTAATAACTGTGTTAAGTATAGCTTCATAGGCCTGGTATGGTGCAATAGAGAATGCTAGATTTAGAGTCAAGGGACCTAGGTTTAAATCATGGCTCTACCACATGCCATGTGGCATTGGAAAAGTCACTTAACTCTCTGGGCCTCTATAAAATCCAGGAGTTTGACTAGATGTTCTCCATCTCTAAATTTATGGTCCTATGATTCCAACTTGCTTTTAGATTATTATAAATTAAAATATCTGAATTTTTTAACCTCTTCCATATTTTAGCTGGCAAATTGCTTTTCAGAGTAGAAAGGTATATAATTTTATGATCCTGTATGAGATTAACCCATCAAGAAATGATAATAAAATAATATGATTTTCTCATTGGTTAGACTTCAGATGCAAATGGTCCCAGGACATATAACTATCCTGCTAATATTCTTTTCATTTAATGGTCTGAGGACTATTGTACAGATTGATAAAATGACTGGATTTTTGGTTTTTTGTTTGTTTTTGTTTTTTGGTAATTTAATCATTTAATATTAGGTAGTTCAATATTAGGATATAAGCTGCTAATGGTGGTGGCTTGGAGGCAAAAGGACCTGGGTTTGAATCCAGCTTCTGATACTGAGACTGACTGTGTGACCTTGAGTAAGTCATTTAACCTCTGAGTACCCCCAGGCTACTCTAATAATTCTTTTCATTTCAGAGCAGTTGCTAATGCTCATTGGTATAGGCAGTTTCCTCACCAGGAAGTTTGAAGGTTCATTATTTATAGAGCTCTTTAAAATTTGCAAAGCTATTAATGTCAATTAGTGATTGTCTCCTCTATGCCCAGGACATGTTGTCTTTAAACATTTATTAAATACCTACTATGTGCCAGGCACTGTGCTGTGTTGGGGATACAGAAAGAAAAAAAAAAGACATTGACTGTCTTCAAGGAACTTACAGTCTAAAGGAGAGACAGCAGGTAAACAAGTAGGAGCGTACACAAAGAAAGTTACGTACAAGATAAATAGGATGTACCTGAAGAGGGAAGGCACTGAAATTAAGAGGTTTGGGAAGGCTTCCTATAGAAAGCATGAGTTTGGTTGAGCTCATCTCCAATCGTTCTGATCCATATCTGGCCATTGAACCCAGATGACTTCGGAGGAGAAAGTGAGGCTGGTAACTTTTCAGAGCCCTGCTTCACTTAAATCCAACTCTCTTGCACATCATGGCATCACCTTCCTGCTGTCATGGTCTTCTTCTAGAACAAAGGACAAACAACAACAACAACAAGATTATAAAGTAGCACTTCAGCTATGTGGCTCAGTTAGTGTTGGGCCTAGAGTCAGGAAAACCTGAGTTCAAATCCGACCTCAGATACTTCCTAGCTGGATGACCCTGAACAAGTCACTTAACTTGTTTGCCTCAGTTTCCTTGACTGTAAAGTAAGGGTAAAAATAGCTACTAACCTCTCAGTGTTGTTTTAAGGTCAAATGAGCTAATATCTGTAAAATGCCTAACTCATAACATATGCTCATTTCCTTCCAGTCCCCTTTCCCTAGATTTGTCCTTTTCAAGTCTCAAGTGATATCCTCTGGTTCTGGCTTTCTATTGGGGGATTTAGTGTTGAGTCATTGTAGTAAGTAGAGAGTTCAAATCCTGCTTCATCCACTTAACACATCTTCTGCTTGCCTCAGTTTTCTCATCCATAAAGCAGGGATAATAATAAAATGATGATGATGATGATGGTGATGACAACAACAACACCTGCCTTTCAGGGTTGTTATGAAAATCAAATGAAGTAATGTTGGCAAAGCACTTTACAAACCTTAATGTACTATATTATAAATGCTAGCTTCATAGGTAAACCTAGATTGATGTAATAAAAGGACCAATCTCATGGCTTCATAGATTTTGAGCTGGGAGACATCTAAGGGTCATTTCTAACAACCCCTTCATTTTATAAGGAGGAGGAAACTGAAGGCAAGAGAGGTGCATTCACAGAGGGAGTCAAGCTGGGATCTGAATTGGGGTGTTGACTCCAAATTCATTACTTTGCACTCTACTGAATTCAGTGTCTTACAATCTAGATGAAGGTGAAAATACTCATGCATGATATGAAATCATATATCTAGACTACCATTTTCCAATTTAATCTCCCCTTCCCCCCAACCAATAAAAGCTTCACGACCATATGAGGATAAATATCAAAAGTACATGAAAAAGTATATCCTCAGAGGCCAAAAAAAGTACTAATAAAACTGCTATGGTAGCAGCAGACGGGCTGTTCAATGGGGAGAGACTGAGTCAATTAGAGGCCTAGCAGAACAGGTCTCCTATTCAGACGACCCTCAGTATCTCAGACTTTCTAAGGGAGACTAGTTATGATGTGGAATATACCTGAAAAACTCATTCCTCTCCCCAAAAGGGTTCATCAGAATGTAATCCTGAAAGTAGACTATTTTCTGCTCTTGCTAATGGATCATATTTTCACATGGCCCTGTTGAAAGGTCTCAAACTGTAAAAAATCCTATCCTCACAGATAATGGGATATTCTTGCCAGCCATCCAGCCCTCATTATTAAACAGTTACTAAGTAAATGGAATGGGGCTGGGGGTCTCCAATGACTGCATTCTCTGTGTCCTGTTATACAGGGCTCATGTTAGGCCTGCCATTCAAAGCATCCCAGAGCTAATTGCATTGGGACTGTCAGGGATTTTACCTTAGAATCTTTCAATTAGCCTGGTTCTGTAAAGGTGTTCTGATTTTGTTTCCAGGACATGTGGATGCAAATTAAAACTGGAAATTTTTGTGCTAATGGTATCTGTATCAACCATCATCCTAGTTTCTTCATTTTTGGAGGCATCCTGTTAAATGTTTTTTCATTTATCGCACCTTTCAGCAGAGATGGAGTGATATCTGACATTTTGTCTATTTTTTGGGAAAAGACAATTTGAGAATTAGACATTTTGGGACCAATTTACTGGTCATGTAAGTCATTTGACTTTACAAAAAAAAAATTTATTGTTTTATTTTCCCATGATTTTCATGAAGAATGGGTCAAAATTCTTGTTTAGTTATGGTTAAAATAATGTTAACAGACCACACTGATCCTTCTATCTATTCATCCATCAATTTGCCCATCTATCCACATTTATCTATCTATCTGTCTGTCTATCTATCTATCTACCTACCTATCTATCTATTTATATCTCCCTTTCTGGAAAAGGAATGAGTTTTTCAGGTACATTCCACATCATAACTAATCTCTCTCTTAGAAAGGTTGAGATACCAGTTTGTCACAACAGGAGACTTGGTCTGCTAAGTCTCTAATTAACTGAATATTTCCACATTCTCTCTCTCTCTGTTTCTCTCTCTCTGTCTCTCTGTCTCTCTGTCTCTGTCTCTGTCTCTCTCTCTCTCTCTCTCTCTCTCTCTTTTTCTCTCTCTCTCTGTCCATACACGTATGTATATATGAAAAACACTTTCTTCATAACAACTTCGTGAGATTGGGAGTGTTATTATGATTATCTTCATTTTACAAACATAATCAGCATTTGAATTTAGGTCTTCTAATTCCCAGTATAGTACATTTTCTATTATTCTTTTCTGCTCAGTAAAAGTATTGGGGATATCCCCTGTTCCCCTGACTCCAAACAATTTCAGTCAGTATTCTGTGATAGTATTAATAAAATGTGCCTTTGGTTCTGTTTTTCCAAAAGATTATGCCTATTTGGGAGTTTCATGAAGGCTCAGGGATTTGCAAGAAAATTCTAGAAATGTTACTGGCTCTGGAAGCAGCACACCTGCTATACTAGTGCACAGCCCACAAGATAGGTTAAGATCTGAGCTCTCCTTTTGGTAAAGTAAGCACAAATTCTTGTACTAAGAAATTTGGCCATTTTGTTTATCTGAATATGCACTGTCTAATAAAAACACCTGGGAATGAGTAATGTTTTTGTGAATTTGCTCTAACTTTAGAAAGTTCTTTAATGTGGATAAAAAAATAGTATTTTTCAATATTTTGATGAGACTGTTTGAGGGTTGTGGGTTCCAGATAATAAAAATAATGTAATGAGGTCTTCCATTATTAGGGAACCTCCTTGTATCCCAGAGATACCCATCCTTAAGATCTGGGGAAGAACAGGCATTCCTGTGGTGGAAAGGACATGGTTCTTCATATCAGCCATCATTTGGGGGATCTAGGGTGGTATCTTCAGGGACCATAAGCCCTTTCTCTAGTTTCTCCCCATACTTTCCAACGTATTGCCCCAGAACCTGCCATTCTTCTGTTTCTACTCACTGCAAGAGCACTACAATTCTTTATCACAACTGGGGTGGTATGGGACAAAATTTCACTTATTGGACTGACCTAGCCCCAAGGCCTGAGTCTCAATCACTAAGACCAAAGGCTTCACACACCAGGTGTTGATGTCTAGAATTTGGTCTAACATCAAAGATTAGTATATCAGACTTAATACAGTCAGGACCTCATATGTATATGGAGGGCTAATGACAATAGATGTAATTATCATTATTCCCCAATATTTGAGAAAGAATTAAAGACTGCCCTTCATAGGACTCTTGGAAGAGTCAAAGACCCCTATACCATGGCTGATAAACTAATATAACTTCTCCTAAACTAGGATTATCAATGATTTCTTAATTGACAGATCCATTAACCCCTTCTAATTTTTCATTCTTATGTCATCTCTGCTAGATTTGGTTTTGTGGAGCATCCTGTCCTCATGAATAATATATGTCTTGGCTTTTCATAAAACTGCTTTCTTAGTTTTCCTCCTACCTATCTGGAAGCTCTTCTAAAGACTCTTTTGATAGACCTTCATGCATATCTTGTTGCTTATTTGTGTACTTTCCCCAAAGCTTTATTCTAAACTTTCACATTTAGTATGTTGATCAGTCTTGTTAATTTTACCTTATGTAAGGTAGAATACATGTCTCAGAAGTGCTTCTCTCTCTCCTCTGACGCTCCCATTAGTCAGGTATAGGCCCTTTTCACTTCACTCATGCACTGTTGCCACAGACAACTTGTTGGATTCTTTGCCTCAGATCTCTCTTTACTCTAATTCATCTCACTCAGTCATTAAAAGTAATAGTCCTAAATCAGAAGTCTGTTTATATCACCCCGTACTAATCAGTAAACTCCAGTGACTCCAAGAGAAGATATAAAATTGTTTTCAAGATAAAATATAAAATCTTCCATTGATTTTTCGAAGTCCTTTGTAATCTTGTCTGACTTTTATGTAATAGGTGCTGAATGAATTGTTGTTTACTTGACTCTCACTACCAAGGTCCTTGAGAGTAAAGATGATTTCATTTTTTCTTTGTATTCATTCATTCGTTAATTTGTCTATCTACTTATTTATTCATTCATGCACTTATTTATCCATTCATTCATTCATTCATTTTTTGTTTATTTATTTATTTATTTAAGACTAGGTTTTTCAATCTTGCTTATCCTGGAAGTACAGAGGCTACTCACAACCCTGGTCCCACTATTGATTAATTTTGAAGTTTTGTTCTGCTCTATTTTCAACCTGGGTGTGTTTGCCACTCCTTAGGTAACTTGGCACCTCTCCATTTCTCCTCACTCTTCATATTGATTGATCCTGGACTTGGTGTTGGCACATAATTGATTTAGAACATGGTAGCTCAAAATTCTGAAACTCAAAGATACATAAGTCTCAGCTTCCTGGACAGCTGAGATCATAGTCATGTAAGACCAGCCTCACTTATTTTTGTATTCTCAACAGTAGGAACTGAAAAATGCTTTCTGAATTGGTTCTTGTCCTTCATGCTCAAAGAGGACAAAAAATGACATCACAGTACAGTGTGTTTGACTGTGGCTGATTAAACCAACACAAGCTCAGTAGGCTGTGCCACAGATTGAGCACAAATAGTCCATGTGAACATTTGGGGAGGTGATGTCTCTAAATTTGCTTATCTCATGTTTATTTTAGGCTACTGAAATTCTGCTGCATTCATACTGCTTTCTTTCATGAGGGCATGCTGTGCTGGGTAGTCCTGTACCAATGTCTCCCATGTCTCACAGTCAGTTCCAAAGTTCTTGAAAAATATCTTGAGATTGCTTCTTCTGACCTCCATGTGAACACTTGCCTTGTGTGAGTTCACTGTAAAATAATCTTTTAGGCAATTGTACATTTGGCATTTGAATAATATCCCATCAGAGTAGTGCTCTCTGCAGTAGAATTTGAATGCTTGGAAGTTATCCTTGAAAAAGTACATCAGTGTCTGGTTCCTTGTTAGGTAAACCTCCTAAGAAAATTAATATGGAAGTGATTGGTTTCCTGATGTGGCACTGCTATACTGTTGTAAAGCCAAGCACGAGCAGCTTTCCAGAGGACTACTACTGTGAACAGCTTTTCAGAATTCTGATTACACAGTATAGTGAGCACTCTATTTATTCAATAACAAATCAGAGCAAAACATTCACAGAAAATCAAGATACAGCATTCACAATGTAACAACTTATCACCGAAAATCAAAATACAGCATTCACAACAACTTATCACTAAAATGGCCAGATAGTTTTCACCACAGTGGTCACATAGTTTTGAACAAAGTATAATCATTTACTCAATCAATCATTTAGTAACTTAATCATTCAATCAACTGAATCATTCAATCATCCTTAAGGAGTCTTGCCTGTGTCTGTGCCTGTTTTGGCATTAAAGTCACTCAGAATTATAAACTTGTCCTCTTGATGGTCTCCAAGTCTTCTTAAAATTTTTCTTTAAGTTCATTCATCATGTTGGGAGCAAATGCACTGATGATGATGGTGTAGCACTTTCCTGCAGTTGGCAGTCACATTGTCAAGAGCCTGTCATTCACTCCCTTTGATAAGCATACAAGCTTGTTGATGAGATTAGTTTAGATTGTGAAACCACCATCAACTTCACTACCCTCCCTATCACTGTGGTCACTTAAGAAAAATATATAGCCAGCTCTGACTTCAAGAAGCTGACCTTTATTTGCCAGCCTTGTTTCACTCAGAGCTGCTACTTGGATGCACACATTTCATGTACCAATGTTGAATGGAATCCTCTTTGCAAATATCTGCATATATATCATGTATATCCGCACCTGCTGTTTCATTATTTGCCTTTTGCCACAGAACTCTGAGGTAGGCAAAAATGATAAAATGCTATGGATGATGTCTTTTGACATCATATCCTGTATAAATTGGATTTAAGTGAAGCATATTTGTATGAAGTTCTTGGTTTCACTCTTTCTATCAGAATCATCATGGTTCAGACAAAAGTCAAAATGACTGACAATGGCTTGGGATACAGTGAATGACCTTGGCAACTTCATTGAGTAACCAACCTCTTAGAGCTCCACAGTGCCTGCTTCAGCCACGTTCATGGTCTTTGAACAAATTTTTCTCATCCATTCATTCCACCAGGGGAAGTCTTTACATATTTGGAATAGACATATCCTTAACTCACCAATAGGTTTAAGACTGGTTGACTGTCCTCAACTTGGTTTAGTTCATTCATGGAAACCATTTATTGGGGTGTGGTTGCTGCACATACTACAGCTTCTTGGAGCCATAGGCAAGAGCTGGGTCACTGGTTGGACATCAAAAGTGAAAAACAAAAAAGACCTGAAAAGGGCTCACCAGCCCCCACACCAGAGGTACTAGTCTTCCTTGATCACACACATGCTTCATTTTCTGAATTAATGAATTAATGAACTTAAGTTGATTGTCCTTTGAAGCTGGGGGCAAGACCAGGGGTTTTGAACTGGTTTTCCCCTTAGGAAGACACATTCATTGGTAACTTTTTTAAAGCTTTAATTTTGATGTTTTAAATATGATTTAGATATTTTTGCAGGTTGCTCAAGTATTTTTATGCATCTTTGATTGAATGTTTTGGTTTTGTACTGGTGCCCAGAGGCAATTATTGTGAAAGGTTCAGTTTTACAAAAGGAAATAATAAACAAGAGAGTGCTTAAAACAGGAGATGTGGTTTTTTGTTTTTGTTTTTCTAGATTGAGGTGAATAAGACAAACCGAATCTTTTCCCTGGTTACCCATGTAACCTTATCATCTCAAGGACAGCAGTAGGAGGCAAAATGAAGTCATGGAAACACCACTGAACATAGGGAAATCATTTAACCTTTCTAAGCCATAATCTCCTCATCTGAAAAATAAGAAGAAAAGTACTTATATCATCTTCCTCATAAGGTTGTTGCAAAGATCATACTTGTAAACATTAAAGCACAATGTAATCCCCAGCCATATTTCTTTAATACAATGACCCCACCACAGTACCTGCATAGGCACACTGACAAATGCTATTTGACAATAAAAAAAAACAACAACCTCACAACTTTGTTGACAACTATGTGCACTAAAACAGGATGGGCAGGACCTATTTTTAGGATTTCATTGATATAGGGAATAAAGAAACAGTTGTTGGTTTTATATTGTTCTTATCTTTGCTATCAGTAAACATATCATAAAGAAAAGCATCCATAGGTGATGCATTATATTTTCATATGGACAAATATTTGTGGGAGGATACATGCATTTAGGCATGTATGTGTATTGTATGTATGCTTTTTATTTTGTGTATGCACGTGCATTTATTACATGTATATGTGAATATATGTGTGTATTATATGTATATGTATGCATATTGTGGAGATTCATGTGTGTGTGTGTGTGTATGTGTGTGTGTGTGTGTGTGTGTGTCCACATAAGGGCTGGACCTGTGGTTTCATTGATTTCATGAACTATCTGGTGAGAAAACTTCTTCAACCTATGCAGTTTCACAGTGTCTCTTCAATTTATAATCTTAGAGTGTTCCTGGAGTCAGTAAGTTGACTTTTCATTAGGTACTACAAGCATTGAGAAGACAAAGAGAAGCAAAAAGAAAGATTATCTCTACCCTCAAGAAGCCTGCATTCTAATGGGAGAAGATAACATGCAAAAGAAAGCTGAAAAGATAAATGGGATAAGGGGAAGAAGGTGCCTCCATGCTGAAGAAAGTCTGGAATAGATTCTGAAGAGGACTGAAGGATTGGTTGGCCTGGGCACTTTCCTCATTCCTTAAAATGGTGGTTCTGAGAGGAACTGACCAATCAGAAGAAACAGTTTGGGCTGTGGAAAGAACTTCCAGAGAGAGAAGGCTAGGTCTAGAGGGGAATTCTGGGGTGACAAGGCTGCTGTGGTGTAAAGGAGAAAGTCTATAGACTTGGTGTAGAGCCCAGAGTTGAATGAAGATATTGCTGGCCTAGACACTTTCCTTAAAATGTAAGTTCTGAAATGGCCTTTCCAGTTCCAATGTGCTATTTCTATAATCCCAAAAGAAGGTAATTGAAACTAGGTAAATATTCTATATAAGAAGGTTCTTCAACTGGGATTTTTGGACTTGGGTTTTAAAAAATATATATTTTTTAATAACTATATTTCAATATATCCAATTTTCTTTTATAATTTTCTGTATTTAAAAGCAATATTCAGAAGAAGTACCCATAGGCTTCATCTGACTGCCAAAATGAGAAGTCCATAAAAAAAAGAAAAGTTTAAGAATTCCTATCCACATACTTTGTATTTATTTTTAATTTATGAAATAAAACAAGCATTTCCACAATATAGTAGAATTTTAAAAAGATTACATGAGAAACTGCAAAGCTATTATGTATAACTTGCTATTCCTTTTAAATATGTAATAGTCACCATGTAAATTTCTTTTTTTTCCCTTTTATCTTCTTTCCCCCTTCCCACCTTAAAAATGGCTACTATTAGATATGAATATACACATGTGTATGTATATATGTATATGTATGTGTGCATACATATATGCATGTATACATCTTTATGTAAAACCATCCTAGATATACTTCTATTTATCAGTTCTTTCTCTGGATGCAGATAGCGTCATCTTTCTAATGTCCTTTGTTGTCAATCTGGGTGTTTATAACAGTTAAAATGACAGTTGTTCAATGTTGCTTTTAAAACAAGTTGTTGCATACAACATTCTCTTGGTTCTGCTCGTTTCACTCTTTATTATTTCATGCAAATTTATCCATGTTTGGAAATGATCTATTGTATTGCCACCCAATAGTAGGAAGGGAATGAAGCCAATCTGATAACTCTTCTGATGCCAACAGTATGAAAATACCTTTACAGTAGATTAATGATATAACAATAATTCAGTCTAGAGTCTCTAAATATTTTCTCTCCCTATGACTGCTGTTGACTAGCCCCTAAAAAGTTCCAACCTATCTTACAAGTGATCATCTGGCTGGCAGTCCTTGCCTGCCCTTCCCTTCCCCACTTTGTTTTTTATTAAAGAAGATATTGCAGAAAGTAAGATGGCTTAGGTCCCAAGAGGCTCAGACAGAAACTTTTTATGAGTTAACTGATGGGTTATTTATATTCTCTACATTAGAATGGGAAACTTTTTAGAAAACTGCATGAAAGTAGTCTGGGTAGAGGCAGGTTTGACTATAACCTTTAATAGCCACGGCATGTCACCACATTGTGAGGATAAACCTTATTCTCTGGGGATTTACCTGCATGAAAACAATCAGGCAACTCTACAAACACTAAAAACACCTGCACATCCCAACAATTTAACAGTGCTGGCACCAAATAGTTCTTCTCATTCATCTCAAAGAATGTTCCCAGCTAATCCTCTCTTGGGGACATAGATAAGCATTCTGAAGCTAATACACGCTTAACATAAATTTAAAATAATGCAGAAAAGGGATTTTAGAGCAGACTACAGTATTTACTGACTTTTGGATTCCTCATCTCTTTTCAGAGTTTTCATTGTTGAAAAGAAAATATTTTCATATAATTGTTCTGCAGAGGCCAGTAACCCCAGCACTATACTACAGTGGGTTTCATTGCCCCCTCACACCAAGCCCCCAACTTGAAAACCCCCTTCAGGTAACAACTTCCAAAAAACAGATGCTAAAAGCTATGGAAGACATTCTAGTAAAGCACCTGGCTCCTTGGCATGGATCTTGTATGGCTGTGTAGGTACCTCCGCTCAGGTAATTTGCTATAAGTTGCATCCATTATAAAAGGTCAGTTTCTTTGTAGCTTTCTCTGACTCATTTTTAAAGTTTAGAATTGTCATGTGACTTTATTAAAGTGAAAGCTAATTCCTTCTTCCTCTTTCTGTATGAGGTATGTGTGCATATAAACACATACACATATGTTAAATAAACATTATCTTTATTTACACAGCTGTCTTAATCCGTGACCACTAAAATATTCATCCACAACATTAGTTCCTTAATTACTTCTGTGTCTCTTTTACTGTTCCCTAGAGTGTGCATTTCACTCTTACCAAAGGTTTTGCTCCATATACTGCTTATCAGGCTTCTCATCAAATATCAACACAAAAACTAAGTTTCTTGTGGTTATGCACCCATTATTTTGGCTTAGAGTTCAGAAATTCCCTCTTTGTTTATAACTTTCTTCCCTAGTTCTTTTAGGTCTTCTTAGTGGGAGTGAGTCAGTTACTGAAACCTGTAGGGCTATATCTCACTATCTCATTAAATGGACCCAAACTGTTATGCCATTTGAAATACATGCATATATACCTACATGCATATGTATGTAGATATGTATGTAGACTAATACATTTTTCAATTACACATTTATTTTAGCTAGCTCCTATTTTCCCCTCCACCCATATCCATTTGAAAATACTTTTAATAGATATAGTAAAGCAAAACAAATTCTCACATTGGCCATCCTCAATAACGTGTCTTATTCTGCATCATCTGATAAGCATGTCCACTATAACTTTGGATAAAGGCATTATACAGAGGGGAATAAACAATCAAGGGCTTAAACAGCTTGCCAAAGATTATACAATTAATAAATTACAGAGCTGGAGATTTGAATCCAAGTCTTATTATTGTATGTAAAGTGCTATTCCAGGAGACTATGCCATGGTGTCTTTGTTAATCTGTACTCATAACTTCTTGCCAGGATTAATTTCTGAATGAAACCTAGCCTATACAGCAATTTTGTAGGCTCCATACATAGCAAATCATGTTAAGAAAAGGACATGAGTATTTATATGCCAAACATTGTGCTAAGTACTTTAGAAATATTATCTTATTCAATCTTTTATTACTCACCAGAAATCCTTTATTCATTTCTCATCTGATCGTCATCTTTTTCCATACAGTAATTGTTCCAAATTTTTCCCGCTCTTCTCAAACTCCAATCGCAACGCCAGCTCTGTCACTCTCATCAGAAAATCTTACTTTTTATTTTGTTGCCGTTGGAAACCTAGCTGGGAGTTCCTTCAATTCCCCAAGTCCACACCTCACAACTTTTTACTTATGCTCTCTCTCTTCCCTTTCATCTTAGGGGAGAGTAGAACAGAGATTGTAAGAAGGGAGATCAGTTAGGAAACTTCCTTTTCTAAGGCTAACGTCCTTTACCCATGACCATAATCTGGTTCCTTCCTGTGTTCTCCAGAACCTTGATCCAGACAGACAGATAGATAGATAAGTAGGTAAGGAGATGAGTAACAATGTTTGGTCTTGCTTTCTCCCTCAGCTATCATTCTATGCCCCGTTTCTCTTTCTGGTCAGTTTCATAGTGAGAGTACCACTCTTACTTATTATTATCACCTCTACTTCATAATCACCAAGTCATTCTCTTTTTTCCATTGCTTTTCAATATAATTTTTGTTCCTACTACTCCACTGAAACCATTATTCAAGTCAATAATAGCTTCCTAACTGCCATATTCAATGGCCTTTTTTCAATCTTGACTTTTTTGGCATCATTTGACACTGTTACTCCCTTCCTCCTGCCCCATTCTCCCTCTTGATACCTTCTTTTTATATAGTTTCCATGACATTGATTTTTCATTATTTTTTCCTATCTATCTTGATGACTCATTCTCAGACTTATTCTCTTGGTCTTCTAGTTCTCTGGCTTTTTCTTCTCAGTTTTCCTCTTCCCCTTTTCATCCCAGTGTAAAGGTATCTTGCAGGGTTTTGTCTTTGTTACTTTTCTGTTCTGTATCTGTACTTACTCTACACTACATATTGTACCCAAGAATTGGAAGGAATCTCAGGAGCTATCCAACCCAATCCACACCTGAAACCAATCCTCATTACAAAATACTCATTAAGTGGTCATCCAGTCTTTGCTTAAAGACCTCCAAGAAGGGAGAGGATATCAACTATGCATCATGGCAGCCCTTTTCACATTAGGAATTGCTAATTATTTGGAAGGTCTTTTTTTTTCTTTCCTTTGAACCTAAATTCACCTCTTTGCAACTTGTACCAGTGGTACTAGTTCTGCCCTATGGAGACAAACAAGTCTAAGCCCCTTTTCACATGATAGCTTCTCAAACATAGCTATCATGCCACTTCTCCTCTCCCCTTTGCCCCTTCCCTCTAGTCTTCCCTTCTCCAGGGTAAACATTCCCGTTTCCTTCAGATGATCTTTAAATGTCATGAACTCAAGGACTTTTGTTATTCTGTTTGACCTCATCTGTACACTCTCCAACTTATTGATGTCTTTCCTAAAACGTGATGTTGAGAACTGAAGTACTCTGAATGGGGCCTGACCAGGGCCTATCATCTCTTTTTTAGTGATAATGATAATATTATCACTCCCTTTCCCCCCCGCTTTGAATCTATATTAAAGTCTAGATGATAACTGTGAACTCAAAGTCCTTGAATGTTAGGTTAAAGAATATAGACTTGCATTGTCCCAGCTAGCTAGATATGAAATTTCAATAGTATGTTTTACTTCTTATATCTTTATTCCCTATACCTCACTTTATACCTCCCACATTACCAAATCCTATCAACTCTACCTGGAGCAATATTTTGGGTCCAAGAATTATTTTCCCATTCAGTTCACTTCTGTCCATTCATTACTTCTATCACAATGGCAGTTCAGACCTAGTTCTCCTTCCTATCAACATCTCTACATTCTCCCTGGCTCTCCTCCCCAACCTTCTTGCACTATTGTCAGATTAATTTTCCTAATGGATATTTCTCATATCTATATCACTATAATGCTTATAAATGTCCAAAGAGCATCAGTTTCCCTTGAAATAAAGTCTATATTCTTTAAGCTAACATCGAAGACCCTTACAAAACTTGTTTTTAACTTACATTATTTGGTGGCATCTCCCTATATATTACTTTATACTCCAACCGGATTGGACTATTCTCCATTTACAGATGCACCCTAAATTCTTGTGTCTCCATACTTTACCTCATGATGGTACTTGTATCTGAAATGTCTTTCCTCCATCTCTACTGTTATAATCTTCTTCATCTTTGAAAGCTATTCCAAATGCCTTCTCAAACTTCCCAGTTGAAAATTATTTGTCCAAATTGGAACTACTAAAAGAAAGGGATGCTCAAAAGATGGATTTTGTCTCCAACTCCTTAACTTCCCAAAGTTACTGACCTTTCCTAGATGCAATTAAACCTGTGGGAAGTCATTCCTAGAAAAAAGCAAAGACCCTGTTGCAGGACCCTAAAGAATATCTAGTCCAGCCTTTCTGTGTTACAGAGAGGTAAAGTTATTGTCCAAGCTCACACCAATAGCATGTGATCCCAGGTCTTCTGATTACACTTCTAGAGTTCCTTCCACTGTGTCATGCTGCCCATGGAGCCTGGTTAAATTTTATGTTTTTGCCCATTCAGAACTCTCTTGCCATATTGCTAGCAAATTCTTCCAGTTTACCTCCTTGGTCCCCTTCATATGATTATAGAAATGATTGGGAGTGGGTGGTATAATCAGATGGCATGAATTTGAAAAGAGAAGTATAGAAAAAAAAAGAGTAGGCTAGAGATAAGATAAAAAGCTGGAGCAAAGATCTAGAAGTAACAGAGGGAAGTAGGGAGTATTCTAATTTATTTTTCTTGAATCTGTGAATCCCTGGGCATGAGATAAGACATAGTAAATATCAGAGAGAAAATGCAAAGGATATAGCATCTTTCCAGGGAAAACCAGGTATTCATGAAAGCCAAGAGGATGGAAGAGTTTAAGAGGATGATATTAAGAATGAAGCAAACTTTGTTGATGAAGAACAGCTCTCCAGGATATTGCCCAGTCTCCCTCAATGATTTTTGCACCTGGCTTAACGTCTTTCTCCTTTCTGACTATTTCATCATCTTGGATACTTTAGTATTAACACTAATTAATACTTCTAAAACATTGGCCTCAGTTCGTCAATCTGAGGACCTCCATCTTTAGTCTGAGGACCTCCATAGACCTCCATCTTTATTCTACCTTAGGCAGTCACAGCATTGCTAATTTCTTGTTTCCACATTACCTGTAAATACCATAAGATCCTGTTTATCCTCATCATGAAATGTAGTTCCACGATCTCTCCCTCTGTCTTTCTGTCTTGGTATCCAACACTTTCATTCTGGTTTCATTTCCTAAGTAATCTTTATCTTATGGCCATCTATTTAATCAACCAGTCACTGTCTCTCTCTTTCTCTCCTAATCTTCTTTTCTTTTTTTTTCAAATTATTTATTTATTTTTCGTTTTCAGCATTCATTTCCACAAGATTTTGAGCTACAAATTTTTATCCCTGTCTTTCCCCTACCCTCACTCCAAAATAGCAGCCCTACTGAATACCCCTTCCTCCAATCTGTTTTCTATTATATTCTCCCCCATACCCCCCCTAACTTTCTAGTAGGGCAAGATGGATTTCTAAAACCCAGTGACTGTATATCCTATTTCCCAGTTGCCTGTGAAAAACAATTTTTTTTTAAACATTTGTTTTTAAAAGTTTGATTTTCAGATTTTTTTCCCTTCTTCCCTCCTCACCCACCCCCACTGGGAAGATAAGCAATTCAATATAGGTTATACATGTGTCGTTATGCAAAACATTTCCATAGTAGTTATATTGTGAAAGACTGTTTCCTTCCATCCTATCCCTCCCCCCCAATTGTTCTATTTTCTCCTTTGACCCTATCCCTTTTCAAAAGTGTTTGCTTCTAACTATCCTCTCCCCCAATCTGCCCTCCCTTCTATCATCCCTCCTTTTATTCCCTTCCCCCTTATTTTCCTGTAGGGCAAGATACCCAATTGACTGTGTATGTTATTCCTCCTTCAGGCAAATTCAAGGAGAGTAAGGTTGTCCCATTCCCTTTCGCCTTCCTGTTCTTCCCCTCCATTGTAACAATTTTCTCTTGCCTCTTTTAGATGAGATAATTTACCCTAATCTATCTCTCCCTTTCTTCTTCTCCCAATAAATTCCTCTCTCACCTCTTAATTTTATTTTTTAGATATCATCCCTTTATATTCAACTCATCCTGTGCCCTCTGTCTATGTATACATGTACACACATATGCCCACACTCATATACATTTATATACACATACACATTCCTATACATTTATATGTATATGTGTATACACACACACACACACACACACACACACACACACACACACACACACACACACATATATATATATATATATACAGATATACATATGTATTCCCTTCAACTACCCTCATACTGAGAAAAGTCTTATGAGTTACAATTATCATTTTTTCCATTTAGGAATATAAATAGTTCAACTTTA
>CM053587.1:237270149-237306477 GCA_028646515.1 Pseudochirops corinnae | reverse complement strand
TCTATTTTTTAGGGTGTTAATTTCTTTAGTCAGATTGCTGACTCTCTTTTCATGATTTTTTTTCAACATTCTTATTTCTCTTCCCAATTTTTCTTCCACTTCTCTCATTTGGTTTTCAAAATCCTTCTTCAGTTGATCTCTAGCTTTAAGGCAATCTTCATGTTTATTGGAAGCTTTTGGTGGGGGAGCTCGGGCTGTGCTGTCCTCCTGCAGCTCTCTGCCTTGGTCTTTCTTTTCTCCAAAGAAGGAATCTAGGGTTTGGTTGCTGTTCTTACCCTGCTTCTTATGCTTATTCTTCTTCATGGTTGGTCAGTCCATGATTTTTTTTTTAATCTCTGTGGAGCTCTGCTTCCAGAGGGGAAAACTCTGTCCCAAATTGCTGGGGTCCTCCCAGCTGCTGGAGCTCTTAGGAAGTTGCTGGGTCCCTCCCCCACTTCCAGCTCACTGAATAAAAATGAGCCCCAGGACCAAAGCCCAAGACCACGATCTGGATCCAGGCCGCTCAACACGAGAGCACTTAGCCTCTGAATGATTGCTTGGTCCCCCTGCAGTCTGCAGGCTGGGAACTCTGAAGCAGCAACGTGGAGGTGGGTGCACACCTCCGCTTTCCGCTTCTCAGCCTTGGAGACAGTTTGGCCAGACTGCTTTTCTCCCACGACCTTGCAAATCCCACTGACCTAGTTCTGGACACTGCTGCAGTTGCTGCCAATCCCCTCACCCGAAGCTCCAGCCAGGGCTCAGCTCCTCTTGTCCAGCCACCCCCGGGGCACAACCTCGGTTTCAGGCCAGGCTGGTTTCGGTTTGCAGTGCTGATATGGTTCCTTATAGCCGAGCTGACTTTAGTGGAAAGTATATTTGTGTGCATTTTGGAGTTCTAGAATTAGCTTAGAGTCATATTTTATGATTATTTTGGGGTGGCTATGTGACATCTGTGATATGTTGCTGCTTTTATATATAAGCTGCCATCTTGACTCCCTTTAGAGACATTTTCTTACAAGTATTGGAAGTGGTTGGAGCTGGAGGCCACATCAAGTTTGTGTTTCTACTCCGCCTCATTTTTTTTTCTTGACCCTGCATCTCCTCAAGCTGTCATCCTATTTCTATCCCTTTCATTACTAAGCTAATAGAAAGAGGATTATGATTAACATACTTACTATTCACTTATTTTCCTCTCCAGTGTTTTTTCTGCCATGTTATCTTCCTCTCTGTGTTTTTTTCTACCGTGCCCCAGAAACCTTTTCATTCTAGAAGCTCAGTCCTGGAATTCATATATTGAAAGTACACTCTGCCCCTGTGACTTTCCCGTCAGATTGGGTGTGGCCAGCAATATGCTTGTAACAAATAGCTTTAAAAAAAAAAAAGGTACCCATGACACACTTTTAAATTTAATCTGAATTATTAACATTTCCTCTATCACTTTAAGTCTAGAAATCAATAAAACAGTGAATTAGACTCTGAATTGTGGCATTTGCAGTTTTCTAAGGTATAAATACACTGAAAATCTAACAATAATCCAAGTGGTTTTGAGCTGGCTACAGCCCACCTCTGCAAAACTCTTTCTTCATTTCTGCTTGTGTTCATATTCCCAGCAATTAGTACAGTACTTGGCACATAATAAATACTTAAATAATGTTTGTTTCCTGATTACTCATTGACTCACTTCTAACAGAAACTTAGAATTGGAAAGACCACCAAAGACCAAAGAGCAGCTATTCTAATCCATAATGAACCAAGAATTCCTTCTACAATCTCTCCTTTCCCGGCCCAAAGGTCTTCAGTGACTTCTGTTGTCAATAAAAAGAGTTCTTAATCTTTTAAAAAATTTATCTTAACCAATCAATACTCTTTAACTGTGATATCTACATTTTCAACATTGCATCTGCAACCCTGGAGAATAGAAGTGTGATTGCCTAGTTTCGAAAGGCTTTGCCTTGAACAAAATGAACTGAGAAATGGCATTTTGGTTCTCTGTTTCTTCCTGAATTAGATGACCTCTCCTTTCTGTCCTAGTTCATTCTGTTTTAGCTTTTCTCCATTACACAATAGCTAGGGGTAGCTTAGTAAGCTAAGAAGTCAGTTCAGGGTTAAGCTGTTGTTGCTTGACAGAGTAGACATATGTAATGTGATATGAATGTTATGTGACTATGGCATGGTCATGTTGTTTGAGCAAAAAGGATTGGGGACATGTGCTATCAATCACCTCTCACTCCTGGATATTTGGGAGGGTTAAGGCTGACCCAAGTAGATTCTGATAGCAGATGAACTGTTAGATCATGTTATTTGTTGGATGTGATAATCAATGTGTATTTTGGTAGTATGGATTGAGGTAATCAAGGCATATGAAAGCTTCCTATGAACTCCTAAGGTATCTTAGTTGTTTTTAAGAGTAACGCAGAAAGAATAATCTTGGCAATACTGCTCCCATAAAGTGAGCATTAGCTGAGAACAATTAAGTGAACAATGCTGCCATGGGCTCTCTCAGACAGAGGATTTCAGTGTACCAATGGGAGATAAACACGGGTAATTCTCAGTTATGTAGGTATGTATGTATGCTGAAAATTCAATTCAAGACCATTGATTAAACACTAAGGCACTGTGATGGCCTAAAGACCAAAACAAAAATTATCCTTGCCTTTAAGGGGCTAAATTTCTGCTGGGGCAGTTATTGTATAGCAGCTAACACTTAATAATAATTAACAGTTACATAGCATCTACTCTGTTCCGGGCACTGTATTAAACACTTTTATAATTAGTATTTCATTTGAGCCTCACAACAACCCTGGGAGGTATATATTATTATTATTATCCCCTTTTTACAGATGAGGAAACTGAGGGAAACAAAGGTTAAGAGAACTACCCAGAATCACATTGCTAGTAAGTGTTTGAGACCAGATTTAAACTTAGGTCTTCCTAACTCCAGATCTTGCCACAGGTGCATCATTTGGCATAAATAAAAAGTAAGAAAACATTTGTTTTTTTAAATTATGCAACTGCTCTATGTAGCTTTTTATCCTCCAAGTGCATGGAGAAATATAGATAGATGATAGATAGATAGATAGATAGATAGATAGATAGATAGATAGATAGATAGATATTCATATAAATATATAATTTATATATAAATTATGTGCAAATTTATATGTAATCTATTAAAGCTTGAAACTCCACTAAGATTTTTGAGACACTCCATACAGATAGAGATATAGATAAAGATGTACATAAATGTAGACATATATGGGCGTAGATATTTATGTTTGCTTAGGAACAATTTTGTAATTCTGTTTCAACATGACAATTTCTGTTATGAATAACTGGATTCTAGCCTAGAACAAAAAAAGAAGCCCCAAGGGAAATTAATCAATTCAGCTTGGTGCTCCTCTTTATTCAAAGCTTTAATAAAGTCATCATTTTATTGATGTAAAAATTCTCTTCACCAGTACAGATCAACACCACTTCCCACTTCGTCAACATATAACCTGTGTCTAATTTTTAACAAGTGTAGAATTTCTGTCAGTTCAACTCTACCTAGCAACAACAACAATAACAGCAATCCCTTCTACAATATCACCAGCAGATAGTCATCCAGTCTCTGCTAGAATACCTTCAATGAGGAGAATCTACTTCTTCCCAAGGCAGCCCATTCTACTTTGGAATAAATCCTATTATTAGGAGGCTTTTATTTTTATGAAATACAAATTTGCCTCTTGGAAACTTCCAACCATTGCTCCTACATCAGCCCTCTTAAATCAAGCAGGGAAAAAAAATCTAATCTTTTGCTATATGAAAAGTCTTTCTGATATTTGAAGATAGCTATCACATTTTCCATAAGTCTTTCTCTCCTTGCTTAGGGAGAGCATATGTGATATAAATCATACATGTCTTCTTTCAACCTATGATTGTATGAAATGGGCTATTTTTCTAACCATCTTGATAATATAAAATAATTTCAATTTTTTTTATTTTTCCTTCTTGCTTCAGAACATTATGTCTGTATGTCTTCCTTTTTGCCCCAGATCCTTTTGCCCCTAACTCAGCTTCTATCTCTTCAATCCACTATTTTGTCCTTTTACTTCCTTCTTTTACAGTTATTTCTTCCATCTCTCTTTCTATGTAAACACTTCTAATACTTACCCATGAGTATTGTATATATTTCATTATTACAGGGTATAATAAAACTAATATCTCTCAGGCTTCTCCCTCCTCCCCACCCCCCACACCTGCCTATAAGATTTAGTGTATACCCTGACATAATTGGACTCACCATGCCCTACCCTTAGCACAGGTTGTGCTAATAAATTATACCTGAATAAAATTTACTAGTGTCATTTCAATATGTTAATTTTACTTAAAGAATCTAATCCAGGGCTCAAGTCCATTAACACAAGCCTCTTCTCATAGATAGAGAATGATTACTCAATGCTCCATGTCTCTGTGTGGGACAGAACTAACTAAAAGTTTGGGAGAAGAGACAATCTTATGCTGATTTCCAGCTTCAAGAGAGGTGATAAGTCGATTGCACGCCACCATGGGGGGCGGGGGAAGGGAGGGGAGAAAATCTGAAACTCAAGTGATTGTGGAACTGAATCTTGTAAATTAAAAGTAAATGAGCAAATAAAAAAAAATAAAAAAAAAAAAAGAACTGATCATAAGCCAGTTCATAAAAGGAAAAAAAAAAAAAAAAGAGAGGTGATAAGTGGTTCCATTTTCTTTAGGGAAAAGTTGCTGACAGGAGAAAAAGTTTCCATGAAGATGACAGGTAGCATTTCTATAAAATTAATGCATGATTGATTTTAAAGTATTTGCCATTTTTCTTATTTAAAATATTCTCTTGATAATGGTGACACCTGATGATTTGTAGATATTCTTGATGCAATTTTTTGCATAATATTTGGCTTTTTTCCAAACCACTACCAGGTTTTCAGTTTCATATTGTTTTGGTATACCATAATTTTCATATTTTTCCCTAAATTCTCGAATGTAATTTTCTCTGTGGCACATACTGAAAATAAGTCAAATCAGGGCCAAGTGATATTTTTATTTGAAATAATGAAAAATAAAATGTATGTCTCCAATTTCTCAAATATGATAAGTTTGTAGCTATATGTTTTATGGAATGGGACAACTATATGAAAGAAGAGGCTATTTTTCTTCTCCCTGAGACTTCTTTATTACCAGAACAACCTGCTGTTTTCTATCTTGTGAAGTCCTCTCTTTTAAGAGTCTCTCATTGAGAAAAAAAGGCTGTTTTTTAGGAAGTCTGTCCAGATGAGTAGATTCAAAAGATGATATAGTCTTATCTCATTTCTGTCTCTTTCATAAGTATCAAATTTTGTGAATAAGAACAAAAAATAAGCAAATGTGTTTTGATAACCTGGAGAGCAAGATATATCTTTGTAAATTTTATACACATTTCTATCAATTAAATCTACCTGCCAACAAGTCTTTTTTTGGGGGGAGGGGTTATTTTTGTTTGTTTGCTGCTTTATACTCCTCTAGGCAAAAACAAATTTCTTACTTGTTTTCAACCTTCTACTCTAGTCAATCATATTTTTGTTGCCATAAAGCATTCTCAGAAAGACATATTGAGAATGTAAAACTTTGCTATATCTACTCTTGATATATAATTAGTATACCATAGCAAAGTAGAATATAATGTGTAGATATTTAAAACACATAGCATAAAATCTAGTTCTAAAAGCTCTCTTCTAATAAGATGTTTCCTACACATGGGGTAAAATCATAAAAGTTCTATGATGAATGTGGCTAGAGAAACAACTTTGTGTAATATCCTATTGATATCAAACAAGATATCAAACAAGAAGACGGAAATAGGATTCCATATAGGTGTCAAGTTTTCTGAATATTCAATGACCAGCATCCTACTAATTTGTGTCTTATCACTGCATATTTAGTCCAACTCCTCTTGTCCTAGGTGTCTCTTATGGTATATATTATACTACTTCAGTGAGGCAAATCATTATTAGCAAAATATTCTTGCATACTAATGTATATCATGTGTTTTTCAGTTGCCCATCGGATCATGTGGAGTCTTGAGACTACTTTTTTCATAGAATTATACCAAAATTTAATTTTTTAGTCCTGGATACAAAAATAAGGCACTGAAAATAAATTGTAATAACTCAGGAAAATCCATAGGATTAAATTTAGAGAGTGGGTTAGCTATTTCCACTGAAAAAATAAAGTGGATGAAAAATATGCCTTGTTTAGACATTTTCTTCTCACCAAGACAATATATAGCTAAATGTGTGACCTGTTAAGTTAATCCACTTTTGCTACTAGTATTGCTATAGTTACAGCCCTGTCTTAGATAGTTGCCATACTTATGAAATGAAATGAGCCCAGAATTTAGTATTAGAAGGAGATTAGACTGGACTGCATTTGAGAAATTAGTCTTTTACAGTCCCAAACTACTCAGTGCTACATACACACACACACACACACACACACACACACACACTCTACCACCACAACCACCACCACCAACAACCTTTCATATAATTTTGATATTATCATAGGACTTGAATCACAACATTCTCAGTAGGCTCAAGACTTCACATAATTCAACTTGCAACTGAAATACATATGACATACTTTAGGTAAGAACATTTTAGGTAAAATGATTTGGCTCACAGAGTAGTATAATATACACTATCAGAGAGATGTAGGACGAGAGGAGTTGAACTCATTGTATAGAGATGAGACACAACAAATGGCCCAAGTATCACATTCACAATCTACTCATCTGAGCAGACTTCTTAAAACCATATCCTTTTTTTCTCAGTGAGAGATTCTTAAAGAGAGGTTTTCACAAGAGAGAAAATGATAGCTTATTCTGGTAATAAAAAAGTCTCAGGAAGAAGAAAAATAGCTTCTTCTTTCATATAGTTGTTCTATTCTATAAAAAAATCGGGGGAAACTGGCCTATAATAATCATAATAATTAGCATTTGTGTGGTGCTTTAAAGCATTTTATCTCATTTTTTCTTACAACAATCCTAGGATATAGGTGTTATTATTGTCCCCATAATAATAGATGGGGAAACTGAGACTGTGTTTAAGGGATTTGCTCAGAGTAACACAGCTAGTAAGCATCTGATGTGTGGTTTGAACTCAGATCTCCTTAATTTCAGGTGCAGGGTTCTATCCATTAGGCTGCCTCGTGTGAATGCCTTGCTAACTCAAAGCAAGAATTGCACAAAGACATGGAGGGTGTATAATCTGCAGTGGTGGAAGGAATACTCATACTAGTGAAATCATAGTTCCATATCTGTTTTCACGGAATTAGACTAGAACTTATATTTTAGTACTGGATATGAAAATAGGGCACTGAAAATAACTACATGAGTTACCAGGTATTTCTTGCAAGTTATAATCTTGCAAGAAAACATTGCCAGCTCATAGGCAAGAACAGAGAGTGGAGATCTAATCCAACCTCCACGCATAAGAAAATGGAATTTCAGAGAGGTTAAATAATTGGCCCATGTTCACAGTGGTAGTAAGTGGCAAAACCAGGATTCCAGTACACAATTTTTGTCTTTAAATCTAGGGTTCCATGTAATTTTAGTTCAGTCACTTCACTGTGGAATTTTTTGTCCTTTCATATGTAAATTTTGGGCACATATATGTATATACAATATATACATATGTATACATACAAATGCATGTATTTTTCAACATGGTACCTTATATATTCTTACTAATTGTAGCTTTGATAAGTTATTATGAAATACTTTTATATCTTCTGAGTTTAACAGTAGAAAGCATGCTGTTAACAACATCAATTCTATTATATATGTAACTTTGGGAGCTAGGCATAACAATCTGAAAATAATATTCAAGGAAGATATACTAAGCCCATGCTAGGATTATATTATTTAAAGCAGAAAAAGACCTTAAAGATCATATTGTCCAACACCTTCTGTTTTACAGACAAGGAAACTAAGATACCACTTGGTTAATTGACTTGTCCAAAGGCACGTGACTAGCAAGCAGTAAAACCAGAATACAAATCTAAGTCTCTGACTGAAAACCTAGTGTTTTTCCCACTATAGAACATTTCTACACAGAAGGATCCATACTAGTTCCTACAAATACAAAAATGGTAGGAAAAAAAGATAGCCACTGTTATATCAAGATCACATTAACTGGAGGATATGTCATGGACTAAGCTGATTTGTGACCAAATAACACTTACTTGGAGCCATCCATGCCTATATTTTCCTTTGAAATACTGTTATGTGAAAAAGGTTAAATAAAGGCAAGATAGAAGACTGGGCCCACTGCTAGTCCCCCACTCCCTGTCCCGTTTTGGAGGCAAAAAAAAAAAAATTGAAAAAAAAATATTTCAACCTTACTACATTTATAATCAAGGGGAGGGCAAGAATACTCAGTATCTCTCTCTTTTTCCTCTCTCTCTCTCTCTCTCTCTCTCTCTCTCTCTCTCTCTCTCTCTCTCTCTCTTCTCTCTCTCTCTCTCTCTTTCTCTCTCTCTCTCTCCTTCCCTCTTTCTGTCATCTGTGTGTTTGTGTCTGTCTCTTACACAAATACATACACACACTGTACTATACCTCATCCTGCAAATTCTCATTTCTTGACATTCAAAAATTCAAAAGGTGATACATGAGTATTTCAAGAGGAAGGCTATGCAAATTAAATATATTCTATATTGCTCTATATACCCAGCAATATAGAACTGGGGAAGAGAAAAAGGTACATTTGCAAAACTAGGAGTTTGGGCTCTGCAACACACTTTGACTAAAGTAGACACTTTCCTAGGAGTGCAGGTGAGGTGGAGAGGATGAATCCATGTGATTAAACAGCTTTCAGAATCATATCTAACTTAGTCTGGTTATCTTCACAATGTTTATAACAGTCACTGCCCTGAATGAGTTTACAATCTAAAAGAGGTGAAAGAAACATTTAGAAATAACAGTAAAACAAGTTGGAATATTTTTGTGTTCACAAGAGGTAAAAAGGATTCTCAGGAGAGATTCAGTGCCTTGGATATAGTAAGTATAATGTTCTTCCCACAGATATGATGCATGCCATTACAGCATCCTAAAGAGGGAATTGAATCGTGGGGTGAGTGGCAGTTTGACTGTCAGCTGGAGCCTGTTAATTGCCATGACTGAGGAGAGACTGTGTGAGGTACAGAGAGAAAGAATTAAGGGGGAACTTCTTTCCTGGGGGACTAAGGGAGTTAGCAATCATCTTTTAGAAAGGTTGAAGAGATATTTCCTGAGAGGTGAGTTAAATGCATAAACTGTGGTGAAGGTGTCCTAAGAAGAATTCTTGAAAGACTTTGTCATCTTGGGAGAGCTGAATGGTGGGACTGCAATTGCAGAGATGAGGAGAAGTTGCAGTTATTTGTTAGAGGGGACTTGGCCTGTGATCTTTCTTACTGTGATACATTGTTGAAATATTTAAATATGCCTCTCTAGTATTTGTTACACTTAATAAATTAGATAGCTGGCACTATTGTCTAGTTTAGCCTATGAGACTAAGGGATTTGGGACAGACAGGGATGAGCAAAATTTATGGGAAAAAAGAGGTTTTGTTCAGTTTATTGTATAAACTAAGTTAAGGAGTCAGAGCTAATCAATAAAGCATTAAGAAAGATTACACATATCTATTAATTATGAGGTTAGATGAGAGTATGCTCCTTGATTGCCTTGGAATCTATGATGAAAATTAATAATGGAATGAGCCAGTAGCAGTTAAAAAGAAGGGTGATTATCCCACCTAGGCTACATGTGAGTATAGTCTCCTCTAAAAATCTGCTACCATTGGTACCAAAATGGTTGTTGAATTGAAATTAATTAAGAGTGGGAGGAATGTCAATCATTTCCAGATGGAAGAATAAAAGGAAGCTTCACAGATGAAGGACTTAAGTTAGGTCCTGAAAAAATAGAAAGATTTTATCCGACAGAGATGTACAGTAAAAATTCTACAAAAATCTGTTTTTATATGTATTACTAGCACCAGAATACCTTTCAGAAGGTAGGGGATAATAATTTTTAAATACTTAATCCATCTGCTATTATATGGAAAAAGGGATCTTTCCCCTCCCATCAGGAGAATTTCTAGCTAATTGAAGTTTATTTCATCAAGCAACAATTTAAAATATGTATATGTGCCTTTGTGTATGTATGCATGTATGTATATATACACATATGTATATATTGTATATATACATATGTACATGTGTGTACATATAAAATCAATTGGAATATAAACTTTCTTAAAACTAATATTCTGATAAGATCTGACTATTTATTATGGACATAGGGTCACATTATTATCATTATTATGCTCTGTTTTAAAATAGTGATTATCTTAGGGCTATTATAATATTCTCAGCAGCTTAACTCCTTTACTAAATGACCCCTAACTGAAATCCTTTTTTAGTTCCTCCTTTTGCATCTGCTTTTAATAGTTTTCTTGTCTCCTCCATCACTGTAATTTCTTTCTGCTCTGAGTGTCTAAATTTATTAGTATGGCATTGCCTCATTATACATAGATAGGCATATAGACACACATGTTTATATACATGTGACTATATTATTATTATTATTATTACTTCCATTTTGTTTTGGACTGGAAATCCAGTTAAGTGTATCCCATCTATCAGAATCCTATCTATCAGAAGAAGAAAGTCTCCAACTGAAGGTCTTAGGGATCCCATTATAACTAAGGTGCATGAAATTTGTGCCATTTTTCACGATTGCTCAAGGACCTCTTTTGTTCAATTTTTCGTCCTTTGTCATTTTCAAGGTGTTTGAAATTGCAAGTGAATTCTGATAATTGAAGAGCTATGGGTGGGGTAGGAGAAGTGAAAAAGCATTTATTAAGCACCTACTATATTCCAGACACTATGCTAAGTGCTTTAAAAATATCACCTTTGAGCCTCACAGCAACCATAAATATTATTACTTCCATTTTGTAATTAAAGAAACTGAGACCAGTATCCCAAATACATCATAAAAAAGGGAAATAGACCCACATTGACAAAAAAAATATTTATAGCAGCTCTTTTAGTGGTGGCAAAGAATTACAAATTGAGAGGATGCCCATCAATTGGGGAATGACTGGATAAGTTGTGGTATATGAATGTAATAGAATACTATTGTGCTATAAGAAATGATGAGCAGATAGATTTCAGAAAAACCTGGAAAGACTTACATGAACTGATGCTGAGTAAAGTGAGCAGAACCAGGAGAATATTGTACACAGTAACAGGAACATTGTACGATGACCAACTTTGATAGACTTGGTTCTCAGAAATACAATGATCTAAGACAATTCCACAATACTCATGACGGAAAATGCTATCTGCATCCAGAGAAAGAATTATATGTCGATCAAAGCATGCTATTTTTGTTTTTTGTTTGTTTTGTTTTTTTTCTTTCTTGTGGTTTTCCCCTTTTGTTCTGATTCTTCTTTCACAACCTGACTAATGTGGAAATATGTTCAATATGATTGTACATGTAAAGCCTATATCAGATTTTACACAATCTTGGGGAAGGGGGAGGGGAAGGAGGTGGGAAATTTAGAAATCAAAATCTTATAAAAGTGAATGTTAAAAAAAAGAAAGAAAAAGAAAGGAAGGAAGGAAGAAAGAAAGAAAGAAAGAAAGAAAGAAAGAAAGAAAGAAAGAAACAAAGAAACAAAGAAACAAAGAAAAAGAAAGAAAGGAAGGAAGGAAGGAAGGAAAAAAGAAAAAAAAGAAACTGAGGCAAACAGAAGTTAAGTGACTTGCCCAGGGCCATATAGTTAGGAAGTATCTGAGACTAGACTTGAGTTCAAGTCTTCCTGACCTCAGGCCCACTTCAGCCTTCTATCCATTCTGTCACCTACCTGACTCTGTATTATTACATATATTATTCTCTCTCTCTCTCTCTCTCTTTCTCTCTCTCTCTCTCTCTCTCTCTCTCTCTCTCTCTCTCTCTTTCTCTCTCTCTCTCTGTCTCTCTCTTTCTCTGTCTCTCTGTCTCCCTCTGTCTCCCTCTCCCTCTCTCTTTCCCTCCCCCCTGTCTCTCTTTCTCTCTCTTTCTCTCTCCCCCTCTCCCCCCCTCCAATGCTATCTCTCTCAATCCATTAACCTGCCACCTACTGACATGCCTGTCTTTCTGTCCTTAAAATCACCCTCAACAGACCCTACCATCCTTACAAGCTATTGTCCTACAATAATATATATCTTTTTCCATTCTCAGCCAAATTCTTTGAAAAAACTGTTTCATTGACTAAACGTGCCCTCTAATTATTTTCTTCTAAATGTTCTGCAATCTGGTTGTCATCCTCTTCAGAAGTATATTTTTCTGTTCTTATTTTGATCAGATAGGACTTCAAGTTATAACAAGTGTGAGGGAGTTTACAGATGTGTGGCACCTGCTAGATTAGTACATTATATGCAAATAACAGATTTTTCAGTGAACACTATATTCAATGATTAAATGTGCACACACACACACACACACACACACACAGCATGACTATAAGTTATCAAAGAGCAGGAGATGAGAAATGACCAAACAAGCCAAGAATATTTTTCTAGGCTCAGGTGCCTTCATTGAAGAGCCCTGGGGCAAATAATTTAAGAATTTCCCTTAATAATTGCAAAAGGGACAGGTATGTAGTTTAGAATTTGAAGAATTGGGGTGACTAGGTGGCACAGTGAATAGAGCACTAGCCCTGGACTTAGGAGGACCTGAGTTCAAATCTGGCCTCAAACACTTAACACAAAAAAACTAGCCATGTGACCTTGGGCAAGTCACTTAACCCCAATTGCCCTACCCTCCCCCCTCCAAAGAAGAAGCGAAAAAAAAAAAGAATTTGAGGAATTCAGGGAAGTTAGGAGGCAGAGATGAGGAGAAACAGAGTTTCCAGTATGTTGGGCAGTCAATGAAAATGTCCAGAGTACTAAGCTGGCATGCATTGCCTGAAGAACAACAAGAACACCAGTATCACTTCAAAATCATATAGTCTCTGTGAATCTCAGTTTTCTCATCTGAAAAATAGGGGTGGTGATTACTGTAGTACCATGTTGTAATGTTATTATGAGAAGTAAATAAGACTATGTACAAAAAGTTCTATGCAACCTTTAGAGTAATATAAGCATGTCAGTTATAGTAACTTCTTGATAAATGATTGTCCAATTGAATCACATTTCATTAGCTTAGAAATGAAAATCATACAAATAACTATAACAGCAGTGTGTTGTAGTGGACAGAGAGATAGCCTCAAAGTTAGGAAGACCTGGCTTTATGGCCTGCTTCTGACACACACTGGTCACGCGACCTAGGCAAGTCACTTAACTTCCCAATACTCTACAGAACTCTCCAGGACTATACATTACAGAAAAAAGTTCTGAATTGTGTTGTTGGCAGGAGTTCCTCTCGAGGAGTTCCCTAGACTGGTAAAGTGATAGTATTAATCTTCTTCTAATGTCCAAATACATTATAAGCACATATGGAAAATACTGAGGAATTCATTGAATTGAATTTTGTAATTTTTCATGAATTAAAAGGATTATATGAATTTGATTTACTAAAAAAAAAATCCTTAAATATTTTTGAAGTTTGTTTCCTTCCCTCAAACCCTTTATAAATGAGATAATCAAGAGGAAATGTCTTCATTTATATGTTTATTTCTAAAATATTTTTTCTATCTATTATTTTATAATCACATAAATCATATTAGACATAGGTATGGCAGATGATATCTTTCCAACCCAGATGAAGATCTAACTTTCTCAACATCACAAAAGTAGTTAAAGTGGATGTATAGGACGTTGGTGTTTTTGTTTGTTTCATTTTTTGATCATTTCCACCATAGTTTTCATTCTGTTATTTTGCATGTTAGTAAACTTTCATACCACATATAAGCATATTTTGGTTTATAATAATTGAAAACTGATTCCATTTTCAAGAAGCATCATGTATATACAAAGAAACTGTAGAGATTTTTGTACATTGCTTTCCCCCCTGCAAAAAACAAAAACAAACACAAAACCCAGTAACTTTTGAAAGCTAATAAGTTGATTATAAAACCCTTAGTTCATAAGTGATATATCTGGGATATGGGGCCTCGTGTCTTTTATTCATACATTGATTACATTGGGGCCAATAAATATTTTCCTTTCTGTCCTTATATCCCAAATATCTAATACTGCACCTTGAACATACATAATAGGTGTTTAATAAATATTTTTTTTTTGTTGACTGTTGAACTGTATTCAACAAACATTGGGTAAGTACCTACTGTGTGGAGAGCGCCATACTCACTGCTTGTGGCGATAAACAAATTTAGATGAAACATAATCTCTATCTTCACAGAAGTCACAGCCAGTCAGGATGATAATATAATACCAAATACTATATAGGAATTTCCATAAAGATATGCAAATTACTATGTTATGATCTCAGAAAGTTGGTGCTAACTGGCAGGGTGTACCAGACTGTATAGAAAAGGATGAATTTGAGTTTGATTTTAAAGGTGAACAGGAATTCAAGAGGCAAAGAGTCACATAAGCCCTGGAAACTGTACAATAAGGATGCAGAGGCTGGAGGACAAAGTCATGGCTGTATTGTGGAAATAGAAAACAGCCTAGACCTGTTGTCTAGTAGAGTACATGAAAGCAACTCCAATGAAATAAGGCTGTCAGTAGAGTGACACCAGATTGTATGTGGCCTTTAACCACACAGGTGTTGTAGTAAAGCTTCATACATAAAAGCAATTATTTAATTAACAAATTTTACTGATTACTCAATTGATTATTAGTTGGTTAATGTATTATTTTATATTAAATTAATTATTGAATTAAGATAATATTTTGGACAAAGGGGTGATTAAATAACACCCTTAAGTCTCGTAGTCAGTCTTTTTATTTCTCCCCACTTGACTGCCTATCTCACTCTCCACCAAAGCTATTCCAAACCTTTCCTTTCCTTCTCATTCCCTCCACATTTCTCCCTACACCCTCTCTCTCTCCTCTTACTTCACTGAAAAAAATGAGGTCATTTGGCACAAGCCCTCTTTTTTCCCATTCTCTTCATCTCAAAATACTTCAATATCCTCTGCCACTCTCTCCTTCTTTTCCTCCAGTGTCTTCATCCTTCTTGACCTCCCTGCACTGTTAAACACTCTCCCTGGATACTCTCTCCTCCCTTGTGTGCCCATGACCTTGACACTAATCCCCATTTGCCTTCTACCTGATTGATCCTTCTCAATCATCTAACTCGGGTAAAGTGAGGAGGCATCATAACCTCCAGATATTTCTTCAGAATTACATATTTCTGGAAAGGATTTTAGACATGATGAGAGAAAATGTTCTGCATGATTTTATTTACTTATTTACATTTTGGATTTTCCACCTCAGATATTATCTAGTTTGTAATGCTGGACATGTATTCAGCTTTTCTAGACTTCAGTTTACTCATCAGTAAAAAAAAAAAAAAAAAAAGAAGATGGAAATTAATGACCTTTAAAGTCACTTCCAGTTCTAAATTTATGATCCTTTAACTAGATAGGATATAGTCAACAAGCTCATAAGTCATTACTAAGAGTATGCTGGGGGCTACTAATATTGATCATGTGTCCTTTTTATATCAACTGACCTTCGAGGATGGCTTGGCCAATTTCTTTGAAGTGCCTACAAATCTCATTGAAGAGGCCCTGTAATATGCCAGGATCCACTGTTAGTGCCTCAGAGGATGTCCTGCACCTGCCCAAATGACCGAGATACTCATGGATATCAAAGTCCTCCCCTAGAAGCTGATGTTTGTGGACAACGTGAAATGTTTTAGCCAAAAGAATTCTATGCCAAGAATGTACCCAGAATTGTCTGCATGCTGCCAGTCCATGGGTAAAAGGCCAATGGTCCTGCTTTCAAAAAGCTGTGTTAATGTGTAAAGGAAGGGATCTTCCCCTTGATTAAGCATACGCAGACATTCTTTAACTAAGTCAAATCCTCTGACTAGGAGATGAAGGGATGAACTGTTTATGGACTGCTAAGCCAGAAGAGGTTTGAATTTAAAAGTCATTAGTCATCCAGGAACAGCCTGTTGCCTGTGGCTTGTTCCTGCCTGGCATGTTGAAGTGAGGAAACAAGGATTAAATCCAGTGTGAAGAGAAAGGCCTCAGGCCCTCCTCTCTTACTAGGACCATGTCAGGTGGTCCACAAGCATATGGCCCTGACACGATTCTCTCTGTCGTGTCTAGTATCCTTGAATTTGGGTGGATTATTGGAGATAGCTATGACCTTCTGATTTCTGAAAGGTTGGTATACCAGAAGTCCAGGACCTGGAGTCATTGCTGGGATGGGAAGGGGAATGAGCTCAGGTCCTAAAGAGTGACTGACTTGACCTAGCCCAGTGGTAGCAGAGATGTAGATTCTCCCAGTCATTGTCTAGATGGCATTTAGAAGTGAACTTGGTGAGGCAGATGTTTGGTAGCAAGAAATGAAAAATAAGATACTATTCTTGCTTACTTTCTTAGTAAATATTCCTGGGCAAAAGTTAAATTGATATTAATGAGTTAAATGAAACTATGATGGTAATTATTAGTGGCAACATATATGTTTGTATGTATAGATCCAGTGAGTATAGATGTGTATCTATACACATATGTGTATGTGTAGATATAGGTGTGAATATGTATGTATGTATGTATAATCTCACATCCTTGTCCCATCTTCTTTTGGGACTCATGAAATCTGGCATATGCATATTCATATATACATATGTATGTATTACAAACTTACACATACCTGCATGCACTTATAATTACACAAAACCATATTAATCAATTTAATCCTGGTACAATGTTTCATTATATGAATTTTGAGTATATGAATTTTGAGTCCTTTTTTGCATCCTTGTCATGACTATAATAAATAATTAAATAGAAAACCGATAATCATTCAAGAGAAATCTTAAGGAGAGCCTTCTGAATTTAAACATTTTACATATATGCATGTATTTATGTATAACTTTATATATACGTGTATGTGTGTATGTATGCATATACATGTGTATATGCATGTAATTATGTGTATATGCATATGTATATAGTTATTTAAACCTCATATATGATGACATTTTTCTCTTTATTTCCATTCTCATTGCCACCATTTTTGTTTTGACTCTTGCACTTAATACCTGGGTTATGTCAATCTCCTCTTACTGAAAATGGTCTCTGTGAATCCAATATTTCTTCCCTCTAGTTCATTTTATACTTTCTGGCTAGATTAATCTTTCTAAATACCCAGCCTTAATACATTTCTCCAACTCATGTTAGTGGTGAAACTAGGGCTAAAGGAAAGATTAAAATTCGGGAGATAGAGGTTGCATTGACCCTCAAAGAAGACTTGCTTCTGTCTAGATTGCATATTCCCCCTTCACAATACCTGTATCTATCGATTGTGCGTCCATCTATTGACTTTTTAGCTATAGCATGCTCAGTGGTCACACCTGATAAAACTATCTCAGTAGACAGGATAAACCAGGTTAAGAGTAACCAGCAGGCCTTAAACCCATTGGTGATTTAGGGGCATGTCTGCACCAAGTATGTAAAGGCTCCTCACCCCACACACACCCACATTGGAATGGGCAGATGAGGACAATTTGTTTCAAAAGATGTGAAAGCGACTGAAGCAGGTGCTATGGAAAGCTTAGAGATTGGTCAGATATTGAAGGTATCAAGATCACCCACTGCATCCCAGGCCATCACTAGTCATCTGGACTTTTGTCTTGCCACGGGACTTTGGTGACTGTGGAAGAGAGAGTGAGGCCTGTGACTTTGTGAAACTCTGCCTCACTTAAATCCAATTCACAGGCAAGTCAAGACATTACCCTGTGATGTCATTGGCGTACTTCAAAAAGAAGGACAAAAGCATCTATTGACTTTCCAATTTAGAAAGCTACCCTTAGGATGAGAAAATAAGAGCAGGCTTCTTGGCTTCTTCAGGTCCTCAAAAGATCATTTTGCTTTCTCCTAAGTAAATATTTTGTAAAAATTACAGCTCTTTAAATGTCTGAAAGCCCCGATCCACATGACTAACCTGAGTGCATTTGAGAGCCATGGTCATAGAGAACCAAATTTGCTGATTTAGCCTCATGAAACCCAACTCAAGACAACTTGGAAGCTCTGGTGTGAGATCAGGTGGAACCTAAGTGTGCAGAGATGGACCTTTTCTAAGCAGCTTTCACCTCGAGTTAGGTCTTCTTATTTCCCCCTAAAAGCTGAGGTTTTATGCTCCATTTTCTTTCTTTAAAGCACTGTCAGAGGTCTGGTAGACTGAATCAATAAATCAATTATTCAGTAAACATATAATAACAACAATTAATAATAATAATTATCATTATCATTATTATCCTCACTATGTGCCAAGCACTGTGCTAGATGCTAGGATAAAATGTCAGAAGCTCCACAGTCTTTGTTCCTAAGGAGCTTATAATCAAATAGGAAGGAAAAACACACACATATAGAAGCAGATGAGGAAAGATGCATGGTGATTTTTGGAGAAAGACACAACTGGAGGGATTTGAGCTGAGTCTTAAAAGAAATTAGGAATTCTCAGAGGTATATGGGTGGCTTCTAGGTATGTAAAACAGCCAGTATAATTATCGGCATGGAGACAGAGGATGGATTGTTATACATACATGGATAACAGTAAATGAAGAACATTATAAAGCTCTGTCTGCATCATGGTATATCATGGTGTACATGAGGGGTGTTAGTGTGTGTGTGTTTTGGGGAAAGGGCTGAAAAAGTAGGCTGGAGCTAGGTTATGAAAGATTTAAATGCAGGAGGAGTTTTCATGGCTGGAAATAAGAGATGAACTTTCTTTAAGGATATCTGATGAATTTGAAAAGCCTGTTGTTGGAAAAAAAAACAACAACAACTACAACTAGAACAGGGGTGGGGAACCTGCAACCTTGAGACTACATGTCCATCTGGGTCCTCAAGTGCAGCCCTTTGACTGAAGGACCACACTTGAGGACCTAGAGGGCCACATGTGGCCTCAAGGCTGCAGGTTCCCCACCCCTGACCTAGAATCTGGAACTGTGGGTTTGATTCTCAATTCTGACCACATGTGACTTTGGACAAGTCCTCTAAGCCTCAGTTTTTTCACCTTTAAAATGGAGGAAAACACAGTTACTCTACTCACCTTTTACAATATCCTTGAAATGAAAGTCATTTATAAACCTGTAAGAGCTTATATACACATGAATTATTATTACAAAGGGGGTCAGAAAATAATTTCTTAACACTTCAACATGGTAACTGGTGCTAAAGCTCATCTTCTGGCACTTATTTGTGGTAGGCTCCATCTCTCACCTAAACCTTCAGTTCCAGCATTTCTACCACAAGTGTGTCTAATATTAAGAGTTCATATTTCTGACTCCTCTTTTGATTTTCTCTTTTCTCTGTTCTCTGATCCTTTCTCTCATTGAGTCTAATAGTTCTCACCTTTGGTAAAATTTTTGACTTAAAGAAAAAATGTACTTGTTAGTCCAGCATCTGAGCCTGGACTCTTGGCTGGATTTTTTGCTGGAAAGGTTCACCATAGCAGGTGTTACAGTATTAAGTTTCCTTTCTTTTTTGTTGCCAGGGAAAAAACAGGGCTGGATTTGGAGCAATTTCTGTTGCTGAGTGAAGAAGAGATTACAAGTAGGGTTCCAAAGGCGTTTGAATGGTATCCAAATCCTTTGAATGTTAAGTAGTTATTCTATAAAGGCTGGATATATGTTCAATCATTGTGATTTCCATTTCATGGATAGATTTCTTCTGGAGGGTTGTGCGTTTTGAATTGTGATGAAGCTATAGCATGCTACCTTCCTCCTCTAAATCTTACAGCTCACTATTTTTACCTCCCTAGTAAGTTAAAGGTTTTAGAATTAATTCTTTCACTAGTTTAAGTTGTTAACATTTCTCAGGTGAATTAACATGTTGAAATGAGTGTGCAATAAATATTGCACAGCAATTACCCAGATCTCTTCCCCAAATGATTCTGTCTCATAACTCCAGATCTATATCTTGCCAGATGGTATTGGGATCACGAATCCAGCAATCAGAAGTTCCCATATATGTAGAAATATCACAGACAGAGTGTGGTGTTAACAGAGTGCAAATAGTACCTTTTATACTTGAGATTTTTAGGATGTTTGGTGCAGAACACTTTCAATAGCACAGAATTAATTGTTCCTTTAAACAAATGCCACCACACATCTGCCCAAACACCCTAATTGCATTTGAAGGATGAGAGACTGCCATAAAAGTTGCACCCAAATGATACCAAAGCAATTGGCTGAAAATTTTAAAAACTCAGCCAAGCCCCAGTTTGATCTACATTGAACTGTCCCCTCTCCCCTTGACTTGTTGACATTATTTTTTTCTAAGTCGACCAGCCATTCAGAGTAGGTAATAAAATACAATTCAGCAAACGTTTTTTAAGCAATTGCCATGTGTAATAAAATATTGTGCTAAGCTTTGGAATCACACAGGTAAAATAATACAGTCATTGCCTTCAAGGACCTTAGATTCTAGTGTAGGAGTGAGGAGAGAAACTAAAGCATATCATCTAGATAAGCTTCTTTACATTTCTCGACTGTGCAAAAGCAGAGGAGAGGTTTTGGTTTGTTTGTTTTTGTACAGGTAAATTCAAGGATGTCAGTGCTGCTTTTGCTCCACAACAGGGATCAAAGTGAGCAACTTTTGAAGTCAACTGAAATTCAACTCTTGAGCAAGTTCATCACGCAGAAAGTGAAAAGGAAGGAGGTGCGAGCTTCCTTAACTTAATCATACAACTTGTAATATCCAGAGCAGGTTCATTGGCAAAGCATTAAAACTCAGTCTCTGAATTTCAGAGAGAAACAAATGGCACATTATGCAAGAGTTTCCATAGAGATGTCCCATCCAGCTAAGTATAAGAGGATTTCTTTCTCAAAGGGTTTGGGAGTTCAGAAATGACGCACATGTTTCAGCTTTATTCAGTAGGCCCCGTTCAGCTGGAGGGAGAACAGTGCATGTCCTTTTCCTTTCTCATCAATACTTCTGATACCTTCCTTGATAGTGAGAGAACTGAGGTCTTTCATGGTATTACCGTCATGCCTATGCAGTGCTTTACTTAGAACACCAGTAGAAATGTAGGAAGACAAAAACTACATCCTTTTGAGCACCAGCCATAAAATACGAATAAGACTTTGATCTCCATTGAGCTAGAACACATGTGGGGTGAATTCCCTCTTGGTACCCATCTCAGAGCTGTTCTTTAATTGTCTTGCCTCACAGCTCGAGTCAAGTGTCTTAATAAGCCACACACAAGCACTGACTTTAAAGGACCTTAACAAGAAGGGCCCCCAAGGAAAGACAAACTTTTCCACCAGCCTTTCCATTGTGAATTAGGAACTAGCATTCCATCCTTCCATTCTTAAAACTCACAGGGAGGTACAAGCAGCGATGCTGACAGTGTGTATTTGCAGATGCCACCATATGGGTCTGGAAAAACTAGTTGCACTGATGATTCCTTGCACATGTAGGAGACAGTTTGCATTGTTGGCATCGTCCCTGCACAGAAACAAGCACAGCTTAGCAAAGTGGAGCAGATGGCACCAGATCTGGTGCCAGGGAAGCAGTGAATTAAAGGTTATACCCACCAGGTTTGATGCCGGGCCAATTTGAATTGGTACAGAAGCTTCGGCCCACCTGCTTATTGGCCTCATGACATCTGGCATCTTTTTATTTTTATTTTTTTTATTTTTGGACTGAACTGAATGCAGCAAGGGGAAAAAAATCCTGTCATTTTAAAAGCTGGTTACAAGTCAGTGGCTTTAAAAATTCCAACAAAAAAGAACCCCAGGCCAACCATGTCAATGTTTTCGATTAATGATTCTGCTGCAACTTTGGGGGCTGGGGATTATAGAGTAGTACAAGGAGTTGGATCCCCATTTATAGTAGCATTTAATGGAGGGAGGGGACTTCTGAAAAGACCATAAAGGAAAAAGAAAAAGATTGTGAGGAATTTGTAAATATCCACAGTAGAAGAAAGCTATTATCAGCTCCATCCTGGGTAGTGTCATTAGGATCAAGGGAAGAAAAGCAACTTGTTTGTATTTACCCTAATGGCTTTTCACACAGTAATTATTAAAAACCATTGTGGCACTCACTGCAAATTCAAGGTACCAGCTCTAAACAGTTTTTCTCAGCTCAAATCTGGCCTTGTGAGGTTTCCCCTTGCAGGATTGCATGAGCAGCACTTTTTACTTCAGATCTGGGCCTCACTTCCTCTGCACACATTTCCAAACTGTACACAAATAAACATCATACCCAGCCCCATGGTAGCAGTGTGTGCAGATGATGGGAACCTGTTTACATGCATCCTCCATTTGGGATTTGAGTCCCTCTTCCCTTGGTGTGAAATGAAAGCATTTCACTGAATTACACTCCCGAGATGATTAGCTCCCTAACCAAGCCATCCCTGTGATTCAGAGTTGGTAAGGCCTCCCTCAAAGTCGTCAACAATTTAGTGATTTCAACTTTACTCTAAATATATTTATTTTTATAATTTAAAAAGTACACCAAGTAATTGTATATATATTAATTGGCAAAAGATCAGTAAAGGCCAATTGATCGAATATCTAACATATAGATAAGACTTGCACTCAGATGAGTTGCAAAACTTAATGTCCTTTAAATTTTTGGAATTGTGAAATTTATTTTTTTTTAAGCCTTTAATTTTCTTCCTTCAGTTTCTAGAAATTATAATTATAAAGTAGTCCCAGCAGAAGACTCATTGTGACAGGTCTGAGTTCCCTCTTTTTAGAAAGACTCTAAGAAAGTAAGACAAGAGTAGGTAGTTTAAGAAAGGAGACAGGAATTAGTCCTAGTTGATTTAAAAGGGAGGAGAGAGAAGGAGTGGGAATGGGAAAGGCTCATTTCTATCTGGATGAACAACCAGAAGAGATCTGATTTTTTAAGAAGTCAGTTCAGACCTTTTAGAGGAAGTACTGCAAAGGCAGTTTAGTACAGTGGAAAGTGAGATGAATGTATATTCAGATGATTTGGGTTTATGACTCCCATCAACTAACTATATGACCCTGGATGTCAACTAGATGTCCTAGGGCCTCCCTTTCTTCATGTACTAAATGAGTGGATTAGACTAGAAGGCCTGTAAGGTCCCCCTCCCAGCTCTAAGTCTGTGATTCTAATCTAATCTACCCTACTCCTTACTCTCCATGGGGAGGCATAAGGAGTCAAGAGACAGTGGGACATTTCTAGCCCCAGAAATAAATCAAATCTGGGAAATCCAGAATGTGCCCATTTTCTGAGTTTAGGAATAGCTCAAAGACAAATAGCATCTCCTAGTTAGCGTCCTCTTTGGACCTCATGGCCAAAGCACAGGAATGAGTCATGGAAAGTAAGAGTAATCGATATTTAGTTAAGAAACAGTGTCCAGTCTATCACAAAGATAACTACTATCTATTATCTTAAGCTTTTTCCTGAATACTGTAATGACCCACAATGCATTAAAAGTTCTATATTGTCATACTAGAAAAAAAATGTCTGTTTATCTTCAGCACAGTAGGGAGCTACAGGTTAATAACTCTCTTTACCAATCCAGGTTGACACTTTCTCTGCAGCTTACTGTCTTCAAGTTACCTAAGGTTAAGGACTAGGGCCAGCATGGGTATGTCAGAGGGCAGACATTATGCCGGGTGTTCCTAGTTCTGAAGTCAGTTCTCTGTTTTCTGGTCCTCTTCAGTTATTATTATTAATTATTATTGCTACTACTACTAAAATATTAACTGAGATCTCATCATGATGTTCACATCAATTACCATCAGACTTTTGCCCCTAACCCAAGGATAAATCATGCTAATGCTCTCTACCTCAGCCCCCAAAGAGAGATTTGAGAGAGAAAAAGAAGAAGAAGAAGAGGGAGAGGGAGAAAGAAAGGAGGAGAGAGAGAAAAAGAGAAAGGAAGAGGGGGAAATCTCACCTAAGTCACAAGATTGAAAAAAAAAAACACAATAGCCTTTTTATGTATATTTCTTCTAAGAGCTAGACTGGTACAGACCCATATGTTGATATTAAGTTCTTTAAATTCATCTTAATTGTTAAGAAAAGAAATCAACCAATCCACATAGTATGTATCATCATGCTTTTCCATAATGAAATAGAGAAAGGAATGCTTAATTATACCCATACCAATGAACTTCACTAATACCAGAATTACTGTTTCAGATAACTCACTCATTTATATTTGATACTCTTTCATAATTCTATTCACCTAGAATTCCTTTCAATATCTTCTAAGGTATCCTTCTACAATACTGTTCCTTTATTATTGTTATCCAAAGACATCTTAGTGTTGTCGGAGTCAAAGGTTATGTATTATTCAGGTTTTTCATAAATAATTCTTGACTTCAACCTGGTACTAAATTACTACCTTGGCTTTCATTGTGGTGGTGAAGCTTGGTTTCAAAACAATTCATTTTCCCTGGTGAACTAGGTAAAAAAAAAATGCCCCCAAGACAAAGAAGGACATTCTCTTTTCTACAGGGGTTGGTTGGATGAGGAAATCACTTACCTGATAACTGACTTTTTTGGAAAAGGCAATAGAAGACAAAGAACATAGATCTAAGACCTGGAAGGAACCTTAGAATTCATTCAGTCCAACACCCTTTTCTTATCAATGAAGAAGCAGAGGACTAAAGAGGTATAGTGACTTGCCAAAGGACACACAAAGAGTAAATGTGAGAGGCAGTATTATACTTTATGTCCTCAGAATCAATAGCCATGCTATTTCTAGGTTAAGGGCAAATAAGTAAAAAGAAATTTCAGATTAATTTAGGGGACATTAGAAAGTAATAGAATTTACCATTTGAGCAGCAACATGACAGTAAACTCTATGCAGAATGTAATGTGATGAACTCCCTTTCCAATAGATGAATAAATTCACATTGACAGATTGACCAAGCAAAAGTATGGATAAAAGATGGGCAAGATCTCCAAATACAAGAGTATGAAACTATGAGAACTTGGCCACTGGTAAACTGCTCTACAAGTTCTGAACATTCTGCCTCAGTTCTGAAGTACTTTTAACAGTTACTCATAAAAGAATAAAGTTGGACACTAAACTATAACATGGAATACAAATGTTCCTCCTAGCCAAGATCTCTATAAGCTGCGTGATTATGTTTGAAGACTAAGGTATACTTTTTAGCATATTGACATTATTGCTGGACCAAATGTGTCTCTAATTTTTCTTAAGAATGGGTTCTATGAAATCCATAAAGTTATTCAAGCCCCTGAAAGGCTAGTCATGGACTTTTCTCCATAAATCAGAGAACTTCCTAGTCTAGACAATCTGTTCAGGTGAATTTTTTTTTTCAGAACTAGATGTTATTTAACCTAAGAATTCCTCCCTCTCCCCACCCCCAACAACTGAGTCTTTTTATTTCTTCCAGGCTACAAATGCAGGGGCTACTCAAGGTCAGTCCCATTCTGATTGACATTTGACCTGTTCTGTTTTCATACCTGAACCGGTGCTGGTTTGTCTCTTTATACAGCCTGGTGCATCCCTTTTCCCTACTTTCCTGAAGGCTCACCATATTAATGGCAAACTTAGGACACCCACTGGCACAATCCACTATTGCTAAGAACTCCAAAATTCAAGAGATCTGACAGGCCACTATTACTTTACTGACTTTCAGCAAAAAAACAATTTAACAAATTTAACCTATTCTGTGCTAGGTTTGGGGGATACAAAGTCAAAACTGAAATAGTCTCCGCTCTCTGTGAAACTTATAGTAAATTCTGCTGGGGAGTTATAACATCAGACCATAGGCTGAGAGCTAGAAGGGACCTTAAAGTACAGATAGCTTATTTTACTGATGAGGAAACTACGACTCAGAGAAGTTAAGTGACTTACCTAAGGTAAAAAGGTAGTAAGTGACAAAGCTTTGATTGGAAGTTCATGATTTAAACTCAAGTCCAGGAGAGTTAAGGGAAAAAAGTCTCTTCCTAGAGTGGTCCTTCACTTGAGCCTTAAAGGAATAAAATTATTTTGTGAAGTAGAGAGGAAGAGGATTTATATACCAGGTCTGAGGAATATTTTATGAAAATATATAGAGATAATATGGAATATCCAGGATTGGGAATGGAGACTAGTCTAGTTTAGCAAAAATGCAGAATTTGTGCCTGGGAATAAAATAAACTCAGGTTGCAATTTTAACTGAAGATAGATTAGGGAAGGCCTCAAATGATTATTCCCATTGTTTTTCAGTTTGGCATTCTCTTCTTATAGAGATGGTAATCCATTTTAGTTATTAATAGTTTGTATTGATTTTGTGTGTTTATGCCCGAAGGTCCACTATGGGTGCTTTTAAATATAAATCTACAAAAATCAATAATTCTTTTTTTCAAGTGTCAAGTCATAATCCACAAAGTCTTAATTTGCATAGACTTTTGACTGACAAAGATGACATTGATGTACTTGTGGATTAATTTCAGCCAAGGAAAGCACATCCTTCTCTTCCTCTCCACTTAGCATCGCCATCCAACAATGTTTATTTGGTTCCTTCAGTAAGTTACCATTGCACAGTAGAATACTATATGTGTACAGAAAGACATTGTACCAGTTCAGATGAAACTAGTGACAAAAAGACACAGACAGTGCGTCAGAACTGAAAGAGATCATAAAGGTCATTTTATGTAATCTTTCATTCAGTAAATAAAGAAACAGAGGTCTATAGAGGTTGACACTTTCTTGAGTTGAAATATAAAGTCGGTTAGTAGCAGTACCAGATGTCCTAACATCTAGTTCATCACAGTTTCTGCCATTTGGTCTTAAACCAATAGTTCCTACCCACTGGTTTTTAGCTTAAATGGAAACATTTTAGTAAGGAAATTCTGGAAAGTAACAATTTTAATGACAAGTGATTATGAAGATTTCTATCAAGCTGTATCTCCCTTTTCCTCTCCCACAAATGTTATTTCTCATGATGCTTTTGAAGGATAAAAGGAAAGTGTCAAAAGGTTTTAAAGGTGGATGTTACCTAAGAGATATCTATTTCAACCTTCTCTTTTACAGAAAAAGGCCCCTGAAGCTTATAGAGATGAAGTGATTTCTCCATGGTTACACAGGAAGTAAATAACAGACCTGGGATTTGAATCCAGGTTTCCTGACTCCAAATTGAGTGTGATTTCCCCTATGCCACATTAGAGAAGATCTGTGTAAAGTCGTGGGAGTTTTTTCTTGAATGTCCTCTATAACCTTTTCTCTCTTTTTTAAAGTAAATCTCTCTTCCTTACAAGGTGCTTCCTTACTCTTTAACTCTCCCTACCCCTGTCACATTAAAACAGGGAAGAAACCTATCAGATTTCTGTCTTTACTTCTTGTGGGTCTGATTCCAGTTTAGTGTGAATAAATTTCAGTGATAGGATCATAACTAGAGCAAGGGATCTTAGAAGTCCAAACTACTGGTCTTACAGAAGACAAAATGGAGGCCAAGAGAGATTAAGTGACTTATTTAAGATCATAAGGGATATTTAGTGGCAAAGCAAGGATTTGAATTGAGGTCATTGGGCTCCCAGCATTCTTTGCATTGTACCTTCCCAAGTCCAGGTTAATGTTTCACTCCCTGAAGCTTTGCATTTTGAGTTCTTTCTTTTTTTTTTGGTTGGTTTGTTTGGTTTTTGCTTTTTGGAGGGAGAAGGCAGGGCACTTGGGGTTAAGTGATTTGCCCAAGGTCCACAGCTAGTAAGTGTTAAGTGTATGAGCTGCATTTGAACTCAGGTCCTCCTGACTCCGAGGCCAGTGCTCTATTCACTGTCTCACCTAGCCGCCCCAAGTTCTGTCTTTCTAATTTCAGAAAGAAAGACTTTGTAGCCTGTAACAATGATATGAGGCATCAGTAAACAGGTGGGGAGCTTTTTCTGTGACCTGCCTGAGGCCTTAAAAAAAGTCTCATTCATGCCTCTTGTTTTTATGTTACATTACTTTCCCAAATTGCCACCCTTCTCCATGGCAGCGAACCTTCCCTCATAACACGGAGGGGAAAAAATAGTTTAAAAAAACAACAGACATTTTGCCTACATCTGACAATATTTGCAATGTTCTTCGTCTGTAACCCCACACCTCTTTACTTGGAAGAGAAAAGAATCTTTCACCATCTATTCACTGGGCTATAATTGTTATTACAATTAATTAGGGTTCAGCTACCTTTCAGAATCTTTTAATTTGTATTATTCTAGTCATTGTGTATATTGTTCCCTAGTTCTGCTTAATTCACTTGGTATCAGATCTTTGATCATGACATTTTAAATTGTTTGCCAGAATAATTGAACCAATTCACAGCTCCACCAATAGGGTATTAGTGTGTTTATCTTCCTGAATCTCTCCAGCACTGGCTATTTCTACTTTTTTTGTCATCTTCGCCACTTTGATGAATATAAAGTAAAAATTTAGAATTATTTAATTTGTATTTCTCTTATCATATGGAGGATTTTTAAATGAAGTTGTTGATAGTTTGTGATATTTTCCCCTCAAAAGTCATTTGACCACTGAGAATTTTTGGTCTTATATGTTTTTGTCAGTTTTCTATATATCTTGAACATAAATCTTTCATCAGAGATATTTGACGTAAAAATTTTTCCCACTCTGAAATTCCTCTTTTTGTTTTAGCTCTGATGATTTTATTCATTCAAAGTTTTTTTTAAATTTTATGTTGATAAAATTGTATGATTTATCTTTTGTGATGTCCTTTATCTCTTGTTTGGCTAAGGATTTTTTCCATGAACTATAATTATGAAAATTGTGTCCTTTTTTGCATTGATTTTTAAATGATAAAATTTCAAAAATTCCTATGCAAAACCACATTCTGACACAGAGAGAACCTCAGATTCTCAAGGTTGTTCCAGTGGATCTGAAATTCTGATAGATTCTATTAGAAAGGCTTCAAGTACTTAGCAGATTAAGTCTACTTTTCCCTGTTATCAACTTAGCTAACTACAGAGAGGCACATAATCAGTAGGCTGGTTACTTATTGTTATGACATCATTATTGTTGCTTTTATTTGAGACAAGACAATCCATAAAGTTTTTAAAAGGCTCCCAATCCTATGTGACTTTCTTTTGCTTCTGCATTGATGATGGCAGAATGATGGGAAAGTAGACAGAGTTAAGAATCAAATAATTTTTAGACTGTCAATAAACTCTAATTTAACAATGGGTTCTCTACATGTAAAATATTTGCCCAGTGATCAGTTAGTGGGACATATTGCAAGAACAGCTGGATCACATCAGTCTTGGCATCCTTGGTATAAATTAAACCAGAACATTGAAGTTGTAGAGAAATAGAAGGATTACTCATAGAAAACAAAGGAATTGGTGGGATTTGTTTTGTTGTACATTCGAAGGCAACAAGAAATATTATTTCACAGGCTATTTGGTCACTACATATTTTAATACTAATGCTAAGTATCTGCAAAAAGACCACCGTGAAAATAATTTCAGCTTATGTGTAAATGTCAGTTGCTAAGGATGAAGTAAGAGAGAAATTTGATGAAAAATGTGATATAGCATCAAAGTCCATTTGTATGGAACCTTCCTTATTTGTTGATATTGGTTAACCAATGCTCTATATCTCTCTAAGTTAGTGAGAGCTTGGGAGAAAAGAAAGATCTTGAACTTCTGGTTTCCACTTTCAAGAGAGAATATAAGTGGTTCTATACCCTTCAGGTAACTGAAGGAAGAGGAAGATTTTAGGAAGAAGCCATGTTTAAAAATAGCAGATAAACCCATTTATTGACATTTTTAAAAATTAAAAATTTTTAAATAAATGAAATGAATAGCAGAGAGAAAAATTCTTTTTTAAAAATTAAATTTAATGTTTATTTTTAGTTTACATCATTCATTTCCACAAGATTTTGAGTTACAAATTTTCTCCCCATTTTTCCCCTACCCACCAATCCAAAACTATGATTCCATTGTATACCCTCTCCCCCAATCTGCTCTCTCCTATATCCTCCCCCATACCCCCTCCAACTTTCCAGTAGGGCAAGCTGGATCTCGCCATACCACAGTGTCTGTATGTCTTATTTCCCAGTTGAATATAATGTGTGTGTGTGTGTACATATGTGTACATATATAAAACATTTGATTTTAAAACTTTGAGTTCCAGGTTCTTTCCCTTCCTCCCTCGTCACCCATCCTTACTGGGAACATAAGCAATTCAATATGGGTTGTACATGTGTAGTTACACAAAACATTTCCATAATGGATATATTGTGAAAGACTTAACTATATTTCCCTCCATCCTATCCTGCCCCCTCTTGTTCTGTTCTCTACTTTGACCCTGTCCCTTTACAAAAGTGTGTGCTTTTAACTACCCGTCCCTTCAACCTGCCCTTCTCTCCATCATCCCCTTCCCCTCTACCCTTCTGTAGGGCAAGATACCCAATTTAGTGTCAATGTCGTTCCCTCCCTAAGCCAAATTCAATGAGAGTAAATTTGATGCATTCCCTTTTGCCTTCCTGTTCTTCCCCTCCATTTTAACAGTTATCCCTTACCTCTTCTATATGAGATGATTTACCGCATTCTGTCTCTCCCCATCTTCTCTCATTATATTCCTCTCTAACCTCTTAATTTCACCTTTTAAATATCATTCCTTCCTATTCAATTGATCCTGTGCCCTTTGTTTATGTACACATATATACACACACTCACATGTGTATTTATATGCCCATATACCCTCTTAAATAGACATATGTATGTATGTATGCATATATATATATATACTTTTATATTCACTTCAACTATCCTCATACTGAGAAAAGTTTCATAGGTTACAATTATTGTTTTTCTATGTAGGCATGTAAATAGTTCATCTTTGATAAGTTCCTTATGATTTCTTTTCCCTGTTTACCTTCTCATGCTTCTCTTGCTTCTTGTATTTGAATGTCAAATTTTCTATTCAACTCTGTTTTTTTCATCCAGAATGCTTGAAAGTCCTCCACCTCATTGAATGACCATGTTTTCCCCTGAAACTTTATATTCAATTTTGCTGGGTAGGTGATTCCTGGTTTTAATCTAGCTCCTTTGACCTCTGGAATATCATATTCCAAGTCTTTCAATTCCTTAATGTGGAAGCTGCTAGATCCTTCATTATCCTGATTGTGTTTCCACAATATTCAAATTATTTCTTCTTGGCAGCTTGTAATATTTTCTCCTTGATCTGGGAACTCTGGAACTTGGCTATAACATTCCTAGGGGTTTTCTTTTTGGTATCCTTTTCAAAAGGTGATCAGTGATTTCTTTCCATTTCTATTTTGCCCCATGGTTCTAAAATATGAGGGCAATTTTCCTTAAGAATTTCTCGAAGGATGATTTCTAGTTTCTTTTTTTTGATCATGGCTTTCAGGTAGTCCAATAATTTTTAAATGATCTCTCCTGGATCTATTTTCCTGGTCAGTTATTTTTCTAATGAGATATTTCACATTGCCTTCTATTTTTTCATTTGTTTTTTTTTTGTTTCTTCTGTTTTTTCATTTGTATCTGTTTAATACTGTCTTGATTTCTCATAAAGTCATTAGCTTCCATTTGCTCCAATCTAATTCTGAAGGAATTATTCACTTCAGTAAGCTTTTGAAATTCTTTTTTCCATCTGGCAAATTCAACTTTTTTAAGGAATTCTCCTCATTGGCTTTTTGGGCCTCTTTTGCCATTTGAGAATCTATTTTTTAAGGTGTTATTTTCTTCACTCAGGTTGTTGACTCTCTTTTCATGATTTTCTTGCATCATTCTCATTTGTCTTCCCAATTTTTCCTTCACTTCTCTTACTTGATTTTCAAAATCCCTTTTGAGCTTCTCCATGGCCTGTAACCAGTTCATATTTTTCTTGGAAGCTTTTGGTGCACGAGTTCTGATTGTGTTGTCTTCCTCCCGTTCCATGCTTTGGCCATTTTTGTCTCCAAAAAAAAAAGGATCTAAAGTTGGACCGCTATGCTTGCTTTGCTTCCTTTGCTTGCTCATGTTACCACTCAATTTGAATGATTTTTGAGCTCTTTGCCACAGTAGAACTCTGCTTCCAGAAATGAAAGCTTTGTCCCAAATTGCTGTGGTTTTCACAGCTTCCGAAGCTCTTAGGGAGGTGCTGTCTCTACTGCTCTCATCAGCTTTGGCTCACTGATCACACACCTCAGGGCCACCACCCAAGACGGTGGTCTAGATCCAGGCAGGTTAAGGCATGAACAACTACCCTCTGAATGTTCACTTGGCCCCCCTGCAATCTGTAGCCTGGGAGCTCTGAAGCAGCCATGTGGAGGCAGCGGCAGGACTGCCACACCTCTACCACATCTAGCTCTGGGGGCAGAGGCCAGACCACACTCCGTCCCCCCAGTTCCAACAGCATTCCACTGATCTCTCACTTTTTCTTCAGCATCTATGGGTTGACATTTCTGGAAACTGCCACAGCTGCTGGTGATACAGTCTCTCGAAGTCCGCTGCAGCCACTGCTGGTCGGGGCTGCCCTGAGGCTAAAACTGTGAGCTAGTGGAGGAGGGGGGGTTTTGGGGGGAGAAAAAGGGGGAGCTGGGCTCTGCTTTCACCATCCTGCAATGGACCCTTCCTGTTGGCCTGTCAGGCTGCCTTCTGCAGGAGATTTGTATCTCTCTGTCACTTTGTGGGTTCTGTAGTTTTAAAATTTGTTTAGAGTCATATTTTGTAGGTATTTGAGGTGGTTATGGGGGAAACCTCAGAGTTTTCCTCTTCCTATGCCACCACCTTGGCTCTGCCCCCCAAAAAATTCTTTAAAAAGAAAAGAATGCTAACAAAAAAGAATTGAAAAGGGAATTAACAGCTTGACAGAAGAGACATAAAACCTTGCCCAAGCCAAAACTCCCTGAAAAATAGAAAGCAATGAGTCCATGAGAAAACAAGACATATTAAAACAAAATAAAAAGATTGGTGGGGGTGGGGGGGAATGTGAACTCTTCAATGTGGACATTTTCCTTGCTTGATTATGCATGGTTGTAACTAGAGTTTTATTTTTCTTTCTTTCTCAATTAAAATACAATGGTTATGAGGTGAAAGAAGACAAATTTTTACTGATTGAGAATAATACAATTTGAAAAAAAGAGAGAGAGATATGGTTACCAAAGGCAACACTGGATTATAATATATAATTCATTTTTTTAATCTAAAGGAGATAGACAAGGCATAATTATGAACAGTAGCATCTCATAAAGCAAGGTGAAGCATTGACTATAAACCAACTTAAAGTAAGGTTGGTATGGTACCCAACTAAGAAAAGTATTCCCAATGATATTCTGATATAAAAATGGAAGGACTACAAATAAACACAATGGCAAGGATTTGTAAATATCACTAATTAATTTTTCCCCATAAAGACCAAGGGCAGTGGAACCACATTTAGTCCTTAACAGTATGGTCCTGCATGTGCTTATAAATCAGTGTAGAAATGTTACTTCAGATAATAAGGATAAGTAAAGCAGCCTGATTCTACTAAATGTAGCTTGAGGAGATTTGCACTAGAAGTGACATGATTGTGACATCATTGAGGCACCTGAAGGAGAAGGGAGGAAGATTTCAAAGGTGTGGGAAAAAAATCATGTATCTTCTTAATTGTGTATCATTGTGACAGAGAGAAAACCAATGAACAAATCAATGAATTAGTATTTATTAAGCACCAACTATGGGCCAGGCACTCTGCTAGGAACTGGGACACAGGTACAAAGAATGAAAGAGTCCCTATTCCTAAGGAACTTAGATTCTTAAAGGGTCAGTCAGAAAGTGTGTATAAAATACATACAACAGAAATATAGTTAATAAATGAAAATGTAAAAATTATCTATATGTCTACTCTCCCATGTGCAGAGAAGCTTTGAGAGTTATCTATCCACCAATTCATGACACCCTTTTAATTATTTTATGCGTAAAATATTTCTCGATTATATGTATTTTCTTTTTAAATTTTGAGTTTCAAATTCTCCTCCCTCCTGCCCTTCCCCTCTTTTCAACAAGATAAGCAATTTGACATTGATTATACATGTGAAACCATACAAAAGATATCTTAATATTTGTTATATTGTAAAAGAAACCACAACGTGAAACAATAAAAATGGGAAAAAGCATTTTTAAAAAAATATGCTTCACTTGGCGTTCAGAGTTCACCAGTTCTCTGGCGATGAATAGCATCTTTCATCAGAGGATGTTGGAATTGTCTTGTATCATTGTCTTACTCAGAATAACTAAGTCTTTCTCAGTTGACCATCTGTACAATATTGTTGTTACTATGTACACTGACAGGGATGGGGAACATATGGCCTCGAGGCCACATGTGGTCTTCAAGGTCCTTTGGTGAAATCTTTTGACTGAGTCCAAATTGTACAGAACAAATTCTTTTACTAAGTGGATTTGTTCTGTGAAGTTTGGATTCAGTCAAGGGGCCCTACTTGAGGACCTAGAGGGTCACATGTGGCCTTGAGACTGCAGGTTCCCTACCTCGGGACAGTGTTCTCCTGGTTCTGCTTATTTCACTTGCCCAAGTTCATATAAGTCTTCCCAGAATTTACTGAAAGCATCTTCCCTGCTACTTCTTAGAGCATAATAGTCTTCTGTCATAATCATAAACCACATTAGAATGGCTTAGCCATTCTCTAATTGATAGGCATCTCCTCTACTTCCAATTCTTTGACACCACAAAAAGATATCCTATAAATATTTTTTGTACAAATAGATTCTTTTCTTTAATTTCTTTGGGATGTAGACCTAGTAATAGTATTGTCAGGTCAAAGGGTATACAGTTTTATAGTTCTTTGGGAATGGTTCCAAATTGTTCTTCTCCAGAACAGTTGGACTAATTCACAACTCCACGAATAGTGTGTTAGTGTCCCAATTTTCCCTTTATCATTTATCATTTGCCTTTACTGACGTGTTAGCAAATCTGATATGTGTGAGGTGCAATCTAAGAGTGGTTTTAATTTACATTTCTCTAATGAGCAGTGATTAAGAATTTTTTTTTAACTCTTTGAGGCAATTAGGGTTAATTGACTTGCCCAGGGTCACACAGTTAGGAAGTGTCTGAGGCTGGATATTTGAATTCAAGTCCTCCTAACCCCAAAGCTCTATCCACTCTTTGGTCTAGCTGGCCCCTATCTTTTCTTTTTTTTTAATATTCTTTTTTTATTAACTTTTGTTTATTTTTAGTTTACATCATTCATTTCCACAAGATTTTGAGTTACAAGATTTTCTCCCTGTCTTCCCCTACCCACCACCCCAAAACAGCGATCCCACTGTATACCCCATCTTCCAATCTGCTCTCTCCTGTATCCTTCCCCATCACCTCTCTGACTTTCCAGTAGGGTAAGGTGGATCCCCCTACCCCAGTGCCTGCATATCCCATTTCTCAGTTGCATATAAATAATAATAATGATAATAATAATAATATTTTTAACATTTGATTTTAGAACTTTAAAATCCAGATTCTATCCCTTCCTCCCTCATCACACACTGAGGATGGACACTGGAAAGACAAGCAATTCAATACAGGCCACACATGTGCAGTTATGCAGAACATCTCCACAATGGACATATTATGAAAGACTGACTATATTTCCCTCCCTCCTATCCCACCCTCCACTTGCACCATTCTCAACTTTGTCCCTGTCCCTTGACAGAAGTGTGTGCTTCTAACAACCCTCCTCTCCAACCTGCCCTCCCCTCATCATCCTGCCTCTCATCCCCTTCCCCCATACTCTCCTGCAGGGCAAGATACCCAATTTTGAATGTATGTCATTCTTTCCCTAAGCCAAGTTCAATGAGAGTAATGAGAGTTGGCCCATTCCCTTTTGCCTTCCTGTTCTTCCCCTCCATTGTAACAGCTATCCCTTGCCTCTTCTGTATGAGACGATTAACCCCATTCTGTCTCTCCCTGTCTCCTCTTATATTCCTCTCTTACCTCTCAATTTCACCTTTTAAATATCATCCCTTCCTATTCAATTGATTCTGTGTCCTCTGTCTATGTAAACCTGTACACATATATGCACACACTCAGGTATTCATACACATATATACCCTCCTATACAGACATGTGTATGTATGTGTGTGTGTGTGTGTATATATATATATATATATATATATATATATATATATATATATATATATATATCATACTGAGAAAAGTTTCATAAGTTACAATTATCGTTTTTCCATGTTGGCATGTCAATAGTTCAACTTTGATAAGTTCCTTATGATTTCTTTTCCATGTTTACCTTCTCATGCTTCTT
>CM053587.1:237239955-237269649 GCA_028646515.1 Pseudochirops corinnae | reverse complement strand
GTTCTTCCACTCCATTGTAACAATTATCCTTTGCCTCTTCTATATGAGATGATTAACCTCATTCTGTCTCTCCCTGTCTCCTCTCATTCTAATCCTCTCCCACCTCAGAATTTCACCTTTTAGAGTATCATCCCTTCCTATTCAATTGATCCTGTGCCCTCTATGTACTCATATATAAATATACTCAGATATGTGTTCATACACATATATAAACTCTCTTATATAGGCATATGTGTGTATACATATATATACATTTGTATTTACTTCACCTATCCTCATACTGAGAAAAGTTTCATAAGTTACGATTATCATTTTTCCATGTTCGCATGTAAATAGTTCAACTCTGATAAGTTCCTTATGATTTCTTTTCCATGTCTCCATCTCATGCTCCTTATATTTGAGTGTCAAACTTATTTTTCAGTTCTGGTTTTTTCAGCAAGAGTGTTTGAAAGTCCTCCACCTCACTGAATGACCATATATTCCCCTGGAACACTATACTCAATTTTGCTAGGTAGGTGGTTCTTGGTTTTAATCCTAGCTCCCTTGATCTCCAGAATATCATATTCCAGGCCTTTTGATCCCTTAATGTAGAAGCTGTTAGATCCTGGGTTATCCTAATTGTGTTTCCACAGTATTCAAATTGTTTCTTCTCGGTAGCTTGTAATATTTTCTCCTTGATCTAGTGATTTCAGAACCTGGCTGTATAATTCCTAGGAGTTTTCCTTTGGGGATCTTTTTCAAGAGGTGATTGGTGAATTCTTTCAAGTTCTATTTTTCCCTCTGGTTCTAAAATATCAGGGAAATTTTCCTAGAGAATTTCTTGAAGCATGCTTTCTAAGTTCTTTTTTTGATCATGGCTTTCAGGTAGTCTAATAATTTATAAATTGTCTCTCCTGGATCTATTTTTGAGGCCAGTCATTTTTTTCAAGGAGATATTTCACATGGCCTTCTATTTTTTCATTTGTTTGGGTCTGTTTAATAGTATCTTGATTTCTCATAAAGTCATTTTCTTCCATTTGCTCCACTCTAATTCTGAAGGAATTATTCTCTTGAGTGAGCTTTTGAGATTCTTTTTCCTTCTGGAAAATTTGACTTTTTAAGGCATTCCCTTTCCTATTTTTTCAAAATAGTTTATATAGTATTAGTATTGTTCCTTAAGTGCTTGGTGGAATTCAGTTGTGAATCCATCTCATCCTGGAGATATTTCCTTAATGAGCTCATTGATGGCTTGTTAAATTTATTTAATAACTTCTGTTAATATGTACAATTTATATTTTTGTAAATGTTCATCCACTTATTTTAGATTGTTGGTTTTACTGTCATATAGTTTGGCAAGATAAGTTAACTTCTAATAATTGCTTTAATTTCATCTTCTTTGGTGGTACATTCACTTTGTTATTTTTGATAACAATAATTTGGTTTTCTTCTTTTTAAAAATCAATTTAACTAATGGTTTACCAATTTGATTTTTTCCCCTACAAAATCAGCAGCTAATTTTATTAATTCAATGGTTTTCTTGCTTTCAATTTTGTTCATCTCTCCTTTGATTTTTAGGATTCCTATTTTGGTGTTTAACTAGCAATTTTTAATTCATTCTTTTTCTAATTTTTTAATTGCATGCCCAAGTAATTGATTTGCTCTTTCTTTCTTTTATTGATGTATGCATTCAGAGACATACATTTTCCCTGAAGTGGTTATATCCTGTATATTTTCGGATGTCATCTCATTTTTGTCATTCTCTTTAATGAAATGATAGATTGTTTCTATGATTTGATCTTTGATCATTTATTCTTTCAGATTAGATTATTTGTTTTCCAATTAACTTTTAGTCTATGCTTCAACAAACCTTTATTAAGATAATTTTTATTGCTTTATGGTCTGAAAAGGATATTTAATATTTCTGCTTTTCTTAATTTGGTTGTGATATTTTTATGTCCTGATACCTAGTCAATTTTTGTGAATTTGTATTATCTGTATATTCCCATTCAGCTTTCTCCAGAGACCTACCATATCTAACTTTTCTAAAATTCTATTCATCTCCTTCACTAATGTCTTGCTTATTTTGTGGTCAGATTTATCTATCTCTAAGAAGTAAAAGTTGAGTTCTCTCATTAGTATTGTTTCACTGTCTATTTCCTCCTGTAATTCTTTTAACTTCTCTTTGAAGAATTTGCATGCTGTGCTTTTTGGGAAATATATGTCTAGTATTGACATTACTTCATGATCTATGATTCCTTTTAACAATGTGTAGTTTCCTTGCTTATCCCTTTTAGTAAGGTCTATTTTTGCTTTTGCTTTGTCTGAGATCATGATTGCTATTCTTGCCTTTTTAATTTCAGCTGAAGCATGATAGATTCTATTCCAGCCCCTTATTTTTTAACTCTGTGAACATGTCTCTGTTTTAAGTGTGTTTTTTATAAACATGTCACAGATATTTCTTTCCAACTTCCTAACTTGTCTTGGGTTGGAAGAATGTCTCACTCTGACCTTTTGTTGGTTCTCCCACTACAGAATTTGATTTGTGGTGTTATTTTGAGGTTGTTTAGTTGGTTATGTTGGGCAGGGATCAGCTGAATGCTTTCTCTGGTCTTCCATATTGCACCCATCCCTGGAAAATTTCCGTGATGATATTCTTGTTGTAAGATTTTAGCTGAGAACAAAAAGGGTTTTCAGTGATATTAAGCAATGAACCACATCTTTACTATTTCAAATTCATAGATATGTAGAGAATATAAGATCCCACTGTATTTCTTATTTGTTAATTACCAAAAAGGCTTTTATTTGTTAGAATGAATCATTGCCTGTCATACTCTTCTATAATAAGATGTCTCTCATCCAGAAATCAAAATCATTCAGCACAATAATAGAATTAGCCTTGTTCAATGACCTCTAATAGTAAATATCAAGTTACATATAAAACAGGAAGATGTGTGCTCACCAAAGGTATGCACTACTATGGTGAAGATCTGGCATAAAGTCAATGTTGAAGAAGCAAACACTGTGTATGGTGAGGTTCTCTTGATCTCCTGTTTGTAGATGATGCTATGATAATGTTACCAAGTCGCAGAACACTACAGAGCTTCCAGGAAAAGATGTCTAATCACTCTAAGGAATTTGGACTATCTATCCAAACTGGAAAAACAAATGGATAAAGAAAGCATATTATGTAGACTTCAATATTATTTTTGAATCAATTCCCTGAAGAGCCTGTTCATCAACTTTTATATTTTTGAAAGATTGTACAGATGGACAATGAGTTGAACCAATATCTGAATAGAAGGAAGAAACCATGCTGGATTGCTTTCAAGAAACAGCAGAGCTCTTTTACTGATCCCAAATTTGCCATAAAAGTAACCACCCATTTTAAAAATATTAACATTCTATCAGTGTTGCTATGTGGCAGTGAAATGTGTGATAAATTCAAATATCCTGAAAGAAAATGATTAAATAATTTTAACAAAGAGGTACATGGTGGGTATATTCAGGCTGCAATTTGCCACCAACAAAGAACTCTGGAGAAAAGGAAATTTTTTGGGAAAAAAAAAGTGATCAGGTATTTTATGATAGGAAAAGAAGATGTTTTGGTCATATGGCAAAAATAAGGGAAGGCACACGAACACTTAAAGTGCTTTACTGGCCCCTCACAGCATCAAGAAAATCAAAGAAGACCTACAAAGTATTGGATGGATTTTTTTGTGGCAAAGTTATGGGAGAACACAGACAAGGGTCATATAAAAGGGATCCGTGGATAGGCTGTGCTATGCATTATTTGAGGGGACTGTCAAAATGAGAAGATTACAGATTGCATAGAATATTTGAGAGATTCTTCATATATGGGTCAGATGTCCAATTGGACAAGATGGTGGCGTAGAATCAGGAAAACTCTATGAACTCCCCCTATAATCACCTCAAACACCTATAAAACATGACTAAACAAATTTTAGAGCTATAGACCCCAAAAAGTGACAGAGAGAAACAAATCTCCCACTGAAGGCAGCCCAGCAGGTGGGGTCCATCACAGTGTGCTAGGAGCTGTGCCCAGGCCTGATTGAGTTTTAGCCCCAGGGTGGCCCTGACCAGCAGCTGCTGGAGCAGACTTGGGAGAGTGGATCACCAGTAGCTGTGGCAGTCTCCAGACTTATCAGCCCATAAATGCCAAAGACAAAGTAAAAGGTCAATGAAGAACTCTGTTGGAATTGGAGGGGACAGAGTATTGTCTGGTCTCTGCCCTTGGAGCAAGAAGTGGTGGAGGTTCTGCAGCCATGTAGCTGCCTCCAAATGGCTGCTTCAGAGCTCCTGGCCTGCAGATCATAGGGTGACCAAGCAGCCATTCAGAGGGTAATTGCTTTTGCCTTAACCTGCCTGGATTTGTATCACTGTCTTGGGTGGTGGTCCTGAAGTGTGTGACCAGTGAACCACAGCTAGTGGGAGCAGCACAGATGGCACTCAACTAACAACTCTGGCAGCTGCAAAAACCCCAGCAATTTGGGACAAAGCTCCCCTCTCTAGAAACAGAGTTCTACTGTGGCAAAGAGCTCAAAAGTCAAATGATTGACTGGAAACATGAGCAAGCAAAGGAAGCAAAACAAGCACAGCAATCAAAACTTAGATTCCTTTTTTGGGGACAAAAGGGGTCAAAGCATGGAATGGAAGGAAGATAATGAAGTCAGAACTCCTGCACCAAAAGCTTCCAGGAAAAATATGAACTGGTTACAGGCCATAGAGGAGCTCAAGAAGGGTTTTAAAAATCACATAAGAGAAGTGGAGGAAAAATCAGGAAGAGAAATGAGAATGATGCAATAAAATCATGAAAAGAGAGTCAACAACATGACTGAAGAAAATAACACCTTAAAAATAGATTAACTCAAATGGCAAAAGAGCCCCAAAAAGCCAATGAGAAGAAGAATGCCTTAAAAACCCAAATTTGCCAGACAGATATCCACTTGGAGCACATTGTGCTCCATAGGATGCCAGTCTAAAAATAATTTTGCCAAACTTTTTTCTACTTTTCCCTGTAGCTCTTATTGAGTAGTAAATTTTCCCTCCATCAGTTTGGTTGTGGATTTTCTTTCTTTCTTTCTTTCTTTCTTTCTTTCTTTCTTTCTTTTTGGAGCGGGTTAAGCAGGGAAATTGGGGTTAAGTGATTTGCCCCAGGTCACACGGCTAGTAAGTATTAAGTGTCTGAGGCTGGAATTGAACTCAGGTCCTCCTGACTCCAGGGTCAGCGCTCTTTTCACTGCACCACCTGGCTGTCCTTGGATTTCTTAAATACAAGACATTTATGTTTCAATATATCCGGGTCTTGTTACCTATCTTCTTCCATTGATCTATTTTTCCCTGTTTTTAACAAGTGTCATTTTGGGGTGATGATTTGAGAACTATGCCTGTAGGTAAACTTTTTTTTTCATCATTCTGGGGAAATTAAGTGAAGAGGTTCACAAGGGACAGTTCTAGGCTTTTTCTAATAAGACAGTCCCTTTCTCCCTAGAGCTCTGGCTGTCCTAGAGAAATGATCTGAAGAGTGCTGAACCTGAAATTGCTAAAAGTCCATTCCCTACAAATAACGAGTGTAAGTTCTTTGTCCTTTGATTAACATTTTGTCTCTATAACCTTGAATTAGCTATGCAAGGTCCAATTAACAAATACTCTTCTTCCTTCTAGACCTATTCACCATTCCCTTCCTAACCTTTCAGCCCTTTCCCATGCTTAGAGATAAAATATACTTTTCTCAGAGTGATGTATCTGTGCAGGAGCAAGAACAGATGTCATCATCTTCATTTTACAGGAATGTAAAGGAAACTGGGTGGCTAGGTGGTGCAGTGAATGGAGCACCGGCCCTGGAGTCAGGAGGACCTGAGTTCAAATCTGGCCTCAGACACTTGACACACTTACTAGCCCTGTGACTTTGGGCAAGTCACTTAACCCCCAATTGCCCTCCAAAAAGCAAAACAAAACAAACAAAAACAAACCAGGTAAGGAAACTATCAAATAGATAAAGTGATTTTTCCAAGGTGATATAGCCAGCAAATCATGCAACCTGACCCTGAGCCTGGGTATTCTCACTCGGGGTTCAATTCTTTACTTCTTCAGTCAATGTTCATAATCATTATATTCTTCATCTTTAACTCCATTAATGAGAAAACCTCATCTCTTTTTATTTCTATTTAAAAGATGCCAAGATGTTAAGGCCTCACAACCAAATATCTCCAACTCTTATCTTTTGGCTTAGGTCTTCTCCAACTTCCCAATTCTACATATACTGTCTCTCCTCAAGAAGGACACTCAAAGCTGGAGTACTGGTTGTACATAAAAAACCTGTAGGGAGATAGTGGGAAATAGCTAGAGATGGTAGAGGAAGAATCTCATGGACTATGGAATGGGAAAAGTCCCTAAGATGGGGAGTCTGATCTTCTACCTAGAGTAATTATAAAACTTCTGAGCTTGAGATGAGGTAAGGGACCTTAGAGATAATCTAATCTAACTTCCTTACTTTATAGATGAGAAAATTGAAGCCCAAAGAGGTTAACAAATTGCCCAAGGGATGCAATACTGAAATGAGAGTTCAAGATCTAAGCCTCAGTCTCCCTAGCTAATAGTCTAGTGTTCTTTCTCATAGCAGGAGTTCTTGACATTTTTGTCTATGTCTATGTCTATGTCTCTAATTAATAAATTATTTCCTTCACTGAGTTTTTGTACTTCCTTTTCCATTTGGTCAATTCTATTTTTTAGTGAATTATTTTCCTTGTTAAATTTTTCTATATCTTTTGTATGTCTTCTATATCTATATCTATATCTTTTCCAATTTTCCAATATAATATTCTTTTTTTCAGATTGTATTTTTTAAACTTTTAAAACATTTTTAAAGTTATGAGTTCTAAAATCTGTTTCTCCGTTCCCCCTCCCTAAGACACAAAGCAATCAGATATAGATTATACATGTGCAATTCTGTAAAATATTCCCATATTAGGCATTTTGTGCAAGAAGAGTTGAATAAAAGAAATAAATGAAAGAAAGAAAATGAAAAATAGCATGCTTCAGTCTGTATTCAACCAATATCAGTTCCCTATCTGGAGATAGATAATATGCTGCATTATTAGTCCTTTGGGATGGCTTTGGATTATTGTATTGCTGAGCTTATTTAAGTCATTCACATTTTTTTATCAAATAATATTGTTGTTACTGCGCACAACATTCTCTTGGTTCTGTTGACTTCAATATACATCAGTTCATGTAAGTCTTTCCAGGTTTTTCTGAAGTCATCTTGCTTATTATTTCTTACAGCACAATAACATTATATTACAAGCACATACCAGAGCTTGTTTAGCCATTCCTCAATTGATAAGCATCCCTTTGATTTGCAATTCTTAGCCACTACAAAAAGAGCTGCTATAAATTTGTACAAATAGGTCATTTTGTGCATGTCTTTGGGGAATAGACCTAGCACTGGTATTCCTGAATCAAAGGATATGGACAGTTTTATGGCCCTTTGGGGATAGTTGCAAATTGTTCTCCAGAATGGTTGTATCAGTTCACAACTCCACCAAGAAAGCATTAGTGTTCCAAATTTCCTAAATCTTTTCCAACATTTATCATTTTCTCCTTTTTTAGCATGTTATATTGCCATACTCACCATATTGCCATATTATTGTCAATCTAATTGGTTGCAAGTGGTACATTAGAGTTGTTTTATTCTGATTTCTATGATCAATGTTGATTTAGAGCATCTTTTTATATGAGTATAGATAGCTTAGATTTCTTCATCTGAAAACTGCTTGTTCATATCCTTTGACCATTCATCAATTGGGGAATGAGTTGTATTTCTATAAATTTGACTCAGTTCTCTATATATTGCATGTTAAATGTCCATTTTTCTCCCTTAAAGATTATATTCAATTTTGCTGGATAGGTGATTCTTGGTTGTAATAAGGCCTTTGCCTTCAAGTATGTTGTACCCCAAGCCAACTGGTTCTTTAATATGGAAGATGCAAAATCCTGTGTAATCCTGACTGTAGCTCCACAATATTTTTTTTTCTACTGTTTGTGATATTTTCTCCTTTATCTAGGAGCTCTGGAATTTAGCTATAATGTTCCTGGGAGTTTTCATTTGGGGATCTCTTTCAGGTGGTGATCAGTGGATGCTTTCAATTTCTATTTTGCCTTCTGGTCCAAATATATCAGGGCAGTTTTCTTTGATAATTTCTTGAAAGATGTTGTCAAGGTTTCCGTTTTTTTGTTCTTTATTTGTTTGTTTATTTGTTTTTTACCATGCCTTTTAGGTAGTCCAATGATTCTCATATTGTCTCTCCTGGACCTATTTTCTAGGTCAGTTGTTTTTCTAATGAGAAATTTCATATTTTCTTCTATTTCTGTTTTTACTTTTTAAATTGTGTTTTATTGTATCTTGATATTTCACAGAGTCATTAGTTTCCATTTGCTCAATTCTAATTTTTAAGAAATTATTTCCTTCATTGAGTTTTTGTACTTCCTTTTCCATTTGGTCAATTCTATTTTTTAGTGAATTATTTTCCTTGTTAAATTTTTCTATATCTTTTATATGTCTTCTATATCTATATCTTTTCCAATATTTTTTCATGATTCTCCTGCATTACTCCCATTTCTTTTCTTAATTTTTTTTCTACTTCTCTAATTTGCTTTTTAAAATTGTTTTTAAGCTCTTCCATGAATTCTTTTTGGTCCTGAGACCATATTACATTTTTCTTGGAGGCATCACATGTAGCCATTTTGACACTATTGTCCTTTTTTAAGTTTATACCTTGATCACCATATCGCCATAATAACTTTCTATAGTCAAGCTCTTTTTTTGCTTGTTTTTCTGCCTTTTCTTGTGACTTGTTTTCATGTGAGATTTGGGCTCTGGTCCTGCATCATCTCAAGATTTTTGTCCTGGGGCTCTGGGTCTTATTGCTGCTTTTCACTGGGCTTCAGGGCTTACCTACTTGCTGTCTCTGGAGTACATGGTTCCCTTCTGGCTTTTACTAGGGAAGGGGGCATCCGTGTTGGCCTCCCTGCAGGTGGGGTTTAGATGCTGACCTGCTCCAGTGGTGGGGGCTGCTAATGGGTTGCTACCAGCTCTCTGCTGGTAGGCCTAGGAATGGAGGGCTTCACTACTGGTCAGCAACGGCACCAGCAATGCCTGATAGCTTGTGCTTGGGTAGGGTCTCTGGGGTGGGTCCTTGCCGTGCTGCACAAATTGTTCACTTGCCTAGGGGTCTGCTGGTTTGCAGGAAGTTAGGGTCTCGGGGCTGGTGGATTGCTGCAGGCTCCCTGCTGTGAGACTGGCTACTGCTGTGCTTGGACATCAAGCCCCTCCCACCTCAGTGAGACAAACTTTATCTGCAATGCTGGCAAGCTGCTTCCCTGCTCATAGACTAATTCTGAAGTGGGTTTTCTAGTTGTTGGAGGAGAATTTGGGAGGATTTCAGAGAGTTCCTTCTTCAAAGGGTTCCATCATCTTGGTACTGAAAATTCCAGAGTAATATTCTTAAATAATTGAAAGAAATTCTATTTTTTTCTTGTACAAATTCAGAGAGCCCCACAAATATTTCTGAAAACCCTTTATACCAGGTTAAGAACCCTGAACATAAAGAATTCTGGAGATCTCTGACTTTTCATGCTTTGTACGTGCACGTTTATGCATGTGTGTATGTATGTGTGTATGTGTGTGTGTGTGTGAGAGACAAAGAGAGAGAGACAGAAAAAAATAAAGAGGGGCAGAGATTGAAGATCAAATTATAAACAGTATTAGGATAAATTGTTGAAATTTACATTGATTCTAAATATTGAAGAACAAAGTGAGAAGAGAAAAATAAACACTTGGTTTTGCTATAGAAAATACAAGAATTTGCCATCATTTGTGTGGACCATTTTCCATGGATGCCTAATTCCCACACAGCACAATAACAATTTTGCATGTTATTAAATGTGGCAGATTAACCTAGGTAGATTGTGTTTGATTGCCGTACTAAACTCTGCTTATGTGTGCTCAATCTTCATAATCTGCTCCTCTTGCAGCAACAGATTGTCTACTCAAAACCCAAAACAACCAGAAAGGAAACATGGACAACATTTATTTTTAGCCCTTTGATTTATACCTTAGAGCTATAGTAATATAAGAAAAATGCATAAACTGAAAATAAACTTGAAATTAAACTTCAGTGTTGGAGAATTGGGGGAAAATGTCAGATGATTCACTTGCCGTGTTCATGAAAGAAAAAAAAACCTTTAATTTGCTAGTATCCTAAATTTCCATTCAGCATAAAATGGCAAGTGCTACATTTTATTTTTTATTGCTCAGAAAATAACTCCACATAAGCAATTTTATTTATTATCACAGTTTGTCCCAATATTGAAGCACATTTACCTACTCTAATGAGGGTCACAGACAGATCTTTTTTTAAACAAAAGCAATTCTGTCTCTCCTTTGATGGGTTGAATTTAATATCCCCAGTTACAGAGTGCAACTCTTTTATAGACTTTCTTTGCAATTGGAATACTAGACAAATAAAAGGAGACATAAAAAGAGGTCATTTGTTTTGGAAAGTTTTACTGCTTCAGTTGCAGAGAGCACACAGAGGGATGAAAGTGCTGGAGTTCACATTAGCTCTGCTGTAGATTTCTCCCTGACTCTGGAAGAGAAGTGAAAGTGACAGGCTAGAATGATAAATTATCAATCCATCTTTTCTCTAAAGAAAATACACCTCATATTCTAGAGCCTGAGAAAATTGTACATGGATAGAGTAATGTATCAGCCCTATCTATACAGAAGTAAATCCTCTTTGTGCCTTGCCTAGACTCCTGTTGAATAGAATGTCCACTTTCACTTTGAATTCTCATGTCAAAATGCCTATCAGAATCATATGTGGCATTTGAAAATATTATATGACGCATATTTGTAGGCTTTTAATTTTTTAACACCTATATTATTCAAAAGATGGAAACAGTACTTCTGCTTGGCACAAGAATAAGGCCTGCTTAAACCCTGTCCCTGGTGATCTTTCCTCACTGTGTCCCTGGGAAAGTGATCTATCTTGTCTGGGTCTTAGGCAACTTCCTAGGATGTCTCTGTCAACTCGTAGATGATTTCTGAGCTGTGTTCCTGAAAGGAGTTCATAGTCTAGAGTTCCCTACATACAGGAAGGCATGAATTACCATATGGAATATGAACAATTATTTTCTCAGTAATAATCAATTTAATATTTGTCAAGCATCTATAGTGTGCCAAGCACAAGGATTAGGCAGTGAGGATATAAAGGCGAAAAATAAAAACAATTCTTCCCTATTCTCAAAGAATTTACTTTTTAGTGGAGGAGTCACATGATTGTGTGTGTATGTGTGTGTGTGTGTGTGTGTGTGTGTGTGTAATATATATAACTACCATTATGTATATATATATATACACACACACACACACACACACACACACACACACACAAAGACAAATATACACATATCTATCTATGAAATAAATACAAAATGGAGAGGAAGCATGGAGAGTGAGCATAAAGCTGGCCTCAGTGGCAAGAAGAGCTACATTTAAATCCCATTTCTGCCATATACTGACAATGTGATCTTGGACAAGTTGCTTAATCTATCGATACCTTTGACAATCCTCTTTGGCAATAAGTTGTCTACCTGGTTCCCATTTGCATTGGCAGTGGTGATCCTTATTGGAAAACTTCAGATTCAGCAAAAAAACAAAAATGCCCCCAAAACACAAAATAAATATGAGATTGAGAGATACAAAACCATTAGTGGTTGGGATGGGGAAAGGCTTCATGGAAAGGGTGGTGTTTGAGCATATCTTTAAAAAAGTGAATGATTATATAAGCAAAGGTAAAGAATGAGTAAATTTGAGTCATGGCAGAGGGCCAGTGCCAAGGCAGAGAAATATGAGAAATGTATGAGGAACAGAGGAAAAATAGATTTAGCTGGACCATAGAGAATAGGAGTGAAAGTTATACAAAATTAAACTGGAAATATAGGTTTGGACAAAGTTCTTAAGTATAAAGGTAAAATTCAAAAATAGCATTTTTTTCCTGGGGTGAAAAAAAATATTTTAAGAAAAGTCACTTTGGAAACTGTACATAGGATGAATTAGAGTGGAGAGAGACACAGAGCAAGGTGACCAGTTTGGAGGCCATTGTAAGATTTCAGCTTAGTAGTGATGAAAAGTTTTGCCTGAAGAATTGAGTAAAGATGTTATGTGTTGTAGAGATAAACATAACAAGATTTGACATCTGGTTCCATATGTGGGGTAAGAGAGAGTGAGGAGTCAAGGATTACACCAAGGTTGTAAGTTACATAACCTCAACTGGGACCCCACTGCTTCTACGCAGTTATATTATACCTCCCTTATCAACTCACTATCCTACTCTCAGTAGTAGTTCTTCCAGCTCTTTCTATCCTTCCTCAAACCTCCCATGTTTCTCCCTTCTCCAGCTCTCACAGTTGAGCACCTTGCCTCATTTTTACAGAAAAAAATTAGAGGGGCAACTAGGTGGTGCAGTGGATAGAGCACCAGCCCTGGAGTCAGGAAGGCTTGAATTCACATCTGGCCTCAGATGGTTACTAGCTGTGTGGAAAAGTTGCTTAATCTTGAATGACTCAAGAAAAGAGAGATGGAGAGAGAAAAAGAGAGAGTTGAGGCCATTCACTATGAACTCCCTCTTCTCACCTCTTCTTCTCCTATCACCCAGATGTTTTCTGCCATTCTCTTCTTCAGCCCTATGTCACATGATGAGGTGGCCTCACTTCTTACCAAAACTAACCCCGCTACTTTTTCAAGTGATCCCATTCCATCCAGTACTCTCCCTCAGATTGTCCCCTTTGCCATCCTCATTCTGTCAGTTATTTTCAGACTTTGTCTCTCTATTGGTTCATTCCTTACTACCTACAAACTTGCTCATCTCTCCCCTAGACTGAAAAAAAATCCTCATTTAACCCTTCCATCACAGTTAACTATTGTGCTATTTCTCTTCTGCCCTTTGCAGCTAAATTCCTCAAAGCCTGTCTACAATAGGTGCCTACACTTTCTCTCCTCTCACTCCTTAATCCTTTCACAATCTGGCTTCTCTTCCCATTGAAAGTGCTCTCTCCAAAGTGGCTAAGGATCTCTTGCTACATCTGATGACTTTTATCTCAGTCCTTGCCCTCCTTGAGGGCCTTTCTGTAGCCTTTCACACTGTTAATCAGTTTCTTCTCCTTGACACTCTCTTCTCTCTAGGTTTTCAGGACACTGTTCTCTCCGGACTTTTCTCCTACCTAACTGCTTCCTCCTTCTCTGTCTCCTTTGCTGAGTCCTCCTCTTGATCACTCCCTCTAATTGTAGGTGTCCCTCAGAGTTCTGTCCTGGCTCCTCTTCTCTCCTCCCTCTAAATTACTTCATGGTAATCTGATCAGCATCCAAGAATTTAATTACCGTCTCAATGTCAATGATTCTCAAATCTGCCTATCCTGCCCCAATCTCTCTGCTGACCTGAAATCACCCATCTCCAACTGCCTTTTAGACATCTAAAACTGGATGTCCAATAGATATCTTAAACTCATTATATCCCAAAGAAATCTCATTATCTTTTCCCCAAACCTTCCCACTTCCTAATTTTCCTTTTACTGTAGAGGGCAACACCATCTTCTCAATCCCTCAGGCTTACAACCTTGTAGTCACTCTAGCAGTATCTCTCACCCCCTCCCCCATATCCAAACTGTTGTCAAAGCCTGGTGATTCCACCTTTGCAGCATGTCGTAAATATACTCTTTTCTGTCCTCTGAAGGGATCAGCACTCTAGTGCAGGCTCTCATCACTTCATACCTGGATTATTATAAGAGTCTGCTAGCGGGTCTACCTGCCTCATATCTCCCCATTATAATCCATTCTTCATTCGGTCCCTAAAGTGATTTTCCTAAACACAGGTCCAATCACATCACTCCTCTACTCAATAAGCATCAATTGCTTCTTGTTGCATCTAGGAGTAAATACAAGTATTCTGTTTTACTTTCAAAGCCCTTCATTACTTAGCCTCTTTCTATCTTTCCACTCTTCTCATACCTTACTCAATCTAGCAACACAGGCCACCTTGATGTTCAATGAACAACACACCCCATCTCTTTGCTCTGGGAATTTTCTCTGTCTGTTCCCAGGCCCTGGAATGCTTTCCCTCCTCCACTTGACTACTGACCTCTTTCTCCTTCTTTAATCCCCAAATTAAAATCTCGCCTTCTATAGGAAGTCTTCACCAACCTCTCAATTCCAGTGCTTTCCTTCTGTTATTTCCAGTTTATCCCGCAGATAGCTTTCTCTGTATATATTTGCTGCATATTCTCTCCCCAATTAGATTCTAAGCTACTTGAAGGCAGGGACTGTCTTTTGCCTTTTTTTGTATCCCTATTACATCCCTAGTACTTAGCAATATTTTCTCTTTTCTACCATATCTATTTTCTCTGGTTGTTTCCCATGCCTGGAATCTTCTCTCTCCTCATTTCTACCTACTGACTTTGCTGGCTTTCTTTAGGTCCCTGTTAAAATCCCATCCTTTACAGAAAACTTTCATGACCCCTCTTAATTCTAGTGCCTTCCTCTCTGAATAGTTTCCTATTTATCCTCTATATAGTTCGGTTTGTAAATATTTGTTGTTTCCTCAGTTCCATTGTAACTTCCTTGAGGGCAGGAAGTTTCTTTTGCATGTTTTTGTATCCCCAGCATTTAGCATGGTTTCTGGCCTATACTGGACACTTCATAACTACTTGAATTGAACTGAATTGAATAGAATTGAGTTGAATTGGGAGGCTGGAAGAGGGTGTATTCTTACCAGAAATGGAGAAGTATGGTATAGGGTTAGGCTTGTGAAGAAAAATGAAGATTTTTGCTTTGAACAAGCTGCCTTTGAGCCTTCTCCAGACCAGTTAGCTGGAAATGTCTGGGATACAGTTGGTGATATGGGAAGTAAGCTCAGAAGAAAGATGGGTGCTAGATGTATAAAGATGTGAGTCATTTGCAGGTGCTAATTAAATTCATTTGATATTGAGGTTACTGAGAGAATGTGGAATGACAGATGAGGACCTAAAACAGAACCTTACAGAACACCCACTGTTAAGTATGGTGACATGTATAGTGACCCAGCAAAAGAGACTGAGAAACAATGGTCAAAAAGAGAGGAGGAGAACCAGGAAGGGGCAGTGTCATGAATCAGAGAGTAGAGTATTTAAAAGGAGAGGGTAGTCACCTGTCAAATGTAGCAGAGGTCAAGAAGGATGAGAACTGAGAAGAGGCCATTAGATCTGGCAATGATTATTTCACTGTTTCCTTTGGAAGGAGCTATTCAGTCTGGTTATAAGGTCAGAAGTCAAATTTCAAGGACTTAAGAAATGAACAAGAGTAGAAAAAAGTAGCAAATGATTTTATGCATCATTTTCTAGGAGTTTGTCTGGGTAATGGAGCAAATACATAGTATCAAAGTTTAAGGGAATAGTGGGTGGTAGTGGAGAGAGGTAGGGGTTTTTGTTATTTTTGTGGGTTTTTTTAAACATTTGAACACTTAGTCATGTTTGGAAATAGCTGGGAGGGAACCAGTATATAGGGAGCTACTAAAGATTAAAGTGTTAGAGTGATATCCTAGCAAAGGCAGAAGGGGATAGAATTGAAGGCACCCAATAGAGAGATTGTGGTAAGGAGAAGGGTAATGTCATTATCAGATACTGGAGGAAATGAGGATGTATAGCAGTGGTTCTCAACCTTCCTCATGCTGTGAACCTTTAATACTCGAATGTGGCTGTATCTGCATGTGGGCAGACCCTCCTGGAAACAGATAGAGAAGCAGTGTCTTGGTTCCTAAGACCATCGGAAATATGTGTTTTAGGTGGCCCCTGTGAAAGGGTCGTTCAACTCCCAAAGAGGTTGTGACCCACAGGTTGAGAACTGCTGATGTATTATAGGAAGGAGTATAACCTAATTTATTACCCTTATTCTCACTTCCTGCAATCTGAGGTAATTTCTTAATGGACAATCCACTGTCATTTGGGGTTTTCAGATCAAGAGGGTATCAAAGGGGAGTTGATACAATATTTGAGTTTTCCCACTAAAGGCTGAATATAGTCATAACTATTGGTCTGCCAATACATATGAATACTTAAAAAAAACAAACCTAGAACATTGACTGTTCTTGTATTTTATTTATTAATAGCATTTATTATCCTGGTATCTTGAGGTCACTTTCTGAACATAGATATAAAAATTGAACTCGACTTTACAGTTATGTAAACAAAATGCCAACTGAAATGTTCCCATGCTGTATCTGGCTCCTAGAAACCCTATTCAGAAACCAAAACAAAACAGAAACCTTCCTCCTTTGGAAGGAGGGGAGTAATAACGAATAGCTTCAAAGTAGATGCTGGTTTTATTCTGTAGTCATGACCACAGGAAGGAGCAGAATAAAATAGAATAAGAATTCAGATTAGCCTAACTATGACAATAGTCATAATTCAAGGCAACATTGGGGGTTGGGGTAAGAATACGCAAATGATACCGAGTGTAAAATCACACACCACTCATTCTCTTGCATATGAAATGCCACCGTTATTGATAATTGTCATTGAGCAAGAAAGCTTGACTCTTTTTCTGGGTATTGCATAACCTAATTTATTACCCTTATTCTCACCTCCTGCAATCTGAGGTAATTTCTTAATGGACAATCCACAGTCATTTGATATATAAATATATTAACCCAGGATCTGTATTAATAAAAACAACATGAAATATTAGTTAAACTGAAAATAACTCAATGTGATTCAATAAATATTTTGAAGTATCTACTGGATACAAAATATTTAGTTAGTGACAGCAGTTAGAATTAACCATCAACACAGGGGTCTGGAGGCAGGAAGACCTGAATTCAAATCTCACCTTTGACACCTACTAGCTATATAACCCTGGACGAGTCATGCAACCTCTGTTTGTCTCAGTGTCTTCAACTATATATATATATATATATATATATATATATATGTTTAGAGGGGCTTGGAACTAAAAGTACTGTAAGAAAATTGAAGGTGGGAACAAAAAGGGGTCAGCTTTTGAATCAAGGCAACTGGACTGAAATCCCAGCTCTGATATTTTTTTACATGTATGACTTTGGGCAAACACTTCACTACTCAGGTATTCAATTTCCTCACATGTAAAATGGGGCAACTGGGTGGCACAGTGGATAGAGTGCCAGCCCTGGAGTCAGGAGGACCTGAGTTCAAATCCAATCTCAGATCCCTCCTAGATGTGTGACCTTGGACAAGTCACTTAACCCTGTCTGCCTCAGTTTCCTCATATGTAAAATGAGCTGGAGAAGAAAATGGCCAACCACACTAGTATCTTTGCCAAGAAAACCTCAAAAGCAGTCATGAAGATTTAGACACAGCTAAACAACAACAAAGTGAGGGAGTTGAACTGTATGGTCTCTTAGATCCAGTCCTTTTCTAAATGTCTAAACCTATGATTCTTCATAGCTGACAAGATCATAGAGAGCTGAGCTAGGCCTAGAAAGAAGACAAGGATTTCCACAGTCAGAGACAAACACAGAGGCCATTTCTGATATGGCGGGTGGGAGTGGGGAGGGAAGGACATAAACCAGAATGAATGTCAAGAACTGGAAGAGGCTAGAATAAGATTGGAAAGCAGTATATATTCCAGTTTAGCTTGAAAATAGAGTACATGAAAAGGAGTCCTTAGCTCATGGTTTTGTACATAGAAGGCACCTAATAAATGTTTATTGAATTTAATTGGACAGTAATATGAAATAGGGCTGGAGAGATGGGTTGGCTACCCATTCTGGATAGCTTCAAATACTAAGCTAAAGCATTTGTGTTAGATCGTAGACTAATAATGGTTAGCATTTGTATAGCACTTTAAGGTTTGCAAAGCAAAAGTCTTCTGATTAAGGGGGCAACATGGTCAGACATTAGGAAAACCATTTTGGCAGCTACATGGAGGACATGTTTGCCAGTCAAGTATCAGAGAGTGCCCAGTTCTTTGTGTCTGTTTTGTATTCACATAACTAGGAAGTGCTATAAACAGGCTCAGTGAAGCCTTTAGCCCCTCGAGCCAATGAAGGCTCAAAGATGTCATCAATTTTTAAGGAAAAAAAAACAGCCTGACTGCAGAGGGGTAGGGGTTAAGTTGTTTATCCCACTGCACATGGTTTGTAGAGTAGAATGAAAGGTACATCTGCCTTCAAACTCCAAGCCTAGTGACATATTTCCAAATAGCGGCTGCTCACTTGTCTCCAAATTATGTGATATTTATGAAAGACCATACTTCTCCACATTCATTTCTCATTAAATTAAGTTAAACTAATTTTCAAATATTCTCTTTGGGAAAGAGACTACAAGCGCAACCCCAAAACAATGTTTTGATCAATTTCTAGGTGGTACCATGAGCTAGTCGTTTAATCTCCCTGAGTTTCAGTTTCCGAATCTCTAAGAAAAAAAGGACAATAATGCCTGCCCTGTTTCCCATTGCCCTATGAGTGATGTCCCTTTTTAATTCTTCAGAAATTAGTGTTTTCTTCCTCCCAGTCATACAATAATGGTAAAAGATTTCTGGTGCTGTATGATTGTGAGTAATGGAACAATACCCTCTCCAAGGAGTTAACAATGAGTTTGCAACACGTTGCTAATATGGAGCTATGAAAGTGAGCCAGAATAAATGTCATCAATGACAGTCAGGATCAAAAAAAAGATGGGTTTTTATATATATGCATTTATGATATTCTGACAGTCAAGTAGCTGCATTTCATTTTCTTTCTTTTGTTGATTTGCCCTTCTGTGTCCTCTGTTTCTGCCTTCATAGTCTTCTTTGTCTTCTGTATACTAGGAACAACAAAGGCAAGATGCTTAACTGAAATTATAAGACACATTGCGGATGCATGGTACTTTGTTGATACAATTTGCTTTCGTGTACAGAATCCTGAACATACTTAGAACAGTCCTATGTGGACGGTAGGGCTGGTACTCAAATGGCTACTCAGCTCACATGTTCTCTGGCTTTCCAGTCACTGGTAAACCATTTTTATTTAATTCACAGAAGGAAATTAAAAAGTACAGAAGAAGAAACAAAAAGTGATTTCATAACTATTTTATTAAATTTAGTGTCTTTATAAGTCATCTTAAAATACATACTTTATATGCCAAGTTCACAATTTCACATATAAGTCTCTGGCTTATTTTCCTTGAAACATGTTTGTCTTTAATAATTAAGTTCATAATAAAAATTTTTAAATATATTCAATAGCATAATTTTTTATCACTTCAAAAGAAAAAAAAAAGGACATATAGTGAGGAAGGCCTCCAGAATTTTGTGTAGAACTCCTCTGACATACTTATGGGAGAACATGGAGAGGAATCATACAAGATGGATAGGGATGCATAGATGGGCTATAATCTGCATTATTTTTTATATACATATATATATTTATTTAACATTTGATTTTAGAACTTTAAATTTTAGATTCTTTCCCTTCCTCCCTCATCACCCACCCCCACTGGAAAGACAAGCAATTCAATACATGCCACACATGTAGTTATGCAGAACATCTCCACAATGGACATATTGTGAAAGACTGACTATATTTCTCTCCTTCCTATCCCTCCCTCCACTTGTTCTATTCTCTACTTTGTCCCTGTCCGTTTACAGAAGTGTGTGCTTCTAACAACCCTCCCCTACCACCCTGCCCTCCCTTCCATCATCGCTCCTCTCATCCCCTTCCCCCTTACTCTTCTGTAGGGCAAGATACCCAATTTAGAGCGTATGCCATTCCTTCCCTAAACCAAATTCAATGAGAGTAAGGTTGACTTATTCCCTTTTGTCTTCCTGTTCTTCCCCTTCATTGTAACAGTTATCCCTTGCCTCTTCTATATGAGATGCTTAACCCTATTCTGTCTCTCCCTGTCTCCTCCCATTTTATTCCTCTCCACCTCTCAATTTCACCTTTTAAAATATCATCCATTCCTATTCAATTGACCCTGTGCTCTGTCTATGTACACACACACACACATATATATATATATATATATACACACACACACACATATGTATTCACATGCATATATACCCTTCTATATAGACATATGTGTATGTATACATATATATGTATGTATATATATGTGTGTGTGTATATACATTTATGTTCCCTTCACCTATCCTCATACTGAGAAAAGCTTCATAAGTTACAATTATGTTGGCATGTAAATAGTTCAACTTTGATAAGTTCCTTATGAATTCTTTTCCATGTTTTCTCATGCTTCTTGTATTTGAATGGCAAATTTTCTATTCAGCTCTGTTTTTTTCAGCAAGAATGTTTGAAAGTCCTCCACCTCACTGAACAACCATATTTTCCCCTGAAACGTTATACTCAATTTTGCTGGGTAGGTCTATAAGTCTGGAAACTGCTACAGCTGCTGGTGATCTGCTCTCCTGAAAGCTCCAGCCACAGCTTGTCCTGGCCACCTTGTCCTTGGGCTAAAGATGCAGTTTCAGACCAGGCTGGTTTTGGTTCCCAGCATGTTGCAATGAACCCTTCTTGTCTGCCTGCCAGGATACCTTCAGCGGGAGCCTTATTTTTCTGTCGTTTTGTGGGTTCTGGAGCTGTAAAATTTGATTAGAGTCATATTTTATAGGTATTCGAGGTGGTTATGGGAGGAGCTCCCAGAGTGTTTCTGCTTCTACGCTGCCATCTTGACCTGCAATCTGCATTATTGACTAGATTGGAAATCAATGAACTCTTAGAGCCATTGAAGTGCTTGAGCACACTACTCTACTTCCCTGGCAAAATTATTATGAATATGAATAAGATTGAGCTCACTACTTGGAAAGGACTGCATAAATGTGGGGGAAGTGTTGTTTCATCAAGACATATTGCCTTTGTTGGTTCTTAGTTAAGTTGCAGAAAACAAAAAGGAGTGTCAGGAAGGTAGAACATAGAAAATCAAATTAATGTTACTTATGTGAAAACTGCTCCAAAATAGTGATTTGTCTCTAAAATATAATTGGATTATTAGAATGTTAATCCAAGTATCCTAAATGCAGGTGTTTGAGGGGAATGTAAGAGAGCACAGTTCTGAGATACTACCCCCCTTCTTATGTTTTCTCACATGAAACTGACTCAGCTTTTTGCTTACTTGGTTTGAATTGTTTTGAATTTTCCCAGTTTGTGTAGTCAGTATTTTGAGGATCTATGTATTCATCAGCAAGGGCACTCTTCCATCAAGGCATATGAGAAGCTAATTATAGCCTAGTCATTTTGGAAATTTTCCTGAGTTTCAAAGCAATTAAATGACTTGCCCTTGGTCATTCAAGTGGTGAATAGGAGAAGCAGGAATTGAACCAAATTTAAGTCCAATATTCAATCAATTTTGCATCCCCATCTCTCATTCTTATGGAAATCTTAAATATCTCTGTTTTTCTGCAGTTTCATGTAATATGAACTGGTGCTCTGGTTCATCTCAGTCTGATAAAAGGCTTTTTCATATGCGTATGTTTAAATGCTTTTGGTTGTTTTTTACTCTAGATTTATACAATTATTCATGTTTGTCTGTTTTTATGGAATTACTCATGTTTGTGTCTGTCATCATCTGGGATGACTCCAGCTTCTCCTGTCCTTCCTTTGTTGAATGATCCCACTGCTGCACCACAGGTATGTCCTCCAGCTCTGCATGCATAACCCACTCCCAGAAGGTCTCTCTTCCTTTGTGGATGAGCACACAAAACAGGTGGAAAGCTCAGGCTGTACTGGGAAGGCAACTTCTTCAGGGCAACAATAAGAGAGAAATATTTCATAAAAGCAAATCATGGGCATCCAGGAAGAGCTCATGTTACACTGTTTCCCATAACTCTAGAAAACCAAAGGTCCAGGCCCCATGATGTGAAAGCACAGCCCTTGCTAAGATGGCAACCTGGGGAGCCATTCCCACAACAGATTGCTGTTTACGATCCCATATTCTGGCTTCCAAGCACACTTTTCATCAGCATGGCTCTGCCTGTGCATGATGAGCAGAAACAGATCTTTGCGGTTTGATTAGTTGTTTTATGAGCACAGGAAAGTTCATAGCAAAGCAAAGCAATATCCTATCTTGGGAGGGATAGATAAGATATGCCATTGGTGGCTGGGACTTAGAATCTGGGGTCCTGATGACCTAGAGTTGTTTGTCCTATCGTGGTTTTCCTGGCGGATTTTGAATTGAGTTAAATCAGTGCCACTGAATTTCCCAGATTAACTTTCTTTTCTTTCTTTCTTTCTTTCTTTCTTTCCTTTCTTTCTTTCTTCCTTCCTTCCTTTCTCTCTCTCTCTCTCTCTCTCTCTCTCTCTCTCTCTCTCTCTCTACCTTCTTCCCTCCCTCTCTCCCTCTTTTCCTCCCTCCCTCCCTCATATATTTTCATATATTTTTGAATGGCGAAGAATATCTATTCTCCTTCCTCTGAGATCTTTCAAGTAAACAAATAAAATAGGAACATAGATTTAGAACTGGAATGGACCTCAGAAGTCATCAAGTCCAAATCCCTCCACCATTTTAAGGATAAAGAAACTAGGAAACAGAGAGAGATTAAGGGATTTACCTAAGGTCAAGCTAATCAATGAGGCAGTATTCAAGACCAGATATTAGGAGTAAAGTTATCATAGAGTTAGCAGGGGAAAAGTCCTTAGAGATAATCAAGTTCTATCCTTTTGTTTTACAGATGAGAAAACTGAGGCAAAGAGATTGATTGGTTTGTTTAAGGTCTTGTAGCCAGCAAGTATCAGGTAGGATTTGAACTCAGGTCTCTCTGAGTTCAAATCCAATTTCCTTTCTATTAGATCATGATCCCTTTCAAAGGGAGAGAGAGGAGGAAGCATTGGGTAGATATCATTTGTATAGCCAGTGGTTATATTACTAGTTACGTTATGATCTACCCCCACCCACACTCCTATACATAGTAATATAGCTTCTATCTTTTTCACTGTGATACTAACTGTCTCTTAGTGTTTATGTCTGACCTGTGACATTAAACTAATGACTGGCTCCTCCTTTGCCTGTGTTCTCAATGTAGTTTCAAGAAATCTTAACATTCATTTGTCTCTAGGATTTCTATAAATGGGAAAACTCCCCCCTCCCCAACTCCTCATGAATGACACTAAATGATAATGAGGTGATAAGTGGGTTCTTCTTAGGAAGACACTCTGACTTGTACAGGCTTGAAACTCCATATATTTTAATGATCACCATCATGAGACTGTAGAGAACTGGAACAAGAATCTCTATGAAGTGATTCTCAAAATATGCACATGGCAGAATTGGCAGAGTCCTGTCATGGGAGGAGGGAATGTGACCCAAGTGTTATCTCGTCATAGTTACATCTGGATTGATAGATAACTACAGCCTCATCTTTTGGGCATTACTTCAGCACAAAAATATTCTCATATATTTTTAAATGGTGAGGAATATCTGTTAAGAAGTCAATTTCCCTCAGGTTTGTCGCTTGGAAGCAACCAGGAAAGCAGGTTTTCTTCTATGAATAAAGTATATCTTTAATCTGAGTGACCTGAGAAGACATCCAAATTTGGAGTCTTCGCAAGGGAATCCAATGTATTCATCAGGGAATTCTTTCCTTTGGAGCCCCATTTTAGTTTTCCCAGAGAAAATAGTTTGGCATCTACTGTGGTAACTGATTCAATTTTGGAGCCCTTGAGAGAGTAGGTGAGGCTGTCCTTGGAGGCTAGGCTAGCTGGGTTATGGGCATCCTTTATTAAGGAATTCTCATGCCTTCATCTCAAGAGTATGTCGCCTAGAGGTTGAAAAAGAAATAGTGGTTACAATACCTGAGCTCTTAGCCAAAGCATATTTAATATAACATATAGAAAGTTATGAATCCTATGTTTTTCTTTTTGTTTTCAGTTTTAATAGTTATCAATGTATAAGCGATCATAGGTTGTGAATTTTGTAGTACTTCCTAAAGATTGACCTCTTAGGTAAGCACATATTTGTTTTGATTCATGATGAAATTAGGGATTTTAACAAGGCTTCTGAAAAGTACTCTAGTTGTATTTCTAAACTTATATCTGGGTCACGTATTACACCCCCAACAAACACTAAAAGCTAGTTGGGAACATCTGGATTTTAGGAACTTAATGTGAATTTTGCAGAAGATACTAATGGAAAGAACACATATTGTTTATTGAATAGATTTTATTTTTGATACTTTTCAGAAAGTAGATTTTTAATCCAGCATAATAATAGCTCAAAAAAGAACAGCTATGGTCTGACCTATAAATCCAACTTGGTACTGAGATTAATGACCCAGAAGACCTGAATGGCTCCTCGGGTCTATTAAGGCACACCATACCCACACCCACCTACCCACCCACCCAAACACACACACACACACCCAAACATACACACACACACACACACACACACATGCACACGCACACACACACAGACACACACAGACACACACACACAAGCTCTTTGCTTCTAATTCTTAAGAAGGTTCAGTCGATTTACTAGTATAGGCAGGAGATTGATTCAGAAGCTAATCTCAATCCTTTGGTCAGAATTCCTATTCCTTATTCTACACCAAAATAATCAAATATATCAATCTTTGTTCTGCAGGCATTTGTTGAATTTGGGTCATGGATTAAACTAGCACTTTGGGAATATTGACTTGTAGGCAGCACTCCAAGACAGAATGGGCTTGCATCCTTCACAAAAAGACATGGGAACAGAAGTTTATCCCAGCCATTACACAGTTCTCCTACATACCATTGGCATCCCTCAGCAAAAGACACCTGCAGTCATTGGAAGGTCTACCTTTTTGAACTGGTGTTTCCTTAAAGAGAATAAAAAGTGGTGTATAGCTCTACCAATTTATTGATGTGCAATTAATTAGTCTTGGCTCACTACAAAAACCATTGACTTGTGGTCCAGCAGCATAATCATGTGCTGGGCTTTTGCAATAAATCATGAGAGCTTGCTGTTGCCCACTAATTAGTACACCAACCTGTTACTGAGTTCCTTAAATGTTATGAGATCCATATTGGTGGTGAATAGTGCTATTGGTGTCTTACAAACTCCTGAAATTTTTATTAGTTTTCTCCAAAGGGCAGAGGGAAATGTCTGACTGAGTGCTGCTGAGCTGCATTTCATTTCAAACACAAAGAAATGTGTTTATTTTAGTCTTCTCCAGTGTTCGTCCATAATTATAAAAGCTCAGCATTATGTAGCCTACAGTATGTCAAACAAAGGTCTTGTTGGCATTGAACAAAGATCTCGAGCACAATAATTCAAAGCAATTGGTACAGTAGTAAGTGAAGTCTTAAACAACAGTAGACACGTTGATGAGAGTTCTTTGAGATGACTATCCTTTAAAAAAAAAAGGTTAACCTTTGTGAACTTGGACTACAAAGCTTTCAAATGAATTTTATGTGAATTCAGGGAGGATAGAAGAACATCATTCAAAAAGACCTGATAAATTGAGTTTTTCATCATTGACATGCCAAGGATGGAAAATAAATTTTTTGATGTGCTTTGTAGCTGCCCAAAGTTGACATGACCTGCCCAGAAGACAGGAATTAGAGGCATAAAAGGCCCTGTTGCATACCTCCTGAAGATAGTTGGATGAGTGAAATGTAAAGCCAGGATTTACAAATATTACACGAGTGAACACTGTTACTGCACTCAGGCTGGAAAATCCCATTCAAATCCAATAAGTGGTTTAAGATGTGCAAATAGAGGTTTCTGCAGGGAGTCGGGCATTAGAAGCCACCTGGAGCATGTGGTAGAGATTGTATCCATCAATACAGCAGCTGGGCTGAAATTATAAAGAGAGCTACTTTTCATCACGCTTGTTTTAATGCATACATTTCTCCTGTCACTGGCACCCCGGGAAAACGACTAACTACAAAAATGAATGGTGCCCATTACCTGATATTCATACTTGTGACAACAGAGAAAAGAATCACAACACAACAGTAAGCAAAAAAACTGATATCCAAATTATTTTTAAGTTGCTGCGATAGGAGAAAGCCTGACTTCAGAATCAGTAAGGAAACATTTTAATAGAGTGTTGGGTTTACTGAAGTATGCAAGACCATTTGGGGCTGGGTCATAATTTCTTCTCTTCCTGACATTCCAGAAAAGTGGTTGCCACACAATTACATGGCAAGATGAGTGATAAAAATAATACCTACCTTGTAATAAGAAACCAAAGGAAAGGAACACTGTTGGCTGGAAGGAATGCCAGAACCAGGTTAGGAAGAAGAAGAGAGGACTGAAAAATGTGAGCAACAAGGCAGCTATTCACCTTGGCTAGAAAAGAGAGCACATTCGCAGCCACTCACTTCTGGCTTGCTTGATTCACAGGGAAATGACCCTGGAGCCACAATCCTAGAAGACTGATATTCAAGCATTCTCCTAGATCTTGTACTTATCATCTGTACTTTTTATTAAATAGCAAGATGGACCCTGCCAGCTCACTGTATTTTAGTGACAAAGCAACAAATGAAGGTAAGATAATCCTATTGTGCTGGGGCAGTAGGAACATCAGGAGCCTGAGTCTGGAGTCAGGAAAACCTGAGTTCAAATCCAGCCTCAGATACTTACTAGCTGTGTGACCCTGGGCAAGTCACTTAACTGCTTGCCCCAGTTTCCTCATCTCTAAAATGAGCTGGAGAAGGAAGTGGCAAACCACTCCAGTATTTTTGCCAAGGAAACCCCAAATGGGGTCATGAAGAGCTGGACATGACTGAGGTGACAACATGAGGAACATACATCATGGAGATGATTACAGCACTGTGATAATTAAGAACTCATCACATATCAATCCAGAAGCTTTTATTATGTGCTAGGCACTGTGCTAAGCACTAGGGATACAAAGGAAAAAGCTTGTCTTTCAAAGATGACAATTAGTGAGACTTTTGTACTGAGCATTCCAAAAATTTTACTGCAGTTTTAAGTTTTATTATGAAAGGAACACCCTGTATACTAACTGGTTGCCTTTCCCCCTTCTGTCCCTAATAAATTTGTTTAAAGCTTATAGTTCCACATTTTACTACTATTACTACTACTATCACTACTATTAACCTACCACTTCAGTGAATTGGCATTTATATAGTGTTTTAAAGTTCATAAAGCATTTTACTTAAGTTAGCTTATTTGTGCCTCACATCTACCCTAGGAGGAGGGTAGCTAGGTGCTGGTATTAATCCCATTTTACAGTTGGGAAAACTGAAGCTAAGGGAGGATAAATGATATGCCTAGGGACTTAACAGCTAATAAATACTGAGGCTAGATTTGAGTTCAGATCTTTCTAACTCCAAGCCAAATGCTCTATCCACTGCATCAAAATGAAATTATGTTTAATGCAGACATTTTCCAAAGAGAAGGAAAAAGTCCCTACCCTCAAGGAGCTCACAGTCTAATGGGGGAGAAAATAAGCAAATATGTACAATCCATATGCAGGGTAAATAGGAAGTAATGTATGGAGAGAAGGCAGAAGAATTAAGAGGGGCTGGGAAAGCCTTCCTGCAAAAGATGGGATTTTTAACTAGGACTTAAAGGAAGCCAGTGAAGTCAGTAGGTAGAAATGAGAAAGGAGAGCTTTTCAGGTATGGGGACAGCCAGATAAATGGGGTATCTTCTTCCTGGAACAGTAAGAAGGCTAGGGTTACTGCATCAAAGTGTACGTGGAGGGGGGAGCATGTAAGGTATGTATTGGAAAGGTAAAACGCCACCAGATAACAAATGACTGTGAACATCAGACGGAAGATTTTGTATTTGATCCTGAAAGTGATCCAAGGAGTCACTAGAGTTTATTGAGAAGAGGTGTGGCATAATCAGACCTGCATTTTAGGAAGAGGACTTCAATAGCTGAATGGAGAATGGATTGGAGTGGAGAGATGCTTATGGCAGACAGACCACCCCCCCCCCAACCCCTGAGCCTATTCTACAGTCCAGTGGTAAGCACCTGTCCCAGAGCTGTGGCAACATCAGAGGACAAGAAAAGGTCATAGTTGGGAAGATATTGTCAAGGTGAAATTGACAGGCATTGAAAATAGGTTGGATATGGGAGAGTGAGAATAATGAGAAGTCGAGAATGATGCTTAGGTTGTGAGGATGGGGGACTAGGAGCATGGTGGTGCCTTTGACAGTGAAGAGAGAAGTTTGAAGGGAGGAGTGGTTTAGAAGGAATGTTAATAAGTTCAGTTTTGGACATGCTGAGTTTAAAATGTATACTGGACATCTAATTTGAGAAGTATGAAAAGCAGTTGGAAATGCAAGAATGGAAATAAGCAGAGAGATTTGTGCTGGAGAGGTTGATTTGAGAATTTGATTGAGCATAGAGATAATAATTAAATCCATGTGAAGTAATATAGAGGGAAAAGAGAGGACAGAGTTCTGTGGGACGCTCTTGGTTAGTGCATATGATCTAGATGAAGATCCAGAAAAGGAAACTGACTAAAGTTGACAGATGGACAGGGGAGAGTAGTGTTCTGAAAATCCAGAGAGAAAAGAGTATCAAGAGAAAAGGACTCAACAGTGTCAAAGGCTGCAGAGAAATAAGAAAGAATGATGATTGAGAAAAGGCCATTGGATTGGACACTTAGGAGATCATTGATAACTTTGGAGATATAGGATATAAGGAATGTCTCCAAGCCTCACTATTATCCTCTGTAAACTAAGAATAAAATATTTGCTTTGCCTTTCTCATAAGAATTTTGTGAGGATCAGATGAGATATCATATATAAAACACCTTGTAAAATAGTTTTCAAGTGTATGAATGTGAGATGCATTAGTAATAATAGCAATACAATAAAGGTATTTGAAATACAAGTGATATTGCCAAAAGAACATTAGATTGGGATTCAGGAGAGATCTGGGTTCATGTCTAGACTTGAATGCTAGCTGGTTAGACGTGAAAAAAATCACTTAAACTCTTTGAACCTCAGTTTCCTTATTGATACAATGAGGTAGCAATAGTTGATCAATGATAGAACATTACCTAGGTTAGAGTCCATAGTTTTTAATTTGTGAGCATATGTATTTTGTTTGTGCTTATAGACGTGCATCTTGCTTTCCTCAAATAGAAAGTCAACTCCTTGAGGGCAAGAACTATTTTTGATTTTGTCTCCATGTCCTCAGCCTGGCATATAGTTGTTACTCATCAAGTACTTGTTTATCAGTTAATTCATTGGCTGATAGAATAATAACTTATAGCTCCTACCTTATGAGGATGTTGTATGAAAAGTTAACTAGATGAACAAAACTTTAAGTTAATTTTAAGCATCATGACAAATAGGAAATATTTAACTGAACAAGTAATTAAATGACAAAAACACAGTAATAAACTAGGTTCATGATTGAATATTGTGCAAAGACTACATAGAAATTCAGGAGGCAAGAAACTTATCTAAATATTTTTATTAGTAAATAACAATAATGAATTAAAGTAATAAAATATTGCAAATGAAAATATAATATTAAAATAATATAACTAAGATTTTAAAAAACCACTTAGGTATTTTTGACCAGGTTAGCATAAGATTCTCCAGGATAAACTGTTTATGTCATTAGCTTGATTTTTGTACTGCCTGCTTGAGGGAGTCAACCCAAAAGTATGGTGAATCTCATTGAATCATTAAAAAGAAAAAAGAATGGTCTTT
>CM053587.1:237221385-237239455 GCA_028646515.1 Pseudochirops corinnae | reverse complement strand
TCCTCCTGGCTGCCGTAGACTTCCAGCTGACTGGATAATGAAGACTCCAAGACCGAGGCCCAAGACGGCGATCCGGATCCAGGCCACTAAATGCGAGAGCACTGGCCTGAAAGCAATTGCTCAGTCCCCCTGCTGTCTGCAGGCCACGGGCGGGAAGCTACAACGCGGAGGCGGGTGCAAAACTTCTGCTTTTCCCTTTTCCGCTCTGGAGACCTTTTGGCTGGACTACTTATCTCCCCCTTTCACAATCCCCACTCTCAGCTGGTGCTAATCCACTCACCTGACAGGGTTCTCTGCACCTCCTGCCCAGCCGCCCCCGGGGCACAGCCATGGCTTCAGGCCAGACTGGCTTCGGTTGGCAGTGCTGATATGGTTCCTTGTAGCCGAGCTGACTTTAGTGGGAAGTATCCTTGTGTGCCTTTTGGAGTTCTAGGATTGGTTTAGAGTTCTATTTTATGGGTATTTTGGGGTGGCTATGTGAGAGCTGCGATATATTGCTGCTGCTGCATCGCCATCTTGGCTTCGCCCCCTCCTATATTAATTAAGATGGCACAGATTAAGACAAAAGGACAACAATCTTAGCTGTAAAATGAGGTATTGGAGTTAAAGGACCTCTAGAAAGAATCTTTTGACTCTTTTTTTATTCTAGGATCATCTATTGGCAGTCTTGAATTTTTCAGCTGCATCTTTAAAACTAGTACTTGGTACTTGTCTTGGAACTTTTTCTTGCAGTGATTTCTTCTTTGGACAAAGTACATCACTATGTGTGAGGCTATCTCTTCCAGCCCTTCATTTTAAACAAGAGAATTCAGAGACCTTGAGAAGGTAAGGTACTTGCTCAAGATCATGAAGAGAGTAAGCACAAAGACAGAATTGAACCCAAGCCCTCTGACATCCAAACTAGGGCTCTTTCAATGTATAATGCTGCTAAGGGTCTTACTATGTAAAAAGTCTTTGAAAGGAATAGTTTTCAAATTTTCAAAGAATAATTTACCTATTGTTCTGTTACCTGGTTCATTTCTAAATTCATCAGCTTAATTTCGACTTCATAGTCTGACCCTAGTCTTCCTACCCAAATGTTATCTTCCAATATTTTCTATCCCAGTCTTCACCCCAGTCTGCATAGTTTTCTCACTTCTCAGGTATAAACTATTCTCAGTCACAACCAAATTTCTATTTCCTTGAACACAAGAACAAATGATAAGATTATTCATTGCTACTTACTGCAGAGTCAATTATGTTTCTGGGTACATTGAAGATTCTTAGTTCATACTTGTTGGTGGAGTGATAAAAGGAACCCTCAGAGTTTTCCCAGGAAAGTTGAACTTTGCAAACATTCCAAGAATCTTTCAACTCTAAAAATAGGACAAAAAAAATTTTCTATGTTCAAAATCATTAGGGGCCTATAATTCTGATAGTCTTATTATTTTAGACTTTATTCTTTTTGTATTAAATTAAAGACTAACAGAAGATGAGGAAGTATAGCAGCAATAGCCCTTATAGAATATGTGTAACTAATTTAATTCATATCCTAATTTTCCTTCCTGGATGGAAGCCATACCAAAAAGTGAACCATCAACCTACTGCATGAGAAAAGAACCCTAATAGTGTCTGGGAAACAAGTAGGTTCAGCATGATACAGTGAAATTACCCTGGATCTTATGCCAGAGAACTTGGATTCAATACTACCTCTGATGCCTACTACCTGGATGACCTTGGTCAAATCCCTTAGCTTCTGAAGGGGAAATGTCAGTTACCTCTGCTTATTTTTGACAGCTTGTATAAAACACTATCCTGATTCCATTATTGATCTGATTCCATCAGGTTATTTCTTGACCTGACTTTACCTACCTTTCCTGGTTATTACACAACATTTCATAACACCAAAACTTCTCCATGTTTGTTTGACAAGTCCTGCTCCACTTTTGTAACTTGTCTCTAAATGGGAAGAGAAATGGGAAGAAAAGAAAGGACAAAGTTAGCAAAGGAAAGAGAAAGGAATTCTGTGGGGAAACTGGGGAATGGGTGTAGGATAATATAGATATCATTATGGATGTTTCCTTTCTCTCTATCATACTTTATTAAATTGGAATTCTCATTGATATGGACAACTCACTCCAGTGATGCTGATTACAATCCACCCATATCTTTTTATCAGCTGCAATTCTTGTCCATCTTTTCCAAAAAATCCACCAGAGAGAATAGGTTTAAAGTACTGGTGACCTTCATCTAGGTCTGGGCAGAAATGCAACCTTCAGGCTGCCTCTCTATTTCATCTCTCACTCTTAAGACATGTCTGACCCACTTCCTTTTCTGCTCATACTTTCCCCAAATGATACCACTTATGACCCTTATTTTGCCATTCTTGAAAATATGCTGCAGCCTTCTTAGGCCCTTTGCACTGTTCTCCAATGGCTCTCTGGACTCTTGTAACCTGATTTCTTTGGAGACAATATCATTCTACAATTGGCAAGCATCACCAGGAGACTACTGTTTTTATGTCAGGATGATGCTTGGAGAAACAGCTCTACTGCAAATATTTGATCTCCTTTGAAACCACCTCAGCCAGCAAATATGTTCCTCTTGCCAAACAGAGTATTATGGTGTCCAAGAGCATCTCCAGTCTAGAACATAAACTCATTTGTAATGTGGTGGAAATTCATGAGCAATATGTTTCCCAAAAGGAGAGGCAATGAACAGAAGAACCACTTTAAAGAAAATTGGATAAAAGGTCAAAAGACCATCATTCTGTGGGTGTTTAAGGATGATACTTAAAGAACAATAACAAACAGATGAAAAATTTAAAGACAGATTTCTTTTCTAGATTTTGTAGTTGTTAACAAGCATTGATTAAACATTTACTACATACCAGTCAATATACTCAGCACAGGGGAGACAAAAGAAAAGGTAAATAATGCTCATGATGACCATCATCATTATCTCTGCCTGCAAGAATTGTAGACTCTGATGAAAGAGGTGCCATGTAAATAAATAGGCACGTCTAAAGCACGTTCAAAGTAGGTGGTAGGTAATCTGAAAAGGAAGGTACCACTGGAAGGGTAGGAGAAGGTCTAGAAAATTCCTTCTGCAGAAGGTGGGCCTTGAGCTGAGTTGTAAAGGAAGCCAGGGAAATCATGAGGCATAAGTGAGGAAGAAGAGTATCATAAGCATAGGGATCCGTCAGTTGAAAAGGTACAAAGCTGGGAAATGAAGTACTTTGTTTGAGGGACTAGTCAACGAAAGTAGATGGTTTACAGAATGTGTGAAGGGGAGTAAAATATAGAATGGCTGCAAGGGTAAGAAAGGTCAAGGCTGTGAAGAGCTTTAAATGAGAGAGCGAACTTTATTTTTTGATCTAGCAGGTAATGGAGAGATATTTGGGCTCACTAAGCAGGAGAGTGACATGATCACACCTGAGCTTTATAAAAAATGAGCTTGGAAGCAGAATGAAGAGTGGATTAGAGCAAGATTTGAGGCAGGGAGAAGCAGTCAGAGAAGTGATAAAGATTTGAATTAAGTCAGTGTCTATGTTAGTGGAGATTTAACTATGATTTAGCAACTGACTGGGTATGCAGATAAGAATTAGGAATCATTTGATGACAACGACGTGGCAAGTTTGTGTAACTATAGTTCAAAAGGGTACAAGATTTGAAGGCAGGGGAGTATGGCTAGTTTTGTTTTGGACATATTGAATTTGAGATGCCAGTGAGACAGTTTGTTTGAAATATCCAAGAAGCACATGGGGATGTACCTCTATAGATCAGTAGAAAGGTGAATGATTGCTATATAAATCTGTGAATTATCTATATAAACATAATTGAACCCATTGTAGTTAAAGAGATAATCTTGTGAAACATAATGGGGGAGAGAGAAAAGAAGGCCAAAGGCAGAGTTTTGGGGGACACCCATATTTTTTTCTGTCATTAATGAACTCTCATATAATAGGGCATGTCATGCCCCAGAAAGAATTAGAAAAGTCTCCAAGGGAAATGAAGATGGGAAAAGTAGCTAGACTAATCCAAGTAAATGTAAAGAAGATTATGCTAGGGGGAATGCAATTTTGGGGACATTGAGTAATCAATTCTTTACAAATTTGAAAGAGAAGATACAAAAGGCCTAGAAAAAATCTTGCATCTCATTGTTAACAAAGGTGACTGGGGATATTAAGAAGTATCAACTACTTCCCAATCTCTACAAATTTTATGAGAATAACCTACTCAAGCATTTAAGGGCATCCTTGATATAAGTATGAAAAGGGAATAGGAAGGCTTTCAGAAAAGATATTCTATAGACCACAAATTTACAGTCATAAAATTGATGGAAAGGCATAAAGAATACCAAAAAGTGGGGGAGATTTTGTGCTGTTTTATTATTGATTTACTATAAAAAGTATTTTATCTGATAGAGCTGAGCAAGGTAACTCCTATGCACATCTAAAAGTCATACAAAATTTCTTGAAAGATATATGAGAGTTAACATTGGCATTTCTCTGATTAATAGTAAATAAATAACACAGGGAGACATGGTAACTTAAGGCATATGATGATGGGGTAGGAGATCTCCATGGCAGGGTCCAAATTAAATGGGAATTTTGTTCAAGCAATGAGTACTTCTTAAGTGCTAGGCATTATGTTAGGTACTGCAGATACAAAGACAAAAATGAAAATGTCCCTGCCTTCCAGGATCTTACATTCCATAAAAAGAGACAATGTGTAGGTATATAAGCATATACAAAATGCATATACTGCAAACTTTAGGTAATGGAGAGAAGCAAAAACATTTGGGGGATTAGGAGAGGCTTCATATAAGAGGGAGCACTTGTATAACTTTTTGAGCAAAGAGGAAGTATATTTTAGGCATGAGGAAAACCCATGCAAAAATGGAGACAAGAGACTGGGTATCATGTGGCAGAAGAGAAAGAAGGCTAGCCTGGCTAAAATAGAGAGTTGTTTAAGGGCAGTGATAGTATAATAAGACTGGAAAGGTATGTGGGAGACACAAGGTACTACTTAAAATACCAAACCAAGGAGTTTGTATTTGATTCTAGACATAATAGGGAGCCACTGGAGTTTATCAAGTAGGGGAGCAACATGGTCAAACTTGTGTTTTCAGAATGTTGCTTTGGCAGCTGTGTAGAGGATGGATTAGAAGATGGTAATTCTCTATATTCTAACATTCTCTATAGATGATAATATTCTCCAGATGTTCCTATTTGCATATGTTATTGTGCTGATTGCATCAAGATCTGCAACATTGCAGAGCCTGCTAATGAGTTTCATCATCACTCAAAAGATCATGGCCTAACTTACCACATTAAGAAAAAAAATGAGAGGATGAAGATTGCCTATTGTCCAGTCTATGACATATGTTTGGATGGACAGCTTATAGAGGTGGTCCTTCAATGTATACATGAGATCATAGATTTAGAACTGAAAGGGATTTTAGAGGTTCAACTCCTCATTTTACAAGTAGGGAAAGTGAGGTCCATGAATGTAAAATGACTTGGTTCCAGGTTACAAAGGTAATGGCAGAGGTAGGATTTGAACTCCAGGTAGTTTGACTCAAAAATCTCATATTCTTTCCATTGTACCATGCTGTCTCTTAATTTTTGACAGATGTTACACATGGACAATAATCTGGGCACAGATTTAAACCAAAGTAAGAAAGCAGGCTGGATTACTTTAGGAAATTATTCCACATTTTTTACTGACATCAAGATTCTCTCTAAAACAAAAGCCATATTTTTAAAATACAAATATTCTTTTCATGATTGTAAGTCATGGAAAATGAAATTCCCCAAACAATTAAAGTATAGTTGATCCAAAGGTCAGTGGTGAGGTGCAAATTGGGTGTGTGAAAGGTACAATGATACCAATCAAGAATTTCACAAGAAAAACATATAAAAGCTTTCATTGGAGAGGAGCATGAAGAAAAAAGAAGACCATATGGTGAGAGTGAGGGATAAATAATGGACAATCCATCTGCCCCTTTGGTACTTCCATGACTTTAAAAGAGCTAGAGGATATACTGTCTAAGAAGGGTAACCTAGATTACAGATTCAGATGACGTAATGGCATGGAGATTTTGTGATCCCATTCTTTGGAGGGAGCATTAACATTGATTACAATACATCTACACTGAACTAGCAAAGTGTCTTGGAAGTATTAGGGGTACAAAGTAAAAATGAAAGTATTTCTGCCCTCAAGGTGTTTACATTATACTGGGGAATTGACCATGTGAGAAGAAAAGTTAAAAAAAAGGTAAGTTACTGAAGTGGAGAGAATAAACAAAGACAAGGGGATCCGGAAAGGCTATCAGAGAGGGGTTGAAACCTGAGAGAAGCCTTAAAGGAAGCTCCATGATCTGAGAAGTAAAGGTAAAGAGAGAGTCTATTTCTGGCCTGGGGAATTGGGGAGCAAAGAGCAGAAAAGCCTTTGCAAACACAAAGAAGAAGGGATGAAGGGCTGAGCTTGAGGAAGCAGGACCACTTTGGGATTGGAATTTGTTGAAAAGGAGTTTTGTGAAATAACCTGATGTTTTGGTTATAGGCCTATACATGACACAATGGCTCATTTAGAGTCTGAGATTTCAAACAGTCCTTTGAATGAATGTGTCTGTCATTTCCAGGTAGAAGCAATTCCTGTGGTATATAAGAGAATTTCAGAAAAATAACTGATTAAAGCTTTTAGCAAGAAGATTAAAAGCAAACAAGAAGAAGAAGTAAAAGGAGGAGGACGAAGAGGAGGAGGAGGAGGAAGAGAAGGAGGAGGAGGAGGAGGAGAGGGGGAGGAGGCAGCTATTAGTACAGTGGACAAATCGCTGAGCCTGGAATCTGGAAGACCTGAATTCAAATCTGGCCTCAAACAATGGCTGTGTGATCCTGGACAAGTCACTTATTTTCTCTCTGCCTCATTTTCCAAATGGACAAAAGAGCACCTCTCAAATACCCTTTGTGAGGAGTGTATGTGAGGCAGGATTTTACTCTACCAAGTAAAATGGTTTTCCCCACCCCCACTCCCAAACAACAAAGAATAAATACAGGAGAGTTTTGTCTTTTCATTTCTTAGTTGATCGTACATATTTCATTATTTCATGATTAGAATACATGGAGGCACTGGAAACCATTGGTATTCTTTCTACTAATTGAATAGAAAAGATTATTAACTTTTCCAAGAACACACATTTTATCCACTCAGATATATTATTAATGATACTTTGTAATATTAGGGAGTACTATAACTTATTTGAAAAGTTTCTTGATATGTGAAGATCTTGCAAATTTAAAACTCCTTAGCTTTAAGGTTCACAAAGAACTTTCCTCCAACAGTTTCATGAGTGATTACAAATGTTGTCTCAACTTTTCTGTTAAGGAAACTAAGGTTCAGGAATGTTAAACCCTGACCTGGTTCCTCTTCTCTTACCCTTCTATACTCCTTTGCTTAATAATCTCATCAGCTCCCATTCAAATTGGTTATAACCTATATGCAAATAATTTTCAGATCTATTTAGCTAGCCCTAACTTCCCTCCTTCTCTCCAGTCTTGCATCTCCAACTGCAATTAGATATCTCAAACTAGATCTTAAACTCAAGGTATTCAAAACTGGCTTCATTCTTTGGCCCCCAAAACTTCCCCTCCTTCTATCTCCTCTGTCATTACTGAGGACATACAATCATTGTTCCAGTCACCCAGGCTTACAGTATGGTTGTCATCCTTGACTGGTCACAATCTCACACTCCCTATTTATTCTGTTGCCAAGTCCTATCAACTCTAACTTTGCAATGACTTATGCTCCTTCTCTACCCTATCACGATCACCTTGGTGGTGCCAGCTGTCTTCACCTCTTGCCTGAACTGTTACAATATCCTGATGGTTGGTCTCCTTGCCTCGCATGTCCCCACTTTGGTTCATCTTCCACTTAGCTACTCAGTCCATCTTCCTAGAGCACAACACTTACCTCATCATCCTAACTCTTCCTTGACTCAATGTCTCCTTACAGTATCTAGGGCCAAATAGAAAGTCCTCTGTTTGAGTTTTAAACTTGACCCACTCCTTTTTCTAGTCCATTTATACTTTACTGAACTCAGCATCCTCTACAACCCAGTAACACTGGCCTCCTCACCATTCTTTCATAAGATACTGATAAAAACAGTATAGATACTCCTTCTCCTGACTATATATTCTCCATATCTGAAATTCTCTCCTTTCTCATATTCCCCTCCTGCCTTCCCTTGATTCCTTCAACTCTCAAGTAAAATCCTACCTTCTGCAAAAATCCTTCCTGGTCCCCCTTAACGATAATGTCAAGCCCCTGTGACCATTTCTAATTTATACAGTATATATCTTGTGTGTACATTGTTGTTTGATTGTTGTCTTACCCATTAGATTGTAAGCTCCTTGAGAGCAGAGCTTGTCTTTTGCCTTTTTTTAATATGCCCATCACTTAGCACAAAGCCTGACACATAATATCACTTAGCACAAAGCCTGACACATAATAAGTACTTAAATTCTTGTTGCCTTGACTTAACTGAAGTGCCTTGCCCAGAAGAATCTGAACCCCAATCTTTTCTAACAGCAGATACAGAACTTTTCCCACTATACTGTGCTGTTTCCCTTGTCCTCTTTTGAATATTCTTGGCTTCTTATTAATACAGAGCCTTTCTCACATTCCTGTTCCAACCCACCAGGCTTTTCTTTGACCTTAAAAGTAAGTATTAAATGGAAAATGGAGTGTTTTCTTTTCTATGAGTAACAGTTGTTTTTGTAGAGCAATGTTGAATGTTGAGGTTTATTCACACTCTTGATTGTTCTCAAGGGGATTATGCTGGATAATCAATTTGCACATAATCAACTAAATATTGCCTATAAATTGTGGCATAACATTTAGGGAAAGTGGAGCCAGGGCACACTAAATTAAATAAAAGGTTGAGCTGGCATTTGATCTATATACTTTGGCTCTCTATTAAGTTGACAGCTTAATTGGCAGTTGTGACCTTGAGCTAATTAAGCCTAATAAGGAAGGCAAGCGTATCTAGGTTTCTCTGTTGACATTAATAAAGAACTAATGTATAGCACATTAGTGAATGTAATGTATTTGAAATATATGTTCACAGATTGCCATGTAGGTTGGCCATGTTCTGTATTTAGTTCCAGGACAGGAAAACAAGGGTAAGGTAATATCATCTGATAGTCCAGTGGATCTTGTGAATGAGAAGACATAGGGTAGGGGTGGGGATCTTGTGGCCTCCAGGCCACATGTGGTCCTCTAGGTCCTCAACTGGGGCTCTTTGACTGAATCCAAACTTCACAGAACAAATCTCCTTCATAAAAAGATTTTGTTTTGTAAAACTTGGGCTCAATCAAAAGGCCACACTCAAGATCCAGAAGGCCATATGTGCCAGGAAGCCACAGGTTCTCCAACCCCGACATAAGGGGTTAAGACCAATCTTGGACGAAATTACGAAACTGGCAGTTTGTAATGGTTCATCACCCGTCTCTATTTCTATGCCATACACAATTGCTAACACTCTAGATGACAGATACAAGATTTAAAAATATATTGACAGGGTAGAAAATTAGAGCAAAATGACTAAGAAGAGAATTAAAATAGCAATTTATCTGAAAAAGACCAGGGAATTTCAGTGGACTAGAAGCACATTACAAGACAGGAATGTGTCATGGAAGTCCAAAACATAAATGAGATTTGGAGCTATATTGAGGAGCATGGATTCCAAGAATATGAAAGTGATATTCTGTGTCCTGGTCAGATTTTGTCTGGAGTTTTGTGTTTAGTTCTGTATATCACCTTTTGGGAAGGACTGATAAATTGGAGAGTAATCAGAAGGCAACCAGGATGGTGTAATTGGGAATGTTCATCCTAGAAAAAGGAAGGCCTTGGGCAGATATGCTATCTGCCTTCAAGTTTTGAAAGACAATCATAAGGAAAGGAATTTTGTCTTCTTCTCTATGATCTAGAGAGGGAAATTGCAAATAAGCAAATTTAGGTTTGACAACCAGGAGAAACTCTTTAACAATTAGAGCTAATTAATTGAGTTGGCCTAAAGGGCCACAGAGGCCTGCTTTAACCCTTAGATTCTGTAATAATCAAATAATCTCTGGATTCTGGGGCTCAATGTTCTTACCTCGTCAAGGAAGAATGTGATTTGATAAATAAAATTCACAAGTATATGGGGGTAGCTTCTTTGTTATTAATGTGCTTCTGCTCTTGTTGGGAGGAGAGAAGATAAGGTAGGTTTAAAAAAAATTAAACTTTCAAGCCAGATATCTGCAGAATAGAAAGCTTAATAGAGAGAGGCCATTCTGCAATGGTGATCATTAATGCACAGGGTATACAAGGCATCGGGTATAGGAGTCGAAGATAACACCAAGGATGATTTTGGGTTTTTTATTTAAAATTTTTCTTTTTCATTATGAACTTAATCACCAGTAAACAGAAACATGTCAATATACAAAGAACAAAAAAGAATTGCATAAGAAAATGAACTCATTATGTGCTTAAAGCATATTAAAATTAAATAAGGTAGGGAGAAAATTATTCCGTCTATTGTCTCCTTCTGCAATTCTCATTTTGTTTCTTCTGTGTAATTTTAAATATTCCACTGATGATTTTTTAGAATTAATTAATTTAATTAAGAAAAATCTATTTTTATACCTTCCTACCTCTTCTCTACTCCCATTAAGATAAAAGAAAAAAGAAAAGAAAAAGAAAACCCCTCCCTTTGACAAATATGAAGTCAAGTAAAATAAATTCCTGAATTAGTCATGTCAAGAAAAAATAGCCTTTACAGAAAAAGTAGAGATCTAAATAATTAATACTCTTTCCTCTTTCCCCCAATTCCTATTACCACCCACTGACTCCTCTCCCCACGGGAGCCTGCCTTTATATCAAGTAAGTATAGTCAGACAAAACAAATCAAAACATTGTCCTTGACTAAGGAATAGGTTTGATAAATGAAAGAAATAGGGGCACCTACTTGGACGTACAGAAGCATTGCCTCTCAAAACACACTCATAAGTGATGATCTTCTTAGTACACATGCAAGTCCAACTATGTAGGTTTTAGCCGTGATTCTGTCTCTTCATATTTGCATCACTTTGTCAAATCATTTCTCTCTTCCTTATCCTCCCAATCTTCTTTTCTAGTAAGAACCCTATAAAAATTATAAACTATTCAATAAATTCAGCAGACATTCATTAAGTGTTTATTATATGCAAAACATTGAGGTAGGCACTGGAGATACAAAGATTCAGAACCAATCAAAAATGTTTCTTAAGCATTTTCAGTATTCATAAACCTGTGCTAAGTGCTAGGCAGAGAATTTAGACAAACCACAGTCTCTATTGTCTGGGAATTTTCAGGTGAGTATGTGGATGACCAATATGGAGAGCTATAAGGCAAAATACTTAATGATAAAGGCATTATCATGTGTCTTGTTTGTTTCTTTGTTTTTTAAAGAGTTATGTGAGGTCTGAGTGGGAAGCCAAACAGAGAGAATCAGGAAAAATTCACAGATGTGATATTTGAGTTGAATTTTAAAGGATGGGTAGGAATTTGATGAGTTTAGAGTTGGCAGAATTAAAGGCATAGGAAACAGCTTGATTCAAGGGTGAAGGTATGGGATTAGAGTGTGGGAGTGGGGCACAGAGTTTTCCAGACTGTCTGGAACATGAACTACAAATAAATAAAACTGGAAATGTGACTTGGTTCCAAATTGTGCAAGGTTTCTAAAGTCAAATAGAAGGGTTTGAACTTTATTTAGAAGGTAATAGGGAGCCAGTGAATATTTTTGACATGAGGAGTGATATAAACAAAACCATGCATTTGAAAGGTAATCCTGGTGTAGCAGGAAAGATAAAATAGAAATATGGAAGGAGGTGATAAGGACAGGAAGATCTGTTAGAAAACTCTTAGAATGGGGCGGCTAGGTGGCGCAGTGAATAGAGCACCAGCCCTAGAGTCAGGAGGACCTGAGTTCTAATCTGGCCTCAGACACTTGACACAAAAACTAGCCCTGTGACGTTGGACAAGTCACTTAACCCCAACTGCTCTCCAAAAAGAAAAAAAAGAAGAAAACTCTTAGAGTAGTCCAGTCAAATAATATTAAAGACCTGTACTAGGGTCTTGTACTAGATCTAAAGAGGATTCAAGTGATGTTGAAGATGCAATTAATAGAGCTGCTGCTATAACTTAACAGGTGAGAGAAAGGAGAGTCATGGACAACCCATATTTGTAAAGATAAAGTGAAGTCAAAGATGGAGGGCAGGGGCAGAGTGCTATACATTCTCTAAGGCAGTGGTTCTCAACCTTCCTAATGCAGCTACCCTTTAATACTCATGTGTGGGTGTGTCTGCATGTGGCCCAACCTGTCTGGAGATGGATAGAGGAGCAATGTCTCAGTTCCTAAGAGTATTTCCCATGTGACCCCTGTGCAAGGGTCATTCTGTCCCCAAAGGGGTTGTGATCCACAAGTTGAGAACCACTGCTCTAAGGATTTGTAGAGAATGAAGGGCATCTATATCAAAACTATGATAGAAGAGAAGATATGAAAAGTGAAGTTGAGATCCAGGCAAAAGAAAGGGAAGAAAAGGGAGGAATAATAAATTATTTTCAGCTGAAGACATCAGGACAGGCTTCCTGGAAGAGGTGCCATGTGAGTTGTGGCACTGAAGGGTAGATTCTAATAGGCTCAAATACCAGGAAGTTTATTCCCATTGTGGGTAATAGCATAAGCTTCATTGGGTAAAGATATTTCCAATGCTACTATATTGACAAATAATTTAAAGTATCTACAAAGTATTATTTTACAGTTATAAAAACATTATATGCATTGTTCTGGAAGAATATCATTTGCCTGGTAGTTTTAGGAGGCTGTAGTCAGTTTATGTCTTCTGGGAATGAACACAGTGAAGGATAATTGAAATATACTTACATTCTTTCACCATTACACTATTTGACCAGCATAAAGAAAAGCTTTTGCAGGTTACTACTGGAAGTTCTCTACATATTTATTATCTGATCCAGAAATGCATTATTTATATCCATATTCCATTGGCATGCTTAGGAAGAAGATGGAACAAACCAATTTGTTAAAAATAATAGGTAGCTTGGGCCAGGCTTTCATTGAGAGCTTTGGTTCGTGGCTAGATCTCACCATCCCTCGTTTTGTTTGCCATCCCCAGAAGAGATGAAAGTTCATAAGTAAATAACTTCTGAAAAAGCAAAGCTGGTACGCATAACAATAATTCTAAGGGTTGATATGACTTTCTTACTTCTTTAACTCCATTTTCAAATAAGGAAATAGAAGGACAGAAAAGCATAATGACTTTCTTACCATCAAATGACTAGTAAGGAACAATCCTAGGTTCAATGTCCACCTTCAGACCCCAAGTTCAGTGCTCTTCTTAGGACACAAAAGGTGAAAGGACAGCAAAAAGGTGAATCTGAGAAAAAAGAGGAGGAAAGAGGGAACCAAGGTTGAAAGTCAGATTTTTTCAGAAGTTCTTTTTCCCAGACAACAGTGAAAGACAGTTACTGGGCACATCAGGGTGTTGTCTGGCAATAACTAACTGCAGATCCAAGGCAAGTGGAAAAAGTGAAAAGCCAGAAGACATAAGAAAAGGAAAAGTCTAAAAAGTAGCTAAGTGGCACAATGGATAGATAAAGCATTGGACCTGGAGCCAAGAAGACCTGAGTTTAAATCTGTCTTCAGACACTTAACTAGCTGTGTGACCCTGGGCAAGTCACTTAACCCTGGTTGCCTCAGTTTCCTCATCTGTAAAATGAGCCGGAGAAGGAAATGGCAAACTACTCCAGTATCTCTGCCAGAAAAGCCCAGACAGGGTCAGAAAAAATTGGGCACAACCAAAACAACTGAAGGACAAAAAGAACTAGAGGAATGCTATCCTAGTCTGTGGATTTTTGATATGAATGAAGTGTTTCTTGAATGAGTGAAGGAAATGCTTCAACAAGAAAGCAAAACAAACGATAAAAGAATCCAAAGAGGTAGGGAGGAATCCAAGTCTGCATCAGGAGGTTGATGAGTAAAAGATAAGGAAAGGGGATCAGCTAGGTGGAGCAGTGAATAGAGCATGGGCCCTGGAGTCAGGAGGACCTGAGTTCAAATATGACCTCAAATACTTAACACTGACTAGCCCTGTGACCTTGGACAAGTCACTTAACCCCAATTGTCCTGCCTTCCCCCCTCCAAAAAAATAAAAGCAAAAAAAAAAAGAAAAAAGATAAGAAAAGGAAGACACAGGACAATAGGGGTATTGGAGCTAAAGAAGGGGCTCAGGGTTCTTTCCATAGAAGGTAAAACTGAACTTTAGAAGAGGAAATATGATCCATATTCCATGAGATTATCATCAACATCCATAGGTAATACAAGAAGAGGGGTCAGCTATTACTGGGCACAGGGAGAAGAGTCAAGCTTCCATAGCAATTTCTTACTGATTTGGTAAAGAGGCAGCCATGGAGGTTTGGTCTCTTTCTAATTGTGTTTTTTAGACTATTTCTGCATGCTAAGGCAAATGCCACTTAACACAATTAGAATAAATTCCAAAAAAAGGTTTTCAAAATATGAAATGCCTCTTAAATATCAGAAACTGGAACCTCTAAGATGATCTTTTTTGCTGCTCTTTCCGTTAGTTTGAAAACAAAGAACTATTTTAGAAGCAATTTAAAAAGGCAAACAAACTAAAGAGGGGCTCAAGCTGAAACAAAGAACTCTGACAAGTAAACAGGAAAAAGAGTAGTAAATATGCATGGATGTGTATATACTTAGGCATATTTATATATGTATGTTACACACATGTTGCTCCTTTGTGTTTTTAGAATTGCCCCTGGTTTGAATTTCAAATGAAAGTTTTTAGGTATAAAATAATGATGGACAACAGGATATGCTGCCTCCTTGGAGCTTGGCTTCCAGAGGGTTAAGCTTCTCTTTACTCAGTTGACAGAAAGGAGAAAACTATCAACCATGACATGCAACGGTAAGAGAATGAGAGTAGGTGAGAAGACAAGGAGGGAGGCCAGGGGAAAGAAGGCATCTCTTCTAGCTATATAAGTAATTTATGAACGAAGCCCTTAATATACTGTGTGGTTAGTCGGTGCACTAATGCACACTTGATTGAATTCTGTTTAAAATGCTAAGTTAAAGGGTGCAGGTGTCTTGAGCAGGTGTGCAGCATTTTGCTAATAAAGAGAAGACATAAAATCAGAGGCAGGGTTAATTTAGCTATGTTATAGAAATTGCACAGACCTATAGTGAGTAGATGAAATATTGCTTTAGGAAGGCCTTCTCTTCAAGGCCTGCCCTTCCCCATACTCACACCCAACCCAAAGCCCCAATACACTGGGATGAGTTGTGGTGGGTGACTTTTCCCCTTAAAGACTGCAAATGAAAGATGATAACAATCATCACCCCCGTATTAGAATGTGACAATACTTATATAACCAGATCTGAAATGGCTGTGTTATAAAACCTTACAAAAGGTATGTGAGATCTAAAGTATGCCACACTGCAGTCTCTGAAATACTTGGGGGCACACAGTTGGAGGCTCTTTGTTGTCACGTACAATTGCTGTTAATTTTATAGTTTGCTAAAGGGAAGAGTCCACAAGGGGCTTGACAAGAAGCTAGTCTCTGCTGTGCAAGTTCAGACCAGTAGACCTTTTACCCTTCCATTGCAAAGGGCAGGATCTTACCTTGGAGCCAGTTGTCTTTGATAGAGGACACTGGCATGCTACAAAGAAATGTGAAGATATCAGATGTATTTTCCACTCTAGAGCCAACACAGGTTTGAATAAGATGTCACTCTAACTTTTTCACACTAAATATTTTAGTTTGGCTGACTACCCTTATGGTGTTTATTCAAGTATCATCACAAGAGCAACAGCAAGGTACATTTATATGCCATCCATCATCTAGAGGAATCATTTCTGTGTGCTATGTAAAAAGGAATGTAAGTAACGATAGCCTTTTTATCACACTCAGCATGTTCTTGGTAGAGATGCAAATAAATGTTATGTTTACTCATCAAATATTGAGCGTGTATTCTATAAAAACTATGGACATACCTATTCTCAAGAGGCAGGAGAGGGCTGCCCCCAGGGCAAAACTCCTCTCTGCACTTGGGCCTGCCTATTTGCAAAGAGGCAGGAAGCAGTCAGATTCATCTAAAACTAAGGTTAACCAGTTTTTCCTTTTCCTGCTTCTGTGGCATCAAGAGTCACTAGTGCAAATACTATTGGACCTGGAGTCAGAGGAGCCAAATCCCAGTACAATTTCTTGCTATCTATATGACCTAGGGCAAATCAGTGAATTTCTCTCATATTCATTTTTCTAATTTGTAAAATGAGATGATTGGACCAGATTGCCTCTTAGGATTCTTCCAGCTATAGATCTGTGAAATGATGTAGGAAAATCTCCCACATTTCCATGTGCTCCAGGATCAGAGAGTTGAAACTGTAGGGGACCTTAGTGGTCATGTAGGACAGACTTTCACTTTTCATATGAAGAAATTGAAGCATAGCAAGGTTATTTTTGACCAAGGCCAACCAGGTAGAAAATGGCAGAGCTGAGATTAGAGCTCAGTCCTGTGATTCCAAATTAAGCGTGTTTTCCACTTTTACTATGTTGTCCCATACCCAAAAAGGAAAAGAAACAATATCAAAAATCAATTTACCAAAGCATCATAGATCACAGACTCTCCCATCGCTGATTTCCCAGTATTCAAATATCAAAGTCATTGAAAATCCAGAAATCTCAGGGCTAACAAAACCAGAAATATTTGCATCTTAACATGGACGTGACAAAAACCTTGCTCATGTGTACCTGATCCTTGTGTTATCTTGATTGTGCCCTAACCAATTCCCTAGAATTTCTCTCCTGATTTATAGGTGGGTTGCCATCTGTCTTGAACGCTGGTCCTTTCAGGTGTCTGCCAATGAGAAAAAAACATTTTTAGGTAGGCAATGGGAACTAGTCTTCTTTGTCTATTTGCAAATAGGCATGTTAAATTAAAATAAGAGGCATTTCCATGTTTGGGCAGGGGATTATTGTCTCTCTATTTTCAGATAGGCATGTTTCCACAAACTGGTCCTCCTACATATGGAGAGTCGAATTTGAATTTTGCTCATTAGAACTTTCGTCTGGCATCTAGGAATGTATTTTTGGATTTTCTTTTTAGGAAGTTTTAAAATGTACATATTGAACCATATGTTTTTCATGTACAGGCTGCTCCTTACATGCTACTTGTAAGACAATTGTGGTCCATTTGGAAACTCTTACAAGATTATGATAACTAGAAATTAATTTCTCTAAGAATCCATAATTTCACCAATGTGGTTACTTCTTCCAAATTTGCAGGTTACAACCCCCTTTTTATACCTTATGCCATGCACCTTAATAGACATTTATGAATTATTATTGCAAATAACAACAATAAAACAGAACCTAAAGCAAACTTTCTGGTAATGACCCTCCATGAATTTAGTTAGATTGGTCTTTACAAGAATAACATAAAACCCATTCTATGGTTCAAACTAAAGACTTTTCCAGCTTTCTGGCATCTACCAAAACCACTATGCTACTATGACCTTTGAAAACTAAGGTTACTTGGGGGGGCGGAGCCAAGATGGCGGCTAGCAGCAGCAACATATCGCAGCTCTCACATAGCCACCGCAAAATACCCATAAAATAGGACTCTAAACCAATCCTAGAACTCTAAAATTCACACAAAGATACTTCCCACTAAAGTCAGCTCGGCTACGAGGAACCATATCAGCACTGCGAACCGAAACCAGCCTGGCCTTAAGCCATGGCTGTGACCCAGAGGCGGCTGGACGGGAGCCTCTCAGGTGAGCGGATTAGCACCAGCTGCGAGTGGGGATTGCAAAAGGGGGAGATAAACAGTCCGGCCGAAAGGCCTCCAGAGCAGAAAAGCAAAAGGCAGAGGTTTTGCACCCGCCTCCGCGTTGTAGCTTCCCGCCCGCGGCCTGCAGACAGCAGGGGGACTGAGTGATTGTTCTCAGGCCAAGAGCTCTAGTGTT
>CM053587.1:237189164-237220885 GCA_028646515.1 Pseudochirops corinnae | reverse complement strand
GGGGTGGTGGGTGGGGGAAAGAGGGGGAGAAAATATGTAACTCAAAATCTTGTGGAAATGAATGATGCAAACTTTAATAAAATTAAAAAAAAAAGAAAACTAAGGTTACTTTTGGTCAATTACTAACAAATTGGAGACACTTTTTTTTAACCAATCCTCAGAACTTCTTAAACCTCTCAAAAATAGGAATTATGGTATGTTAAAGTAACTTCAGCTCTTTTCATGGTTGAAGAAACAAAGGACCCTACTAAGAAAATGGTGTGATTATCTAACAGAAGAGAAGGCTAATTCCCAACCATTGATGTGTTCACTCAGTGTTTCTTCCCCCAACAGCAACCATGGTCTGCTTGGACAATGAAAGCCAACTTATAGGTTTGTAATAGAACTCAACAATGTTCCCTCTCCCCTTGTCCCAGGAAAATCAGAAAGGCAGAAACTTGCTCTCTGACAACAGTGTTATATAGTCTGTGCTGAAACAGAATTCATCTAGCTGACTGAGGAATGGAGAGATCTGTGGAAGGTTACTAGAGTGTGTGGCATTCTACTCAGCCTGAGGGAAAGGGTCCAATATCCAGTGGTATATAGTAGTATTCCTCCAGAATTCATGTGAGGCAGATACTTAGGTCAATGAAAAGTGAATCCACCACCGTGGATAGATATTGAAACAGCTTTGAATTCTAGCCCCAGGGAAAATGAACTTTAATGGGGAAGGAGTCAGAAAGTTAGCAATAAAGAAATAGAAGGGCAGGGGGAAGACTGAAGTTACCAAAGATTATCAGGAAGAAAAAAATAAAAACTCAGGTAAAGGCTTTGAACATAAACAGGTAAACAAGTAGGGAAGATTGTTATTAACAGAATGAAGTATAGTACCTGTAGATCTTCTACCACCTTGAAGGGGTAGGTTGGAGGTATCTTTTAATATCTCATATCATTTGAGTCCCACCTGATCTTCATGATTAGTTAAATTTACTTTTAATTCTTTTGGTGTGTCATTTTTTTCCATTTAAAATATAGTAGTTACTGAGTACAATGTTTTCTGGGTTATGCTTACCTTTGTATCAGTTGATATAGACCTTTCTATGCTTCTCTGCATTCATCAAACATCATTTCTTACAGCACAGTAATATGCCATTACATTCATGGACCACAATTTATTCAGTCATTCCCCCAAAATGGACATCATCTTTGTTTCCAATTCTTAGCTGTCACCAAAAATATTCTTGCAATAAATATTTTTGAATGTATAGAAAAAATTTTCTTGCCAATAGCTTCCTTTGGTTCAAAGGGTATAGACATTTTAGTCATTTTACATATTTCCAATTTGATTTCCAAAATCATTCTGCAATTTCATAGCTCCATCAACAATGTATTAGTGTTGTATTAGTTCCTACAGCCCCTCCAACATTGACTGTGACCATTTTTTGTAATTTTTGCCAATTTGCATGGTGTGAGGTTAAACCTCATAGTTGTTTTGATTTACATATCTCTTATACAGATTTGGAGAATTTTTGCATGTGGTTGTGAACATGTTGCAGATCTTTTGAGAATTGTTTGTTCATGTCCTTTGACCATTTATCTATTGGGTAATGGCTTTTAGGAACAGATATGGATATAGACTTATCTATATTGGTATGTAGATATCTGTGTGTACTGTTTACATATTTTAGATATTAAACCTTTTTTTTTAGAGAAATTCAATACAATTTTTTTGTGCCAACTCTTCCCTTCTTATCCTAGATGCATTAATGCTGTCTATACAGAAGTATTTTAGTTTTAAATAATCAGTTATCTCTTTTATCTTTTCTTATTCCTTCTTTCTCTTATTTAAAATTATATCTCTTCCACATAACTGTGGGAGGTACATGATTTATTTCTTTTCTATTTTTAGAGTATTATACCATTTTATAGGATAGTATAGTATTATATACCTTTTATGTTAAGGTCATATAACCATTTAGAATATATTATGTAATACAACGTAAGGTATTGGACTAAGCCTAATTTTTTCCTTCCTCTCTGGATTCCTGGTTTCCCAGATTTTTTTTTAAAATCAAGTAGGGAGTCTTTCATTAAATAACTCCTGTTTGCCACTTTATCAACATTGAGTTACTGAATTCTATTGTTTTTTAATTTATCTTGTATAGTTTGTTCCACTGATCTCTCTCTGTTTTTTAATCAATACTGATAGTTTTGATGACTACAGCTTTATAATATAGTTTGAGGTTTAAAAGTGATATTCCCTACTTCTTTTCATCATTTTCCTTGCTATTCTAGATCTTTTATTTTTCCAGATGAATTTTGTTATTATTTTATCAAGCTCTGTAAAGCATCCTCTTGGTAATTTGATGGGTATAGAATTAATTTTGTCATTTTTATTATGTTGGCAGAGCATAGTCATGAACACTGAATATACCTCTGGCTGTTTAGATTGTTCTTTAATTCCTTAAGGAGCACTTTGTAATTGAATCTATACAAGTCTTTTATAGACTTTGAGAGGTTGATCTGTAGATATTTTATGCATTTTGTAGTTATTTGGAATAAAATTTCATTTTTATTATTGCTTTGATTTTTTAGAATTTATTTTGCAAACTGCAACTTTGTTGAAGCTATTATTTGTCTCAATATCTTTGCTGATTCCCTGCAGTTTTCCAAGTAAAACCTCATATCTTCAGCAAACAGAGTTAGTTTTATCTACTCATTACCTATTTTTATTTCCTTTTTGGAGAGGGGAATGAAAGGTAATTTGGGTTAAGCAACTTGCCCAAGGTCACATGGTGAATAAGTGTTAAGTGTCTGAGGCTGAATTTGAACTCAGGTCTTCCTGATTCCAGGGCCGGTACTCTATTCATTGTGCCACCTAGTTGCCCCTATTTTTATTTCTTTAATTCCTTTCTCTTGTCTCATTGTCATGACTAGTGTTTCAACACCCCACCAAGGACAAGTAAACTTTAGGCACCAAATCTTCCAGGCTTCATTCAGTGTATGTTCCTCATCTCCCTTATTCCACAGGAGCATGTGTCTGATAATGTTTTTCCTGGGGCTGGATCTCAAAGAGTCTCGGCCTCCTCCTACATGGGGCAATTTACAGTTCACCAGACAGCTGACTTTTGGGTGGTCAGAACGGGCCCCTGCAGGATGTACTCTTCATCAGACTTGGTGGAGCGCTGCAGAGCTTCCCATATGCACAATGTCCTGTCATAGTGCCCTGTCCCATTCTATCTGTTCCTTAGTTCTTTGGCTTGGCACCAACAGTTCAGAACTTGCCTTTCCTGAGGCTGGCAGAGGCTGCTTTCCCTGGCACTGGTGTTGGGGCTTCTGGGTATCATTCCTCCAATGGGTATTTGCTCCTGCAGGGCTATGAACAAGCTGTTTGTTGAGGCTAAAGGAAAGTTCTATATCCTGGAGCTGAGGCTGCTATGATAGTGGAAAGTGGGAGAGGGACAGGTCATATTTACCTATTCCTGAACGTGCCCTTCTCCCAAATACAATGTAAGCTCCTTGAACGCAGAAACTAACTTTTTTATTTGTATTCCTATCAGCTAATACTGCCACCAGCACATAGCAGGCAATTAATAAATGATTGTTGATGGTCTGATTAATTGAAAAACAAAACAAGGGAGGAAACCCTTCATATTCATAACAAATGAATTGGTGTGTTCAGTTCTGTGGGTACATTATGGGCAAGGTAAATTTAAAACTTTCTGAAGATTCAGTCACTAGGAAACTGCCAAGTAAATTGCTGCTTTAGAGTGCCTAATGAAACAGTGTTGTACAATGAAAAAGGGTAATGGCTTTAGTGGTAGAGGACCTGAGTTCAAATCCTGCCTCTTGCACTTCCTGAGAGATCTTGGACAAATCACTTAAAATGCATAGTGTTCTCATTTGTCAAATGATAAGGTTGGATTATATGATCTGAAAGGTTCTTTCTAGTCCTGAATTTTTGATCATCTGAACTTCAGACAATCAAGTGGTCACAGCTCACATGCTGAGAGAAGCTAGTTCCTTGATCTTATAGAGCATTGAATATTTACATGTTGTCATAAATCACACCTACTATGGATATTTCTAATTGAACTGTGCTGGATTGAAAAATATCACTGCTTTCCTTTGGAAAAAAAAAATGAAATGACTCCAATATAATGACTTTGTCTTTGTCTTGATGTGATGCTCAGAATGGACATTAATTTTGTCTGGATGGATTTTTAAAACAAACAAACAAACAAACTCTAGAAAGACTTAGATGAACTGATGTTGAGTGAAGTGCGCAGAACCAGGAGAACATTGTATGTAGTAACAGCAACACAGTGTAATGACCAATATTGATAGACTTAGGTCTTCTCAGCAATGCAAGAATCTAAGACAACTCCAAAAGACTCAAGATGGAAAATGCTTTCCACATCCAGAGAAAGAAATATGGAGTCTGAATGAAGATCAGAGCATCTTTTCTCTCTCTTTTTTCTTTTTTGTGGTTTTTCCCTTTTGTTCTGATTTTTCTTTATAATATGACTAATGTGGAAATATGTCTAATAAGATTGTACATGTATATCCTATAGCAGATTACTTGCCATCTTGGAGAAGAAAAAATTGGAACTCAAAATCTTATAAAAGTGAATGTTGAAAACTATCTTTATGTGTAATTTGGAAAAAATTAAGTGAGAAAAAAACAATTTTGCCTGGACACCCTTACCATATTCCTGTCAGTCACCTTATTTGCATATTGGTAAATAATTTTCATTCTGGTAGGGTCAAAAGGTGCCATAATTTCCCTTCATTCCCAATGCCCATCTGTGCCATCTTCAACATAATACACAGTTTTATACTTTTCCTGCAATAGAAGGTCAAATAAATCTGTCTTGTTTTTCAGGAAACATTTGTCTTTTTAAAAATAGACTTTTCAATCTGTTAAAGGCAAGGTGTGTTCTTTTTTTAAAAAAACATACACATATGTGTACACACCCTAATCTCTAGCTCTAGAATAACTACAGACTATCTAAATGGTTATTTTTCTCTGGGTCTTTTTAAAAATATCCTAACAACACACCTGTTAATAGTGTAAAGTATTTATCTATTTTAATTCAAACCATCCTAAGATAAAACATAATTAAAATGACAGCCTGGAATTGTGGATAGAGTGCTGGAGGTAGAGTCAGGAAGACCTCTGTTCGAATCCTGCCTCTTAGTAATAACTGACAAATTCTGTGGGTATCAGTTTCTTCATCTGTACACTGGCTGTATACCTACCTCAGTTTGTAGTGACAGTCAAATGAGATATTGTGTAAAAAACACTTTGAAAGGGTAACATTAAAGGCAGCTGGTGGTGCAGTGGACAGTACACTGGGCTTGGAGTATGGAAGACCTGAGTTCAAATCCCATCTCAGATTGTATATTTGTATAACCGTGGGTGAGTCATTTAAGTTCTGTGTACCTTAGTTTCCTCAGCTGTAAAATGGGATAATGACAGTATCTACCTTCCAGGGTTATGAGGATCAAATGAGATATTTGTGAAGCGCTTAGGTGATGTGAAGGTAGATGCTATATAAACATCTGCTATTATTATTTCTATTAATTCCAGCTAATTATCTTGATTTAAAAAGGAAAGGAATTGTAATTTCCTCACCATGAAGAAATCTCTCTACCACTGAAGACTGCGACCCCATTTATGACTCAAATACATCCAAGGGAGCTTTCTGAGCCCTATGGAGTTTAAATGCCCTGCCCAGGGTCACATAGCTATTAAGTATTAGAAGTTAGATTTGAACTCATGCCTTCCAGACTTCAAGCACTTTATCCACTATAATATACTGACTTTATTTTTATGAAATAGAAGAAAATATTCATTTCCCCCTTCTAAGCTAGGGGTGGGGCATGTTTACCTTCAAAATTCCAAAGGATGGATTTTTTTTTTACTTTCTAGAAAATCCAGAGATAATGCATCACTGCCAGCTCAATTAATAAATATTACAGACTGATTGGGGATGCTGTGAGTATGAACTGAGTAATAATACTGAAATAGAGATCAGGATTTGTGAGTATTTTTAGATACAAAAAGATATTAAGTGCTCCAGACCAGTGTTCAGATTAGAGCTTTAACAAAGAGACTGAGAAAATGATCGCTGCTCTCACTCTGTTAACTATATTCTCATTAATGGTGCATCAGTAGGATACCTGTTCAAAAGACCTGGCAGGCACCATACAGGCGTCCCTGTAGGAGAAGTGAACAAGAAACCAGGAGTCCCTAATCAGGCAAGTTTTCCCCGACTGAGCCAGAGAGAAGCAGCTGTACCGAGCTCCTCTCAGCTGGATATCAGCCTCCCTCCAGATCACTGAAAATCTCCAGTAGACTTTTCAGATCCAAAGCTGTAATAAATAAAATAGAGGGGCACAGTGACTATTTAGAAATACCAATTCTTGCAACTCAGAAAGCTGCAGCCAGTGATCAGGAAAGTGCCAAGAGACGCAGATAAAAGAAGGGGCCAAAGTTTGGTGCTCTCTTACAAGCTGGCATGTCTTGTGAGTGAGCATAAGGGAGTGTGTAATGCCATACACGAGGAGGGTAGATGTGTGTGTCTGCAATGCTGCATTTCATGAGCAAGCATTGAGACTGTTTCTGTTGCTGATGGATGAAAAAAAGTGAATTAAGAGGAGGAGTTAGACCAGTGGCCTGCCACATTCCCACTAATTACTGGACCCATAGAGGCCAGAGGATGCTCAGCTCAGATGTAGGTCTTTTTCTGAAGGATTGGCAGCTTGCTTTTGTTTTCTTTTTTCAAAAGCTGTTAGGGCCATCCAGAACAGTCATTCCTGGACCCATCATGGTTTTCCTCCTCAAGAAACAAAAAGCAAATAATTTTTGATGAAAGCATCAAAAACCAGAAAGCGGAAATCACCTTTGTTGATATGTTGGATGTGTTTATCCAAGGAACAACAAAGTAAGAGTCTGAGATGATGCTTGTTGAGGGGTTTTTGTTCCCTTTATTTTTTTACCTTACCACCTGTTTACTTGGACTTCCCATTTGCTCAAGCCAACTCACTCTGTGGCTAGGCTATTTTCCCATACTTCTGACTTAACTGTTTACTCACATTAGCAAATAGAATTAGAGAGACAGACTCTGCCTATATAGCACACAGAATCATAGAGACAGAGTGAGAAATAGGCTCAAAGGTCTAGTCCAACTTTTTCATTTTACAGATGAGGAAACTGAGGCTGGGTTGCCAGCCTGAAACTTGCCCAGGTTCACAGAGGGAGGTGAGGATCAGAGAAGAAATTTGAACCAGGGCTCTTTCCACTGTACTGTATATTCTAGGAATGCTTATTTTAAATCAGTTATAAAAGCACAACCCTACTGGTCTTCTGATGGTTTTATAGCTCTGCAGTCCCCCGCATGTTGATTTTACTATTCTATATATTTAATTTTCTTTTTTTTAAAAATGTATCATGTTTCTCTGAGCAGTCATTTGCTTTTCAAATTATGGTTGCCTAGCTCAGGCTTGTGTACCAGGTGCCATGTAAAAGCATGTTAAAAGTAGATAAAAGCAATTTATCCTGCCCTCTAATTAGAGATGTCTCGTCTTTACCACTGACAATAGCAGTATGCAGCTGTGGCAGTGGAAAGATAATAGTCCTGGAGCATGGAGAAATTAAAGATTGGTTATCGTGCACTGGCTGCTGGCAGACTGTCACCTCTCCATTGGCTTAGCTTGGATGAAGCTCAGAAAGAACAGAAACTTTTTCTCACTTACCCTCAGTCAAGTGTATTCCTTTTGTTTTTAAAGATAATGGGTGAGTTTTAACTTAAACCAAAAGAAAAAACCAGGAAAAAAAAAGAACCATAATGTGTCCCTAAAGGAGATATCCCCAGAGATGGATTTTTGCCAGGCCTATTGTGCTGGCACTTAGGGACCTCTTGCTGGGCACACAGCATGGCATGGCATTAGGTAGCAGAAGGTCTGCCAGAAAAGAAGGCATAGTCTTTGTCTTTGAGGGGTTTATCATCTAACAGGAAAATCAGAGAGAAAGCAGACATAACTAGAAAAAAATCAAGCAGGGGTTACAAAGAGGTGCAGTAGAAAGACCTCATAAGACTGGGAATCAGATAACATGGGTTTTAATTCTGGTTTTGTCTAAAACTAATTGTATAACCATGTTGTTGTTTGGTCATTTCATTCATATCTGACTCTTCATGACTTCATTTGGGGTTTTCTTGGCAAAGATACTGGGGTAGTCTGCCATTTCCTTCTTCAGCTCATTGTATAGATGAGGAAACTGAAGTGAACAGGGTTAAGTGACTTATCCAGGGTCACAAAGCTAGGAAGTGTCTGAGGCTGGATTTGAACTCAGGAAAAAGTCTCACTGATGCTAGACTCTGCGCTCTCTGCACTATGGCACCACCTAGCTGTCCCAGTGTGCAACTATAAGCAAGCTGATTAACGTCTCTGGATGTTAACGTTCTCTCCCATCTGGAAAATAATAGAGACAACACATTACAGTAAAAAGAGACCCTGATTTGGATTCAAAGGATCTGAGGACAAATCTTGGGTCTGCCACTTACCTGTGTTCTCTCAGGTAACACTTCTGCACTTCTCCATTTCCTCTGCTATAAGTTGTGGCAGGGAGGAAGAGGGGAGCGTAAAGGGGTAGACAAACTCAATCTAGGGTATTACCCTAGATGTACTTTAAGTTCTTGATTTTGATTATTCTGTGAATAATACACATATATTTACATAAACATGTATATATATATATACACATATATGTATGTGTATATGTGTATATATATGTATATATACACATGTATATGTATATATGTGTTTATACATATATATGTATATATGTATGTGTGTGTGTATATGTATATATATGTATATATATACATATACACACACACACACATATATATGAAAGGCAGTATAAGGGAGTCGTGGCCATGGGTGGCTATTAGTAGAAAAGACTTCTGGGAAATATGTCTTAAGACACTCAAATAAGTGATAGACTAGTAAGGAAGATATAAAAGAATATTCTCAGCCAAGAGGAAAAAGTGTGGACAAGGACAAGAAATGAAAATGGGCAAGATAGTGTAGAAGAATAGAGGGGTCAAATTCTTTATAGAGGATTTGTGACCTTCCAAGCAACTCCATTATCCATCAACATCTCTGCTTTCCTTCAGCTCTATGAAACACCATGCTAATCCTTCCCTCCCCACCCCCACCTGACCTTTATTGCCCACCCCACCCCTGCTCTGACTACCACTTGGTGTCCACTCTCAAGTTCATTCAATCTCCTTTTATGTTTTTCCTTCCCATATCAGGGCAGCTGGGTGGTACAGCAGATGGATTCCAGGTCTGGAATCAGGAAGACTCTTCTCTATGACTTTAAAATTGGCCTCAGTCACTTACTGGCTGTGTCACCTTGGGCAAGTCACTTAATCCTATTTGCCTCAGTTTCTTCATCTATAAAATGAGCTGGAGAAGGAAATGACAAACCACTCCAGTATCTTTGCCAAGAAAACCCCAAATGGGGTCAAGAAGAGCCTGAAATGACTGAAAATGAGTGAATAACAATTTATCATGAGAGCTCCTTGAGGGCAGAGACTGTCACTGTTCCTTATTTGTATCCCCAGTATTTAGATTAATGCCTGGCACATAGTAGGCACTAATAAACCTACTTATTATAGGGGTCCCCCCTAATAAAGAGGTCCCCAAATGAAAATGGGGACCCCTAAACCATCCATAAGGATCCCAGTGGGCCATATATTAACTGAGAAAACCACATATATGTATTGTTTCCTTTTTTAAATAAATCAACACATTAAAATCAAATAGGAACTGCATTTTAATGTGTTTGGGTCTCATCTGAAAGTCAGCCCACAAGCTGCCCCATTTTCTGATGCCTATGGTATAGAAACTGATGAATACTTGTAATGGCAATGGGATTTGAAGATCTCCCATGCCCCTTGAACTTATTGATGTAATAGGAAGGGGTGGAACAGAGAGAAGCCCAAGCTGAGAGAGACCAGAACTTCTGGGAACCAGCATCTGGAAGCTGGGCTACCACTGCTGGAGAGAGAGAAATGAGAACTGAGGACTGAACTGAGAATTGAAAACTCCTGAGAAATGAGAAGAGAGGAGAACTGGGAGGAAGCATGACTGTGGTGCCAGTACTTTGTCTGTTTTGATGTTACTTTGTCAGATTTCTTTGCTGATGGAGGATGTTGCTGTTGTTGCAGAAGTCCTGGGACCTTGCTTTTGGTTCAGAAGCCCTGAAAGAGGATTTTCTTGTTGTATCTTTACAGAAATCCTGCAGGAGAGTCTTGCTGATGTTTTCAGGGGTCCTGGGACTGTACTAATGATTTGCGTTGACTCTTCAGACCTTGTTGTTGGGTCTAGGTGGATTACACAGTCAGAGAGTGAATTGCTGAGGATGCCAACATTGGCAATATGTATGTTTGTTATTGTGGCTTTGTTAAGCTTTGTCTTCCCAAGATAGAAACTGCTGAGAACTTGCCTTGGGTCAAGATGAAGAAAAGACCTCTCCTTAGGTATTGAATGCTGTGATGATATCGTAACCTACTTGTGACCTAGGGGTGGATGATCTTTGTGCTTTCCACTGCACCTTGAGAGGGTGCTTGGTGGTGACTGATGATATTGTAATTCAATTGTGATCCGGGGGTGGAAAACTTGACTTTTGTACTTTGTGACTGACCAAACAAATGTACTTTTTTTATGATTGGAAAATAATCTCCAATTGAGGACTTACTAAATGATTGAGTTACTCTGTATTTTTATTTTCTCTTTTCTTTGAATGTTTTGCCTTAATCTGTCACTGAATAAATGCGGAGTTTATGATGCTTGTAATCAGAACCTTGAAGCTGCTTGTGCTTGGCACTACATTAAGTACAAGGGGCATGGGAGATCTTCATATCCCATTACCATTATGCCACTTCGACTGGAATAAAGCAGCTGATCCATGGAGGTTCTTGACAGCTGGTCTGAAAAGGTTAGCAGTTGGGACTCATTGCAGGTTCTTTAGCTGATGAATGATCCAACAACAAAAATAACATCCAAAAAAAGCATCCAGGGATCTGCATTCAATATGGGCTGTAGTTAAGAGAAAACAAAAGCAAGTAAACCATGGGAGAGGCCCCAGAAAAGACCCTAAAATGATAGTGGGCTTTCTGATTAGATGCCAAATCAGATTAATAGTGATCTTGTCATTGAGGCCAACTATACTTATTTTTGTGAAAAACAAAAATTGAGTCCCTAGGACACGGTAAATAAAGAATCCATCGGTTTCGTAATCTGCAAGATAATAATAGTTAAATTTTATTTAATCCTTACTATGTATGAGATACTGTGCTAAGTGCCTTACTGATGTTATCTTATTCAATTATCCTACCAGTCATAGTAGGTGTATGCTATTATTCTCTTATAGTTAAGGAAACTGTGGCAAAGTTAAATGACTTGTCCAGAATCACAAAACTGGTAAGGGTATGAGGCAGGATTTGAATTCAGGTCTTCCTGATTCCAGGCCCAGGAATCTATCTGCTGCTCCACTTAGCGGCTGAACATTAACCTTAACATTAAAGTTGTGGACCTGAGCATCATGAAGAATTATAAAAACTGATAATTAAGTAGTTGGTGAGGAATGTTAAATTTTTTATGAAGGTGAGTTACTTTTGACATAATATAGTAAACCCTTAAGTAGGTAGAGATGAAGGACTAAACCAAGTAAGGAGGTAAGGTTAGAAATGTAGATTTAGGAATCATTTGAATATATATGGTATTGGCTTCAATAATTCATTTCATTACAAGTACCAAAGAACCATATCTAACGATTAGTGATTTATTTCTATTTGACTTTGAGACTGGAGACCAAATGGTCCTTAATAAGAGAGCCTTGATCCATGTAACATCTTCCAATGTGCAGTGATTTTAAAGTTTCTATTTTCTCTAAATAAGCAGAGGGCTGAACTTTTCATTTTAGCTTTATCATCTTTGTTTAAAAGCATAGTCGTGATAATTAAAAAAGCCCATTTTCTTTGAAGTCAAAGAATGTCGGTTCCAATTCTGGCTTTGTTTTTTGCTATTCGTATGTATCTTATTGCCTTTGCCACTTACTACCTACTTTGTACTCATTACCTGTGTGTCAACCAGGGAGGGGACCATCTCCTGTCATTCTGATCTCTATCTGACCACTGGACCCAGATGACTCCAGGAGGAGAAAGTGAGGCTGGTGACTTTGCACAGCCCTTCCTCACTTACATCCAACTCACTGGCAAATCATAGCATCACCTTCTGGATGTCTTGGTCCTTTTCAAGGACAAACAACAACAACCAGTGAATACTGTTTTGCCTGGCCTCAGCCCCCGAAGATTCAAAGCTAGTAAACCCAGAGACTAGCTATTAATACCTCACCTCTCCCCTTTTCAGGCTCTCATTGGATTGGCACAATTAGGGTTTAAGTTCCTTATTTTCCTGCCCAGTATTACTTACCCCTTATTAGGCAATTTAGAAAATACCCTCACTTTACTGGTCATACAGATAACAGAGGAATCTCTCATTAGTATCATACAGGCCATTCAAGAGAAGCGTAGAACCCTTCCTCCATCCACTGTGTGCTGCCTACAGTGGGTGTGGAGGTCTGATACCAGCAGCTGTTCTACTCCTCCCCTTCTGGGAAGGCAATACAATTTGCTAAAAGCTATGTCTGTGTGCACTGTCACTCTTTTTCTGAACTCCCCTGAAATACTCTGTTGGACTTTGGGCAAGTTCTTTTGACTACTCCAGACCTCCATGTCTTCATCAGTTAAATGAAGAGGATGTATGTATTAGATTATCCCAAGAGTCCGTAATAAATAGATAATAAAATATTGACATGATACATTTATGTTTACAAAGTACTTTACATATATTTTCCTGCCTGAACCTCACAACTTTGTTAGATAGGTGCTATGGTTATCCATATTTTATAGATGAGGAAATATAAGGTAAGTGACTCTCTTAGGCTCTCACAGCTACTATGAGTCAGAAGGAAGATTCTATCATAGACCTTTCTGGCTCCAAATTCAGCTATCTATCCACTGTGCCACACAGATGTTTCTTCTAGTTCAAAAGCCTATGCTCCTAGCAGAAGAGGATTCACAAACAAACCCTGGGATACTTCTACATGAAGAATGTCAGAAGAACACAAACTAGTCAATAAGGGAAGGGTAGCTAGGTGACACAGTGGATGGACTGTTAGACCTGGAGTCATGAAGATTCATCTTCGTGAGTTCAAATCCAGCCTCAGACATTTACTAGTTGTGTGATGCTGGGCAAGTGACTTAATCTTCTTTGCCTCAGTTTCCTCATCTGTAAAATGAGAAAGAAATTGCAAACCATTCCAGTATCTTTGCCAAGAAAAACCCCAAAAGGGTCACAAAGAGTCAGACGTGATTGAAAATGACTGAACAACAATTAACAAGAAAAGGAAGAGAGAGAGAGAGAAAGAGAGAGAGAGAGAGAGAGAGAGAGAGAGAGAGAGACACTATTTGTATTGAAAATTCACTGCAGATAATTCTAGTCATGTTCCAGGCACGTAACATCTTTTGCTAATCATTGGAAACCTGGAGACACGATTTTATCAGTTACTGAAGTAAAGTATTCCATATGATGGGAATAAATTAAAGCCCTAGACTTAGAGTATAGAAGAACATTAGCATCTTTAGCTAATAGACACGTATATGAGGCCTGAAGCAGAAACATATGAACCTAAATCAAAGAAACTTTTTGCCGCTAGATCCAACACGAGCAGTTGCATTAAGGTTCTCTCAGTCAGAAATCTCACTTAAACTCATACAGCTCTAAAAATATCAGTAGTTATGTTATGGCCCATATTCAGAAATCTGCTCACTTGCCAGATAGTCCAGCCTAGGTTCTCATTATGCTAACTCTTCAAGGCCTGTATAATCAACACTATCCTAGAAAACTATTTTCATTTCCTAATCGCATCCATAACTGCAACCACTATTTGAAGCAGGAAAATTGTCCTTTGTTCCCTCTTTAAGATGGTTGCAGATGTCTTGTCATTTCTCTATATCTTAACTGGGATACTTTCTTACTTTTAAGTCTAATTTGAAGCATGTTTCCCTCAAGAAATCTTCTTTAAGATTCAAACAAGCCCATTTATTTGACGAAAAAGCAAAATTATTTCTCTATGTTTTACATATAGACATATTATATATTTCATGAAAATTTTATATACACACATAACAAATTCCCACTTACTGAAACTAGTAGGAAAATATGCAGGTTCTTCCCCTCCAAAAAAAATGAAACTTCTGTTTAACTAGTTAATGATAATTCAAATACCCATTACTGATTTTCAATCCAAGTGTTCACATGGACTATTTGTGCCCAAACCATGGTAGAGGCTCTAAAGCTTGCATTGGTCTGATCAGTCATAGTCAGAAACTCTGTACCTTGATTCCAACATAGTAATGTTATTTTGGTCCTCTTCAAGAATGAAAGATAGCAACCAACTGATTTTCAAATATTTGGACTATACCAAAATGTAATGAATAAAACTGCAATGAACTATCAGAAGGAATAATAGAATCCTAGTCTCAGGATGGAAGGAGATATCTACACTCAGAGAAGGATCTAGAAGGAACAGACTTTAAATGGAGACTGAAGCAATCTATATGCTGTAATTCTTTTTCATGTTTGGTTCTCTTTGTTTTTTCCCCATTGTTCACTTCATTGGTTACAACCCTTCTATACAACCAGACTAATGTCTGATGTGAAAGTATTTGCAGATCCTGTATCCTATACTTGATTGCATGCTGCCATGGTGTGGGGGGAAAGGGAGGGGAGAAAATTTGAAACTCAAGGGATTGTGGAACTGAATCTTGTAAACTAAAAGTAAATAAACAAATCTATTTTAAAAAAATAGAATCCTATCAATTTACAGCTAACAGGGACCTGAAAGCCTGTTTGGATCCTTGCAGATAGGCATTGCCATCTCCCAGTACTGTGTAGACAGACAGACAGACAGACACAGAGACAGACAGACAGATAGATAGACAGACAGACGGATGGACAGATGGACAGACGGATGGACAGATAGACGGACAGATAGATAGATAGATAGATAGATAGATAGATAGATAGATAGATAGATAGATAGATAGACAGACAGACAGACAGACAGACAGACAGATAGATAGATAGATAGATAGATAGATAGATAGATAGATGGACAGACAGACAGATGGATAGATGGATGGATGGATAGATGGACGGACGGATAGATGGACAGATGGACAGACAGACAGATAGATGGATCGATAGACAGATGGATGGACAGACAGACAGACAGATAGATAGATAGATAGATAGATAGATAGATAGATAGATGGATAGATACAAATATGAGCACATATATGTATATATATATACGTATACAAATATATATGAGTGAGCTGAATTTCAGTGTCATCGATTTAGAATTTGAAGAAACCTTAGACATTATCTAGAACAATCTTTTTTATATATGTGGAGAAATTGATATCCAGAAAGCATTAGTAATATTCCTAAGCTCACACACTAGAAGTGAAGTCATAGACCTGGAAGTAAGAACTAGAACCCAAATCTAATGACTTATAGTACAGTCAGGAAATTGGCATTTTTATTCTTTTCCAATATCAACTTGTTTATTTCTCATAATGTATGGAAAAATACAGGAGAAAAATTCCCATTCCTTACACTGTCTGGTTGTTAGGAAGCATACATTTGTTATATATACACAGATATATGTTTTTTTTCATCCTGTAAACAAACTCTAAGAGCTAGATAGTCTATAATGTTGCTTTCACTTAAGTATCATTTCTAAATAAAATCTTAAATGATATCTTTTTGAATATACTATAATATGAAGATAGTAAAATGCTGTGCAGATGTGACATATTATTATCAGTGAATTCAGCTGAACATTATTGAAGACTGTCTGTAGGCTATGTAACTGTGAGCCATGAAACACTAAAGTCTCCAAAGAAATGAAAATTAATATTAACAGAAGAGCAATGAAAAAGCTCATGGTGAGTATGAGCCAGTTGTAGTGCATTATAAACAGAAAATTGTAAAGGAGATATATATCCAAGGATGTCTTCAAAGAATAATATAATTTAAAAAGGAGACAATCTGATCAGATGGTGAGAGTAAAGAAGAATTCTGGTTAGCCTGCGTGCAGCCTTGGTCTCCCCACAACATCTAGAAAAAGCAAGGAATGCTCTAGCAGTTGGATGGAGCCCCTATGATGAATTTTATATAGGACAAGGAGAGTTGCCTAGGATGGGTAAGCACGAGCCAGCTACAATCTACCTTATTGAATACACTACCCAGATCACAGATTCATTTTAATAGTTTAGTATTTTAAAGCTATTTGAAAGTTTTTATTGAATATATGATGTCTTTCTTTGTGTTGAACAATAATATATCTCACTATGGTTTCCAACTCATGGTCCTCATTTGGGATCACACAGAGCACTTATAATCTGTCTTCCATAAAATAGCCTTTCAAATACTTACAGACGGCTATGATATCTAAACACAGTAAACAAACACAGTCTCATCACCCAACTCTTTGAAGGCTTGGTTTTGAATCTCCTTGGCATCCTGATTTCTGTCCTGTGAAATGTTCTAGTTGTTGATCAATGCCTCTCTCTCTCTCTCTCTCTCTCTCTCTCTCTCTCTCTCTCTCTCTCTCTCATCTCTCTCTCATACATACACACATACATATGTGCACACAAACATACCCATATCAACATATCTATATAAATATATAGATCATGTATATGTGTGCCTCTGACATTAGATGTGTGATTCTAGGCAAGTCACGTAAACTCTCTGTTCCTTAGCTTCCTCATCTATAAAACAGGGATAATAGCACCTACCTCAGAGGGTTATTGTGATCAAATGAGTTAACATATGTAAAATGCTCTGTAACCTTTAAAGCGGCATGTGAACACAGCCTATTATTATCATTTTGATACCCACAAACATGTGCATACATGTGTATATGCACACATAGGCATGTGTGTATTGCCCAGAACTGGACATAACACTCCGGATGTAATCAGGCTAGAATAAGGTACAGCCTGACTATGATTCCCTTTATTCTGGACGTTAGCCTTTTATTGATGGAGCCCTAAATCGTCCTAATGAGGAACCGACAAAGCCGAAGACCAAAATGATGAGATGGACGGGAGGGAGCAGAGATCAAATAATAAATCCACAGGATCACGGGATTTTGGAGTCAAAAAAGATTCCAGAGGTCGTCCAGCCCAACAATTCCAAATTAATCCCTAGTAAAACCTGCCCACCAAGGGACCACACAGCATCTGCTTAAAGATTCTAAGAAAGGAAAACCCACCACCTCTTCATGCGATCCAGCCCACTTTTAGACAGCAGATTTACTGTCAGGAAGTTTCTCTGTCCCTCTCTGTGTCTTTGTCTCTCTGTCTCTGTCTCTATCTCTAACTCTGTCTCTGTCTCTGTCTCTATCTCTCTCTGTGTCTCTCTCTGCTTCTCTGTCTCTGTCTCTTTCTCTGTTCCTCTCTGTCTCTCTCTGTTCCTCTCTGTCTCTCTGTCTCTGTCTCTCTCTCTCTCTCTCTCTCTCTCTCTCTCTGTCTCTGATGCTCTCTGTCTCTCTCTCTCTGCCTCTCTCTCTCTGTCTCTCTCTCTCCCTCTGTCTCTCTCTGTCTCTCTCTGTCTCTTTCTCTCTATCTCTGTCTCTCTCTGTCTCTGTCTCTGTTCCTCTCTCTCTCTCTCTCTCTCTCTCTGTCTTTCTCTCTCTCTGTCTCTGACTCTCTCTGTCTCTCTCTCTGCCTCTCTCTCTGTCTCTCTCTCTCCCTCTGTCTCTCTCTGTCTCTCTGTCTCTCTCTCTCTCTGTGTCTCTGTCTCTGTCTCTGTTCCTCTCTCTCTGTCTCTTTCTCTCTCTCTCTCTGTCTCTCTCTCTGACTCTCTCTGTCTCTCTCTCTCTGCCTCTCTCTCTCTGTCTCTCTCTCTCCCTCTGTCTCTCTCTGTCTCTCTGTCTCTTTCTCTCTCTCTCTCTCTCTCTCTCTCTCTCTCTGTCTCTCTCTCTCTCTCATTAATATCCTTTATCATCCTAGTTCCCCTCTTCTGGATGCTCTCTAACTTACTAAGATCCTTCTTAAACTGTGTTATACACAATTCATTACAAAATTTCAGATGTGGCCTGAGTAGGCCCGAGCATGGCTAGACCTTCACCACAATGCCTCTAAGCCTAGCTGATATTTGTATTGATGTGAATAAATTCTCTTTAACTTCCTTCATGCTTGGCTGTCAACAATAGGGACAAGCAGATTACCTTGAAGTTTCACTTAGTAAGGTTGGAGGGGACAGTATGGAGTGACTGACATTTGTCCTAGATTCCTGCAGCTGCACCCAAATTGCTGCTCTCCTTATACTTATGTAGTAAATATGGTGCTTGATCCTGATTCTTAGGCTTAAGAGTGGCTGCTTGTATGTTATTTTTATTTCTGAATCTAAGTAGGAGATAATAAGATAATAAAACTTCATCATCTTACCCTACCATTTCATCTTTTTCCCATAGTGTAATGCTAATAACCACTTCTAGACACCTGGTTCTCAAATCCTAAAAGTGGTCTGGTTTTACTGCACATAGCAATTTAAGTTTCATGGCTATCCTAATTTTAGAAGCATTAATATTAAGTAATATTTGGTAATATCAATTTGTAGTTATTCTTTCCAGTAGCTTACTTTTGAAATCCTATGTAACTTTCAAAAGCCACTTCAAATTCAGCTCTACTAAGAAACTTTCCCTAATCTCACAATGCAAAATTGTTTTTTTTTTTCTCTCTGGCCTTGTAGACTATGGCCACATATGGCCACTCAGATCCTTATCTTTTTAAATATATTTTTATTTATTTCATTAAATATTTCTCAATTGGACATAGAAAATTAACATTCATTTTTTTTAAACTTTGAGTTCCATATTCTCTTGCTCTTTCTCATCCTTCCTCCATCCTTTGGTAAGGCAAGCAATATGAAGTCAAGCAAAATATTTTCATGTTAGTTTTATTGCAAAAGAAGACACAGACCTAAAACTCAAGAAAAATAAGGTTTAAAAAGTATGCTTCACTCTGCCCTCAGAATTTATCAATACTCTCCTTAAAGGAAGATAGACTTTTTTATCATGGATTCTTTGGAATTGTCTTGAATCATTGTCTTGATCAGAGTAGCTGCTTTTCATGTTTGATCCTCCTTACAATATTGCTATTACTGTGTGCAACGTTTTCCTGGTTCTGCTCTGTTCACTTTGTATCAATTTATAGAAATTTTCCAAGGTGTTTCTGAAAGCATCCTGCTAATCATATCTTATAGCAAAATGGTATTCTATCACAATCATATACCACAACTTGTTCAGTCATTTCCCAGTTGATGAACATCTCCTTAATTTCCTGTTTTTTGCTACCACAAAAAGAGCTGCTTTGAATATTTTTGTGCATATAGGTCTTTTTTCTCTTTTCTTTGATCTCTTTGGGATATACCTAGTAGTAAGGTTACACACAGTTTTATATGCCTTGGACATAGTTCCAAATTGTTCTCCAGAATGATTGGAGCAGTTCACACCAGTTCACAATTCTACCAACAGTATATTAGTTGCAGTGAATAGAGCACCGGCCCTAGAGTCAGGAGGACCTGAGTTCAAATCCGGCCTCAGACACTTAACACTAAAACTAGTCATGTGACCTTGGGCAAGTCACTTGATCCCAATTGCCCTCCAAAAAGCAAAAAAAAAAAATAGTTTATTCGTGACCTAATTTTTTTGCATCCCCTCCAGCATTGTCATGTTCCTTTTCTGTCATGTTAGCCAATGTGATAGGTGTGAGATGGTATCTCAGAGTTGTTTTAATTTGCATTTCTCTAAGCAATAGAGATTCAGAGCATTTTTTCATGTGACTTGAGAGCTTTGGTTTCCTCTTCTGAAGGCTGCCTATTCCTATCCTTTACCATTTATCATTTGCAGAATGGGAGAGCCTTGGTTTGCAAGGTTACAAAATGGGAGTAATGATATTTGTTCAGCTTGCTTCAAAAGTTTGTTTTGGAGAAAGGATTTTTAATTCATAAGTAACTTGCTACAGTGGAAAGAGCAGTGAACTTGGAGTCAGAGAAACTTGCTTTAATCCCACCTCTGATGGTTGTCACCTTTTTAACAAATTACTTACGCCTTTCTGGACTCAGTTTTCTCTTCTGTAATATGAGGTGAATTGTACAAAATGGCCCTTCATGTCCCTTTCTGCTCTAAATCTATATTCTTATAATCTTATGATCCCATTTTTCTAAAATTCTCGTCTTAGAAAAAGACCATGTCATTTCTTTTCTAGCTGCTTCTTCAAGTTATGTTTATTGTAACCAAGATGTGAAATGCCCAAACAAAACCCGTCTTGGTGGAGAAATGTAGTCTGCTATTCCATGATGAATAGCACAGTCTTCCCACCTCACCCCCACCTTTGGCTTTGGTAGGGCCATGATACCAGTTGGAGAACATCACCAATGATGTGACATGCCAGACCTGACACGCTGGTACATGCCATGGCATCTTCCGTGCAGCATGAAGGCAATGTGCCACACCAAGCTATAGCAGCTCATTTTGGATGAATAACTTGTATTCCATTCTGTTCTCTCACACATGGTGTTGCAAAACATTAGGAAACAATGAGCAGCAAGTGACACTATGTCCAGAAGTTCAGGCTTTCTGATGAGTGACAAGTAAATGTTCATGTTTACTTCGGAGCTGATTGATTGGTAAGAGCAGCTGTTTCATTTTTTAACATGCCAGGGTGTTGGCTTGGAGAGATCTAATTCTAGGCTTCAGAAATAATACCTTCACATGGATATGATGCTTCTGCCTTATAGCAGAATAGCACCTAGCAAACCCATTCTCTGCTAGATAGCTTCAGCCCTAGGCGAGGAGCTAGGAGAAATGCCATGAATCTTCTCATCCCCTTTCCTGATCCCTATCATCTGTTCTTTGTTTCCAATGCCATTTACAAACTTTTGGAGCAAAGTACAGGAAAGAACAGATTTTCAATGTGTTTTTGAAATCCAATTTATTTAATAAACATTTATTAAGCACCTACTATGGGTGAGACAGTACTAGCAACTGAGAATACAGAGATAAAACATTTCCTCTGCTCTCAAGGGCTTTATATTCTAGTCATCTGAAATAAGTGGTGACAGGTGACAGGGAGAAAAGAAGTAGGGTAAAACATAGACCTTAATAAATAAAGACATGGGTTTGGGATTTTGCTTATTTTTGGTTTTGTTTTTATTTAGACACATGATTCCATTAATGTATATAATTGGTGAATTCCTAGTATAGAAACTACTTTCATTCATTCAGATCAGTAACTTATATATAACATGGCCTTAGAGTGTCTGAGAGGCTAAATAGCAAGAACCATCACTTATATAGCATTTTATGGTTTGCAAAGCACTTAACATATGTTATTTTACTCGATACTAGACTTAAAACAGGAATGTCCTTACTTCAAGGCTGGGGTCCTATCCACTCCCTCCATACTGTTTATCTAACCTAATATACCCTGTTCTCCAATACCCCATTCAAAGTATAAACTCAATTTCTAAAATGACCTATCAGGTACCCCAAGTTTTCCTTTCCCTGATACTGAATAAATGTATTAATGTAAATTTGCTTAAAGAAAACCCTAATTTTCTTTAATTTCTCTATCTATTCAAAGGATATCATTATATTTGATACATCTATATCAAAATAGCTCTCAGAAATGTCGGCCATTTGTTGGATTTGAATCTTTGGAACTCCTTTGAAGAAAATATAGAAGACATACATTTTGTTTTACTTGATATACATTGTGTATGCATGTCTGTATATATATATATATATATATATATATATAGGTATGTATATATGTATGGAAAGGAAGCAGTTGTAATGTTTGGTAATGATTATTTTTAGCATTTTTGAGTTTATAGAAAAATCTGGCAAAGTTAGGGTACTTGATCATTTAGAGTTTTGAGTTTTGTTTTTTTGTTTTTTTTTTTGATTTGGTCCAAATGACTGCGTTTTCAAGACCTGAAGTCAATTTGGTTTGTTTTTTTTTTTCCTATTTGGTAGCTTTAGCCTTGTGTTAGATGTTGGAAGGGAATCAGAGAAGGGCTAATGAGAAAGAATTGCATTAATATGTGAAGAATTATACAATTTCACTTTGTAATTTTAGATTTACATCCTATGGTTCTAGGCTTTTAAAACTGCTTCCTGACTTTACTAAAATAATTTAACATGAGGCAGAGTGGGATTACAAAGCATATTGCAGGACCACAGCAAGGCTTGAGATTAATGGACTCATGCTGACTTTCGAGGCAGCCAAGCAATTGTCCCACTTCCCCAGGAGCACGGCATCTTCATTGTTTAAATAATACAGAGAGGTCACTGATACTGCTATACTTATAATGTTATGTTGCCTAATAGAGGTATTTGGGGGTTTCATATTTTTCCCTTTTTGTTTGCTGAGTAAATTAATGCTTGTAAAAGGTTAAGGTTCTTCTGACAGCCTTAGAAATACAAGTCCCAGATTTTTATACAGCTCAAGTTTGGGCTATTTCTAGAACCTTTTAAGCCTGAAGTTTTAATAGGAATGTCATCTATTTGAAATAGTTTGTTGAAATGGAGTTTAAATGCTTGTGTACTTTCCTCCCCACCCTGAATGGGTATATTAATGGAGGGAAAAGCAAAGGGATATATAGGAATTAGATGTATAATGTCATAAATATAAGATGTATCATTTTGGAAAGGGTTATAGGTTGTTGCTGATGAACTCAAGGTTGCTGAGTCCCGAAGGATGGAAGAGATGGAATTTGGTGAACTAAAGGATAAGCCTGGGAATTAGTGGTATCTTACATTTGGGGGCCTCCAAGCACAAATGTTAGAAAAGAACTACTCTGCCCCATGTTGATTGCAGAATGAGTCATTTTCGAGCATTGGACAAATCACAGAAGCAAAGAATTTCATTGGGAAGAACCCCAGCAGTCATATAGTCCAATCCTTGTTTGGAATCAATTCCCCACAGGACGTGACTAGTATGTGCTCATCCAGTCTCTGCCCAAATGTGTCCAATAAGGGAGAACTTACTATTTACTGATGCAGCCAATTCTACTCTCAGATAACTCTAACGACTAGCAAGCTTTTTTTGTTCTCAAGCCTCAAATTGCCTCTTTCAAATCTTTATCCCTTGTTCCTGGTTTTGGCCCATCTAATCCTTCTAATAAATTATTACTCTTCAGACACTTGAAGAGAACCATCATGAGACTTCTCTTCCCTCAGTCTAATCATCCCTAGCTCCTTCAACTAACTCTTTGTTAAGTTTGAAAGCCCTGTGAGAAGGTCGACGGTCATCTATGCAAGGAAGATGTAACCTAGATACTTTATCCAATACCATATATTACCACTCCACCTACCAGGCCATGATATGTATTTTATTGTTCATGCTTTGTCATAGTAGTGTGAGATCTGGCCAATGGCTATTTTGTAATAGATTATGTATTAGTTTGTAATGGCAAGCAAAGAAGTACTTAGCACCTTATTTCAGCTATTTAATTATTTAGCACCTTGTTTCAGTTCAAGTTTCTTTTAAGCCTTGTCCATGATTATATCAAGTCTTTGTTAAAAAACAGAATTTGTGAACCCCACAACTTGTGAACCCCACAACTTGTAAACCCCTATTGCTGATGCTAATGAGGACATCATTAGCAACAAGCAAAGGATTAACTCTTTCTACTGGAAGTCATTTTTCCTTCTACCACTCACTTTTTTAATGTCTGAGAAAATCTGAGGATGTAGGGGCAGAAGGGGCAGAAGAGGGAGGAGCCAATAACCATATATAAGGAGAAGCCCAAGCTAGAAAAGAGCAGAACTGAGCAGAACGGAGCAGAACTGAGAAGAAAACTCTTATGGTGGCAGAATGGAGAAGAAGAAAACTTGTGGTATCCCAGCACTCTATGTTTGTCTGTTCTGCCTGTGTTGATTTTTGTTTGTGAAACTTTGTACAGAAGCCTTGGGACCTTACAGGAAGCCCTGAAAGAGGATCTTCTGGCTGTCTGTTTACAGTAGTCCTGGAAGAGGGTTTTGGAGGTCCCAGGACTTTACTAATGATTTGTGTTGACCTCTCAGACCTTGTTGGTGGGTCTGTGTTGATTTCACAGGCAAATATTGAATTGATGATGATGCCAGTAATGTGTATAAACATTATTGTGGCTCCATTAAGCTTTGTCTTCCCAGAAACAGGAACTGTGAAGGACTTGAGGTAGACTGGACACTGTGAGTTCAATATGGAATGGAAACTGGAGAAGGAACTGGATGAGGAACTGGATGAGGAGCTGAACAAAAAGCTGAGGGCTACCTAACTTTGAATCCAGGTGACAGTTGGGTAGATTCGGGCAGGAGCTGGGACCATGAAGAGGAACCATGGAAGCTAAGGGCCAGCCTTGAGTCAAGAAGAAAAGACCTCTTCTTGGGTATTTAATGCTGACTGAGAAGATTATGATTTACTGTGACCTAGGGGTGGGGAATTTTGACCTTTGTACTTTGTGTCCCTTAAGGAGGCTTGCTCCTTAAGGATGATTAAGAACTTAATGATACCTTTTGTTTAAAACTATGTGGCCACTTTGGTGAAAACTATGTGGCCTCTTTAGTGATAACTTGTTATGTCATAACATTGTGAATGCTGTACTTTGGTTTCTGTCAATGTTTTGTCTTAGTTTATTACTGAATAAATAAAGAGTTCACTATACTATGTAATCAGAACCTACAAGCTGTTCACAGCAGCAGTCCTCTGGAAAGCTACTCATGCTCGGCTTTACATAGTTATAAACTGACCAAAATATAATGAGGTTAAATTTAATGAAGAAAGAATACAGCAGAGAGTGGTTATTGAGTGTGTGAGAAGAGAGAGATTTTAAAAAGAGAGACAGAGAGAGAATAGGATATTAGGGAATAAGTGTAGGGAGGAAGGGTAACATAGTGAAAATTCTAAGGGCAGGTTCCATGTTTAGAGTGAGTGGGAAAATGGTTTCTACATACAAACCCTTCAAATCAACTCTATGTTTAAAATGAGTAGGTAAACTGAGTTATGGGTTCAGGGAATGATGTTTATAGGGTAAGACAAAGGAAAACATCCCCAGACTGTGTAGTTGGCCAGAGAGGTTGAAAACTCTGTTTCAAAGACTGAAACCGTCACGTTGTCAAAGGCATTTTGATTATGACCAAGCCCTTGGCAGAGACATAAAGCTGACTGACAAGGTTCTGAGCTTCAAGTACCCATTGTAAGAGAAAAGATCATTCAGGGAGAAGTTACTAGATGGAGTCTAGATGAGGACATCATTAGCAACAAGCAAAGGATTAACTCTTTCTACTGGAAGTCATTTTTCCTTCTACCACTCACTTTTTTAATGTCTGAGAAAATCTGAGGATGTCGGTTGTTAGGGCCTCTATGTGTTATAAATCTTCTATATTGGTACTTCAAAAGAAACAAAATCAATGGTCGGATTTTAGGAGAGGCTCCATTGTCCACTTCCCATGTAATTAGTAACTACTAAGCAGAAATTCTGGTTCTGGTCCTTGAGAATACAGAATGGAACCTGGGGCCATATTCTGGCTTATGAGTAGGTTGGAACTAACTCTGGAAGGTAAAGGGCCTCAGGAGGGCCTAGGTTAATGTCTCCAATCCTCTGGGCACTGTTTCTTTAAGGGTGAAAGGGAGGAATCTGGAAAAGGATGTTCAGGCTTATTCTCAATTCTGATTGGGTGAGTTCAGGGTCACAGAGTGATATCTCAGGGTGAACCAGAAGCAGACACATCCTACCTTGGTAACTTGCTGGAGAGGTTATAGGTCTAGGCCCTAGGGCTGATTATCAAGGAGCAATAGTAGCATTTTGGGGACTTCCATAATTAAGACGTGACAGATTAATATATGTATTTGATTAGTGTAGTTCTGAGCCTTCAGTGGTCTTCACAAAGGAAAAGAGAGTACTCAAGGAGAAGCCAAGAATAAAATGCCTGGGTTTTATATTGCGCATTAAAGTTTGCAAAGCATTTTCATATTTTTTAGTTATTTCCAGTCATGTCTGACTCTTTTTGACCCCATTTGGGGGTATTCTTGGTAGAGATTCTAGAGTTGTTTCCCATTTCCATCTACAACTTATTTTACAAATGAAGAAATTAAGACAAATGGGGTTAAGTGACTTATCCAGGGTCACACAGCCCCATAAATGTCTGAGGCCAGATATTAACTTCTTCCTGTCTTTAGGCCCAGGGCTCTGTCTATTGTGCTACCTAGCTTCCCTAAGCTTTTAGATGAATTTTCTCACTTAAAGAGGAGCTATGAACTGGAGCAGTGACATTAAGCTTGAATAAAAAGTGGGAAATTGATAAGAAGAAGAAGGAGAAGGAGAAGGTGAAGGTGAAAGAGAAGAAGAAGAAGAAGAAGAAGAAGAAGAAAAAGAAGAAAGAAGAGGAGGAGCAGGAGGAGGAGGATGAAGAGACAGAAGAGGAGGAGGAAGAAGAAGAAGAAGAGGAGGAGGAAGAATAAGAAGAGGAAGAAGAGGAAGAAGAGGAAGAAGAGGAAGAAGAGGAAGAAGAGGAAGAAGGAGAAGAAGGAGAAGAAGAAGGAGAAGAAGGAGAAGAAGAACAAGAAGAACAAGAAGAAGAAGAAGACGATGACGACTACGATGATGAAATGTATACAGGGTATCTCAAAAGTCTTAGTGCAGTTTTAAGCTTTGATAATTAAAAATTGCACTAAAGCTTTTGGAACATCCTGCATACAATCAAATATTAAATGTTTACCATGGACCAGGCATTCAGGAGTGTTGTGGGCAATGTGGTCAGTGACCAGGTATTTGACCTCTGATCTAAAGGGCAGCAAAATACAATGAATAAAATAACCAAACACTCCTGTCAGAACTCAGAATATTACTGAGTGAGAAAACTCATGCAAGAAAACTCACGGAATTTTCTCCAGGTAACAAACCAGATTTTGAACACAGGTTTCTTGGCTCCCAGTCCAGAGCTCTTTCTCCTAGTGACATCTCTATTTTGCCTCACCATTCCATCCAAAATACTGTAGACCTGGAGTTCATTCCAATTTTATATACTTCCATTTTTTTTTTAATTCCACAAAGTCTAAATCAACCATTATATTGTGGCTAAAAACCCATTTTCGTATATTTTCCTTGGGAGTCAGTTCCTTGCAAAAGATGGAGTTTTTTCTGGCACATCCTCCTCAGTGTGTGAAACATCAAGTGATTAGAAGTCAACATGTTAGGGAACTCTCCTAAATTTCCTGAGATCCCGTTACCGATTTTACAGAACTCTCAAAATTGTTTCCTGACCCACTGTTCTTACACTGGGGCACAATGAAGTTAGTGATGTGATTTGCCAAAACCACATATGAAAATTTCAAAAATAAATAATAGAGAAATATATTTCTTTGTCCTATAAAGAAGACCACACATTGGCTTTAGAGAATTGAAAACAGCTGTGTACCATCTCGTCCATTGGCCTTTGCTTTGAAAGACTGCATCTGCCTGGGCAGTCTGTGTTTTCGTGCTATCCTCATTAGCCTATTTCCATAGCTATTATGAAGATAGCCTGAACTGCCTGGAAATATTGTCAGTACCTCTGGCAGCCAGCCTTGGAGTATAGTGGTCTCTTTCGTTTCTTTTCATTGCATCCTATTAGATATCCTAAATTTAATTCAGTCTTCTGATACATATTATGTTAGAAAAAAATAAGATCATAAGTGGACAAAAGGCTAAAAAAAACCTTGGTTCTATTCTAGACTTTTGATTATGTGACCTATCTTTTGGCCTCACATTTCGGGGCATTGTATCTAGAAGCCTTGAGGAATTCTGGGTAAATATCCAGCCAGCAGAGATCTCCCCTCCTTCCCAAATACAACACCCCTCTCAGTAGGGTCACAACGTGGTTCGAATGACATTCTGCAATAATAATAATTTAATTATTCAATTAAACAAATATTTATTAAGCTCATGCCATATATCAAAGGCAACATAATGTAGTTGATAAGAGTTCTGGCTTCGGTGTCAGGAACACCTGGTTCAGATCTTACTTCTGATACCTACTAGCCAGGTTACACTGGGCAATTAATTCACTTCACCTCTGAGTGGCCCAAGCAATTATCTAGACTTTATGGAATAGGTAGCACCTGAGTTAGACCTTGAAGGGAAAGAAAAAAAGTGCTTTTATCCTTAGGACATAGCACAGTGCTTAGCACAAAGTAGGCACTTAAAGCTTGCTGATTGAAATAAGGCTGGAGAGGTAGATTGGAGAAGATTGTGGGAGGTTTCATTCTGCTGTTATTGCTGGTGCTGGGTTTTGGTGTTGCCCTTGACAAATGACATGATCAAATTCTATCTTAAGAATATTGTTTGACCAGCCATCAGGGGAAAGAATGTATATAGGAGAGTGGCTAGATTCAAAGAAGGAAAAGAAGACATAACTATAAAAATAGTCTAGGAGAGAAATTATGCAGGTCTGGACTTGGGTGGTTGAAATGGGAGTGTGTGAGTGTAACAGAGACAGCCTCTCTATTTCTTTATTTTCTGATTTGAAAAGCAGGTTTTTTAGGTTTAGATAATTTCTCCACAGAGATAGGAAACTATCTTAAAACTTTGTTATTTCATACCAAAAAAAGAGAATATCTATTCAAATGGCATCTAATTATTTCAGTATGATTTCCCCCTTATATTCCAATTGCTTTTTATCTCCTGGTTTTTTTGGGTAAACCAATGTTTGAATTAGGAACCATTAGATTGAAGAAATCACTTGCAAACTAGATTTTTTATCTTATTAAAAGCTTTTATTTATCATTTTCATTTCTATCATGTCATGTTAAGTGGTGACCTACAATAGTATGTAGCAAAGCTTATAATGAGATAAAAGTCAGATGAAATAGATTCCTAAGACCCTGTATCACACATCTGCATTAAATGTATCCAGTGAGAATGGAGTTATAATCTGTGGAGTACTCTCAATTACTGGTGTGGGTGTGCCTTCCCTAGGATCTTCTGACTTCCCCTATTTTATCTCTTTTAGAGGGAACCAAAAGGAATTAAAAATGTCACTTTAAGAAAATAACACAAAACCTTGTATCTGTTCCTTTGTCATGTTGGAAAGAAAACCAATGAGCAGAAAAATAATTTAGGCCAGCCATGGATGTTTCTCTGTGTGAACTTTTCTGAAGATGGAAAGTGGATGGAAAGGTTAAGGAGAAGAGTTGCATCATTACTGTAATTTGTAAACTGATGTGATCACCTCGTGTTTAATATTTTATGGATTAGAAGGTGAATGCTAGAAGGAGAAATGTCACTGGGAGATAAGGGAAATCATATGCTAAGAATGTGTGTAAATGTTGCTGAGAATTAACTTGAGTGTTTCTTCATTAATTGATAGAACGGTGTAACATGGAGATGAAATAATGAAGGTATCCTAGCAACCACATTTTCATCCCAACTGTGGCCTGTACTATGGCAATGACTGCCAGCCACATTTTATTAATTCAAGAGGGTTAGTGAAGATAATTTTAATTAATAAAACTAAGCTGAAAATAAATTTCTAATATAGAATTTTGATCAGTTCACTCAGAACCAGAATTCCCTTAATTTATAAAAGATATTGTACATAAATGAATTCATTTTTTTGAGGAAGAGGATGCCCCAGTCCTGGGTATCAGTGGGGCATTTTTTTTATTTGTTGAGTGTGTTCACAATCTAGAAAATAATAATAGAAATCTGAAAAGGATGGACTGTTTTGTTTTCCTAGCTACATTTAGCAGGTGGACACCAAAATAATCACATACTTTTATGGGTGAGCATCATCCATTTCTACTTTAGAGCCATTTTGTTCATTCTAGTTTATGCAGGTAAACAACCAAAAAAAAAGCCTTTGCTGCATATCCTTGTGATATTCTATAATTAATGCATTTGTTTTAAAATTATCTTTTGTGAGCCTCCTCCCTCCCATACACTGAATCCTATCCGGGTGCTATTTTTGCTTCAGTGAATTCAGATTATCAGCAAATATTTATTAAGCACCTACTGTGTGCCCAAGTAAAATATAAATATGAAACTGAAAAAATATCCTTCATCCTTTCCTCCTTTTGTTCTCTTTTGCCTTAATATTAAGCCAAAAGCCTTTACCAGGAGTGCTGAGAAAGGACTTAGAGTAAGGCAAATCCAAGCTGAACAGGAAGAGAGCAGTAGGTATCACAGGCTTGGATTTCCAGTGATTAATATTCTCCTAGCATTCTTTAGTAAGCAATAGAGGAATGAAACTATGCACATGATATGGAGTAATATTCTTCATATTTTTTTTTTATTAGTGTACAAAAGGGGACCAAAGTTCACTTCTGGTCTTTAGTGAAGTATATTACATGAGTAATAATCTGGCTAGATTTTTAATGTCTTTAACAATTGTCGTAAAACTCCTTATAAGTAGAAGATGCTATGAGTTTAAAAAGAAAGGCAATGTCAAAAGCACATTCCTTGAGAATCTGTACTAAACTCAGGTTATTGGTCCCTTAGGCAAGATTTCAGTTACTATCAACTGAGACTAAACAGAAACTCCCTCCTTCATTATCTCTTTCTGTTTCCGAAAAATGAATTATTACTTAATATCATCCTTTCATCAAAAGTCTGATGTTATTTAACTGTTTTGTAATTATCCACTCTCTGCATAGCACTTTCTAGATCAGAGAAACAGAGAATCGCAGATTTAGAGCCCAAAAGGACCATAGAGATCTTTAAATCAGATTCCATTTTCCAGATGAGGAAACTGAGGCCCAGTGAGACAAAAGGACTTCCCCAAGGTACCCCAATGAGTGTCAGTGGCAATCAATGCATAAAAACCTACACACACACACACACACACACACACTCACACACACATACACACACACACTTCTTACTTTTGGATTAAGAAGAGTAATTTAGAAAAACACTGTTTTCTTCAGTTATGGTACTTTGGTTTTCATTGACATGTATCTTCAGAACATGGCTAGTAATGAAGAAGGTGAAAGGAATAAGTACTTTATTAAGCATAAACTCTGTGCCAGGCACTAGGTTAAGCACTTTACAAGTATTATCTTACGTAAACCTCACAACGACCCTGCAAGGCAGGTGCTGCTGTTATCCAAGTTTTACAATTGAAGGAATTGAGGCAAATAGTGTTTAAGTGACTTGCCGAAGGTCACAAAGGTAGTAAGCTTCTTAAGCTGGATTTGAACACAGATCTTTCTGAATCTAGGAACACTGCTCTTATCTGTTGTATCACCCAGGTGTAACTATGTCCAATTTGGTTCAAGCATTTATTAAAAGCCTGCTGTGTGTGCAGAGTATTCATTGTACTCAATAATAGGAGAAGATGGAAAATTTAGATAAAACACAGCCCCTCTTCTTATTGAAATTAGAATCTATTAGGGAAATAAGACATATGCAGGTGAGGGGGCGGGGCCAAGATGGCGGCGTAGCAGCAGCAACATATCGCAGCTCTCACATAGCCACCCCAAAATACCCATAAAATAGGACTCTAAACCAATCCTAGAACTCCAAAATACACACAAGGATACTTCCCACTAAAGTCAGCT
>CM053587.1:237152891-237188664 GCA_028646515.1 Pseudochirops corinnae | reverse complement strand
GCAGCCAGAGAGCCCCCACCAGGGGCCTCCAATAATCATGAAGAATGCCTTAAAGCTAGAGATGAGCTGAAGAAGGATTTTCAAAACCAAATAAGGGAAGTGGAGGCTGGGGGGTTCATTACCAATGAGGAACATGAGAAAAGGTTTCATGTAAGAGTTGACATTGTAGTTGGATTTTAAAGGAAGGGTAACAGTTCAACAGACAAAAGGGGAAGGGGTAGTGGGAGCATTCCAGATGTGAAAGAATGTGAACAAAAGCAAGGAGGCAGGACAATGAAGGGTGTGTTCAGGAGATAGAGAGTGAGTTCATTTTGACCAGAACACAATTATTTGGTAGGAAGAAATGTGAAATAAGACTGTAAGGTTAGCATGACACTAGCTTTTGGAGGCCCTTGAATGCAAGGCAAAGGATTCTGAAAATTACCAGTGAACATAAGTCATTGAACATTTTAAAATAAGAAAATGAACTCTCCTGACCTACAGAATAATATTAGTCGTATTAGACTATATATAAAATATAGGACATATTTCAGATAGGGTATTGCTAAATCTAAGATGGCTTCTGAGATCTTTTCACAGATCTCAGGCTCTATGATTCTCTGCCTTGTGATCATCTTCAGCTCACCATCAATCTCCTCCTTTGTCTCTCATATTTAGTCACCAAATCGTTTGATATTTTTTTTCCTTTCAGACTATTAATGATAATCTTTTCCTTTCCATTTCCCATGCTACAATCTAGGACCTTGTCCTTTAACATCTGATTGCTGTCTATTTCCAAATTCTCTTCTCTCTCATCTGTTTTACATATTGCTGACATTAATTCTTCTAGAGCATTGGAAGGGACTTTAATGGTCATCCAGCTCGACATGGTGCCTCAGGTACAAATTCCCTCTACAATGAATTCTTTGATCAGCTCACTCAATGATTGAAACTCTTCAGAAGTTCAAATCCAAATAAATTCAGAGGCTCATTTAGATTTAGAACTGGAAAAGACTCTTATTTTATGAATATTAAAGTAGTCATAAGGGATCAAATGTTTTGCTCAAGGTGGTATGGGTGGCGGTAGTGGAATCAGTATTTGAGCACCAATCAATCTATTCATCAGTAAATATTTATTGAGATCTTACTCTGTGCCAGGCACTGGAATACAAAGAGAAAATGAAATGGTGCCTGTCCTTAAAGAACTTACATTCTACCAATAAAGACAATATACATACAGAGGTATGTGCAGAAGATAAGAAAAATAGTACAAGGTGGTGTGTGTGTGTGTGTGTGTGTGTATGTGTATGTGTGTGTTTGTGTGTACTAATGACTGGGGAAATTAGGAAAATTTTCATATAGGTAGTGTGACTTGAAATAAGTATGGAGGGAATCAAGGGATTTTAAGCAGTGAGAGAGGGGTAGGTATGGGGGTAACAGAATTCATTTCAGGCATGGTGGGGTGGCTTATACAAAGATAGACTGTTGGGAAATGGAGAGCTGCATATTGAGAGAGACTAAGGGAGTCAATTTGACTGGATGTGTGCATATGAAATATAGTTGACTTTGCTATTTTAGTATTCTTTAGTATTTTTTGCTATTTTTAACATTCTTTGGGAATCCAGCCCCATCTTACCCACCCAGACTCATTTTGTACTATTTTTATTTTATCTTCTTTTCGTGTCTGACCTCTGACATAGCAGGAATGTAATATGTATAGTGTCATAAGCTACTTAAGAACATCAGATTTAGCCCATGTTTTAGTGAAAAGAAAATGTACTACCAAATAATTCTGTAAGAATTTCCTGAGTATCCAGGAAGGGTGAGATTGTCAGTATTCAATGCACCAAGCACTCAGTGAAATCTTTATTGTCAAGTCCTTCATGCTGATTGAATAACTAAAATCAGAGAGATCCAGAGAATCACTAGAAGAAAGAATTTGAAAATTTTGACCTAAGATGGGAGCTTTAAGCTTTTCTTTCTCATTTTATTTTTCCTTTGGTTTGTGTAAAAACATTTTCCTCTCTTTTTGATGCTTTTATATCAGTGAAAATACATTCTAAGTCCTGACCCCCTTCTCAGCGAGATACTATAGATTAACTATCCTCAAAGCTATCTATCTATATGAGAATAGAGGAGTAAGCAGGAGATGTCTTTAGAGGCTAAATGGTATTAAATGAGTTTTGTGAAATTAATTATCAAAATTATCAAAATCTCAAAAACACATGCTGTCATAAATTGGAAAATGTTCAGTGGTTTACTTAATAGCACTTTGTTCTAGATGCTTTAGATGGGGATGATATAAAGTAAGAGTTGTGACTTTGGGTAAATTAGAGTGGATATGCCTATATTCTGATGCTTCTTACCATTTCTGTCCCCTTGACATCTCTCACCTCTGAGCCTTCTTCTCAACTCACACAGCAACCACCTTAGTCCACATTCCCCTCACCTCTTGCCTAAAGTATTATCATAGCCTCCTAAAGGTCTTGTTGCTTTACATCTCTCCACTTTAGTCACTTCTACACTTCTACGTATTACTGCCAAAGTGAGTTTCCTTAAGCACAGATCTCACCATGTCATTTCCCTGCTTAATAGAATTCAGTGGCCTCTTATGGTCACTAGAAACAAATATAAACTGCTCTGTTTAGTTTTAAAAACCCTTCATTTATTATAGGCATCCAGAGAAAGAACTGATAAATAGAAGTATCTATGAAATGGTTTGTATCTAATATTTGAGTCTAATGGTAGCTGTTGCTAGGGCAGGGAGTGGGGGTGGGGAAGGCAAGATAAAAAAATAAAAAATATGATAATTTTATTGTATATTTAAAAGGAATAGTAAACTGAACATAATAGATTTGCTGTTTCATGTGCAATCATCTTTTTAAGAATTATACTATGTTATGGAAATACTTGGTTTATTCCGTAAATTAAAAATAAAATAAATTTTTAAAAAATTTGATCCTTCCAACCATTCACCTAACCTTTCTTTTCAACTTCATTGGACATTACCTCCTTTCCCACACCCTGCAATCCAGCCACACTGACCTTGTCTCTGTTCTTCCCATGAGTCATTTCATCTCCCATCTCCATGACTTTAAACTAGCTGTCTCTCCCCCTGGGCTAGAATGCACTCCCTCCTAACCTCTACCTCATAGGATCTCTCTCTTCCTTCAAGATGCAGCATAAGCTTCTTGGTGATATCTTTCTATGTTATACTTGACTACTTTCTACTTATTTCTATTTATTCTTTTTACATTATTTATTCTGAACATGCAAACATAACACTAATTTTATATGTACACACATAATACACACCCACAAGTTGTCCCAAAATTCATAGCCATTTGAAACTTTATTAGGTAATTGTCTCTTTTTCTAGAATGTAAGCTCTTTTTGAGTAGGGATTTTTTTTTTTTTCATTTGTCTTTGTATTCGCATTACCTAGCACAATACCTGGAACAGAGTAGGGGCTTGATGAATGTCTGTTGCTTAACTGATTGATTCAATGGATCTGTGACCTCATTGGTGTGGGTATTCACTGGACCAATGCAAATGGTAACCCATTATACCAGTGGTTCTCAACATTCCTAGTGCCATGACCCTTTGATACTCATATGTGGGTGTATCTGCATGTGGACAGACCCACTTGGAGATGGATAGAGGAATGGTGTCTTGATTCCTAAGACCATCAGAAATACATGTTTTCTGATGGTGTTAGGCGACCCCTGTGACTTCTGTGAAAGGTTTGTTTGGCTCCCAAAGGGGTCACAACCCACAGGTTGAGAACCACTGCATTATCCTATGAGACTCTTGTCCACATCCTCCCATAAATCCTTTTTTTTTTTTTTTTTTTTGCTTTTTTGGAGGGAGAAGGTAGGGCTATTGGGATTAAGTGACTTGCCCAAGGTCACATGGCTAGTTTTGTGTTAAGTGTCTGAGGCTGGATTTGAACTCAGGTCCTCCTGACTTCAGGGCCAGTGCTCTATTCACGGTGCCACCTAGCCTCCCCTTCCATAAATCCTTCAAATAGGCCCATCTTGCTGTGCTTGAGGGTTGCCTGTGTAATCTCTTAATCTCACTCTAGGAACAGCCTACCTTCTTCATTATCTGGCAATGAGAAAGGTAATATCCAAAGAGTAGTATGGCTTCCACATCGCTTTTTTTTATGAACAATTCATCATTGAGAATACACTGTAGCCTATTTATGCCCCGTTCCTCTCTCCATTGCCTGCTGCATGACTCACTATTTAGGTTGCAAGTCTATGAACTGTAATATCCCATGATTTGTAACCATGAAATTTGTGTTCAATTGAAAAATGCTGATTGTTTAAAAAGTGGGGTTTTAATAAAGAAGAAACTTTGAGTTCATTGAAAACATCTTACCACTTTCCTAATTTAATCTAGTTTATTCCTGGATTCAGTGGATTTTAATCCCAATCATTGTCTATCTGCAGTACCTATGCACAAGAAATACAGATGAAGACCAGACTATTGATATTGATGCAGATGAGGAGGTAGTTAAGCATATAGATACAGATATGACTACAGATATATTAGTGAACCAGCTCTGTGGGTCATCCATCCATATACATATATAATGATTTAAACATTAGATATTCTTAATGCATGTGCTTTTTCTTGCAGGGATGGTTAATCCAAACTCTTGATTGCAGGTCTCATTTAGGAGGATCTAAAGTCTCCTAGGAATTGATGCAAATAGCACAAAGTCAGCCACAAATAGGGCCCATGGATGACCCCATCATATCTAAGGAATTCCTCTTCCATCTGAACTCTGATGACAGAGAATGCTCATAGTCATGTTTAGTGATATTTATATATGCATGAGGACGAAAGAAACACAATTAATTCATATTTTTCATATAATTCTTTTTTTCTAAATTGAGCTTTTAAAAATAACATATTTCCTTTTTGTCTGGAAAATTTTTTCCGCCTTGGATTTCTAAATAGAAAAGGCTTCAATATTGTGAGATATCTTGTTCTTACAATATTGATGACTATGGTTAGATCTTGCAAGTGACCTTTTTCTTCCAAGAATGCCAGCCCAATTTAAAAGGTAAGATGTCCTCTGGAATTTTGGGTAAAACTTTGAACTTTATAATGTTTATGGGAAGTTTGTTCTCAAGTTTCAAACCTTTACTACTATGATATAATTAACTCTTTATTTAAGGCCATAGGCAACATAAATAAGTAGATACAATTTACAGATAATCTAAAAGCTAATTTCAATGAATAGACTTGACCTTCTCTCTTTTCATTTACTAAAGGTAGTTTTTAAGTAACATTATTCGATTTCAATTTCAGCTTCCTTCCCCTATCTATTCTAAACTGGAATTGCTAATGAATGGTGAAATGTGCCAGAAAACATGGAAATTATAAATATTGTTTAATACATAAAGCAAAGAAAAAAGAGAGATAAAGAGTCTGACTAGTACATTAACTTGATAATCCACTGTAGCAGTCTTTAGGGCAGCGGTTCTCAACCTGTGGGTCACAACCCCTTTGGGGGTTGAACAACCCTTTCACAGGGGTCACCTAAGACTATCGGAAAACACATATTTCTGATGGTCTTAGGAACCAAGACACTGCTCCTCTATTCATCTCCAGGCAGGTCCGCCCACATGCAGATATGCCCACATACAAGTATTAAAAGGTCGGGGCATTAGGAAGGTTGAGAACTACGGCTTTAGGGGATTAGGGGGACAGTCATGATTTTTTTTTATATACACCATCAGTTCAAGTTTCCAAAATGTCTACATGCTAAACTTCCCAAAGTGCAAGACTTGACTTTCTTTTTAATTAATAATATCAAAATTGGCTGTTTAGAGATCTGATGGAAAATAGTACCCAAATTTAAAACAAATGTGTCCACCACTTTGAATAACACTTCCTCTGTGACTCATCAGGACAACGAAGGGGTTGGCTATGCAAGCCAAAGCCATTGAGGAATATTATTGCCCTGGGAACTTTAAAGTTTGAAAAATGAAAATGTTCCCATACTCTACTCCATGAAAGAGGCCTCTGTAACATTTCTGATTTCTCAGGGTAATTAGGATGATTTTTAGAGAAATATTAGGAACAGCAGCTTTTTCCTTCCGTATTTTCCCTTCAGTATTCTTTTTTTTTTCTTTCTTTTCACAAGCTAATCAGAAAAGAGTAAGTCTGGAACTCTTCACAACAGAGCTTTGTGTGATAAGGCTAGCTCCACTGAGACAGGCCTTGGCTTCTGCTCCTAGGGACTCTTTGAGTAATGCTATCATTACCATCACAAACAGGATCCCTCCTAATGAAAGGACATCAAATTTTTCTAGCAGTGTGCAATTTTCTGAAGATTCTTATTATTCTTTTCTTGCTTAGATTACATAACTTCTGCATTGATTCGGTAGTGGTATATTGCCATTTCATTGATGAAGAAGCCAAGATGAGCTAAAAAATATATTTTTTAACCTTGACTTCACACTATTAGTCTATCTTAATAATGAGCTTCTTTGTTTACTTGCTTTTAATTGTTAGGTTAAATCTCATCTTTGGATCAAATATACTGAATATTGTTATGGCATAAAATAAATTCATAGCTTCATCGAACTCTGCTTTTTTTCCTAAAATTATAGTAGACAACCTAAAATTGGCATTATGACAAAGGACAATGATCTAGAACATTAGAACATTATGGCAGATATCAGAAGCTCTGTTGTTGGGATATATGGTAGTATCCAAATGAAATGTAAATTTTATGCCCAGAAAACCCATTACCTGTCCAGTGTTTAGATCATTATAAATACCTTCTAAAAATTTAATATATTTAAAATGACATTTTCTATAATAAGGAAAGTAATAAGATATAATATAGCCCTCTTCAGTAATGGGATTGATTAGAAGTATAGTTTTTCCCACCTAGGAGAAAGGATTGAAACATAATAGGATATGGAAGCTTCACAGGGGAAAATTCAGGAACTTTGGAGCTACTGGGAGAGGAGAACTTCCTGAGGGTGCAGACATAGGCAAGCACCAGTGGCCAGTCAACTGCAAGAAAAGGCTATTGCTACTCCAAAATAAACATAATCATGAGGGTTGGAGACTTGTCTGGCTCACCAGCCTGCTTAAGGAATGATCTGCCAGACACAATTTAGTTCTTCATTGATATCAGGACCTAGTGAATTTATCTCCTCTCCAGTTTTTCCCCTTCTCTGCTACATCACTACTTGGTAAAATGGCACCATTTGCCCTTAAATCTTCTTTATTTGCTGTCTATACTTTTAAAATAGGTTTTGTCTGCAAATAAAGATAAGCTGATTTTTATTGCATCCTGAGCAAGTTTTTGCTATAAAGGAGTTATCCAAGTAATTGAGGAAGGACGAAAGGGAATCTGTGGACCCATAGACCTATTTATTCATGAACTTATTTTGAGTCTTCAAAGAACTAATTCAAAGTGAAGTGAGCAGAACTAGAACACTGCATAGTAATAGTAATATTGTATAATGAAGAAATGAATGACTTGGCTATTCTCAGTAATACAATGATCCAAGACAATCCCAACAGACTCATGATGAAAAATACTCCAGAGAAAGAACTGATGTTGTCTGAATACAGACTGAAGCATTGCATTTCTTTCTTTCTCTTCCTTCCTTCCTTCCTTCCTTCCTTCCTTCATTTCTTCCTTTCATTCTTTCTTCCTTCCTTCATTTCTTCCTTTCTTTCTTTCTTCCTTCCTTCCTTCCTTCCTTCATTTTTTCCTTTCTTTCTTCCTTCCTTCCTTTCTTCCTTTCTTCCTTCTTCCTTCCTTCCTTCCTCCCTTCCTTCCTTCCTTCCTTCCTTCCTTCCTTCCTTCCTCCCTTTTTTGTTTGAGTATTATTGTACAAAATGACTAAGCTGGAAATGTTTTACATGATTGCACCTGTGTAACCTATATGGAATTGTTTACCGTCTGTGAGAGAAGAGAGGGGAGGTAGAGATAGAATTTGGAACTCAAACGTTTATTTTTACTTCATTTATTTCTAGTTTTCAACATTCACTTCCATAAGTTTTAAATTTTCTCCCCCTCCTTTCCCACCTCCCTCCCCAAGATGGCATACAATCTGATATAGACTGTACAGATACATTCCTATTAAACATATTTTCACATTAGTCATATTGTATAGAATTATAATGAATGAGAGAAACCATGAGAAAGAAAAACAAAACAAAATAGTCTACTTCCCTCTGCATTCAGACTCCAAAGCTCTTTCTCTGGAAGTGGATGGCATTTTCGTTATGAGTCCTTTGGCCTTATTTTGCATTGCTGAGAAGAGTTAAATCTATCAAAATTAGTCATCACATACTATGACTGTTACTGTGTACAATGTTCTCCTGCTTTTGCTCTCACTCAGCATCAGTTCATATAAATCTTTCCAGGTTTTTCTGAAGTTTGCCTGTTCATCATTTCTTATAGTGAAATAATATTCCTACATTCATATACCACAATTTTTTCAGTCATTTCCCAATTGATTGGCATCCACTGAATTTCCAATTCTTGGCCACCACAAAGAGAGCTGCTATAAATATTTTTGTAATGTAGGTCCTTTTCCCATTTTTCTGATCTCTTTGGGATACAGACCTAGAAGAGGTATTGCTGGGTCAAAGGATATGCACATTTTACAGCCCTTTGGGCATAGTTTCAAACTCAAAACTTTTATAAAAAAGTGTTGAATTGTCCTACATGTAATTGGGAGAAAAAATATTTTTAAAATTGTCCTTGCCCTCAAGGAACTCATATTCCAGTGAGGGATGAGGGTGAGGGAAAGAATATGCAAACAACTATGTACTTATAAAATATAAACAGGGAAAAGTAGACTAATATCCCAGGTAAGTCATTAGTATTAAAGTGAATCTAGAAAGGATTCTTGTTGAAGGTTAGATTTTAGCTGTAACTTTAAAGAACCTAGGGAAGCTATGAGGTATGAGGAGATAGAGTATTTCAGGCATGTGGTAGTTAGTGAATATGTCTGGACGTGGAGTGTCTTATGTGAGGCACAGCAAGACCATCGCAATGGATCACAGAGTGTGTGGAGGGGAATAAAATATAAGAAGATTGTAAAGGTAGAAAGGAACCAGGTTATGAAGGATTTTTAAAGAACCAAACAGAAAATGTTGTATTTGATCTTGGAGGTAATGGAGAACTATTGGAGTTTACTGAGTAGGGGAGTGACATGATCCGACTTGCACTGTAGGAAAATCACTTTGATAGCTGAGTGGGGAGATGGTTTGGATTGGGGAGAGGCTTGTAAACAGAAGATCAATCTGTAGGCTATTGCAATAATTCAGGAATAAATGGATGGATGAGGCCCTAACCCAGAATAATAGCAGTGTCAAAAAGAGAGAAAGTACCATATTCAAATGTTATTATGAAGACAGACTTGAGAGGATTTAGCAAAAGATTAGACACAGGAGGAGAGAGAGACTCAGCAGCCAAAGATGATGCCTAGTGAACCTGAGTGACTGGAAGAATGGTTGATGTCCTAAATAGCAAGGAAGTTAGGAAGAGGTAAGTGGGAGTGGGAAGAACAAGTATAGTTTTAGACTTGTAAGTGTGCTGGTAAATGTTTAACAATTGGCTATCTGGAGAGGGAGTGCCAACGGAGAAAGGTACACCTAGTATGTTTTAAAGTTTATTTCGTGTCATCAACATTTTCTCCATCTTTTTCTTAAGTTTTAGCAATCAACAAAACAACAAATAAAATTGGTTTATATTTGCTGATTTATGAGGTATAAATGCTCACACTTAAAACTTAACAGTTGAGTCTCTTCAGAGTTAAGACCAGCATAACACTGTGCCTATGTAACATCCAAGTGAATAGGCAGTTGTAGGTGGAAGAATGGAGGCCACTTTTGGATAGCTCTAATTTTTAAGAATTCTGTTTTGCTTTTTTTTTTTTTAAACCAAGCCTAAATTTGCCTCTTGGCTATTTCCATTCTTTCCTTCTAATTCTATCCTCTGCAACCATATACAAAAAGTTTAATTTCTCCACCATGTGACAGTTCTTCAGATTCTTGAAGACAACCATTTTGTCACCCATGAGTCTTCTCTTCTTCTGCTTAAACATCCACAGTTCCTTTGAAAAACATTCTTATTGCATGGCCTCCAAGCTCTTCTTGCATGCTCTTCAGTTTATTTGTGTCTTTTCTAAAATGTGGTGCAGAGAATGGGACATAAAACTACAGATATGTTCTGACCAAGGTATTATCATTTTTTTTTTATTCCTGGAAACTATATCTTGCTTAATGTATTCTAATATTACATCAATTTGGAGATGGGGGATGCCATATCACACTATTGACAGATATTGAATTTGAAGTCAATCTCTGAATATTTTTGAGAGAAACTACTATCTAACACTGCCTCCTCCTTATTGTATTTATGAAGTAGATTTTTTTAAGCTCAAAGGTAAAACTTTAACATGATGAAATTTCATAAAACCAAATGTAGATTTGGATAACTGTCATGTCATCTCAAATGATAACATTTGTAAAACTTTTAGGATGGTACCTGGCACATAGAATGCACTTAATTAATGTCTTAATTAATGTTTCTTCCCTTCCTTTGCCTTGCCTTCCCTTCCCTTCCCACATCCTGATTCTGTCATCCAATGCATGTTGTGTCTCTCCCAGCTTTATATTACCAGCAAGTTCAATAAGCATACCATGTATGTCTTTATCTAAGTGTAGCACCAATGCAATATTCACAGTGCCCATAATCACTATAAATATGCCTGCACGATACTCAATTGCAAAATAAAACAGACTCTCCGTATAGAAGGCAGAAGTAAAACATTTATTCAGACACCAGAAAACCAAATCCCAAAACCAGTAAGCCAATTCTATTATAGTAGCAAAGAAGTTAATAAGCCACAACAGCACAGAGAGCCACATCATCCTTTAGCTTTCCCACAAACCAATATTTACTCACAAGCCTGACTGACTCCCTGGGGTGTGACCTCTCCTCCTCCCAGTCTAGTTAGCTCTGACTCCCAGCTTCCTGGGGCTTTGCCCTGCCCTTCAGCAAACTCCTCCTACCACAGGCTCCATGTGATTACATTCAGCCTATTAGGAAGCAGAGCTTACTTTCAAAACAGGGGAGGTCTTCAAACTCCTCTAGGTCTATTAAGGGGCAAGGAAGATCTTCAAATTACCATTACCATTACATAAGTCATTGATAAAACTATTAAACAGCACAGGGTCAAACACAGATTCCTGAAACATTGCAATACACTCCAGTTTCCAAGTTGAAATCAAATAAATCTCTAATGACAACTCTTTGGATCCAGCCATTCAACTAGTTCTGAATCTATTTTTTTCAATTATTTAGTTCAGTTTTTCATCTTTTCTACAAGAATAATGAGAGACTAATGAGATAATAATCCCTTTCATGTGCATAGTGCTTTATAATTTAAACAAAATACTTCCACATATATTATCTCATGCTATCTGACATCAGAATCTCAAGATAAATTCCTCAGTTGATATCTATCTATGGAAATCAGTCAAAGAATCAATTACTCCGGGCTCTAAACCATGATTTTATTTACTAAGAGACATTGCTGAATCTCTCTGATTCTGTTTCTCCTTTTAAATATGATGCCTGCCAGACATGTGGTCTATAATTGTCTTAATGGTGTGCATGATATTAAATAATTAGGCTGTTCCATTAATCCTTCCCATAACTTATCAGGATTACATACATATATACATATGTATATGTGTATGTATATGTGTATGTGTATATATATATATATATATGTCAAAATTATGTAACTTGGGCACTTAGAGGAAGTTTTATACTATCTTAAGCATTTATAGCCTAATATTAATAAAGAAAATCACCTTAAATTGTGTAAGTTGAATTCTTTGGAGCTATCCCTGGGGAAATAGAAGTAAATTAAATGTCTTTTGCTCAATTTCTACTTTGTCTAAAAGGTGCTTAGGAATTTAGTGGAGTTCAATTTATTCACATTCGTGTGTGTGTGTGTGTGTGTGTGTGTGTGTGTGTGAACAGCAAACTCTTATCTCCTGTTTAATTGTTTCACTTGGAAGCATTTGTTGGCCTGATGTGGTTATTCACTGATGCCTCATACAATGGGCACAAGGGTTAAAATTAACATGATTTACACTAGGGGTTCTAAATAAGGGAGACCACAAAGTACAAAATGCAATAAAAAAAAAAGTCTACTGTACTTTTCACCCGCAGATTTAAACTTGTACTTGAAATAATTATTTTAAGGCATGTTTTAAAATATATTCATATTAATACTCAGAAAATATATATTAAGTTGGTGGAATTGTTTTTGGTAGTAAGTAGAGGTGGTAGGTGGTCCATGGGTGTTTAGCACTACAGAAAAAAAAAAAAACTTTGATGTAAATAATTTGTGAATGACTGATTGATACTAGTCACTATTTCTCAAAAAAATATCAATTGTTTGCCATGTTGAAGCTTCTCAAATTCTCCTTCCTCTCCCTATAGGGAGTCTATGGGTACAGAACCTTCATATACCATCAATTTCAGATAAAATATTAGTTTTGATTAACTAATTTCTTTCCTTCTCTTATTCTTTGCTTCATGGGATGTCTTGTTGGATAAGGAAGGGGAAATGACACATTTGAAAATGAAAGTAATGTAAAATAGTTATCAATAAAAATAAAATTTAAAAAATATATGGTTTCTTATACAGTGACAGATTTCTGATCTCATCAAGAAATGTGAGTACTCCCTCTAATGATGTACATCACAACTCATTCATAATATCTTATTCCATTTAACTTTTGTGCATTTCCTCCCCCAAACTCCTAACCCAATGTGCTAGAGGCTAGTAGCACATGGACACCAATGCAGCAGACCACTTCCTGATGTCTTCCCTCCCTCTCATGACCACCATATTTTCCAGATATGAATTTCTTTGATGATATAATTTACATTTTTTCTTGTTCATGATTCTCTAGTATCTTTTAGGTAACCTAACATTTTAGTTGTGATAATTCATGACTCTCAGCCACCTAGAGGCACCAAAAAAATTTATTATTAAAAAACTATGTTTAGTTTCTGGTAGCATTATGATCATTGAGAGAGGTTTGCAACTTTCCTAATGCAAACCAGCCTACTCTCTTTTAAATGTTTAATTTTGTTCCTGGTTTGTATTCCATCTGTAGTTTCTATTTGTAATGTGTGCTGATGGATCAGATAGACTATTCATCCATCTGAATACAATTGTCTGGACAATAGCCATTCTTCATCCACTTGTTCTTTCCTGTGTGTATTTTGAGATTGGAACATTTTTAGTGACAATGGATATAATTTAACAAGTCTATGGGCCTTGGTGCAATAAGCCCAGTGTTATCTCAAATAACAACATTATGATCTATTGTTCAGCATTAGGTTAAAATCTCAGACTTGTTGGACTTTGCATTTTATTATTATTAGTGATCTGGAGTAATATCTCATAATATTCTTACTGGTCCGCCAATTTTTTATAATAATTCATATCCTTTTACCTGGGTCTTGTATGTTTGAGTTAGCTTTCTATACAGTTATCTCCCATAAACATTCCAAATAATTTTAGTGAAGCTCTATCTCCCTATTTTATGCCTCCTTTAATGCTAAGAATTAGAGTATCTTCAAATAAAGTTATCTTTATTATTGCATCTTTCGAGGAGTGATCCTTAAATATTCATGGGAGTCACCTTTTTGCAGTATGGCCTTTAGGCTTCATTTTGTTCACCAAGTAAAATATTAATTGGTAATATTCTGTGTCTTATATAGATTTACTTAGCATTTGACTATTTCAAGGATATGCGATGTTAGAGGACTGAATACTCCCATCACCAATGCCATAGTGATTGCAACTATCCCAACCCCTTCCATTCGGTTGACAGTTTTGTTTACTAGTAAACAGAGGACTCTTACTCTGTCCTTGGTTACTTTTAGATTTTTTTTTTTAATGAGAAAATGTTGATGATAAGTCACTCCATTTCTATAGAATAAACTTAGTAGAAGGAAAGAGTTTTTGTATATGTCATCAAAGTTAGGTTAATAGATTGTCAATATCTATATCATGGCTCCTCCAGGCCTTGTGTATTGGTTTAAGCAAATTATAAATGGGCTTCACTATTATCAATTCAATTATACCTCATTAATAAACCAGAATTATATTTGTAAGTCATATTTTTTCTACATTAAAAATACATTTTTAGCATTAGGAATTATTATTGTTTCCTACCAGTAGGACTTGTGAAGACTTGTTGAGTTTATGGAAGACGGATAAAATTATAAGCTCCTTGAGAGAAAAGATGTTTCATTTTTTAGCTTTGCATCTTAGTACATCATAGGGCCTATTAAGCAGACAATTAATGAAATACTTTTTGATTGATTGAAAGATTGAATTTTATAAGATATAACATCTCAACCTCTCAGAATTGGACCTTAAAAAGAGAAAAGGTATTAATTATACTAGGGAAAAAACCGAATTTCCAATAGACAAACCAGGAAAATTGGCAAATGAACTCTTAGTAAAATTACAAAAAATATATGACATGCATGTATGTCCATGCAGAGCCCTAAAGTGTTTTCACAGTGGTGGAGATTTGTAAAAGTCTTTTTTATTTATTTCTTCACTAATTTAACTTTGGAGTCCATCTGACTTTTATAAAATTGCCTAGGCTGCTTTAGGGCACAGACATTGCTGCTCTTAGTGGTCTCCAATAATCTACAGAGCCTTGGTCATGTTCTTTGTTGGTATCTTGAATACTTGCCTAATTTCCTGATTAACTGAAAATAATTGGTGTCATTTCCCAGCTCTGTTGTCTTCTCTATTTTTAAGTATGTAATTTGATGGAAGAAAGCCAAAAATGAGAAACGGAAGATAGAAGGTCTCTGTAGTCTGTGAGCAAGTAAGGAAACCAATTGTATCTCGGATATTGTTTGTCTTGGAGATACAGGCATAGGACACCTCTAGTCTTGTGTATTTGGTAGCGTAGAGGTAATCTTCCTCTTATGCTCTCCTGCAAAACCTTGATCTTGAAAGCATATCAATAAAGTAATCAGTTGACCAGAATTTATTAAGTGTCTACCAAAGTGTCAGGCACTGTGGTATGTGTCAGGGTTATGAAGACACAAATGAAATGGACTTTGCCTTTAAGAGCTTTACATTCTATATGGAAATACATGTACACACAAAAGTGTATTCAAAATACATGCAAAATAAATAAGTAGTTAGGGGTCTGGGGGAGATCAGGAAAGGCTCCAGTCAGAAGGTAGCATTTGAGCTGAACTTTAAGAAAAACATGAGTATCTACTAAAGAGAACTAATAGGGGTGGTTGTGAGGTTGAGGAAGGCAGGGGTGAGAATGGGGGGGGGGGGTGAGGAAAAGAAGCAGATGTAGAAGGATGCAGAGTGTTATGTATAAGGAACAGTGAGAAGGCCAGTTTGTCTAGATTGAAGATTGTGTGAAGGAGAAGAATGTGTAATAAGAATAGAAAGGTATGTTGGAGCCAGATTGTGAAGATTTTTAAATGGCAGACTAGGAAGTTTGCTATATGATTCTTTAGGCAAAGAAGGAAACACTTCAGGAAAGTAAAATGGTCAGTCTCATGCTTTAGGAAAATCACTTAGCAACTATGCGAAGGATGGATTGGAGGAGAGAGAGCCGAGGCAGGGAGACCAATTAAAAAGAACATATGAAGGAAGATGCTGTCTGCATCCAGAGAAAAAACTGATAAATAGAAGTATGTATGGAATGATTTTACATATATATATATATGTGTATGTGTATATGAATGTATATGCATATGCTTATCTGTGTCTGATGAAATAGATGGAAAGAGAAATATATATGATAACTTTATTATATATTTAAAAGGAATAGCAAGTTGTATATGATAGATTTTCAATTTCATGTGCAATCATCTTTTTTATTATATTATGTTATGGAAATGCTTGTTTTATTACAAGAATTAAAAATGAATAAATACAAGGAAAAAAAGAGATAGTAGTAGTCTAGACAAGAGATGACCAGGGTCTGAACTCAGATGGCATCTTTAGTATGTGGAAGGGGAAAGGAATGTGAAGCAACTATTTGAACTGGACCTCAAGGGCAGCACGGTGTCTCAGAGTGTGAAGGGACCTCAGGGTCTGAAGTTTCTATTCCAATATCTATTTCTATTTCTATCCCAACTCATACCTGAATAGAAGTCCCTAATAAACACTCATAAAGCCTTTATTTGAGGACTCGTACTAACTACAAAGCCTTCACCTTCTACCGAATTCCACTTTAGGAGAGCTGTGGAAAATTGTTTATTTGTTTTCCTTTCATCAAACCTTAATTGTAACTTTCACAATTTTTACCCACTGCCCTAAGTTCTGTCTTCTGAGTCTAAACTAATCAACGTAATGCCTTTTTCATGATATAGCCTTCAAACACTTGAAGACAATTTATCATTTTCCCCCAAGCCTTTTCTCCTTGAAGCTAAATATTCTGAATTCTTTTAACTGATCCTCATAAGGCATGACCTCAAGATCCTTTCCCATCTCAATAGCCTTCCTCTTTCTACTTGCTACCATGTCACCATCCTCCCTAAAACGTGGTGCCTAGAAATGAGCATGGTTTTTCAGAGGTGGAATGACAAAATCCTCAGATTATAACCCCCTCAAGCCTGCTCACTGTGATTCTCTTAATGTAACCTCTCATCACAGTAACATTTTTGTCTGCCATATCACATTGTTAAATATTCTCAAGCTCGTAAAAGCTTGAAAAAAACTCACATCCTTTGGAAATGAATTTATGTCTTGTACTTTTGAAGTTGGCTTTATGAACCCAAAATAATACTTTACATTTACTCCTATAGATTTCATATTAAAATTTTGGCCCAGTGTTATAGGCAGCCAAGATCTTTTTGAGTCCTGACTCTGTCATCCAACACATTATCTCTCCCAACTTTGTATCATTTAAAATTTTGATAAATATATCATTTCTGCCTTATCTTGATTAATTATTAAAATATTTAACACTGTAGGACTGAGCACATAGGCTAATGCAATTGACTCCTCCTTCCATGTTAAGTTTGGATTATTAAGGGTTTAGTCTTTGGTACTGACCATCCAGACAAGTCCCAGTGATTCTAATGATACTGTTCTATATCCCACTTCTCTCCATGTTTTCCACAAGAATAACATGATAAACTTGGACAAATGCTTTGCTAAAACTAGACAAACTATTTCTAGAGGAATACTCTGACCTAAAAGTTCAAAAAAGGAAATAAAATTATTCTAGCTTCACCTGTTTTATTGAAACATGGTGGCTCTTTATGGTAGCCATTTCCATTTTGAAGTATTCAATAATAATCCCTAACTAGCTTACAGTTTTCAGGGATTCTCTTCCCTTTTTAAATAAAAATCAATAGATTATTTTCCCTTCAATCAAACAAACTAACAAGCATTAGATTAAGTTCTAGACACTATGTTAGGTGCTTGAGATACCAAAAAAAAAAAAAAAAACAAAACCAGTCCCTGACCTCAGAAAGCTTATATTCTGCTGAAGGAGAAAGCACATACATATTTAAGTATAAACAAAATATATACAAAATAAATAAAAGATCATTTATAGGACTAGGGAGAAAGGTCAGGATATGTCTCCTGTAGAAGATAACACTTGAGCTGAGTTCAAATGCTGGTTCAGACATATTACTCTGTATGTGATGCTAGGCCAGTCTCTTTACCTCTGTTTGCCTTAATTTCGTCAATTGTAAAATTGAGATAATAAAGAGCACCTTCCTTGCAGGCTTGCTGTGAAGATCAAGATAATAGGTGTAAAGCAATCGGCCCAAGGCCTGACATATAGTAGGTGCCATATAAATGCCTGGGGTAACTAAACTGTCCTGACTACAATGCTGGACCTGGAGTCAAGAGGTTGTTGTCGTTCAGTCATTGTTCAGGTGTGTCTGACTCATCTTGAACTTCCTGAAGATGAGTCTTCCTGATTCCATGCCCAGTACTCTATCCATTATGCCACTTAGCTGCTGGAGTCAAGAGGACCCGGGTTCAAATGTGACCTCAGACACTTACTAGCTGTGTGATCCTGGGCAAGTCACTTAACCCTGTTTGTGTCAGTTTGTTCATCTATAAAAATGAGCTGAAGAAATAGCCTAAATGCATCTGATTCTAACCCTAACTGTAACCACTCCAATATCTTTGCCAAGAAACTCCAAATGGGGACACAGAGAGTCAGACACAACTAACTGGCAAATATATATGTGTGTGTGTGTGTGTGTGTGTGTGTGTGTGTGTGTATACATAGATACCCAGCTATATAATAAGCATGTATGTCTGTATATGCTTATTACTTTCCCTTTCTCTGCATCGTGACAATGTGGGTACTCCCTCTAGTCTCCCTTTGGCTTCTCTTTACCTGTCCTCTTCTGCCAGAAAAATGTTAAGCTTCCTGTGGGCAGGAATTGTTTTGAATCAGCTGGAAGCTAAGCTGCCTACTAAGTCCATTTGACTTGTAAACATTGCCAAGATATCAGGTGTCTGTTTCTAAGCTTTGAACCATGTCCAGTGACTTTCAAAGACTGAATAAGGCCATGTGGTCTGCTTCAAAGATAGAGGAGTTCTTGGATCTCTTGTCATTTGCATAGCAAGCAGGGTACTTACAGGTCTAGCCAGTGAGAAGGAACAACTTGGCCTTGTGAAGCATGAAGCTTCAAGGTTTAAAATGAAGTTTAGACAAAAGCTTTTGATAGGCATTTGTATATCTGGTGCATAGCATAATGCCTGGCCCATGGCAAGCCCTTATGATACGTTTATCTATCTGAATGTCCGTCAGTCAGTCAAAAAGTATTTATTAATCACCTTCTATATGCTAAGCACTGTGTCAAGTCCTAGAGATACCAAAAAAAAAAAAAAAAGGTAAAAGATAGGCCCTGGTCTTGAGAAGCTCGCTTCCAATGGGAGAGTCATCATGAAAACCACTATTTATAATCAAGGTACATACAATGGAATAAACAAAATTGAATACAATGGAATAATACGATGGAAATAAATACAGTGGAAATAAACAAAAGCCAAACCTCAGAGTTTGGAGAAAATTATGCTCTCCTGTCATGTAAAGCAGAAGAGTCATCTCCTAGCCCTGATGAATTCAGAATAAATTCTTCCCTATGTGCTGCAAAGAGTGAGATATATTCTTCCTTCCATAAGCCATGAATAAAATCTGTTCATAAGTGACTTCGAAAAATGACAAAAATGTGCCTGTTGTGTATTATGGTCCATCATTCAAGTGATACAGAAATCCAGGGTTTTGAATGGTTCAGGCAAGTCCCAGTAAGGGGATTTAGGTAAGGATGCATTAGGTAAGGATTTTTTCTGGTGTATGAGAAAAATCATATGCGACAAGATTGCTCCAAACTTTTATACACCAATTGATTTTTCAGAAAGACGGCCATGCTTTACTCTCCAAGAGGCAGTGTAACAGCACATGTTTCTCCATAGCTTTCAGAGGAAGAAAGAGAAATCATAGAAAAGCAAAATGAGATCAGAGACTTTTTTTTTTTAATGCAGGTAGAGCCACAGCTGATGGTAGTACCCATTCAGTCCTAGGTCTCACCACAATTTGTCTCTGTTCCTGCGTCCAAAGCTAAGTCTTCAACACACCCTCTCATAATATTGCCTAACCTGAGTCATGAAGGAGTTGTATTCTATATACTGTTTAAGAAAGTAGGGAATCAGGGGCAGCTAGATGATGCAGTGAATAGAGTACCAGCCCTGGAGTCAGGAGAACCTGAGTTCAAATGTGGCCTCAGACACTTAACACTTACTAGCCGTGTGACCTTAGACAAGCCACTTAACCCCAATAGCTCTGCCTTCCCCCCTCCAAAACAAAAGACAAAAAAGAAAGTAGAATATTAGGTAGTACATTATGGAAAAAATGTGCGTGCAATCTTTTTTTTAAGTTAGTTTTATGAAGATTTACATACATTATTTTTTTAAATGAGAATACTTTGTAAAATGGATAGATTGCAGGACTTGGAGCCTGCAAAATTTGGTTTCAGATTCCTCTTCTAACATTTATTAGTTGTCCCTAAGTGAAGTACTTAACTTTTATGATCTTCAAGCAACTTTCTGAAACCTATCTCCTAAGTTATAGAAGGGTTGCAATCTATATTGGTGGAGAGACTTCACTTGCTTAAAAGTTACTTCTTCTGATCTTTTCAGTATTACTGTTTCATGATATGTACACATATAATACATACATATACATATTAATATATGCATGTATAAATGCATTATATACACACATATATAGAAAATACAAATAGTTCTAACACTTGAAGAATTAACCCTTTACTATCTGGAAATTAGTCTATCAAGAACCATGCATTTCTCCTCAAGTTTCTCCCCAGAGGTTTCACAGTAGTTAAGTTTTCACATAATTTGAATATCTGAGTGACTCCTCTGAAGCTTGAACCTTGTCCACAATGCCCACAAAGTAAGGCCAATCGGAGGTTTGTCATGACTCAGTTCTTCTCTCCTTCCAGAACTGTATTAATATCTTTTCGGTGAGCTGTTGTGTGGGCATTTTTGCAAAATCCATTAGATGACTGTTAAATTCAGACTTAGGTACACTCAGAAGATGAATCATGCTCTTTCTCAGTCACTTGGCTTTTCAAGATCTTTTTGTTAAAGGCAAGATGCAAAAACTCTCTTGTGGCTCTTTCATCAGTCATCAAACTCGTGGCTTTTAGAACACGTTGGTTTTGAGAGTCTTTTCACAAAGCACCTTGAAGCAGCTTGCCATGGAGCTGGTGAAAAAAGAAGGCAGATGCCTGAGAAAGAAATTTTTGCTTTTAGTTAACATATCACAGGATGGGCCCTGTGCCCAAACTTGAAGCATTCAGAATACGCATTGACATCAAAAGAAGTCTTCTTCCTTTTCCAAGGACTGCTGGATTGACCTTTAGATTTATATAAAAAAATCTGTCTCTTCCTCCCATTTCTCTCCCACCCTGTCTCTCTCCCAGTTTTCTCCATCCTTCTCCCCATATCCCTCTGCTTCTCCATCTTTTTCACTCCCTCCCCCATCTCTCTGCCAGCTTTCTCCCTCTTCTTCCGTGTCTCTTACTTTGCCTTTCTTTCTCTACCCCTTGACCTGCATCTCTTTCTCTCTTTTCAGTACCACCTCCTCTCATCCCTCTCTCCTTTTCCTTTGGCTTTGCAGGAATTTGCCTTGTAAAAATCCAGTCATGTCTATTCATACTATTTACTCATGTCTTCCTTGGTATTCCCAGAAAGGTTAGATCTAATGGGTTGCTAAAAAAACATATAAAATCTTGACTTTCCTATCAGAAATGAAGTGGAGGAAGACAGAGTTAGGACTGTCTTTCATCAGTGCAATATTTATAGCAAAGCAAATGAACATTTCAGTTCTGCAAATCCTAAATTTGTTGCCAGACAGTATCTGGAGATTGTTTTGTATGTTTTGATTAAATGCAGATTCTGTTAACTCTCCACACCACCCCTCCCCAACCCCAACCAAATCAGTCCTGCTTTCAGGCCTTGTTCTTTGTTTGTCCTAGTTCAGCTCTGTGATGAATGAGATGTCCAATTAATGACCCACATCACTGAGAGAGGACGTGCAAAGAGTCTCTTTGTTCCTAACCATGTAGGTTCATCTAAATTAACTTTGTATTGCAGTTCTATGGCAAAACCTAAAACCTGTTTAAAAAAAATTCAAGGAAGAATGCAAAATTAGATTTTGAATTTGTTTTAAAAAATGATACCTTTTTAAAAATGTAAGGCAGCATAAAGAGTATAAATGTTTAATTCCATCCCAAATGGAAGAAAATAAAATGGGGAAGTAACTTCTAATAGTTGAATAAATGAAGACCAAATAGGCTATATTCCAAATTGTATTTCTCACAATGACTTTTGGAAGGAATACAGCACTGGACTTGGAGTCAGGAAGATGTGTATTTGAGGTCTGTCTCAGACACTTACTATATAATCCTGGTAAATTCATTAATTTTTCTGGGTCTCAATTTCCCCATTTGTTAAATGGTAAGACTAATAGCATCCACCTCACAGGGCTGTTGTGAGGGCCTCATGGTATAATAATATGAAAGAGAAAGAGATTTGCAAATCTCAAAGGACTGTGTATAAATTTCAATTAGTACTAATTAAATATTGGACAGAGATATATTGCCTGCCTATTGCAAGCAAAAAGGTATAATGCTAAGTATATACATATAATCAACATACTAAAACCACCATTATAGTAAAACATTCAATTTTCATACCAAGTTAATATCAGGGTAGCGAGACGTTTTTCTGTCTTAGGTAACCAGAAGAGACTAGATGTGATATGTGGGGAATGGTAATACAATTAAGTTTTTCTTTTCAAAGACTTTTTGGCAAATGGATAAGGAAAGATTTAGGATAGATAGATAGATAGATAGATAGATAGATAGATAGATAGACAGATAGATGGATAGATGGATAGGTGGATGTATGATACAAAGATTATAGAGATAGAAGACAGAGAAATGTAGATTATAACTAAAGAGTATAAAGAAATAGAAATGACCAATTATAGATAGAAAGATAAGATAGGGAGAAATAAGAAAGTTACACAGAGACAGAGATAGAGAGATGGAAAGGTAGATGACAGATAGGAGGATAGACAGATTGATATGATATGATATGATATGATATAACAGAAAGAAGATAGAGATAGAAGACAGAGGGATATAGATTATAATTATAGAAGTATATAAAGAAATATAGAGAAAAGTAGATTATAGAGATATGAGGGAGAGAGAGAGAGAAAGAGAGAGAGATGGTAGAAAAAAATAGGAAGGTTATACAGAGATATAGAGATAGATGATAGAGAGATAGACAGGTAGATGTCAGATAGATTGATAAATGGATGATTAGTAGAAAGCATATTTATTAAATTCATTGTGTCAGGCACTGGCTTAAGCTCTTACAGATGTAAATATGTCCTTGTCCCTGCCCTCAAGTAGCTTACATTATTTTGGAGGAGACAACACATAAAGGGGAACTGAAAATAGGGGGTTACTGTAGTCAGCTGACTAACTACAGGTGTAGGGATTAGTATTACTGGTGTCTCTATTCACAAGTGTTTATCTGATTGTTGGCCTAGAGTACTATTACAACAGCAACAACCTATATCTGTTGAACACATCTTGTGTTAAAGAGATTCCAGGGGAAGTAGAAGATTTTGGTTCCTTTGCTTAAGTTGATTATAATCTAAAGGTGCCTGAATTGATCCATTCTAGGGAGAATGGCGTGGTGCAACAGGCAGTGTGCCCAGAACTAGAGGTCCTCTTTTTATTATTGGGGGGATGTTGGGAAAGTGACTTTACTTCTCAGGTCTCATTTTGGTCAACTGCCAGATAATGTAGTTGGATGAGATAATAGCTAAGATCCTTCCCAGCTCTAAATCTCATGACCCTAGTTACTTTCAAGATGGAACATTCTATTGGACAATCCATCACAGTATCACACAAGCCCCTTGTATCTTAGGTGAGTAATTTCAACTTAGCTATTTCTAATACATTACATTTAGAACATGGGTTTAAATATTGTCCACACGCCTAGGTGATGGAGTGGATAGAGTGCTAGACCTGGGTTCAGAAAGACTTGGATTCAAATCTAATCTCTGATACTTACTAGATATGCATCCCTGGGTAAGTCACATAACTTCTGTCTGTCTCGGTTTCCTCCTCTGTAAAACGAAGATAATAATAGCAGCTAAATCCAATGATTGTTGTGAGGGAAAAAAGATAATGTTTGCAAGCCTTAAAGTGCCATATAAATGCTAGTTATCACTATTACTAGTCAAAATTATTTTTCATTGTGTTGGAATGTGGAAGGAAGAATGGGCATAACTCTAGTACCTTGGAAAAAACAGGAATTCAGTGAATATCTATTTTAATTGAATTAAAATAAATGCATACTTATCCACTAGAGAGCTATTTACTTTGTAATTAATAAAATAGAAAAGGAACTTTTTGAAAGTTTTGCTTGGGAGCTAGAATTTAAGAAAAACACTTGATTTAAAGTCATATCCATTCAAAGAAATTATTTCTAGCATACAAAATCAGAGAATCATAGATTTAGATTTAGAAAGGGTTGTAGGAGATTTCTAGTCCAACTTCCCCATTTTACAAATGAAGAAATTGAGGCTTGAAGAAGTCAAGTGACCTGCCCAAGGTCACACAGGCAAGATGGAAGAGCCAAGATGAACACGTCTTCTGACTGCAAATCCTGTGTTTTACACATTGAAGTTGTCAGAATCAGAAATACCTAAACTAAACTCCTTAGTTCACTTCTTACACAATGTCAGCACTATGTCAAGGGAATCATAAGAACTATTCAAATATGCTATAAGATTGAAAAGCTGTTGCCTTTCAACAATCAAGTGATGGTTAAACTATTACTATCCCCATTTTATAGATGAAGAAATGAATTCAGAGAAGTCAGTACCTTAAAGTTAAGGAAAATTTGGATCCAGGATCTGAATCCATGTTTTTTGACTCAGTTTTAAGCCAGTGCTCTTTCCACTACACCTCATTGCCTCTGTGACCCAGGGCAAAGCCCTTCTGGGCTCTGTGCCTGAGATTCCTCATTTCTAAATTAAAGGTGTTCAGCTACATAATATCCAGGATTTCTTCTAGCTTTAAGCACCATGATTCTATGGACACTCTTTGGTACATCTAAGCTTATGAAATAAATCAAGAAAGAATAGCTCATTAGTAGGGGCACTCAGTGCTTAATGAATACAGAATTATTTACAAGTTCCGAGGTCAAAGGTTTGCAACAAAGTCTTAAGCAATAAATTTATTAGATAGATACAGATCATATTTAGGGGTGATTCATTGTTTTTCTCTTGGTATGAATAAACAAGTCTGCAATTTATTCCTCAACAACTTTATGTATTAGTTTTGAGGGATGGATTCATTTCAGAATTTGGATCAGATTATTGGTTCAGGATATTCCTGATGTAGGAAATCCCTCTACCTTACAGATCTTCACCTACTCTGAAAGTTATAGTTGTTCAGGGTTGTCTGGGTCACTGGGAACTGAAATGACTTTCTCAGGGTTGCACAACCAGTAAGAGACAAAAGTAGAATTTGAACAAACATTTTCCTCACTCCAAGGTCAGCTTGGTACGCATGCTACCTCTGGTTACTGCTTCAGGATGTATTTATCTGGGGTGTCTTTAAGTGTAAAAAAGGTATTCTTCACTAAATTTCATTATCTATGGACTCAGAGGAGTTAAATCTTGAAGGGATCTTAGAGATTATATGGCTTAAAGGCTTCATTTCACAGATAAGGAAAATGAGACCTTTGCCATTCTCCCTTAATACTGAAAACTTCCCTCTGATGATTCTCTCTAATTTATCATGTATATATCTTCTTTGTATGTAGTTGTCTGCCTGTTGTCTTCCCTGTTAGATCGTGAGCTTCCCAAGGCCAGGCAATGTCTTTTGTCTCTCTTTGTACCCCCAGGATTTAGTACAGTGCCTGGCACATAGCAGATCCTTAATAAATGCTAGTTGACTGACTGAGGACAAGGCAAATGAAGAGACTTACCCTCTGAGGTAAGTTAGAAAGTAAACAGAAGACTCAGAATTTGAACCCAGGTTCTTTGATTCCAAATCAGGTTCTCTTTTCACTATACCATGTTAAGCCTAATAAATGCATTAAAAAAATTATTTGTAATAGAGGCAATAAATATTAGTTAGTCACTAAGGAAGACTCATCTTTCTGAGTTAAAATCTGGCCTCAGACACTTACTAGCTGTGTTTCCCAGGTAAGTCACTTAACCCTGTTTGCCTCAGTTTCCTCATCTGTAAAATGAGTTGGAGAAGGAAATGGCAAACCACTCCAGTATCTCTGCCAAGAAAACCTCAAATGGGGTCACGAAGAGTCAGACACGACTGAAACAACTGAACAACAACAACAATATTGACAAAAAGCATTTATTGAGTACCTATTGGGTTCTGGGAACTGTGCTACAATCTGGATACTCTGGTCTGAAAGCAGGAGTCTATGGAAGAGAAATAATGCAATTCCGCTCTAGTTTTGTTGTTGCTACTGAGATAGTTCTAAGAATGTAATTTGTAGTCATCATGATTATTAGGGTGATGGGGTAAGTTGGCAGGTCTGGACCTGCAATTTCATCCATTTAGGGAATGCTAAGGGAGAAAAGTCCCTCTACCAATGACCAACAGCTACCATTCAGAAACTTATAATCTTAGGAAATCATCTGGGAGTGCCTAAAGGTTAAATGACTCGCCAAGGAAGTATATATCTGGAGCAAGACCTGAAATCGGGTCTTTCAGCTCAATGGTGTAGTGGAGAGAGTGCTGGCCTTGGGCTCAGAAAGTACAGAGTTCAAATTCTGCCTCAGCTACCTCCTGATGCTTGATTTTGGTGGTTTATTTAAGCTCTCTTAATCTCTTTTTCCATATCTATAAATGGGGGTCAATTTCAAATGAGATAGGACATGGAAAGTGCTTTGCAAACATTAAAGCATCATATTAATGGAAGTTATTTGCTTATTTTAAAATGTGTGAGCCAGCTTCTGCTTACTTCATTGTCCTGCTTTATCATTCATCCATTAAACATTTAACAGTAGTATTCTGGCATCCACTGATCTTTTAAGCAGAGGATGGTTGACCATTTATCAGTGTATTTTTGTGAGGATTCCTTTTGGATATGGTCTAGGCTGAATGGCTGCTGAGGTTCCCTCCAGCTCTCAAGTACGATGATTCTGTGTTTTTTTGTGATTCTAGTACCGAGCTTTGTAGGTTGTGAGGTTTGAGGTGACGAATTTCTAGTAAGCAATTTACTCCCTCTCTGTTGTCTGATTATCTCTGTGACCCAACGGCAGGAGTTTGCGAGCTGAGGTTAGAAATGCGGCCAGTGAAATAGAGTGTAACAAAGTGAACCTAACTGGCCCATATGGGAATCCAACCCTTGGCTTTGGCCTCATTAGCACCACCTGAGCATGCCAACATGTCTATTGCAGGGACCGGTTTCACAATACAACTTAGTCGAGGGACGCCTCCATAAACTTGTCTGTGTTGTTCTTTCGGTGAATTGTGGTTCTCCACAGTGCACTTAGAATCCCATCTTTCTTCTAAATAGAGAAGCAATCATCTGGTTGTGACTAATTTTCTCCAAGATTTCCAGTTGAACAGCTGTGCCGTAGGGGGAGATGTTGAAAATGATTTGGGGCTCTCATACAGACCCAGTTTCAAACTAGGTCACTGGAATTGTATGTTGAATAACTCACATTATATATCTCTAGTTTGGTCTTGATTTGAAGGTAAAACAATGCAGCAGCAGCAACAAAAACAACAACAAAAAATCACCAATGCAAATATATGGATCACTTATCATGGAAACATGTCTGAAATTTCTCAGTCCTTTCCCGAGCTAATAAAGAATTCTCCAGGAAACAACTGGAAAAGGCTCTCTGACCCAACAAAGATCCTACAAAGTCTCTGGAGCAGTCAGTCATGGCTGATGGGAAAGAGCTTGATTCTGGTCCTGCATTCAACTTGTTTTAACCATATTCTAGTGGATAGAATGCTGGACTTTGTGTCAGGAAGACCCGGGCTCAAATCCTGCCTAGATATACACTTTTACAAAAGTCACCAACTTGCCTCAGTTATCTCACATGTAAGTGGGACTAGAAACAGCACTTACCTCACAGGGTTGTTGTGAAGATCAAATGAGAAAATATATCACATGTGTGCATGTATAATATACAAAGTATGCATATAGTTATATAAATACAAAGGTCTCTGTGTATGTTAAAGAGTTAGATGAATGAGAACTATCATTCTCAGCTTTTAGAGGAGTATGTAGCAAAATGTATTGCCCATCTTTTGAAGTACATATTTAGGGGTCTTAAGTGTGTTTTTATAGAGATATCATTATTAGCATGATGGAAAGATTATTAGGGTTGGATTCAGAGGACTAAGTGTGAGTCCTGCCTCAGTCACCAATTTATGGGCTATATGAATATTTAACCTGAATATCTATTTCCTCATTTCTATGTGAGTGTGTGTGTGTGTGTGTATGTGTGTGTGTGCATATGTACACATAGAGTTTTGCATACATTATCTCTTTTGGTCCTCATAACTGCAAAGTAAGCCATGTAATTCCTAATCTGTCATCCCCTAAAAGGGGTACGCTAACCCTGCTGGATCAAATGAGATAGTGGTAATTAATCACTACCTAAATGTGATCCATCACATTAGGATGATCATGTTCAATTATGTCCAGTAGGCTTTACTGAAGCCTGTTAAATACTGGTGATAGCCAAAGACATTTTTATTTTATTTATTTGTTTTAATATTTTTATAAAACCTATGATTTCATCAGTATAAGGAGCTCCTGTGAGGAACTTCCTTACCAAAACAGAGTAGTACCTTCTCTACAACAAATGGTCTCAGAAAGAGTTGAGGGCAGAGCCAAGATGATGAAGAAAAGTCATGAAGTTGTCTGAATTTCCCCTAGTTTCCTTCAGAAACAACGTCAAGTCAAGCCTCTAAACAGATTCTGGAGCAACAGAACCTACAAAAAGATGGAGTGAAACAGTTTTCCAGTTTAAGATAACATAGGACTTTCGAAAGGTCTTACTTGGGTAAAAGGGGAAGATAGCCTAGTTCAAGTGGTGCCCTGGCAAGTCAATTGGAGGCTTTTAGCCACACACAGATCAGTAGCCAAGGTCCCTCAGTCCTGCCTCAGCAGGCCAGTGGCATAGCATGCCAGCAGTAAGGCCTCCAGCCCTAATACAAAAGGCAAATTGCCAACCCCAGTTCCTACCCTCCTAATCCCCTGACGCACCTTACATAATATGACTAGGTCAGGTCATCCATCTCAGTGGGCCAAGCACCTGAGGCCTCAACACAGAAAGTCAGTGATCAGGCCCCTGGATCCCAATACAAGAAGCTTGGTATAGTAACCTCTGTGCCTTAGGAACAGAGTTTAACTTTAAAAGTCCTAAAATAGACCTAAAAATAAACAAACAAAAAAAAACACAGAAAAGCTGTGATAGTCACAAGGAAGATCAAAACACAAACTCAGAGGTGGACAACCATCTCAAAATATCTACGTGAGAAACCTCAAAGGGGAATATGAATTGGTCTCAAGTCCAAAAAGCCTTCTTGGAGAAGCTCAAGAAGGATTTTAAAAATCAAATAAGAGAAGTAGAAGAAAAATTGGGCAAAGAGATGAGAGGTATATAAGACAGAGTCACCAGCTTGGAAAGGGAAGGACAAAAATTGACAGAAGAAAACAATTCCTTAAAAAATGTAGAATTGGCAAGCTCTAGGCTGCAGCATCTGGCGTGGGGTGCCTTAGATGCACCATGGCTTAGGCAGTGAAAGCACCTGCCAGGTCGGATGGAGTGCCTGAGCTGGGCCACCGCCACCCCCTTCCTCTGGGACCCGTCGCAGCCTCCAGCACCCCTGACCCGCGGTAACCATGTGTGACCGCAAGGCCATGATCAAAAATGTGGACATGTCAGAGGAGATGCAGCAGGAGTCCATTGAGTGTGCCACCCAGGCCCTGGAGAAGTACAACATCAAGAAGGACATAACAGCCCATATCAAGAAGGAGTTTGACAAGAAGTATAACCCCACCTGGCACTGCAGTGTGGGGAGGAACTTTGGCAGCTACGTGACCCATGAGACAAAGCACTTCATCTACTTCTACCTGGGCCAGATTGCCATTCTCCTGTTCAAGTCTGCTAAGAGCATGGCCTGTGCCTCCTGCCCCAAGAGCCATCCAAATCATAGGGACTGCAGCCTAAATTCCAAATACCAGATATTGAACCATCTTCAGCATTTCCATGGGAATACCTTGAGCTTTAAGCCTTTATTGTGTTATTGTTGTACAGGGCATCCTATGTATGTTTGTTGTGGTTATAAAACACTTAGCAAAACACAGCTTACCTTGGTATTTATTTTCCATTCCATACTCTGCTCTTCTCTCCCCACTCAGAAAAAATCCAGCTTCCTCTTTTAAAAATAAACCTGTTGGAGATGTATGTGTTAACTTAAAGGAATTTTTAAATAACAACTAATTAATTAATTTTTAAAATGTAAAATTGGCCAAATGGAAAAGGAGGTACAAAAGCTAACCAAAGAACATAATTCTTAAGAAATTAGAATCGGACAAGTAGAAGCCAATGACTCTAGGAGATATGAAAAATGAGTCAAACAAAATCAAAAGAATGAAAAAAAATAGAAGAAAATGTAATATCCCTCATTGAAAAACGACTGACCTGGAAATTAGAACCAGGAGAGATAATTTAAGAATTATTAGACTACCTAAAAACCATGATAAAACAAAGAGCTTGGACAGCATCTTTTAAAGGAAAACTACCCTGAAATCCTAGAACCAGAGGGTAAAATAACTGAAAGTATCCACTGCTCATCTCCTAAAAGAGATCCTGAAGCGAAAACTCCAAGGAATGTTATAACCAGATTCCAGAATTATCAGGTTAAGGGGAAAATACTGCAAGCAACCAAAAAGAAACAACTCAAATATATAGGAGCTACAATCAGGATTATACAGGATTTAGCATCTTCTGCATTAAAGGATAGGAGAGTTAGACATATGATGTTCCAGAAGGCAAGGAGCTTGGATTAAAACCGAGAATCAACTACCCAGAAAAATTGAGCACAATCTTTCTGGGGAAAAGATAGACATTCAATGAAACATGGGACTTTCAGAATTTCTTGATTAAAAGTCCAGAGCTGAACAGAAAATTCCATCTTCAAATAGAAGATTCAAGAGAAGCATAAAAAGGTAAAACAAAAATGGAAAACAACAACAACAACACATTATGCAATAAGGTTAGACTGTTTACTCCCCTATACAGGAAGATGATGTCTGTAATTCCTGAGAAGTGTATGTCTAGTAGGGTATTTAGAAAGAGTATACTTAGACAGAGGGTGTAGATGTAAATTGACTTTGATGTGATGATATTAAAAAAAAATAAGGGGCGAAAAAAGGATTGTACTGGGAGAAGAGGAAAGGGGAAGAAGTCAGAATAAGGTAAATTACATCACATGAAGAAGCACAAAAGACCTATTACACTAGAGAAAAAGCAGGGACAGGTTGAGCACTATTTGAACCTTACTCTCATCAGACTTGGCTCAAGGAAGGAATAACATATACTCATATTCAGTTGGGTATAGAAATTTATCTTACTCTATAGGGAAGTAGGAGGGGGAAAGGGAAAGAAAAGGGAGAGTGGGCTGATAGAAAGGAGAGCAAATTGAGGAAGGTGATGGTCTGAAACAAAACATTGGTGAAGAGGGACAGGGTAAAAGAAGAGAGAAAAGTACAATGGGGTTGGGGGAAATAGGATGGAGGGAAATACACAGCTAGTAATTATAACTGTGAATGTGGATGGGATGAACTCTCCACAAAACGAAAGCAAATAGAACAGTTAATTAAAAATCAGAATCCTATAAAATGTTCTTTACAAGAAACATAATTGAAGCAGAGAGATACACAGAGAGTAAAGGTAAAAGGCTGGAGCAGAATATGTTATGCTTAACTGAAGTAAAAAACAAACAAATCTGGTATAGCAATTCTAATCTCAGACAAAGCAAAAGCAAAGATAGAAGGAAACTACATCTTGCTAGAAAGTACCATAGACAATAAAGAAATATCAATATTAAACATATATGCACCAAGAGGTATAGCATCCAAATTCTTAGAAGAGAAGTTAAGTCAATTAGAGGATAAATAAGCAAAACTATACCAGTGGGAGACCTCAACATCCCCCTCTCAGAACTAAATAAATCTAACCACAAAATAAACAAGAACAAAGTTAAGGAGGTGAATGGAATTTTAGAAAAGTTAGATATGATAGACCTCTGCAGAAAGATAAATAGGAATAGAAAGGAATATACCTTTTTCTCACTGGTACCGTATATTAGGGCATAATTGAACATGTATTAGGGCATAAAAATCTCACAATCAAATTCAGAAAGGCAGAAACATTAAATGAGTGCTTTTCAGATCATGATGCAAAGACTTACATGTTCTAAAGTCCATTGAAAGATAGATAAAAAAATTTAATTGGAAACAATAATCTAATCCTAAAGAATGAGTAGGGCAAGCAACAAGTCATAGAAACAATCAATAATTTAATAAAAGAGAATGACAATAATGAAACAACATACCAAAATTCATGGTATGCAGCCAAAGCACTTCATAGGGGAAATTTTATATCTCTAAATGCATACATGAATAAAATAAAGAAAGAGTGGATTGATGAATTGGGCATGCAACTAAAAAAAACTGGAAAAAGAAAAAATTAAAGATATCCAATTAAATATCAACTTGCAAATTCTAAAATTCAAAGGAGAGATTAACAAAATCTAAAGTAAGAAAACTAACTAAAAAATAAGAGCTTGTTTTATGGGAAAAAACAATAAAATTTATAAACCTTTGGTGAATTTGATATTAAAAAAAGAAAGAAAACAAAATTACCAGTATAAAAAATTGAAAAGGAATTCACCACCAATGAAGAGGAAATTAAAGCAATAATTAGGTGCTATTTTGTATAATAATGTGCCAATAAATCTGACAATCTAAGTGAAATGGATGAATATTTACAAATATATCAAAAGAAGAGGAAATGAAATGCTTAAATAACCCCATTTTAGAAAAAAAAAAAAAGAAATTATACAAGCCATCAATGAGCTCCCCAAGAAAAAAAATCTCCAGGGCCAGATGGATTTACATGTGGATTCTACCAAACATTTAAAGAACAATTAATTCCAACACTATATAAACTACTTGGAAAAATAGTTAAAGAAGGAGTCCTATAAATTTCTTTTATGACACAAAAATGGTGCCGATATCTAAACCAAAACCAAGAGAAAGTTATAGATCAATCTCCTTAATGAATATTGATGCAAAAATTTTAAATAAAATATTAACAAAGATTATAGCAATTTATAATGAGAATAGTACACTTTGACAAGGTGAATTTTATACCAGGAATGCAAGGCTAGTTCAATATAAGGAAACAATCAACATAATTGACCATATCAATGACAAAACTAACAAAAATCATATGACTATCTCATTATATGTAGAAAAAGCTTTTGATAAAATATAGCAACATTCTCATTAAAAACACAATGGAGTATAACAATAAATGGAGTTTTCCTTAATGTCATAAGTGGTATCTATCTAAACTCATCAGCAAACATTTTCCGTAATGGGGATAAGCTAAAGGTTTTCCCAATAAGGTCAAGGGTGAAACAAGTATGCTCATTATCACTACTATTATTCAATATTGTAATAGAAATGTTAGTTTTAGCGATAAGAGAAGAAAACTAATTTGAAGGAATTAGAATAGGCAATAAGGAAACAAAACTATCACTCTTTGAAGATGATATGATGATATACTTAGAGAATCCTACAGAATCAGCTAAAAAACTACTTGAAATAATTAACAACTTCAGCAAAGTTTCAGAATATAAAATAAATTCACTTAAATCATCAGCATTTCTGTACATTACCAACAAAGACCAGCAACAAGAGATAGAAAAAGAAATTCCACTTAAAATATAGACTATATAAAATATTTGGGAGTCTACTTGCCAAGACAAACCAAGGAACTAGATTAACACAATTACAAAACACTTTTGACCCATATAAAGTTAGATTTAAACAATTAGAAAATTACCAATTGCTCATGCGTAGGTTAGCTAATATAATAAAAATGACAATTCTTCCTAAATGACCATAACAATCAAACTACCAAAATCATTTTATAGAGTTAGAAAAAATAACAAAATTCAACCAGAAGAAAAAAAAGGTAAAAAAAAAAAATATTAAGGGAATTAATGAAATAATTTAGAGGAAGGTCGTCTAATTGTACCAGATCTAAAACTATATTTAAAGCACCAATCAGCAAAACCATTTGGTATTGGCTAAGAAATAGAATGGTGGATCAGTGGAATAGGTTACGCACATAAGACACAGTAGTAAATGATTATAGTAATCTACTGTTTGATAAACCAAAAGACTAGCTTCTGGCATAAGAACTCACTGTTTGACAAAAAAAATTGCTGGGGAAACTGGAAAATAGTATGGCAGAAACTAGGCATAGAACAATATCTTACAACATATACCAATATAAGATCAAAATGGGTACATGATTTGGTCCTAAAGGATGATAGTATAAACAAATTAAGAGAGTGAGGAATAGTTTACTTGTCAGATCTAAGGAGAAGGTAAGAACTTATGACCAAATAAGAGATAGAGAACATTATGAAATGCAAAGTGGATAATTTGAATACATAATATTAAAAAAGTTTTTACAGAAACCATACCAATGTTACCAAGATTAGAAGGAAAGCAGAAAGCTGGGAAACAATTTTTACAGTCAGTTCTGATACAGGTCTCCTTTTTTAAATATATAGAAAACTAAGTCAAATTTATAAGAATACAAGTCATTCTCCAATTGATAAATGGTCAAAGGATATGAACAGTTTTCAGATGAAAAAATCAAAGCTATCTATAGTCATATGAAAAAATCCTCTAAATTACTATTAATTCAAGAAATGCAAACTAAAACTTCTATGGTACCACTTCATACCTATCAGATTGGCTAACATGACAAAACAGGAAAATGATAAATGTTGGAGAAGATGTGGCAAAATTGGAACACTTGTTCGTGGAGTTATGAACTGATCCAACCATTCTGGAGAGCACTTTGGAATTATGCCCAAGGGGCTATAAAACTGTCTTTACCCTCTGATTCAGCAATACCACCACTAGATCTGTAGCCCAAAGAGATCATACAAGTGGAGAAAGGACCCATATGTATAAAAATATTTATATCAGCTCTTTTTATAGTGGCAAAGAATTGAAAATTGAGAACATGCCCATCAATTGAGAAATGGCTGAACCAGTCATAGTATATAAAATGTAATAATATTCTATTACATTGTGCTATGTTGTGCTATAAAAAATGATGAGCAGGCGAATTTCAGAGAAACCTGGAAAGACTTACATAAACTGAAGCTGAGTAAAGTGAACAGAACCAGGAAAACATTGTGCACAGTAACATCAACATTGTGTGATGATATGGTAATCCAAGACAATTACAAAAAACTCATCATGAAAAAATGCTATCCACATCCAGAGAAAGAACTATGGAGTCTGGCTGCACATCAAAGCATACTATTTTCACTTTTTAAATTTTTTTCTTTCTCATGGTTCTTTCCTTTTGTTCTGATTCTTCTTTCACAACACGACTAATATGGAAATAGTTTGGTGTGTTGTACATGTATAATCTATATCGGATTGCTTGCTGTCTTGGGGAGGTAGAAGGGAAGGAGTGAGGGGAAAAAAGGTTTGGAAATCAAAATCTTATAAAAATTGATGTTGAAACTATCTTTACATGTAATTGGAAAAAAATACTATTAAATGAAACAACAACAACAACAAATAGCATCAGAGAGCTTCATGGGACACTAAGAAGATACATGACCTACCCATAGTTACACGGTCAGTAAATATCCATGGCAGGATTTGGACCCAGGTCTTCCTGACTGATGCTATCCACTAGGCAATGCTGCCTGTCTTGAGAATGATTATCAAGTGTAAATAAATTCATGTAAATAAAACACTTATATACTTTGAGTCTACTAATTCAAGCTATAAATATGACAAGATAA
>CM053587.1:237118929-237152791 GCA_028646515.1 Pseudochirops corinnae | reverse complement strand
ATATATATATATATATATATATATATATATATATATATATAGTGTAGCTTTACATATTTTATATGTATGCATACACACACATTTCTGTCTAATGGTAGACTTCTCTAGGGTTGAGTGGGGAAGGAGGAAATAAAATTAAAAGTGCACAACAGAGAACAAGAGAAAACTTCAAAGAAGCACAGAAGAGCAGGCTAGCATTGAAAATAATGAAATATTGAAAATAATTGTAATTATAGCATAATTTAAAAAATAGTAAACAGTGTGAAATGAAAATTCACAGTTTTAAATTGAATCTTCTTTTTATGTTGTGCTGTCTATATGGAAATATTCTTTTTTTTGTCTTTTGTATTGAAGTTCAAAACAAATAAAAATTTAAAAACAAGAAAAAGGTTTTCTCAGCTAACTCTATTCACACATCTGAAGCTTATTTAAGTGGTGACAAAATCAGAGAAACTCTGTCTTTCCTGGTGCTAATAGTTTATTATCTTCAGGGACTAACATGTATCTCCATATTAATTGGAGCACCCCCTCCCCTTTATAATATATGGTTTTCAGAGCTTATATTCATTCTTGATGCCAGTATGTCAGCAAGGAGGGATCCCAGATGCTGCAAGAGCCCAAGGAGTGACAGAGGCTTTAGAGAAAAGGTAAACACAGAGGTTTTTCATCCATGAAGGGAGACTTCTAACTGGGGTTCCTGGTACAACTTTGAGGCTGGCAGTTGACAAGGATACCTTGTAGTGGCTCAAACTGAGTAGATACAAAGTAAAAAGCAACAACAAAATTCTCTGAATTGTCACTGGCTTGGCACTCCATCTGCATGTAACTTACCTGACCAAGATAAGGCTGGAAAATGGCATGGGAGGTGGGGGTGGTTAGCAGAGGGTTTGTTGTGTGCCACCAATCTTAAAGTGGCTATCCTACCCTCTCCTATTTCTGGAATCTGAGCCACAGCCACTCTCTTTGTAGCAAGAGTGTTCAAAGGGCTTGAGAGCACCGGCTATGAAGGATCCTTGGCTTTACAATGGCTTTAAGCAATCCACAAAACCTCTAGGTATCAGCTTCCCTGTTTATAACATTCAAATGTTAAATTCCTTTACCTGAACAAAACGATCATGATTAAGAGGAAGAAGATAAAGAGAAAAAAAGTACACATATAGGAAACATGACAGTAACTGGATGCAAATGCCTAGAATGGGATATCAGGGGCTAAATTAAGGAATCCTGCTTTGTGCGTTAGTGGTTTAGAAAAACGTGGGATTAATAATCAGAATAAATTGCCTTCATTTACCCTGGGACTCCTTTATTTGTTCTTCTACACTCCCAAGTTTCTTCTTATCCCTTCTGCTTTCTTTGGGATTCCAATAATAATTAAATTCATAAGAATAATTTAATGAGCAAGACAAGAAACATAGTTGTTGCCCTATAAAATGGAGTTTTTAACTACCAGTGTTTTTTCATCCAATTTATATAAGACAACAACATAAAAGCTCAATGTCTGATATAAGTAGGAATCAGAGATTTCATTTAGTATAGAGAACTCTCAGGTGAGGAAATTGCCTTTACAAATTTAGGTCCTTATCTTTTCTTCAATTTATCATTTTAGAGAGTTACTAAGAACACAGAATTTGAGTGACTTGCGCCAGGGGTGTGAAACTAATATGTGTTCCATGGAGGACTTGAACTCAGATCTTCCTGACTCTGCAGTGACTCTCTATTCCTAGTGGATAGCTCTATCCACTATACCATGTAAGGGAAACATTAAAGGTTATTAATAAATGTTTGATGTTTAGCATTTTTTTTTTTTGAGGGAGGAAGGCAGGGCAATTGGGGTTAAGTGACTTGCCCAAGTTCACACGGCTAGTGTTAAGTATCTGAGGCCAGATTTTAATTCAGATCCTCCTGACTCCAGCACCGGTGCTCTATTGCCTGCACCACCTAACCACCCCTGTTTAACATTTTCCTCTTGTCTCTACATTGTTCTCATGATACCTCATGATAAGTATGATACCTTAAGAATTAGAAACTTTTAAAGTCTGTTATCATTACATGCCCCCACCCCACCCCTTGCCCCCAATGCAAGAATCTTCTCTACAGTGTCCCTGATAAGTGATCATTCAGCCTCAATGTTGAAAATCCTGTTGAAGTTCACTATTTTATATTTTCTAGAATCTATTTCTGTCCCTTTTTTATTATTAATTGATTTGTTTATTTACTTTTAGTTTACAAGATTCAGTTCCACAATCCCTTGAGTTTCAAATTTTCTCCCCTCCCTCTTCCCCCCATCCACCCAAGGCGGCATGCAATCAAGTACAGGATCTGCAAACACTTTCACCTTGGACATTAGTCTGGTTGTATAGAAGGGTTTCTGTCCCTTTTTGAAAACAGTACATTTGTCAATTTCCGGTATTATAGCACCCTGTTATTCCTCATCATTATTCCATTGATAAATGCCATATAATATATACAAATTCTTAAATAATTTCTCCCACATGCTCTGCCTTCTAGGAGATGAAAGTTTTACAAAATTATAGAATCTTGATAAAGATAAGTCAAGAATTTCTAATTGGCTGCTTTAAATGGCATAAAATTTCCAATACATTTTTTGATAGGTAAGTATCCCCCATCACAGCTGCATCCTCCTGTTGCTTTTGTTGTTGATGATGAGTTATTCCAGTCTGTGCAACTCTTCATGAGTCTACTTGGAGTTTTCTTAGAAAAAATACTTGGGTGGTTTGACATTTCCTTTTCCAGTTCATTTTACAGGTGAAGAAACTGAGGTAAACAGGCTTTACTGACTTCCTCAACTAGTAAGTGTCTGAGGCCAGATTTGAACTCAGAGATCTTCCTGACTCTAGGCCCAGAGGTCTATCCACTGTACCAGCAAGCCGCTCCTTACTTCTATGTTAATTTCATGATCTGGATCAGGAAGTCATTTTCCCTTTCTTCCATCTAGCTGGGCAGTCTGTATAATATTCTCAACACCATCACTTCTATTTCTCTCTCCTTTCATTCTCTCTTTCCCCAACTGAAATTCTTCATGACTGTTTTCCTTAAGGATGTGAGGAAAGCAGAAGCTTGAGAGAAACAGTATAAAAGACAGCCTTCTTGTATTCATTGCTTATTCTCTTTGAGGAGAGCTGTGACCTCATTTGCCAAACTTAAAATAACATTGAGATGTTCTTTTCTTGGTGCTATTTTTAAATATGCATCTCATCATTTAAAATGTATGTTTTAATCAAATCAGGCAAAGAATCTTTGGGTGATTAGCCTGGGATTTTCACTCCTTGAATCCTCTTGGCTGGTAACACTCAACTTTCCACCATTTTACATGCTTCAGATACTGTTGATTTTCCAGTAATAGTCTTTCCGACATTCCTGTTTATTTTAGCTTGTTTGTGTGAAAGCTGACACCATACAATGATGAGAATCACATTTGAGCTTAAGTGCTTAACAACTAATAGAGCTGCTAGTAGAAGTTCTGATGATGCCAACTTTAATATAATCAGTCATTCCAAAGAAGCTTTGCCTTGCTTTCTTAGCATGAAAAGCCTTAGGAAAAAGTCAGTCAAGTCACATGGTCTTGTTTGAAAACAAGGTTTTCAGTGAGTGGTGGTCAGAAAAATAAGGTAGGCAAGATGAAAATCTATCTCTAAGGAAATATTTTAAAATGTACATTCTTATCTGCAAGTTTGGCTGAATTCCTGTGTGAATTGCATATTAAATATCACTCCTCAACTCAAAGTTAGCATTGAAAGGGGAAGAAAAATTGTGTAATTATGGAGAATATTACCTACTCAAATATCTACTGGAAGTTTCAGAGTGTTAAGAGCATGATGTCTGAGAAATTCTCGATTTATCATCTCCTTGAAGGTGAAGGACAAGGAAGCGAAGTGTTTCACTCCAAAGAGGAGGAATGATCTGGTTATGGGAACGGCAGGGCCCTTGGGAGAAAGAGTGACCATGATGCTTTAGAGTTTGTAATTTCCAAGGAAGGTAATGCTAGGTTATTGAAGGAATGAAAATAGGAAAAGTCTTAGAACTGTTGACAGAGAACCACATAGGGGATATAATAGCTCTGTGATGTTTCCAACAGGTATGAGATGGAAGACATGGAAAAGATGTTTTCTGTCAGCTCTCAAACCAAGTTATTTTCCCCTCACCTCCAAGCCTTGTTGACTTTGATCTCAAAGTCATTTTGAAATTCTGGGAATGAAGTTTGCTACCCAGGGGTCACATTCATATCACTTCCCTCCATTGGAAAGTGAATGTTTTATGTTTCTTTCAGCATTGTGTAATGGTACCAAAATGCACAGGCAGTTGCTATTTGGAAGCCAGCATTGCACTTATGAATTGGTTGTAGTCACTTGACTTTGGATTAGCTTTTTCTTACTAAAATCCAAGGGAAAAAAAGTCCCCAAAACATACATACTTTGCTTGAATGCCCAATGACCCCAATAAACTGGACTTTGAGAGCACTACATTGTACCCTTAAAATATAAACCAGACCTTTTCTGTGCCAACATTAGTTTATGTAGAAACAAATACTCCCAACCTACCACACGCTATATTTCTTTGCAAGGTACAGCATATTTTGCTCACTGGAGAAAAAAAAAAAGGATAGAAGGCAAGTAGGCTATTGTGTTGTAACAGTTATCTCCAAGTGAATGGAAGGAATTGCTTCCAAATGCAGTAACAGAATTATTGTAGATTAGTATAGCATTTGGGCTTTAGTGCAGAGGTAAAATTGTTTTCCTCTATTGCACGACCATGATCTTGAAAGTTTTCATTTTATTCCAATAATGGAGGTGCTTGATCACATACTGAGTCAGGTAAATCACAAAGCCAGCTCTTCAGCAGTCCTGGGCGGCCATAGCGAATGGCACAGTCAAAGACTACATTAACTGAGAGATTGTTTTCAGGCAATTCCACTGAATAAAATCTAACACAAGCTCATTTGATTTGGATACGGTAGAAAAGGGTTTTCATTGTTTTTTGTTGTTGTTGTTTTTTGTTAACTGTGATAAAATAATGCAAGAGCAGCAAATGTGTTTATTGTAGGACTCCAAAAAGAAATCCAGATATTATTTCAGGCTACAGTCTTACATTACCTAGAGGCTTACAACACTAAGGACAAAATGCCCAGACCTTAAACACTGAATATCAATTAAAGAAATGTGAACTCCAGGAATAAATTGTAATATTAAAGAACCCAGGATGAAAGAACGAAGGGTACAGACTTTGCAGGATCAATTACAATGGCACAGATGTGACTGCTTATAATTTTTAACGTAAAACATAAAAGGGACAGCAATTTGGCATAGCACATTAAAAAAAAAACAACACAACAACCTTTGGATAAAGCTTTGAAGTAATGAGTCGCTTTCCTTTTGAAAGTGTACTCTAAAATCAGGCAGCACCTCGTTTGTGATGTCAACCAATTAGGGCTTAGTTTAGAGATCAGATAGAAGGATTAATTCAAATTATCATCCCTCTCTATAAAGGTTTGACTTGGGACAAGACTGCTACTTTTGTCCCAGGCAAGAAGCTTAGAATCTGGAGTCAGGGTGAGTAGAGGCTAAAATTTCATTCACAGCATACAATAGGGCAGATGAGATTCAACAGTGCCCTGTTTGATTGATTGATTCCAAGTCTGAATTAATGCTAAAGAACCAATGATAAGAATGCCCCTGAAAGCCACCCATCTAAGGGGAACCACTCCAAATGTTGAGATAAAAAAGGAGGGACCAGAGAAGGAGAGAATGATACCTTCACGCTATACCTTCCTCATTACCTCCCAACACAGACAAGCCAAGGCCCTTCTACCCTTTAGTCAAGGAGCCCAAAATCAAGGCTATCAGATTTGAAACTGTTCTTCTGGTGCTGGCTGGTCTTTGGAATAATAATAGTCAACATTTATGTATCATTTTAAACTTTCCAAATGCCTTTACATATATTATTTCATTTAATCCTCACAACAGCCCTGGAAGGGGGGGGGAGGGGATCGCATTATTTCTCTTATTTCATCATTCCTCACATGAGGAAACTGAGTCACAGGGAAGTTCGATCAAACAGCTAGTAGGAAAGGGAGACGGGAATGAGCATTTATGTAGTGTCTAAGCACTTGTAACAAACATCTCATTCAATCCTCATAACATCTCTACCAGAAACTTGAACTCAGGTCTTCCTGACTCCATGACCATTGCTCTATATAATATGCTACACTGATTATGCTTTTAAGACCCTTAACCCTGTGCTACTGTTCCTCCCCATCAATGAATACAAGGCTTGAATTGTTTTTTTTAATGGTGTGAGCACATTTTCCTCCATGTGTCCCCGCACTATGGCCCAGTCCCACTTGGAACTAATGGAAGAAATCTATGAGGTGACTAATAGTGGATGGAAGTGGGGGTGGGGGAGGGGGAGGGGGAGTCTATTGCCATGGAACAAAACAAAGGCATCTGGACCATACCGAGTTAAAAGCATTCCTCCTTAACTTGGCACTCTAAGCAGCTGGGATATCAAGCCATAAACATTTCAAAAAGCCAGTAATCTATCTGTTCCTTTGATTATCAGTGACAGTTTGTGCTATTGGATTTCATTTCCAAACCTCATATTTCTCACCTGTAAAATGTAAAATAGTCAGAAGGATTTTTTTTTAATGAATGTAGAATAATTATTTTAGAAAATGCATTTTCAAAAGATCTTGGCAAGCTGCAAGGCCTGGTTAGTGCAAAGCCTTACCACATGGGAATTATGGGATTCCAGTGGTTTTCGTGAGTGAGTCATATATACCACCTAGACATAGTAGGAGAAGCACCATGACATGGTAGATAGAGAGGCAGCCTAGGAGTCAGGAAAGCCTGGGCTCAAGTCCCTCATCTGACAAATCCTGGTTCACAAGAGTGTGCTGGTAAATGTTTAACAACCAGATCTCCTAAAAAGAAGAATAATGTATGTACAACACACAAGTTTAATCTGCCTCATCAATAATTTCTCCATCACTTTCTTAAGTGCATATAATCTACAAAACAACAAATCAAATCTTGGTTCATAGAGTTTGCTGATCTCTGAGATATAAACATTCATGTAAAATGATAGAAGAAATACCTTACTGTTAGCTCCCCACAATGATAAAATAAATGATCTGATGAAACAACAACACAGAAAATTTTCATCTCTCATATGGATGAGTATTTAGATCAAGTCAGGTTGTGGGACCTGAATCTTTCCCTACCCATCTTCTAAGTCTAATTCCTACTGTTGCTGCAATCCATGATCTCAGAAAATCAGGCTGATAGTATCTTTTTGACTGACTTTCTGATGGGAATGAAGGTGTTCCTTTTTTTCCCCCTGAGTCAGAAGTCTTCCAGAAATAAATTATCTGAGGTAATTTCAACCACTGGGGCTGAAACCAAGGGGGCAATGGAATTTCACAAACAGAACCAACCTCAACCATTCTAAATTTTGGAATGGTGTCTGAATGTTTGGGCCTGATTTAGAAGCCAAGCGCTTCATTTGACACTTGCATACATGTGTCTGTATGGTAGAATGGCATTGTTTTTGCAAAAGGACAAAGAATGTTGAGTAGACACTTGGGTAATGTATCTGTAATAAAATGTTTATAGGTGACTCAAAGTAATGTATATGCCTTAAAAGAAACCTGAAAAAGAAGTTTTTTTGGAGCCCTAGAATTTCCCAACTAAAAACAAGGGCATTTTTAGGAATTTACAGTTGTAATCATCAAAAACAGACCCCCAAGACACACACACACACACACACACACACACACACACAAAACCAGATACTCAATTCAGTTACATTCAGCAATTATTTATTAAACACATACAGTGTGCTAGGATAAGAGGCAGTTTGGTGCCATGAGTTAGAGGAGTAACCTTGGATCCAGGAAGATTCAAGTTCAAATATTACTTTTGACTCATATTGCTGGGCACTTAACATCTCAGTTACCCAAGTGCCTCTATAACACTATAAATTAAAGAGTATTAATGCAGGAAGTTTCTATACTGGGATTTCTGTAAATGAATAAAATTTTTGGTACAGACCATGTACCAGCCACAATGTTTTAGGAATAAGAGGTACAAATGTGAAAAAAAAAAAATATCCACAACTGAAAAGGAGTTGTTTTGCTAGAGAGGAAAACATCCTGTCAAACATGACCCCAGGTCAAGAGTGAGAAGTGCAAATGAAAGATGTATGGGGAAAATACTCCTAACAAATTTGAGGTGGGAGAGAACTTTGTCAGTTGAGTTTGGGGAAGGCTTCAAGAAGTAGGTGGAATGTGAATTAGATCTTAAAAGAAGAAAAACATTTTAACCAGCAGAAATAAGGAAAGAATACATTCATTTGAGTCACAGGATCACAGAGGGACTTCAGCAGTCACTTAATCCAACCCTTTTGTTAGATAGATCGAACAAGCAAATGACAGCATTTATTAAGTACCTACTGTTTTCCAGGTAATGGGATCCAGAAAGATGAATTGTCTTGTCTAAGGTCCTGTGCACAGGTAGAAAGTCTCTCAGCTCCAAATCTGTCACTGTACCATACTGTCTCCCAATTCAATAATCCACCTGACATTTGTAAATTACCTACAAAGTACAAGGTTTAGGGCTAAGTACTGGGGACACAAAGAGGAAAAACAAAAGCAGTACTCCCACGGAAGAAGTTTTCAATGATCTTCAGGGAATGGGCTTTGGACAGGAGTTGAGTGAAGACATGGTAGTCTGGAGAAGAGCTCGTAGCTAGCTCGGTTTGGTACAATGAGTAGTGACAGAAATGACCCTGATATCCTGATGCTTTTCCCCCTCCCTTGTCGTGTCATCATTTCTAGAGAGCTTCCTGGATACAAAGCACTTTCACATATATTATTATATACCTTAAAACAACCCTGTGAGATCAGTCAGTCAACAAACATTTATTAAGTGTCCACTATACACTATGCATTGTGCTAAGCACTGGTAATATAACAAAACGTAAAAGACAGTCCTGCTCGCAAGAAGCTCAGTATCTAATGAAGAAGGAAGTAAATAAGCATTGTTAAATGCCTACTATATGCCAGGTGTTGGGCTAAGCACTTCACAAATATTATTTCATTTGATCCACACAATCATTATTATCCTTATGGTACCTTTGAAGAAAGTGAGACAAACAGGGGTTAAGTGACTTATCAAGGGTCACACGCCTAGTAAGTGTTAAGAGTCTGAGGCCGGATTTGAATTCAGGTCCTCCTGACTCCAGGGCCGGTGCTCTATTCACTGCACCACCTAGCCTCCCCTTTCCCACAGTTTTTATCCCATTACTTAGTGTTGCACCTAATAAATGCTTTTGTATTCATTTAGTCGTTCATTTGGTATCAAATTTATAAAGGAAAAGAGCATATTTTGCTTTTTTAAATGGCAATGTTTCAGGTTTGGATTATCAAGGTGTTTTGTTTTTTGGTTTTTTTAAATTTAAGCCACAAGAAAATGCTTGATTAAATTTTCTTTTACTTTTTATCTTGAACAAATGATTGCAATATTACTTGGCAGGATTTTCTCTCATGAGACACAACAGAATGGAGAATTGAAACCTCCGGGGGAATTGTGAATTTAAAGGGAGATCCCAGACTGCAATTGTGCATGAATGCAAAGAATGGTGAACAGATTGGTTGTAGGTGAATGAGATAAGTGGGTGAGGAAAGTGGAAGTCAGAGAATGGGATCCATAACTGGAAAATGGCTCAAGCAGATTAGACCTGATTCAAAGGAATGGATTAACTAAAAGAGAAGGTCAAGTGACATTATCTATTCAGGATATCCAGGAACCTGAGGGGGAAGCACTTCAGTAGAACTCAGCACCAAGAAAAACAAGTTATATTCTCATCAATGTATATGACTGACCATCAAGTGAGAAAGAGGAAGTAGATGACAGGATGATGAGAGAGGTCATAGACCTTCCACAGAGCAATGAAAGAGTGGTGATGAGGGGCACTAACTATCTGGATATCTACTACAGCCCTCTCTACAGAAGCAGAATAGCTCAATAGTACTTGCCTTGTGTTAATGAAAAATTCTTCCTTCAAAAGATGATGACAACATTGCTTAGACCTGATTCTCAACTGTGAGGAAGGACTGATTGCTGAAAGAGGAAGGATGGGGAAGCTGGGGAATTACCACTCTGATTTCAAATTCATAAAAGGAGGAAAGATGGGCATATTCAATGCACACCTTTGGTATTGGAAGAGCAGATTTCATGGTGTTTAGAGAAAGAGAATTAGGATCTCATGGATTAAATTCTGCTGAGGAGGATAACTCTAAAGAGGTGGGAAGCACTGAAAGATGAGATTCTGAAGACAGAAACATAAACAATTCTGAAAAGGAATAAAAATATAAGTAATGATATAGCATTTATATAGCATTTTAAGATTTGCAAATGCTTTATAAATATTATCTCATTTTATGCTCACAATTGCGTTGGGTGGTAGGTATTATTAGTACCTTTTTTTTTTTTTTACAAATGAGGAAAGTGGTTGTTAAGTGATTTGCCCCAGTCCACATAACTAGCACATGTCTTAGGCAATTCAAATCTGGTCTCAGACACTAGCTGTGTGACCATAGGCAAGTCACTTATGCTCTGTTTGCCTCAGTTTCCTCAACTGTAAGATGGAGACAATAATAGCATGTGCCTCCCAGGGTTTTTTGAGGATCACATAAGATAATAATTGTAAAGGCCTTAGCACAGTGCCTAGCACACACTATACAAATCTTAGCTATTACTAGTAGTAGTATGTAGGTTTTCCTGAATCTAAGTTCAACATTCTATTTACTGTGCCACCTAACTGCCAAACATTATGTAACACTTGAAAGTTTACGAAAATATATCATCTCAATTAAGTGTCCCAATAGCCCAGTGAGATAGGTAGTACAGGTATTATTATACCTAGCTTATAGAAACTAAGGTTCATGGGTGGCTAGGTGGTGCAATGAATAGAGTGCTGGCTCTGGAGTCAAGAGGACCTGAGTTCAAATCCTGTTTCAGACACTTAATACTTCCTAGCCATGTGACCTTGAGCAAGTCACTTAACCCCAATTGCCCTGTCTTTCCCCCTCCAAAGCAAAAAGAGAGAGAGAGAGAGAGAGAGAGAGAGAGAGAGAGAGAGAGAAACTAAGGTTCAGAAAGGTTGTTCTTACTCAGACCACATAACTGATAAGGATTGGAAGCAGAATGTGAACACAGGTCTTCTTGACTCCAAGTCTCATGCTTTTTACCAATGTGACTCCATAGGTGACTCATTAACTAACTTTTATTTTTACAAAGCATATACAAAAGATGGAAAAAAGGAGTAAAGAGGAATGGTAATGAGAAGAAGAAAGAAGGAGGAGGAGGACCATCACTTCCAAGGAAGCATAGCAGCCCTCCTTCGGGTAGATGTGATGATAACAACTGACAATAGCAAGAAGGAAGAACTATTCAATTCATTGATAGACTTGAATCAATCCGGAATTGAAACCCAAGTTAATAATGGAGAGAGTAATAGAGCATCTCACTACCTAGATGAACTAAGATTGCCAAGCCTGAATGAACCTTACCTGAGAATACAGGTGTGATGGCTGACCTAATCTTTGCAAGATTGTAGAGCAAAGGAGAGGTGCAGGACTGGAAAAGGGCAAACACTGGCATCATTTTCAACAAATGGAAGATCATAGATTCTGAAAGCTATCAAACTTTATTTTAATTTCCAGCACAATTCTACAGTGTTCTAAGTGGGCATCTGAAAAAAGGAAGTAGTGATCAGGGTCAGTATGGCTTCAAGAAAGATGAGTCATTCTGGATTAACTTTATTTCCTTTTTTTCACAATTATTAGACTGAATCATCAGGGAAATACTTTAAATATAGTTTACCTTGATGTTGACAAAGGATTTGACAATATCCTTTAGGCTATTCAAATGCACAAGATAGAAAGATGTTGCCTATGGTTAAATGGATTTGGAACTGGTTGAATGGACAGACCATAGTTAACAGTGACAATGTAAATTTGAAAGGAGACCTTTACTGTTCCTGGAGATCTCCAGGGATATATCCTTGATCATGTTCTGTTAAAAATTTTTATAAATGACTTGGATAAAGGTATAGATGGATGAATATCAAATTAGTTAATGGCAAAAATCTGGGAAGAATAAGTAATTGTTGAATGATGGAAATAGGATCCAAAAATATCTTGGTAGAATGTTGGGCCAAATTTAATAGGATGTCACGTAACAGGGATGAACATAAAGTTGTGCACTAGGGTTTAATATATTAAGTTGTCAATTATAAGATGGTTTTCCCCTCATCTGGGAAAAAAAAAAAAGACCTGAAGGTTTAATTGCCCTACTAACTCAACATGAGTCAGTAGTAGGATAGCAACACAAAAGATAATGTGATAATAATAGTTGGCTTTTATATAGTGCTTTCAGGTTTGTAAAGTGCTTTCCAAAAATTGTGTCATTTCATGCTTGCAACAACCTTGGGAGATATATGGTATTTCTGAGTTCATTTTATAAAAGAATAAATCCAGGGGCTTCTTGGTGGCACAGTGAATAGAGCACTGGCCCTGGAGTCGGCAGGACCTGAGTTCAAATGTGAACTCAGACACTTAACACAAAAACTAGCCGTGTGACCTTGGGCAAGTCACTTAACCCCAATTGCCCTACTTTCCCCCCTCCAAAAAGCAAAAAAAAAAAAAAAAAAGAATAAGAATATAGCCAGACAGACAGAGGTTAAATTTCTTTCCCAGGATCATATAGCTAATAAGTATTTGAAGAAGGATTTGAGTTCAGATTTTCCTGACTCCAAATCCAAAGCTCTACCCACTACACTACCTGTTTGTCTACAGAAAGAGATGCATATTGTTCAGAATGTGGGAGACAATAGTCTTTGACCTGCTCAAACCACACCTGCAGAAATGTGTTTGCTTCATTCATATTTAATAAGAAAATCGAGAACATTCTGAGGAATGAGATCAACACACAAAGGGCTACAAGATCAAATGAGGACAGGCTGAATGAGTGAACTGTTTTTAACATGGAGAAGGAGTGTAATAGCTATCTTCAAGCAGAGGTGTGTGGTAAGTGCTTAAAAATTAGCTCAATCAAAAATATCTACAATACATTTTTAACTTTAATCTGAATTATTGATATTTTCTCCATCATATTCTTAAATCTAGATAGTCACCAGAATGATCAATCAAGTCTTGATTTGTAGTTTTTGACCATTTCTGAGATGTAAATGCTCTTAGTGAAAATTTGACAGTCTCCTCTTAAGAGTTGTTTCAAGTTGGCTCCAGGACTCCACTGAAACTTTAGATATTTCAAATGTTCTTCCATAGAAGAGGATGCAGGCTTTCTCTCTTTGTACTCAGAAGACAGACCAAGGAGCAATGGTTGAAAGCAATGGATAGAAGTTGAAGAGACAAAGATTTAGATTGGAAGCATGGAAAAACTTCCTCCCTGATGGAACTACCTAAAACTATAATGGGCCCCCTTTCCTGAAGCAGAGCCTTTCTGTTCCCTGAACATCATAAAGTAAAGCCTGAAAAACCCTTGTAGGGTATGCTTCAGAGAAGATTCTATTTCAGGTACAAGTTGGACAGGCTGATCTTTAAAGGTCTGCCAGCTCAAATTCTGTGATCCTGAGAAAAGAGCCGAAACTTCTTGGATCCAACCTTCCCCCCACCCCTCAAAAAAAGGCCATTTTGTCAAAGGAAATTGTGATTATCTTCTCCTTATTTCACTTATTTGGAGTTGAATTTGTCACCAAAAAAAGATGATGACATCTCAACCTTCCCTAAAATGCCAGCTTACCTGGAGGCATGCTTAATGGGGAACAATTAACAATGCTCTGCAGGAAAGTCAGCACTTTGATTTCTCTTTAATTTGGTATTAATCTTTGAAATACGTGTGAACACAGCAGTGGCAAAGGGGAAATCACACAAATAACTTATTTTAATGACTTACAGCTATGAAAAGTACTTCATGTTCCAAAAGAAAATAAATATAATTTTCTGGGCCACTGACAACCTCCACTGATAAACTGATATTTCCTTCAAGCAGAAAAAAAAAATAAGATAAGTAGATGACTAAACTGTCTCCTGCTTGGAACAAGACAAACACACATGAGAATTTTTAGGTGAACAGGTGACACAGTTATTATTAGATGTGTTTCTTGTTTACAACTAGGCCACATATGGAGCCTGGGCATGTAGTTCTAGAGCTAACTTCGGAAACAAGTTATATTGATGTGGTTAAAGACTTGGAACTGTGTGAAAACTTTTGGAACCTAACTAAAGATGGTCCAGGCTACATGAACGGATCATCCTTCTGTTATCAGCAAAGACAAATGTAGTGGGCTATCAAGTCCCAATATACGTTTGTCCTTGTTGGGTGGGCCCCCCAGAGGGCAGCCACTTCCAATGCATTCCATGGGGTCATAATTTTAAAGTTAATGGGCTCCCACTAGACTATTTACCTCGGATTATAATCAAGTAGACACAAATATAGCATAGTCAGAATATTAACTACAGACTTTACTCTTCCACTCCACGAACCTGGACCATCCTCTCCCACAAAGACTTTGGGGAAAATGAACAGAAATGCCGATTATGTAGTAAGGAACAAATGTAGCAAACACATGTGAACAAGGCAACCTAAGCCTTTGTTACTGCAGAGTTCTGACGTCCTTTCTCTTCTCATGGTATCCTCTAGCCTCTTCTCCTGGGCTCAGAATATCTGCTGGGTAGTTCACACAGCTGGGATCCCTAGATCTTCTCTTATTTACTACTCAACCCCCAAACAGGAGGGCTGATTCTTCCTTGAATCCCAAACTGTAGTCAGGGATTACACTACTTAGAGCCACCTCTTCATCGTCATCTGCTCTGGATGTGGTGATGCCAACTCTGCGAGTGGTTATACTGTCCAATGCCACAGCTGGGAGTAAAGAGGAAGGGAAAAGAATAGAAATCCTCTCTCCATCCCACCTTCCAAATGCTCTCTGGTAGAGGTGCAAAAGCAGCATTCCATAAAGCTATTTTCTTACTCAACTTCGTGGACTGTGCCAAGGGCTGGAAAGTTTAACTTTTCAAAGGACCCCAGGAGAATGACCAATCACTCACTGCCTTTTTAATTTCATGGGGGAAATGTCATCACACTTTATCAAAGGAGAACAGAATTTGGGCATAGACACTTAAAAAAAAGAGTCACATTAATACCTTGTTACATTCTCCTGGTCTTGATGATTATATCAACTGAGAGAGCTCCATGGAGGGAATATCAACTTTTCACTCTCCTCTCAGGCCCCAATATAATATTACATACTTATTGAGTACACAGCGCTTTATCAGGGCTAAGAGAGTTCTATAAAATGAGGAGGGACCCTCAGAGGCCATGTAGCGTAAACAGAAATCTTTATGAGATACCAGACAGGTAAGCATCCTGATGCTTCTTGAAGACCTCAACTATAATAAGAAAATCGAGAACATTCTGAGGAATGAGATCAACACACAAAGGGCTACAAGATCAAATGAGGACAGGCTGAACGAGTGAACTGTTTTTAACATGGAGGAGTGTAATAGCTATCTTCAAGCAGAGGTGTGTGGTAAGTGCTTAAAAATTAGCTCAATTAAAAATATCTACAATACATACATATCTACAATATCTAACCTGAAACAGTCCACTTTACTTTTAGACAGCCTCATTAAGAAGTTGTTCCTGACACCAACCAGAAATATCTCTCTCTCTGTCATTTCTGCTCATTGCTACAAGTTCTGGATTCTGAAATCAAGCAAAACAAATCTAGATCATCAATCATTCAAATATTTTATTCATCAACTCATCCATTCAATAAATATTTATTAACATCCTACTTTGTGCAGTCAATGATCATTTATTAAGCGTCCACTATTTGTCAAACACTGCTAAGTGCTGCAGATGGAGAAAAACAAGAAACAGTCCCTATCCTCAAGGAGCTCACAGTTTAATGGAGGTGGCAACATGAAAACAATTAGTTACAAACAAGAACGTTGCTATTGTTGTTGAGTCATTTTCAATTGCGTCCAACTCCTTATGATCCAGTTTGGGCTTTTCTGGGTGAACACACTGGAGTGGTTTGCCATTTTCTTCTCCAACTCATTTTATAGATGAGGAAATTGAGACAAACAGCATTAGGTAATTGCCCAGGGTCACACGGCCAATTAGTGTCTGAGGCCAGGTTTGAAGTCAGGAAGATGAATCTTCCTGACTCCAGGTCTGGCTCTCTATTCACTGCACCACAAGCATATATTGGATAAACTGGAGATAATCAATAGAGCAATGTACAAATACTTGAAGGTAACTAACATGTTCCTCCTCTGAGTTCTCTCCAAGATAAACACTCATCATTCCTTTAACTAATTCTTACAGATTTGATTTGGGATTCCTTTAAAATCCCAGTCATCCCCCTTCTAAGCATATACAAGCTTATCAGTGTCCTCCCCAAAATGCCATATCTCTCACCAGAAGCAATACTCTACTATATATGACATGTCTAATCAATGTCGTATATAGTGAGACTATGACCATAATTATTCTTTTTGCTTTGCTTTCATTAATTCAACCAATATTCCATTTGCTTTTTTTTTGCATCTGTGTCACATTGTTTGTTGATTCATATTAAGCATATAGTTCATTATAATTCCTAGGGCATATAATCACATGATTTAGAGCTGGAAAAGACCTCAAATATCATCTAACGCAACTCCTCATTCTACAATTTTTTTTAAAAATGAGTCTCAGAAAGACAAATGACTTGCCCAAGATAACACAAATAATAAGTAGCAGAGACAATAGTCAAAACCCAGTACTTTTCCCACTACATTATGTATTGTCCCATTTCATGTTCACATGATCTATTGCATGATTCTTTCAAGTTTCACTTGAACAAGTGATTTTTCAAATCCATATAGGACATTTGTCCCTAGGCATTTCATCTATTGAGCTCCATCCCACTATTCTCTCTTGCTGATATACTTTAGCTCAAGATTCTAGCACTCACCATATTAGCTCTTTTTCCCAGCTTCTTTGCTATCCACACATTTGAAACATGCTCAGCCACTTAGTTGACAAAATCAGGAACAGAACAGAGCCAAGAACCAATCAATGGTCATAAGGATATTCTTGCTAGAGATTTTTCCCTCATGTTTCTGACTGGAGTTAAGGAGACCTGCACTCAAATCCTACTGACCTCTAATACCTAAAGATTGTGTGATAGTGGATAAGTCACTTAATCTCAACATGCCTCACAAGATTGTTGAGGGGTACAAATAAGATAATGTTTTGAAATGTTTTGCTAATTGTAAAGTGCTATCTAAATGTCTGTTGTCATTCACTCATTCAACATGGATTTATTAAGCACTTTCTGTGTGCAGCGATAGGGACTGTTAGAGATATAGAATGCTCAATAGGCAATGGGAAGCCAAGGACATTTTTGAGCAGATGAGCGATATGACAAGACCAACATGTAATGATGATTATACACATTTGTCTCCCTCCCCAAGGTACTCAATTCTATCTGATCTTCCTTCCTAATGTCTCTTGTAGATATCCCTTCTTTTCTTCCCACAGCCGCTATTCTAGTCTAAGTCCCATCACCATTCATTTCAACTACGCTAATACTTTCTAAGCTAACTCTAGCTCTATTCCACAAATGCATCCTGTGTGCCATTAACCAATTCATTTCCTAAATTCTCATTCTCCACATGCCACTTCTCATCCAAGAACCTTCAATAATGTTCCATTGCCAAAGAGGTAAAATCTTAGACTAATAAAATCTCACCATTATAAGGAGCCTTAGAGATCATCTATTTCATCTACTACCTCTCTAGACTATTCCCAGAAAAAGGTTGTTAAATCTCTGCCTGAAGACCTCAGTTGTTGGGAAACTCAGTATCTCCTGAGACAGCCCTTTCCATTTCAGGACAATTCTAATTATCAGGAAATTTTAACTTTGATTTAAAATCTACTTCCTTGTAATTCCTTTTTACCCAGCTCTCCTCCTTTGCTTTCCTCAATACTGCTCTTTGGAGAACAGTAGGACAAATCTGATCCTTGTGACCCTAGGCCAATCACTTAATCTTGATCTGCCTTAGTTTCCTAACTGCAAAATTAAGATCATAGCACCCCTCCCCCCACAACATTGTCGAGAGGATAAAATGAGATAATATTAAAATATTTGTAAAGTGCTCTGCATACCATAAAGCCTTACATAAATGCTTACTATTATTTTTATTATCAATATCAAGAATTGCCTTATTTTTCTATCTGTATCCTCAGAATTTACCATAGTGCATTGTACATATTAAGAGCTTAACAAATGTTCTTTCACTCATTCATCCCAGAACCTAGCACAATGCCTTGAGTTTAGTAGGCACCTCATTTTGTTAGATTAATAACTGCAGCATTTCTGAACCACCTCAAACATGGATACAACCTATAAGTAGAGTTGAGCCTTTCTATTTAGGCTCCTGCCCAACCCCCTCCTCCCGTTCCCTCTCCACTTTTCTTTACTAATATTCAAGTCAAGTGTCTTTTCTTCTTGCCTGGAAGCAGGTGCACTCCCAGTTTTTAATTGGGTAGCAGGGCTGCTTAGTATGAGCAGTGCAGGCTGCTGGCAGCTTGAGATGTGCTAAATCCAATCAAGCCACCCCTGAGCAGCAGAAGAAGCAGGCATTTCTTCTACCCACTCATTACTTGTGAAACCTGAATTTTTTTTTCCCCAGGTAACAAGTGCTTCAATTTTTAATTCTTAAAAAAAAAAATCACCAGGTGAAGTTGAAGGCGTTGGGTTGTTTTTAGACACTTTCTTTAGAAATAAAACCATCATGAAGTTTCCTTGATTGGTTTGTCCTTGCTGAGAAATGCCATGACTCCTTACATGACTGATGTCCCTGAATGGGATCTAGAAGAGATTTTCTAGGGAGCTTAGAATTTTCTTCAAGATGACAAGATGGCTGGCAAAAATATCTTCAGTTTCTTTTTTTTAGTTGTCAGTCAACTACCATTTATAAAAGACCTACTCTGTGCCAGACACTGCCAGGAAACTTGGTATGTTCCTGTGATGGATTTGTTTTCAAAAGTGAGATAAAACATATTTGAAATTTCACAGGCTTGACCGGGGGTCTGATGCTATGATCTTTTCAATTAATGGTTTTCCTCTGTAATCTGGGCATTTAATAATAGCTAATAGTTATATAGTCGTTTAAGGAATTTATAAATATTATTTCATTTGATCCTCAACCCTGGGAGGTGGATGCTATGATTATCCCCATTTTACAAATTATGGAACTGAGGTAAACAGAGGTTAAGTGACTTACCCAGGGTCATCTTAAAAAAAGGGAACTTCAAGTTCCAAATAAAATCCAACTTTCTACAGAAAGCTTTTCCTGATCTCACTTAATTCTAGTGCCTGTCCATTGTTGATTACCTCTAATTTATTCCATCTATTTCTTACACATTGTTATTTCTATGTTGTTAACCCCATTAGGGTGTGATGTCCCTGAGAGCACGAACTGTATTTTACCTTTCTTTACATTCTCAGAACTTAGCATGGTATCTGGCACACAGTAGGGGCTTAATAAATGTTCCTTGACTGACTGACACAATGAGCCTGAAGCTGGATATAAATTTGGGTTTTCTTGGCTCCAAGTTCAGCACTCTATTCATGGCACCACTTAGCTGCATTTGTATTTAGAAATGTGAGGTCAAGGAGTTTTTTTCTGGCTTCTTTCTTCCAAGACAAATAAAAGAGTGAGTTTTTTGTTAACTGTCATCTCAGACAAATACCAGATAATAATTCTAGCTCATATTTATATAAACATTTGCCCTTAAAAAACTCATGGGATAAAAATTGCATGAATTTTTACTTGCTACAAAAAAAAAAATCCCAGCTAAGTTACCATAATTTCAGGAAATGAATAACATACAATGACTCAAGGAACATCAGCCTTGGAGTCAAGGAGATCTGAATTCATATTCCATCTCAGATATTTACTAGCTGTGTGACCTTGAGCAAGTCCCTTAACCTATGTCTGCCTCAGTTTTCTCAACAGTAAAATGGAAATAATAATAATAAAACCTACCTCTCAGCATTATTGTAAGGATCAAAGGAGAAGGTATTTGTAAAATGCTTTGCACAGTACCTGGAACCTAGTAGGTGTTTAATAAATATATTTTCCCCATCCCTTCTTCCCTGCCTCTGGACACATTCTAGCCATGTAACCATAGGCAAGTCACAATTTCTCATTGCCTCCAGGCAAATCTCTGGAACTGTAGTGATAGATGAATTGCTCAGTTGCATCAGTAGAAGTCATTTTCCACACTGGGAATTCCTCACAATGATGATTATGAGTTAAGATTTACCTCTCCAAGGGAATGACTCTTTTGAAAATTCCTTTTTCCATGTCTGCAGCTCTGATTTTTCTCTTGAGTTCCAGTCTCATATCTCCCACTGCCTATTAGACATTTCCACTTGAATGTTCCACTCTCACCTCAAAATTAACAAATTTACAACTAAATATATCATCTTTCTGAAAAAGGCTATCTGCATTCCCTGACCGTGTTTTTTCTGTCACCCTCCCAGTAACCAAGGAGCAAGATATTAAAGTCATCTTTAACTCCCTCTCTATCTATTTCCAATTAGTCACCAGGATCTGCCAATTCTTCCTTCTTAAAATCTCTGGCATATATCCCATCTAATCCATTCCCCTTCAAACCCAAGTTCAAAATTATTATTGATTGTTACAAAAACCTCTGTTCCTAACTGCTCCCCCTTTAAATCTATATTATATAATACCACTGTCAGAATAATGTTTCTTAAATATCACATTAATAATGAGATTTCTCACTACCTGTAACCAAGGATGTCCTGATGATAAATAGTTAACAATTGGCTCTCCAAGGGAAAAATAAAAGTTCATTCAAAGCACTTTGAAGTGTAATCTGTATCATTAATATTTTCTCGATCACTTTCTTAAGTCTAAACAATTGACAAAATGATTAATCAACTCCTGATTTAAAGCCTTTGTTGATTTCCAAGATATAAATGTTCACAGTGAAAATTTAACAATCAGCTCTTGAGAGCCAGCATGAGCCAATTTCAACACATCCCTGCCTAGAGGCTAATGTTTAAATATTTACCTTGACTTTGAAGGCTCTGACTCCAACCTAATGCTCCAATTTTGATTTCTACTGTAGCCTACCATGAATCCTCAACCTAAGTTGAGATAATCTGTTCAGCTCCCTGAGTTCACCTTAGGTCTTTATTCAGATATTTCTTGCTTGAGCCATCTCTTTCCATTCTACTTATCCAAATCCTACGTTTTTCTGTGTATTCAAAATTCAGGTAAGATTATTTGATGTTGTCAATAGTAACTTACAAGCAAGAATTAAAAGTGTCTTCTTAAAGCATCCTCCTAGGAGTTAAAGTAAGATTTTAGAAATCAGAAGGCCTGACCTTATATCTCTATTAAAGATTTATTTGTGGACAGAAGGGCAAGTCACCAGCTATTGGTAACTCATATTTCCTCTCTTGCAATGTATAATATTATTCATCTAATGTATGATTGCTATAATATAATAATCTGATGATTATCATGGGCTCACCCCAAGGTTCAATGTAATTTTATACCTCAGAGAAGTCTGAAATCTCACAATTTGCCCTTTTTATTCTTGTGAAGGTAAAACCACCATTCCCTTGAGATAAGGTGTTGTGGTGTAACAAAACACCAGACTTCAAGTCTGGAGAAAGTGTGGAGGACCAATTTCAATTCTGCCTCTAATACTTACTAACTGTATTACCATGGGCAAATTAATGAACCCCGTAAGCTTTAGCTTCCTAGTTCCAATAGCATTTATTTAGACTAAGTGCAGTTAAGTTACCATGCTAGGGGTTGGAACTATAAAGACAAAAATGAAACAATCCTATCCTTTTGGAGTTTATATGGTACAGGGGGAGGAAGAAGAATAGTACATGAACACAGAGAAGAAAATGATAGATAAAAAGTTTCTTTTGGTGAAGGGCAAAACTACCAACAATTGGGAAAATCAGGAAAGGTCTTGTGAACAAAATGGTAACTGAGTTGATCCTTGAAGGTAGTAAGGGATTCCAAGAGGTAGGGAAGAGGTGTAAGGGCATTCCAGATAGTGGGGATTTGACCTAGGCAAAGGCATAATGAGGAATGAAATATTAATGTCACGTGTAGAGAACAGCTAATAGGCCAATTCGGCTAAATGGAAAAGTACCCAAGGGGAAGTAACATGAAAAAAACCTGGAAAAGTAAAGTAGACTAAAGTGATTGCAAGATGTTAAATGCCAAACCAAAGAGTTTGTATTTTATCTCACACACAGTTGGGAACCACTGGAATTTATTGACCAGTGGGATGATCTGGTCAGACCTATACCTTGAGTCTACCTCTAAGAGTGGTTGGGAGGATCATATGAAACAATGTGTTGAGTATTTTATAAACTTTAAAATTCAATAAAGATGACACCTATTATTATTATTATTATTACTGAGCTTAAGACCAGATTTTCTTTCTGTGAAACTGTTTAGAGAAGTTGGGTGGGAAGATTCATCTCTGATAAACTTGGATATTAGAATCAAAGGTCTTATTCAATTGTTATGGGAGATGGGAGGGGCTGGCCAATGGGAGCCCAATCCTTGAAATATGTATCAATACTACTACCAATCCACATGGAGCTTTGGGAACTGACTTCTGATCATGATGGTTCAGGGTTGGGTACTCTGTGATAACAAAAACTCTTCTAATTAGTGGCAGAGCAAGAACTGAGCATATATGGGAAAGCTATGACCTGCCCATTCCTGCCTTTTTTTTTGTCAACTTTGAGCAGGAAGATTATTTTGAGTTTCTAGGTGGGAGAAAATGACTGCTTTACCCCACCCATTAGTCAAGTGCCCATTAACATGTATCTTCTCTGTTTCTTCTTTTGTCTTTCTTCTTTCCTGATCCTGGGTAAATTAGTATTTTAAGATTGGAGTGTTTAGGCAATTGCATGAGTTCTAGAGATCATAAGGTTCCAACAGAAGTTCTGTTGGCAATCAGAGAATGGAAGTGAGTAGCAACCTAGAGATGAATGTGCACAGGCAGTGGGTTTTTTGGTCTCTGCATGATCTGAAGAGTTTGCATAATGGCAGCTGAGTGGCCTAGGACTGCAGCAGTCATGGTCAGGGAGGAGCCAATGCCACTGCCAAGCAGTGATTGAGCTTGATTAAGCCCAGTAACTGATTGACTCTTCTAGTGAAGATGTGGTATCATCTAATGAGCCAATTTAACTAAACAAAGTAGATGCTCATCCATTGTCAGTGTTATGAAATAGATTTAGTGGAAACTTGCTAAGGAAGAAAAGTACTTCCAATAACTGGGATCTGTGAGTTACCCCTTTGTAAAATGTATTTTCTACACATATTCATCACTATCTTCATACCTTAAATTCGAAGTTACTCTTCCCAGGAACCTTGTTTGGGCAAGAGGAAGAGTACACTCCTGACTTGGGAGGGAAGTTTTTACCAAACACTCTTGCTATATCTACTCATTAAATGTCTTTTTTAAAAAGTAGTGTAGTTTAACCAGTTGACTGATAAAGGTGAACATACCAGTAGGGGCTCAGTAGCAGCCCCTCAGAATTGCCTCTGGAACTCTGAGAAAAGAGTGGTAGTAATTTTCCTCTGGAGACCTCATTCTGTCAGTGAGAGTTGTAAGAACAAACTCAGAAGTGATGCTATACATTCTCTTTTAGAATCACCAGAAGTGTTGATCATATTCACAAGCCAATTCACGTTTTTATACTCAGAACTAAATAGTAACAATAATTGTGATGTTCCTTCCTAAAACACCCTAAATTCCACAGAAAAACTCTATCTGAACTGTCACAGACAAAAGAATTCCTCTAGCCTTCCTTGGGGAAGCTTAGTTAATCTAAAGGAAGAGTGAAAATTAAAGTCACTAACCAACCTAGAACCCTTCGGGAAATATCAGTATTTTCCCAAGCCACTAATATTATAATTCATTTCAGGGTTGAGACTTTTTTATTCCAACTTTCATACAAATAGTCCAATAATAAACCCTTGATTAAGGAAACGGGATTCTAGTGAAAGGGCTGAAACAAGCTTAATTGTAGAGGTGTGATTAGTGCCACAGTGATAGACTCCCAGGTAATGATTTTCAAAATTTTATAGGAAATGTTTAACAAGATGATTGCTTGACTGTAAAATGTCTCTCTATCAGGAAATACTCTTTGAAAGCAGTGTAGGGCATGGTTGCTCTAATACATCCATGAATGGTAACATTTCTTTTAGAGTTTTGATGAATGCTAAAGCAATAACATTATTATAATGATTCCAGCACCCAGAACTGTGAAAATAGCTAACAGGATATGAACACTTTACCAGATCAATCATTTTTTCATTTAAAATTTCAACTATTATGTGTGGTATCAAACAAAGAAAGGTACCACTTTAAGCGAGCAATTTCTTCTTTATCCAAATGATAGGACTTAGTTTGGTTTTGGAAGGGAAAGAGGGGAGCACATGAACAACCATAAAAATATATACATAATATACATAAATAAACACAGACTACAAAGCTGTAATTGTCATAATACACACGGTATTTTCACCATAAAATTTTTATGGATGTTAATTAGATGAATCCTCATAATGCCTCTGTGGGATAGATATTAGAAAATATAGGCAATTATATTAAGCAAAACATGCAAAGCCATGAAGGCCTTCCTTTTGTAGTAAGCTAAGCTCTTCAGAAGGAGAATTAACTCCTTCTAACCATGTGGAAACCATTGGACCATCATTTCAGAATAATATTGTATATTCCTATGACCTTCTAAATTTCAAAGGGCTTTCACATCTGTTATCTGTTTTTGCTTTTTAAATTTTTTTTATTTCTACCATGTCATGGGTTAGTGTTTGTTTTCCTGGCCTTTAAGAATTAGTTACATAACTCAAATGAAAAATGCATTGACCAACGTTGGTCTCAGAGAACAATCATGAACTACACTTCCCTCATCTCTATAGAGAACTTTTGTACTTAGGGTTAGATCTTAATGGGTGGAGAATATGGCATCCACTGTGAGATGAGGCCATTTTGTTAGGCAGTTTTCTTTAGCTATGTTTATTATGTTACAAGAGAGTTTTCAATGAAGGCAAAATATTAAGGAAATAGCAGCAGTATTGGTTGTTTTTTAATTGCTGGAACTTTAAAACAAAGCCAACAAACAAAAAGCAATTAGGCCTATGACTAAAAAAAAAATACCGGTAATGTCATTTAATTCCTCACTATACTCTTGAGGCAAAACCACACTGGAACCATTCTAGAAAGAGAAAATTGCATCCTCTTTTAAGAAAAATTATTATACTATCTCATATTATATTTTACTTTGAAGTTTACAGAACATCTTTCTCACCTGCAATACAGTGAAATAGGTAGTGTGAGTGTTATTTGATTCATTTCAAAGATTTAAAAAATGAGCCTTGAAGAGACTAAATAATATACTCCTAGTCGCATGGCTAAAATATGTTGGGTCTGGACTTGAACTGAGGATTTCATTTCTGAAGAAGGGAGATTTTCCCTCTGAACCTTACTGATTATCAGTTTTGTGACACTTTTCCTTGCATTTAACACAAATCTCTCATGCTGAATCAGGTTCATTTTTTCTGCCTTTTCCTCAGGGGGTGGGGGTGGGAAACAGTTTTCACATACAGGGAGTTTCCAAAGTCTTAGTACAGCCTTAATAGTTTAAAGCCTCAAAAGTTTAAAATTTCACTAAGACTTTGGAAATACCCTCTACTTAAAGATAATTTAAAATAACCACCATTCTATTTTTTCTTTTCCTGACTAATCAATATAGTATCACGGATTTAAAACTAAAAGAGCTTATGGAGATTATCTAGTTCAGTACCCTCTAATCAGGACAGTGAAAGCCAGAGAAATAAAGTCACATTTCCCAAAGACACGCAGGAAAAAAAAAAAAAAAAGGATAGAATTGAGATTTGAACACAGGTCCTCTAGTTATAAAACCACCTCTCTTTCTACTATGCCATTTAGCCTGAAGATAATTGTTCATGTTTAGTGTGTCTAAATTTTCATCATATTTTCCAAACTCATCACTGAAGTTAATCAATTAGGATCTGAATTATCTCTTAAAAGAGGATTAATGTGTTTAGAGCCTAAAAGAAATCAAGGCAGAATCGCAACAGTTTTAATGGCAATCTGTATGATGGAAAGAAGTTTAATTAAAGTGTTGAAGTTTAAAAATAGTTGTTGGAGGTTGTTTCTTTTTCATAGAATTAGATTTGTTATATTCCAGGGACTTCTTGGACTCCATCCAAGAGGGCTTAGAGATGGAAGTGTCAAAACAAGGCCATGGCGTAAAAAGAACACTGGACTGGAAACCCTGAGATCAAGGTCCTAGTTCCAGCTCTCTTGTCACTATGAAACCTTGAATAAATCAACTAACTTCTCTGAACCTTACTTTCATCTCCTGAAAAATGAGAGATCTGGACTAGAAAGTCTTTCCCACCTGTAGGATTTATCTTGTTTTAAGGCAGCTGCTCATATGAGGTGTTTCTATAATATGGACTTCAAGAGAGTATCATGGCAATGATCCAGGGAAGCTTCACTTCTCTTCCTCTTGTTTGTCTGTTTGTTTATGAGTTTTTGTAGCTGTGCAAAAATGTGAGTCTTATAAACTTTCCTTCCCTTGGGAAATTAAGCAGATATGACAGAGAGTTAGATTTAGAGTCAGAAAGACCGTGATTTTATTCCTACACCTGACATGTACTAGTTGTATGAATATGAGCAATCACTTAGACTCTTTCTCAACTTCAGTTTCCTCATTTGAAAAATGGGAATAATGATACACATGATTCCTATCTCACAGAGTAGTTGTAAAGCTCGAGTGAGGTCAGGGATGTAGAATGAAAGCTTTAGAATCTCATTTAAATTATTGTCATTGATATAATTATCAGTCATTGTTATTAAGAAGCTTCAGACAACAAGAAGGGAAAGAGAAGGGATTAGTCAATATTGCTAGGTTCAATGTATATTTCCCAGACCTAATAGTCTTGAAAATTATTTGAAAGTCTCATTATGTGATGTTTAGTGAAATGGAAGAATGGCCTTCTAGTTCATGCACTTTACAACCTTGGAGCCAGGAAGCCCTGAATTCAAATTCCAATTCTGGCTGAGCTATATGACACTGGACAGGTCACTTAACTCTATAAGTCTCAATTTACCCTTCTATAAAATGAAGGTAGAAGATCAGATGTCTTCTGAAGTTCCATTTCAGATTTAAACATATATGATCACATAATCTTACTCCTATGTCCCACAAACATCACTTGTCTTTAAATTACGGACATGATTATTTTTTGCTTATGATGGCGGCTGACACTTTTGGCTATTCTCACTAAGGTCTAGCCATTTTCCATTTTGTATTAAGAAATTTACTTTTCCCATTATTCTATTATCTTTCTTTGCGATCAACATGTTTAAATTTAGTATATACAAGAACTTCTCTATGATACTATATGCCTTAGAGAGAAATTTGGGTGTAAGCAATAGTTGCCTTGTACCTCTTCTAAAGGAGTTTCGCCAAAAAAAATATAGTATAGAAATGCCATTGTTAGCACATGCTATCTCTGAACCCAGTGCTAGACAAATGGTGGTCATGTGGAGTCTATGAGTCCCATCTCCCCTGAACTCCTGCACACTTGAGTTCCAATGGCAGGTACTTTCAATACATATTTACCTGCTTTGACTCACTGAACTTTATCCATATTTTTAAAAAAAGAATAGAATCTCTAAAATTAATTCAGGCCTGAGTATGCATTCCAACTGCATTTTTAGCCCTTAAACCCTCCCACCTTTCTAATAAACACAGGCAAGGAACACAAGATCTGAGTTTTAAAGCTAGAAAAGCCTTCAAAGGTCATTCAGTCAATCATAACCCTTCATTTTACAGATTAGGAAATAGAGGCCCGAGGAGGGTAAATGCCAGGACCACATAGGTGGTAAGTAGCAAATCCAGGATCTGAATTAGATCCTTTGACTGTAGAGCCAGGGTTTTTTGTTTGTTTGTTTGTTTTATTTTGGTTTTTGTTTTGTTTGTTTCCTATCTATGAGTTAAGAGTGAAGAATCAAGGACAAACCTTAGTTCCTAAGAGGATGGAAAAGTCCTCAACAAAAAAAGGAATATTAGAAGAAAAGGTAGATAAAGGGGGAAAGATAATGAGTACTGTTTCTACACTTCCTAAGTGTTAGATTTATATAGGACATGCAGGCAAAAAAGTTCACAAGGCAGTTGGAAAATGAGATTGGTCCTTAGAAAAGAGGTTTAGGGCTGACTATGTCTATTTTGGAGTCAACTATATTATGTTGCTGTTGTTCAAGCCATTTCAGTCATGTCCAACTCTTCATGATCCCATTTGGGATTTTCTTGGTAGAGATGCTAGAGAGGTTTGCCATTTCCTTCTCCAGTTTGTTTTACAGGTGAGGAAACTGAAGCAAACAAGGTTAAGTGACTTGCCCAGGGTCACACAGCTAGTAAATGTCTGAAGTTGGATTTGAACACAGAGTCTCCCTGACTCCAGGTCCTGCACTGTGCCACCTATCTATTCAGTCAACTATATAGAGATGATGATTAAAGTCATTTGAGCTTAAGAGGTCAACAAGAAAGTTGAATCCATGGGATAGATATTATCAAGAAGGAAAGTCTAAAAAGAGTTGAACACAGAAACTTGGGAGACTCCAATGGACAGAAGGCAGTCTGTGAATTATGATCTTGCAGAAGAGCTTGAGAAAGATAAGTAGGAGATGAGGGAGGAAAACTAGGAAAGAGCACTATTTCAATCACTGGGAAAGGAGAGGACATAGAAAAGTCTGGAGTTTTCAACATTATAAAATACTGTAGTGAGATAAAGAAGAATGAGAAAGGACATTGCATTTAGCATCAAAGAGATCACTTGTGACCTTGGAAAGAGAAGTTTCAGCACAGTAGTATGAAGAGGAATGAGAATGCACAGGGTAGAGTAGCAAGAGGAAGATAAAAGTAGAGGCAACATTATACACACACACACACACACACACACACACAGTGGTTTGGTTCTGACAAGGGGGAAAGAATAGGAACAATAGATTGAGAGGATGAAGGAGAGTTGGGTATGTTTGTAGGGCAGGAAAGAAGATGATGAAAGGCAATGATAAAGGCGCAGGTTCCCGAAGGAGACTGGATCAGTTGGAATCAAAGACATTAGTATTTTGCTTTAGTTCTTTGTACATTTAAATTTCCTTTAATAGTATAGATTTATATACTTTTTAAAAAATGGAAATGTGTCTTGGAAATATCTCATCCATGGCTAGGATACCTGTGGCCTAGAGCCCAAGTGTGTCCTTCTAGGTCTTCAAGTGTGGCCCTTTGTCTGAATCCAAACTTCACAGAACAAATCCCCTTAATAAAAAGATTTGTTCTATAAAACTTGGACTCAGTCAAAAGGGCTTCCCCAAGGACCTAAAGGACCACATGTTCCCCACCCTTGATCTAATCCAAACTTTCCATGTTACAGGAATGGAAACAGAGGCACAGAAAAGTTAAATACTTTGTCTAAGGTCCCATAGGTAGTGAGTGGAGGGGCTGGGACTATGACCCAGGTCTTTTTCTCTAGTCTAATTAGTGCTCTACCTATTTATTATCTATCTATCTAAATGTAGAAAGACATAATATTTTATTTCCCCCAATTACATGTTAAAACAACTTTTAACATTTTTAAAGTTTTAAGTTCCAAATTCTAATCCTCTTTCCCTTCCCTCCTGCCTCCCAGAGATGTTAAACAATCCAATATAGTTTTAATTAGTGCTCTTTCCATTATGTCAAGGAACCTCACTATTCAAGTGAAAATTATGACTAATCTATCCGGATCTTGGGTATCTCATCTGTAAAATAAAGAAATTGTAGGTTTTAAATGTGCTCAGTTGTAAGTGATCTTCAATTTTGACAACATATAGCATACATCCTTTCTATCCAACAATTTGCCTGTTACATGCTTTCTAAATGATCATGAAAAGTCACTAAACTTTTCAATGCTATAGTTAATGCTATAAGGTACAGAAAAATTGACTATCTACATTGTTAAGGGTAGCTTCCATAATGGAAGTCCCTTCCACTGACAATATCACAGGTCTAATTCCTTGTTCTTCCTTGTGTTCCGTAGGCACAGAAGCTATTGTATCTTCTTGAAAATATTCCTAATGAGAATTCAGTGACCATAAATTTATTCTCTTAGCCACAACCACTATAGATTAGGCACAAAAATATTATCAGTTGCTGTGAAACTTCAGCTAGCACTAACAAAAACATTTGATTTCTTGATTTTACACTATAGCCTGTCCATGCCAGACCTCATCTGAAGTACTGTATTCAATTTGGGGTACCACGATTAAAGAAGGACATCGATCAGCTGGAAATTTTCCAGTGGACAACAACCACGATGACCAAGGGCCATGAATCCATATCAGATGAAGACCAATTGAAGAGTTAGTTAAGTTTAGCCTGGAGAAAAGAAGAATCAAGTAGAATGGACCTGACAGTTGTGTAAGGGAGATGAGATGTGCTCCATTTGACCACAAAGGGCAGAACCAAGAGCAATAGGCAGAAGTAGCAAAGGGATCATTGAGTCTCAATATCAGGAAAGGTTCCTAATTATTAAAGGTGGTCGATCACAAGTGGAATAGGCTGCCTTGAGAGGTGTTGGGTTCCTGCTTCTTGGAGTTTTACAAACAGAATATGGACAACCACTTGTCAGATAAGTTATAGTGGTGATTCCTTTGGTGTATTGATAGTTGTGAGGTTACTGAGGGTTCCTTTCAACTCTCAGATTGTGTAATTCAGTGATTCTATGATTCTTGGCTACCTAAACTTAGGCCCATCTGTGAAGATGGCAGGAGTCCCTCCTTCCAGGTTCATAGGGCTTCTATTTGTAATGCCAGATGACAAGGGAATTAAATGGGCATTCTGAATACCTCCAAAGGTCATATTTCTCTCAGGAGGAAATTTTCCTTCAGTAACAAGCATTGACTTTGCCAGTTCCTAATATTTTTATAGCAATCATCAGCAGAATGTGCAATGGATACAGTTAAGTTGAAAACTAAAGAAAAGCAAGAAATCCACATGTGTAGATCAACTCATAGGATAAGACTCAACATCTAACTATGAAAAAAACCCCTCCCTCCCAAAAAAATGAAAGAAAGAAACTGACCATTCAATGTATGAAGTAGGCCTCAAAAACTGTAACCATTTAACTTAGTGATAGTTTTAAAAGTCTGCATAAATCCATCGAAAATTGATTTTTATCAGTAGCTAACACATAAAAATCATTTTGAGGTTTACAAAACATTTTATACATATTATCTCCTTTGGTCCTTCTATCAATTCTGCGACGTAGGTGCTATCATTTTGTAGATGAGGAAACTGAGTCTCAAAGACATTAAGTGACTTTCCCAGGGTCTCACAACTACTAAATATCTGAGGCACGATTCAAACTCAGGTTTTCTGGACTCCAGGTCAAGCACCCCATTTACTATGTCACTTTACTGTCTTCTACAGAGATTAAATGAAGCATTTATGTGGTCAAAATTATTTTTGCCCAAATTAAATATGAATGGGTAATTCTGGCCTGTTTCAGGTTCAAGAAACATCTTGAACTGTTTTCAAATGTTTGGGGTTTGGCAAAAAAAAAAAGAGAGAGAGAGAGAAAAAAGGTTTTGCCAGCAGTTTTTTGCCTAATTTTTTAAACCCCTTGTGTATATTAAAGGAAATTTAATCCTTATGTTTGTGATTTATTTGCAATAAACTCATTAAGTGGTTATTTTGTTAGTTATTTGATGTCTAATGAGTCTTTTAGGGAACTTTTAGTCTGTCCTTTTTCTAAAAAATTAAAATGAAAGTCTATGCTTTCCGTTGGAAAGCAAAACTAGGAGTCTAACAAGATGAATCTGGTTCTAGATTGAGCAACATGCTATAGCCTGGGTCCAGAACAAGGAAGGTGTTTATCTTCCAATTTTAATTTGAAGGATAAAAGATTTTATGGATTCATCAAATCCTAGGCATGAAGTGTTTATTCTCTTGAGCATACACGTGTAGATGAAACATCCTCAGCATGCTTTGTGGTTCAGTTCCTTTCTTCATAAAGCATTCTCTCCTTGACTCCCTGGTGCTTTAAGGAAGAGCATAAGGGTCATGGTGAAGAGAGGGAGGAAGAAATGTCAAAGATGATTCCAGCATGTGTCCACTTTGATAAGAGCTGGTTTGGATTCAGAGAAAAAGAAAGTAGAGAAAAGAAATGGGTGAGAGAGAAGGATAGAAGAGGAAAGAAAAAAAAATAGACCAAAAGTCATAAAGACAACATACACTATTGCTTTCTTTATTTGCCACTATAAAAGACACACAGTTTCCTACATTATGCTCACAAAGTACTATCACATGTTGTTACTAAAACACATTTTAGGACTGTAGCTAAATCAGCATGTGGAAAGTGAATTTTCAGCCTGGTGATTTGTCCTGAATCAAATGATTTATAATTAAGTCAATGTCAACATTAGATGCTCTATTGTATCATTTCGCCAATATGCACACATACACACACACACACACACACACACACACACACACACACACACATACACAAGGTCCATAAAGTACCATTTCAAGTTTTGGTAGCTTAAAAAAGCACTACAGCTTTTGGGATACCCTCTCTATGAGATAACGTATGTAAAAGTGCATTGCAAACTTTAAAATGCCATATCAATGAGGTCAACTACTACTACTACTGTTGCTACTGCTGCTGCTGCTGCTGCTACTGCTTCTACTATTACTATTACTGCTATTTCTACTACTACTGCATGTCCTAAACCAATAATAGCTCTTGTACTATGGTGGTAAGCCATGCAATGTGGAGGGAACTCAAGGATGATTCCCAGTATGATACATGAACTCCCTATTATGGACTTTTGGGAGGACATGGGCATGAGTCACATGCTGTGGGCAGGCATGGATGAAGTTGTCATATACTTTATTGGGAGGAGTCCCCCAAGTAGATGAGGTCACAGACCCCTTTTAGCATTGGTGTATACATGTATAAGTTTATGTGCCACTGAGATATTTGGTCTGATAATTTATAATCCTTTGCTCTGGCCATGGAACTGGCCCACCTCCTTTTCCAGTCATACATTTCATCCTTCACATTCCTTATAATACTTCTTGAGCATAGGTCACCATGAGAAATATATTGTAGCAAAAGGAACCTACCATATATCTATGTACTCATTGCCTTTTGGGTCATTGGTAAGTGATTTTTTTTACTGATAATGATGATCAAAGACTTCCAACTATACACTCAGAGCTGAGAGAATTTGTGCTTCAAAAGATGAATCTTTGTGGCAAGAAGCAACTTAGCATAATTAACAGCACTTCACTATTTCCCAGATACCAGCTAGCCAATTGTCTGTCGTCTTTTAAATTCTAGGCTAAATTCACTATCTGTAGTGCTTCTTCCAGCTAGGTTTATCTATTGCTATAGCTACAGGTATCTATCTATCTATCTATCCCTCTATGTATCCCTCTATCATCTACCTATCTATCTATCTATCTATCTATCCCTCTATCATCTATCTATATATATATCTATCTATCCCTCTATCTATTTCTCTATCCCTCTATCTATCTATCATCTATCTATCCATCTATCTATCTCTCTATCCCTCTATCTATC
>CM053587.1:237094517-237118429 GCA_028646515.1 Pseudochirops corinnae | reverse complement strand
TGTGTGTGTGTGTGTGTGTGTGTGTGTGTGTGTGTGTGTGTGTGTGTGTGTGTGTATAAAAAATAGTTACATTGGTAGAAATTTATTTAAACTTTTTGCAATAATATTCATTAGTGAGACTGTTCCAGTATTCTCTTTTTCTGCTTTGTCTCTCCATGGTTTGGGGAACAGTAGCATATTTGTCTTATAAAAAGAGTTTAATATAAATTATGTCCTCTATTTTTGAGCATTGTTTTGTAGGAGGCATATTATTGTGTTATGGAATTAATTTTTAAATCCATCTGGCATGGATTTGTTCCCTCCTCTGACAATTTATTTATGGCTCGCTTGATTTCTATTCAATTTCTAGTTCTTTTGTTAATTTAGGCAGTTTTTTTTTTAAAGATACAGACTATGCAGGTGTAAAAGTATATATAATAATTCCTTTTATTTCTTTTATGTTAATTTAAAATTGTTATATTTTGCTTTTATACTTTTAAAGCCCCCATCTTTATTTTCCCAGAGAGCCATTCAATATAACAAAAAATATTTTTAAAGAAAAAAAAAAGCAAAACTGATTAATACATAAAAGAACCTGAAATTATATACAATGTTCCATAGTCATGGGCTTTCCTCCTCTGCAAAATGGAGGGAATGTCTTATAGTTTTTCTTTGGGTAGATGTTTCTTCTTCGTATTTTTGAAATATTTACTTTTAATTGCTTTGTAGCAGTTTTTCCCCCCATTTACATTGTGGCAGTCATTGTGTATATTATTTTCTTGGTTCTGTTTACTTTGTTTTGTATCAATTTACATAAGTTTTAGCATGCTTCTCTGTATTCATTATATTACTAATTTCTTTCAGCACATTAATATTCCATTATATTCATATACTACAATTTACTTAGCTATTCCCCAAATTATGGGAATCTGCTGCCTCCAGTTCTTTATTATAACAAAAAGTGCTTTTTAAACATTTTTTGGTATATATGAGATATTTCTTGTCCATAACTTCATTAGGGCATATGCCTAATAGTGAAATCTAGGTTCAAGCATACAGATATTTTAGTTATTTTCTTAAAAAAACAACTCCAAATTGCTTCTCAAAATATTAATTCACAATAATAAAAATGCAATATTTATTATTCCCATGTTTTATCAACTCCCAATGATCATTTCCTTTTCCATTTGTCATGGAATCTTCTCTCTGGCTCCATATTCTTTCACCCTTCTGGATGTCTGTAGCCCCCAGAGACTGGATTCCCTTTCTCCTGAGGCAGAATGTTATATATCATTGGTTCTCAACCTCCCTAATGCCGTGACCCTTTAATACAGTTCTTTATGTTGTGGTGACCCCCAACCATAAAATTATTTTTGTTGCTACTTCATAACTGTAATTTTGCTACTGTTATGAATCATAATGTAAATATCTGATATGCAGGATTATTTAAATTGAACATAACCCACAGATTGAGAACCACTGCTATATATGGAAACACAACAGTGTCTCCTCTTTAACATTTTCTCTGAGCATCAAATTATACCCATTGTAAAGTATCCATTACCCAATCCCTATCCCCATCCACACAAGGTAGTGTTCTTCAGTTAGACTCCCACCACTGAATTAAGATTACCCCTACTTTTCTGCCTGTTTGAATCCTTCTTTTTACCCCTTCACTTATTCTCCTGCAGCCCCTTTTCTTTCTGAGAGACCAGAGGAGTTGTTATCTATTCATCATTGACTTGATTAAGGTACATTTTAAAAATATAATTTACCTTCTATTTCCTACCTCCTCTTACCTCTGTTATCCACCTTCTAATCTTGCAGTTTAGTTCCACAAATGCATTGACTCGCAGGAGAAGGGTTGTGAAGTTGAGGCAATGGACTTTCTAGGAGTGTTCCTTTATCATTGCTTCAATTTAAGTTCCAATTTTATCTTTATCCCTTTACGTTCTTTTACTAGAAAGAAATCTCTTAACAGTCTGTTGTTATTTCCTGTAGGCATTTTTCTCTTTCTAATACACACGCATATTTGCTTCTTTTTTTTTTGAGGGGAGAAGGCAAGACAATCAGGGTTAAGTGACTTGTCAAAGGTCACACAGCTAGTAAGTGTCAAATGTCTGAGACTGGATTTGAAATCAGCTCCTCCCAAGTCCAGGGCCAGTGCTCTATTCCCTGCTCTACCTACCTATCTGTCCCCTCATATTTACTTTTAATAATCTCTAGAGAGGGTTAATTACTTTTGTTATATGCACTTTCCTTGGTAGTTGCATTTATTTACCTTCCTTTATGCCTGTTCTTTGGTGGTGATTGCAATTTGAATAACCTGGTCTGGTTTTTGTATGAATGAATCACGTCTCTCTTTGATTGAAAGCCTATCTATGTCCATTCAACATAACTCAGGTTTTCAGAGTATGTCATATTAGGCTGTATCTTAAAGTCTTTTGCCTTTTGAAATATACTATTCCAAAATATCAGTTTTTATTCCTATGGTTATTGGTGGGTGTTATTCAAAATTCCTTTCCTTTATATTCGAAGTTTTTTTTCCCCCTGAAAATACAGTATTCATCAATGGAATTGTTAAATTTAACCACTATGCATTCTGGAATTTGTAATACAAACACATATACATACTACATGCACACAATACATATCCAATAGTGCCAATCAATGAGCACTAGACATAGACATATGTGCGTGTATATATACATGCATATGTATACACACATATATCTGTATATATGTGTATATGTGTGTATGTATGCACATACACACATATTTTAGAGGCAATTTTTAGATTCTTCCAATTGTCTGTGTTTTCTGTATTCAGAAGTTTTTGCCAGTTTTTTGGTACTATTTCTTGCATTATGATGCTCAGGTTTTTGTATTTGCAATGTTCTTCTGGGAAGGCTCTGATCTTTAAGTGGTTTCAATGCAGTTTATCTTTAAGATTTATATGTTCAGTATATGAACGTAATGGAATACTACTGTGCTATAAGAAATGAGGAGCAGACGGACTTCATAATAAACTGGAGAGACTTATATAAACTGACGCTGAGTGAGAAAAGCAGAAACAGGAGAAATCTGTACAAAATCACAGACACAATGTATGTGTGATGACTAACTTCAATAGACTGGGCTCCTCTCAGCAATGTAAGGTTATAACAGAACTCCAGAAGATTCATGATCGAAAGAGATATCCGCATCCAGAGAAAGAGATGCAGATTGAAACAAACTACTTGCTCTATTTCTTTTTTTTCTTTTGTTTTGTTTCCTCTTTCTCACTGATCATTCAATTAGTAATAATCCTTCTTTACAACCTGACTAATGGTTAATGTGAAGATACCTATAGGTCCTATATTTGAGTGCATGCCACCATGACGGGGTGGGGAGGGAAGAGAGGAAGGGGGAGAAAATTTGAAATGCAAGGGACTGTGGAACTGAATGTTGTGAACTAAAAGGAAATAAACAAATCAATTTCTAGAAAAGATTAATATGTTAATTTTTATAGAGCTTGCATTCTCTTTTGGTGCTATTTTTAAAATTTCTCTTCGTTTATATTTTTTTCTTCAGTTCAGTATATGTGCATTTTTATTTGATTGTTGTTTGTTTTCCTTCTTTGGAAAAACTCATAACAATGGAATCAAGTTTTTCTCTTTGGCTAATTATTTCTTCTTTAAAGGTCCTAAATACTGCCATTGTTCTCTTTTAACTTTTTTTTGAAATTTTGTTTGTGCTTCTGTGTTTCTTTTTTTATTATTTATTTAGAGCATTTTCCCATATGACTTTTGATAGCTCTGAAAACTGCCTGTTCATATTCTTTGGTCATTTATCAACTTTTTATAAATTTGGTTAAGTTCCTTAACTATTTGAAAGATAAAGCCTTTATCAAAGAAGCTTGTTATAAAAATATGTTCCCTACTTTCCTGCTTTCTTTTTAATTGTGGTTGCATTACTTTTGTTTGTGCAAAAGGCTTTTAATTCCAACTAATTGATATTATCAGTTTCCTGCCCTCTCGCTCCCCCTTGTGATCTTCTCTATCTCTTGCTTGGTCATTAAACGCTTCCCCTAACCATCGATCTGACAGGAATATTTTACTATGCGCCCCTAATTTTCTAAAAATATCACCTTTTATGTCTAAATAATTTATCAATTTTGATCTTATTTTTGTATATGGTGCTAGATGCTGGTCTATGCCTAGTTTCTTCCAAACTGATTTCCTTTTACTCAGCAATTTTTGTCAAATACTGAATTCATAACAATTATAATAATTTTAATTATTACCAGTTTTTAATATATTTTGTCTTGTATTGCTAGACCTCCTTCCTTCACATTTTTTCATTGATTCCCTAGATATTCATGAACTTTTTTCCTTCCAGATGAATTTTTAATTTTTTTTTCCTAGCTCTACAAAATAATTCTTTGGTAGGTTGATTGGCATGGCATTGAAAAAGTAAATTAACTTAGGTAGAATTACAATTTTTATTATATTGTCTCAACCTATCAATGAGCACTTAATATTTCTCAAATTGTTTAGATCTATCTTTGTCTGAAAAGTATTTGGTAATTGTGTTCATATGGTCTCTGGGTTGGTCTTGGTAGGTAGACTCTCAAGCATTTTATATTGTATGTAGTTGTTTTAAATTCAATTTCTTTTTTTATTTCTTCCTGCTGGATTTTGTAGTATATAGAAATACTGATTTTGGGGAGTTTATTTTATATCTTGTGACTTTGCTAAAGTTGTTAATTGTTTCAAATAGTTTTTTTGTTGATTCTCTAGGGTTCTTTAAATATACCATCATATCATCTGCAAAGAGTGGTAGTTTTGTTTCTTCACGGACTATTTTTATTTCTTCAATTTCTTTTTCTTGTCTTCTTGCTATAGTATCTCTGGTACAATACTGAATAATAGCTGTAATAATGCCCACCTCTGCTTCACCCCAGATCTTACTGAGATTTCAAGTTTATCTCCATTACAGATAATGCTTGCTGATGCTTATGGATAGATACTGCTTATCATTTTAATAAAAGCTCCATTTAAAAAAAGTTCCATTAATTCCTATGTTTTCTAGGGTTTTTAATAGGAATGGTGCTGTATTTTGTCAAAGGCCTTTTCTGCATCTGTTTACACAATCACGTGAATTTTGTTGTTTTTGTTATTGTTATGGTCAATGCCAATAATTTTCCTAATATTAAACCAGCCCTGCTTTCCTGGTATAAATCCCATCTCATCATAGTGCATGATGTTTGTGATAAATTGTTGTGATCTCTTTGTAAATATTTTATTTAAAATTTTTGCCTCAATATTTATTAGAGAAATTGGTTTATAATTTTCTTTTTCTGTTTTGGCTCTTCCTGGTTAAGGTATCAGTACCATATTTGTGTCATAAAAGAAATTTGGTAAGACTCCACCTATTTTTCCAAATAGTTCATATAATATTGGAATTAGTATAGGCAATGGAATTGCCAAACAGTTGTCCCTCAAGGCTTTCACTCTCCCTTGACCAAAAGTGTTCTTCTCTGTCCTTGAACTATGACCTAGAAGTGGGTATAGGAAATGGATTTTCCAAATATCATCTAGTCCTGTGTTGAGTGCTAACATGGGGGTCCCTTGTAATCTCTTGATGACCAATTACCAGGTACATTTATTTTCTCTGGCTTGAGAGCTCCCAAAGCTGCTGCTGTTTCTGTTGTCACCACCCAATCTCCACACTAGTGTTTCATCATGTGGGTTTGAGGTCAGCCTCTACTTCTGTCACAGATTTTTCTTTCCAACCTTCTAAGTTGTCTTGGGTTGGAAGAATGTCCCACTTGGAACTTTTATTGTCTCTGTCACTCTAGAATTTCATTTGAGGTATTATTTAAAGTTTGTTTGTTTTGGTTTTTTTGGTAGGGAATTGTTGGGAGAGCTCAGCTGAGGGCTTTCTCTACTTTGCCATTCTGGCTCCAACTGGGGAAATGATTTATCATTCATTTTCAATTTCAGTGACATTAGTTTGTAATTTTCCTAACTGAGAAATATTGCTTTCATTCCATCACTTTTCTTATTCCTTTCCCCTTTTGGAATTCTCCAGGATCTGTTTATAGGAATGTTAATTCTTGATGGAGACAGTGTACAGTGCATAATGTTCTGTAATCCTAGCATGTGTGTGTGTGTGTGTGTGTGTGTGTGTGTGTGTGTGTTTAAGAACCCTAATTTTTAGTTTTCCCTTCTTTGATTATACTTTTTGATATCATAACATCTTCCTTTGTACTATGACTCTTCTTCAGTCTTCTCTGAGCTATGCCTTCCCAGTGTCTCAAGTCCTTCTTCCTAGTTAATAGGATTTAGTACCAAGGTGTTTGATTGGTTCTTACAAGTAGTAATCTCTTGAAATGTTCAAACCACCAATGTTAGGTGTCTTGTAAGACCCCTTACCTATAAACGCTTGCTGCCTCTCTGGGGTCATTTCCCAATGTTGGCTTACCTCTTTCTTTCTTCTGGCTGTAACTAGTTACTCCCACTATAATCTGCCTTTCCTCCCAATAGTATTATATTCTTACTCTTTCATTACTCTAAAGTCAGAAAGACAAATTGAAAGTCTTTCACTTATCTCCCCTTAAGTACTGACCAGTTATTTCCTGGGACACTGCTACTCAACTTCTTCTTTCCTTTTGAGAAGCATTTCTATTATCATAGCAGCTGTAATATTGATGTAACAGAGAGAACACTGGATTTTTTTCTTTCAAAATGTTAACTTCTTCCACCAGTTACACTCCTGATTTTCCCATTATATCTTTTACTCCTTGGGTTTTTTATTTCATTGATACCCTCTTCGCCATTTCACTATTTCTCAATGTATAAGTTCTTTAAACAAATTAAACAAGCAGACAATAAAGATAATTCCATACCCCATCTTCATATCCTTGTCTATCTATAGTCACATAAAAATAATTGATTAATTTTTCAGTATTATCTGAAAATATTTTTGTCTTTTATTCAGTTTGTGTATTAAATACTTAGTTTATTTTTATATTCTCCTTAAATTTAGGGTTTTTTTCTTTTTAAAAATTTTTATTGATTTTTAATTTATGAAATAAAACATGCATTTCAGTAACAGAGTATAAAAAATAATTACACATGAAACTGCAAATCCATTATGTATAATTTGCTATTCCTTTTAAATTTCTTTTTTTTGCCTCCCCCCATACTAGAGATGGCTACCATTAGATACAAATATGTATCATTTTATACATATTTCTCTATTTATCAGTTCTTTCTCTGGATGCAGATAACATCTTCCTTCATATGAACTTTGTAGCTCATTTGGGTATTTATAACAGTAAAAATGACATTTTCTAAAATTTGGTCTTAAAACAATATTGTTGTTACTGTATACACCAGGGGTGAGGAACCTGCGGTTTTGAGGCCACATGTGGCCTTACAGTTCCTCAAGTGCAACCATTTGACTGAACCTAAACTTCACAGAATAAATCCCCTTGATAAAAAGATTTGTTCTGTAAAACTTAGACTGTTAAAAGCCTGCACCCAAGGACCTAGAAGGCTACTTGTAGCCTCAAGGCCACAGATTCCTCCCTCCTCCACATATACACTCTTTCTCTCTTTCTCTCTTCCACCCCCTGCTACTTGTATCCCCAACCCTGACTAATAAGGAAAGAAAAACACCACTTGTAAGAAATATGCATAATAAAGCAAAACAAGTTCCCAGATTGGAGAATTAAGAGAATTTGAACAGGGAGATCAATTAGGAAGAGATCTGAATGGTCTAAATGAAAGATGATATGAATCTGAACTGTAGTTCATAAGCCAGGTGAATGGAGAAAAAGAAATACAAGAGACATCCTAGATGCAAGAGATATTATGGAGGTAGAATGGACAACTCTTGGCAACTAATTGGATATAGGGTTTGAAATAGAGAGAAGACACAAGGATGATTTAGATGTTGCAAACCTGCATGCTTGGAGAAATGGTGGTACCATCAACAGAAATGGAGGAGAAAAGATTTAGAATACTCAAACATTTCATAAAAGCAATTTAACTGAGGTCATGGTATAGCAGAAAGGGTTATATTTAGGGTAAGAGAGGCTGTGTTAAGATTTTGGCTCTTCCTTCATTGTATGACTTTGAGTGGATCATTTCAATTCTTTGAGACTCATTTTCTTCATATATAAAACAAGGAGGTTGGAGTAGATGATCTCAAATGTACCTTCTGGTTAAGTTCATGATCCTCTGATCAGCCTATTCTTGCATTCAAAAGTCCAGAGACAGTCCTGAAGCTAAGTTCCCCATGTCTCTATTTCAGTTTCAGATGCTTATCTGACAGCTAGAAATCTCATTTATAAACAGTACTTTTTATATGAGGAATATAAGGAATGAATAATTTCAAAATTAGAGTAGGATGTGCCTTTTCACATGTGTTTATGGACAATGTGTGTCCTTCACAAATATTTGAGTAACTTCCTGAAGACAAACCAAAGTGGAAATGCATAACTTAATTTGGAATTTATTCCTAGACACTACCATTCTAATCAGAATGTTAGTAATTCACTGTTCCGTGCTGACAGTCTTGGCTGAACTTGGTGAGCTTAGACAGCTATAACTTTCAGAGTCTGTTATAGTCTGGATTGTATTAACTCTCAGGAAATTTACACAATGACAATTTTTTCTTTTCCTATTTTCTCCATTTCATTCATTTGTTATTATCACTTGTTGGACCATAAACAACAGATACAAATGTCCATTGATTTATGATTAATCACAGAATATTTTTTACTATGAACAATGAAAATGCTTACAATGTGCCAAGCATTATAGGGCTATACTAATAACATATTTGAGGTATTATTTTGGTTAGCTATTTTATTAACAATATTTAATAAAAATGAATTCAAATCAAATTATAAAAGAATTTTTTAAAGCATTGTCTTTAAAAAATATACTCTTAAAAATTTTTAGCAATGTGCTAGAGGAAGCTTGTACTGGCTCTTGAGAGTCTGTTAAAATTTCAGTATGAGTTTACACATTGGAAATTGGCAAACACTCTAAATTAGGCTGTCATTTATTGTTTTGCTGACTGTCTAGACTTAAGAAAGAGATGGGGAAAATGTTAGTAATTCAGATGAAACTTAAAAGTGTGTTATATGACTATTCCCCCTACCTCCCTCTTCAGAGAGTCAATTGTTAAACATTTATAAGCTTGGACAATCCTTGGCAACTGATTGATCTATAGATTGAAGGAGAGAAAAGAATTAAATATCGCTGCAATGTTGCAAACTTGATTGCCTAGAAGCATGGTGACATCATCAACAAAAATGAGAGAAAAAGGATTGAGGGCTCAAATATTTTATGGAAATAAATTTATTCATCTCAAGGTTTAGCAGAAAGGGTTGCATGCACACTAAGAGGATTCTAGGTTCCTGGCAAAAAGAAAGATTCATTTTTCCATGCCATTGTTTCTCTCTCATAGTGATGCTGTTGTTAAAGAGAACAGTAGTTGATGGCATTTAAATGGTTTGGTTGAGGACTTTTTGGGGAAAAATCAAATTCTACTTTTCCTGGCTTCTCTTTTTGTATGTCAATCTGGACTCCTTTATCTTACAAAGCACAAGGGAGGCTTGCCATGCATGGCTTTTGTCAATGTGCCTAACTCTGAATGTGTTGATACTCAACAGTAGACCCCAGTTTTCAGATGTTTGGACTAAAGAGTATACATTATTGAATAAATTTGTAAAAGTAATTCAATTTTTGAGAGCCCCAGAGAGGGTGTGAATGTAATAATAATATCATATTTCATTAAAATACTGATTCTAAAATTTCATAAGAAGAATGAAGATGACATTAAGTAGGTAGTGTTTTTACCAAACCTCTTTTTGTTTTAAACCAATCTTTTGGGAGCCAATATAATCAGAATCTTCTAGGGATTGGCCATGAAGAAGCCTAGAAATTGAAACCAACAAAACAGAAGTACAATTTTGCTTGACAGAATGATATATTCCATAAGGTTAATGAATTGCATACTATAGGGAAAATTTGTACTTCAAATATGAATATATAAATTCATCAAAGTACAAGTTAAGATGTATCAAGAATATTATCTAGGCAACCTGGCAGTACATTAAATCTAGCTCTGGGCCTGGACTCAGGAAGACCTGAACTCAAGTCCTGATTCAGACACTTAACAACTGTGTGATTCTGGGTAAATTACTTCAGTTCCTTCAACCTCAGTTTCTTTATCTGTATAATGGGGATAACAAAAATGTACAATTTACAGGGCTATTGTGAGGATAAAATTTGTAAAGTGCCTTGCAAAATTTAAAATACTATATGAATGCAATTAATGGAAGTTCTTATTTTAGAAAAGCATAGGAATTGATCAAAATAAGTCCCATGCAATGAAAATAGAACACTTGATGATAATTTTAAAAATAGATGACATTCGATCATCCTTGAAAATGGATGGAAATTATATTTGTTTTAAGTCCAACACAAATTGGCCAGGAGTTGGTCTACCTGGCTCCTGTACCCACCCTTTCTGATGTTTACCTCAGGAATCACTACAATGCATAGTGCTTAGTATGAATGAATAAGCATATTTCCCTATTTGACATATACAAACAACGGAAAATAATTTTTAAAAATCATTATTACCTCAAAAATGTTTATTTCAATATTTTCATCTCATTGATTTAGCAACATCCCCCTTTTTTCCTCATAGGGTTTTAGGTCAATGAGAGAATCATTAATACATAATTTGTCAGAGTAGATACACTGAGTACTGGGACTATAAAGGGCTTAGCATTGTACCTGGCACAAAGTAAGCCCTTAATAAATGTTTATCGACTGACTGATTGACTGACTATAAGGACATAACTGGAAGAGTCCACAGTTTCTGGGAGCTTATGTGATATTGGATCACCATGCAGAGAGAACACATCTAGTTGCCCCATTGCCCCCACCCGCATAGATTTCCAAGAAAACCAAGAGAAAAAGAATTAAGGAGGGAAGCAAAGGATATTAAATTACCTTAGGGTCCACTGCCCCATGAGAATTACAGAATTAGGTACTTGGAATTGTCCTTAACTCTCCCCTAGTTCATGGATCTGGAGCTGGAAGGACTTTAGAAGATATCTAATTCATTCCCCTAATTTTACAGATGGAGAAATTGAAACTCCCAAAGTTAAATGATTTGACTAAGGGCAAACAGATAACCTCAGAGAGGATTATAAACCCAGGCCCTCTGACTTCACAGCAAGTGTCCCTTCCATGGTACCATTCTACATTGGACATGATACCTCTCATTTTGTTGATAAGGAGATTGGGACCCAGAGAGATCAAACTACTTGTCTGAAGGCCACATGACTTATTTTCACATTTTTTCCTTGTAAATTTCAACTGTGAAAGTAGGTTTATTCAGTCAATAAATCCCCCTCCTGGGAGGTCTCCAAGTGGAGGAGGCCGGGTGATGACTCGGAAATATTTAGAGAGGATTTAGAGAGTATGTGGATAAGACAAGATGGACATTGAGGTCCCTTCCAACTTCTGGGTTCAGTGATTCTGATTCTGTGAAGTTTATCTTGATCATCTACTATGTCCAAAACATACAGCAGGCGCTATGGATGATAAAAATAATTATAAGACACAACTACTTTCCTTAAAGTGCTTATAGTCTTAATTGATTATTTACCATATGGCTACAGAAGGGTGAGTCAAATGGAGGTCCGGAACTACAGTTCAGTGTATTTCCCCCTGCCCCAATTATGCAATAGTTGGCACTAACTTTGCCCTTATTTTTCTAGGCCAATTCTTACTTTTATGAAATGACTCTCTTTTCACTTTCCCTCTCCTGTCAGGGTCGTTACTTCACCCACATTTCATATATATGCAAGGGGGACATGAAAACTATCATGCATTTTTGACAGCTCCATTGAATGCCCACTGATCATTGCAGAATATCAACAGTACTAATGACTAAAAAAGTTAAGTGACTTGGCCTTGTTTCAGTAACATAGACATTGTGCTGACTGAACAAAGTGAAATACAGGATTAAGAATCCAAAAATAGTCTTTGGAGATCTTACGGAGTAACATCCAGTACCAGACCAAATTTAAGATTGGTTATGAGTGTTTTAGTTTCATTTTGGTTGTACTTTGAAAGACTAATGAGACTCTCCCTAAAGTTGACACTGATCTTATTGTCTGCCAACATCCATGGAGTGGATAGAAGTGGACTTAAAATTGCAACTTTGGAAGCTAATCTCTGCTGCAGAGTTCTCCTCAGCAAATCCTCTTCACAGTGACCCATCACTCAGCCGGATTCTTAGTGTGAGAACTACTTTATTACAGAGGAGGTATATCCATACACAAATCACATGGAGATGTGTGTAAGCAAAACAGATGCATATCGAATGATTAGAATACAGAGAGCATCATTCAGCTGAAGAAATATCTATTTTGTTTTGAATTTTTTAAAAGCCCTGTTGACTTCTTTCTATGACTCAATTAAGCTATTTCTCTCAGTACCTGTCCTTGTGGAAATAAGAGCCATTCCCAGGTGCAGGACTCTAATCCCTAAGACCCTTAGATGGTAGGTTCTTATTCCGCAAAGTCAAATTTTAGATTTTTATAGTTGTTCAGACAAGATAACTTCCCAAGATTGTTTCTTTCCTGCACTTATTTTAATTGATTAACTCAAACTCCTCTAGTTTCTTACTTTTTTTTCTCATCTTCATAACTTTATTCCTAGAAAATATGATTCTTTTATATTTCCTCTACTTCTCATTCTTAAACTCAAAAACTGGCATTCATCTATTCCTCTTTCTCTTTTCACCTTAGGATCATCACAATTGACATCATCATTTTATATCCAAGTACTGACATTTTCATTCAACATTCATAAGACAGGTGATACCTGTTGGTCCTCCAATTAGGACCAGTCATCTATTCTCTTTGGCCCTCCCTTTCTTCAATTATAAGAGGATTGGATGAAATGATCTTTAAGATCTAATTGCCCTCTAAATTTTTTTGATTTAAAGAAGAAATGGACATATAATACAAGTGAAAACTGGACCAGAGATGCTTCACAGAACATCTTAAGTCTTTTTTCAGGACCATGAGTATGGCACACAAACACAGAACCTATAATTCTATCAGTATAGAGAACATAAGACATATGACTAGATAATTTCTGAGGGTCTTTCCAGTCCTAAATCTATGATCCTGTAATCCTACGGATTATAGACACACAATAGTTAAATGACTTGCTTACAGTAACACAATAATAAATTTAAGAGAGAGAGAATTTATCTCAAGTCTTCTACTCTATCCCTCTATCCATTGTACAACATTCCTCCTCCAAATACAAATCCAGTCTCTGACACTCTAGCAGTGTGACCTTGGGCAAGGAGCTAAATCTCTGTATGCCTCAGTGTCTTTGCCCGTAAAATCAGGATAATAAGAGTGGCCACCTGCCAGGGTTGTTATGGAGATCAAATTTTGATTTTTGTAAAGTACTTGGTGCAGTGCCTGACACATAGTAGGCATTCTGTAAATACTATCTCCTAAATACAGCACATTCGACCTTAAATACTAAAGATGACCAAGCGGCTTGTAGCCTAGTCTGTTCTTATTTAAAGCTGTGTTGTTACACCAGGCTTGTTTGTCTGGGATGCATCTGGCAAATGGACAATAGCAGAACATCTAAGAAATTGTGTATAGAAAACTAAAACGGGATGACAGTAGGCAATGAGATTGGAATTTTAAAAAATGGTTTAATGAATATATCAGATGACATCCTGAAAATAAAATATTTGAGGTCTTAAGGGCAGTAGTGGTCTCAAGGAAACAATCTAGTGTTCCCCATTCATCAGCAGAGTGGTTTTTCTTTTTGTAAGGATTCTGGCAGACTGAGTCTAGAACTCTTAAGTTTTGGGATTATGCAAAATATAGCATCCTCTATAATGAATAGCTAAAGGAACTAACTGAAATAACTCATGTAAAATAATGGTTCTTTTTTTTTTTTTCTTTTTGGAGGGCAACTGGGGTTAAGTGACTTGCCCAACATCACGTGGCTAGTTTTTGGGTCAAATATCTGAGGCCGGATTTATAGTCTTAATTGATTATTTACCATATGGCCACCCCAAAATAATGGTTCTTAAATGAGATAATATTAGTAAAGAGCTTAGCCCAGTGTCTGAAACATAGTTAATGCTTAGAATATACTTCTTCCCTTTCTCTTTCTCTTTTTTTTTCTGATAATGCTAGGTTTTATTCATACCCCAGTGGTAAACAATAAATTTAATAGGATGACTAAGTTTCTTTGCTCATAGAACAAAATTCTGTGCTACAAAGAATTGAACATACTGAATGTTTAAATTGGTAACACTGCCTGAGAATCAAGAGATGTCTGTTTCTGTATTTACTTTCAAAAGAACAATCATCTTTGTTGATTTTTTTGTAAAATTTTATTTTGAAAAGAATATTCTTACCACATTATGCATTCTGGATAAGTAAAGCTAATGAAATTATTTATACTTGTTATCTGTAATAATATAACAGCCCATATTTTATGGCATAGCACACAGTTTAAAAACCACTTGTAGAGAAGAAACTTCTGGGTTCCTATTATATTTGTGTTTTAAATTCACACTCACAGATAAACATCATTTCGGAACAAAGTAGACAAAGAAACAAAGAATATTTATCTATTAAAGCTGTTCAATTGTGAAAGCAGAACTGTCTTCTTACCTAGTTTCTAATTGCATATAGAGACTGTTTAGGCCTTTTGGTAAAAGGCGAATGAAACCATTTGACCTATACTCTGATTGGTAAACGCGACACCAAATGACCACAACTGCCTGCTCTAACAAGAACAATTCTTTTTCAACAAATGATACACACAGTAAACTCATTCTAGTCTTTGCTAGGAGAATAGCTCCGTATCCATCCATAGTCTCCCAGGCTTCTGATTTATTGAGCAGACTTCTTGAGTTACAAAGAAGGGACTCAGTTACTTTCTTTGAACTCAAGAGTGTGCAAATAACACATACTTCTCCTCATGAGAGATGAGCTCCCCTTTGTATCCCTGCCATGCTCCTTTTATACATGCAAGGGCTTGCCTGACTGGACTAGAGAATATCTTCCACATATGTCCCTAGTCAGAGGAGGTAGTATTCAGAAGAAGTTCTTGCCATACATTGTTAACATGAACTAGGTAAGAGCTTTCCAGGAAAAATATAGCAGAATTAGTGAGAGTTTTAGAAAAATCACTTCATTACAGAACCTGCTCTCTGTTGCTCTATTAAGGTTCTGATCCTCAAACCCCTCTAGTTTTGCAATTTGCTATCTAGAGTTTATATGATCTGTTGTGCCAGACACACTGCTGCTTTCTTGAAGGACAAATCTCTCTCTCTCTCTCTTTCTCTCTCTCTCGTCTTCTCTTTTCCTTTCTTTCTTTCTTTCTTTCTTTCTTTCTTTCTTTCTTTCTTCCTTCCTTCCTTCCTTCCTTCCTTCTTTCCTTCCTTCCTTCCTTCCTTCCTTCCTTCCTTCCTTCCTTCCTTCCTTCCTTCCTTCTTTCCTTCCTTCTTTCCTTCCTTCCTTCCTTCTTCACTCTCCTTCCTCCTTTCTTGCTTCCTCCCTATCCTTCCTTCCTTCCTTTCTTCCTTCCTTCCTTCCTCCCTCCCTCTCCTTCCTCCCTCCCTCTCCTTCCTTCCTTCCTCCCTCTCCTTCCTTCTTTCCTTCCTTCCTTCCTTCCATCTCTCTTTGTCTCTGTCTCTTTCTTTCATCCATCCAGTACATATTTCCTAAGAGTCTGCTTATTGTTAAGTACTGTGTTGCGTGTTATGGGGCACACAAAAATAAGCTGGCATCTAAGCACAAGTTTCTGCCAGACTGGCCTCTGTGTTTTCACATGTTTGGGGAGCAAAGAGAGTGGGGGAGTGAGATTCATGTGGAATGAGTAAATGATCTGGAAATCATAAATAAAAAGCAGGCATAAATCTCATTTGAGATCTAAAGTAAAGTCAGTTCTTGTAACCATCCATTTCTGATAAGAAATGCTACATATTGGTACAAAAGCCAAAGGCACTCTTCATTGGTACCATAGGTATCTCTCTCCCTTTGAACAGTGAGTTTATCCCAAAGATATTTTTACATTCCTGGATGACTGCAATTCCACTCCCCCTCCTCACTCCCTCTGTCTGGCAGAAAATACCTTCTGATGACACTATAACCAGCGCAGACTAGATTCTGATCTTTTTCATATATGTTTTAACTTTTTGTGTTCACTTGACTCGGTGACCCTCCAGTATTGTCCAGAGCTGCATTAGCCAGGCCCAGCCTGAACAGACAGAAATTCCTTTCATTCATCAACAGATAAGGAGTTTTGACAAGCTTCCCTGGGGAGCAAAGGGAGAAAATAACACATGAAAAGATTACCCTGTAATACTGCAAAGCACAAAGAGAAGGAGCCAAAGGCAGACCAAGGGAAGCTTTAAGGCCGCCTGGGCAGACAGGGAGTCTGCTATCAGAATTAAAGGCGATAGAGTCCAGAACCCCCTTCTCTTTCTCTACCTGCTTCTTTTCAATGTCACTATCAACTCACACACTGATACAAACCAGGCCCAGAGAAGGATTCCAGTAACTCTTCAGGACCACCAGGGCAAAAACAAAAACATTCAGGGCTTGACACTTACCCAAGGCAGCTTGCCAAGCTTATCACATGTGAAAAAGGCTTCTTGGGGTGAATTATCATCCTCATGTTCACAAGACCTGGGTGTTAAGTCTCCAAAGAGGCCAGGGCATTTTCCATCCAAAGTAGCTTGGAAGGCTTGCTTTGAATGGGAGCACAAGGGAATACCACTTTTCTATTAACTGCCAAGAAGTAAAACTATACAATTTTACAGAAAGTAATTCCAGAGGGCAACTTTTACATTCCTTTGTCTTATTTTAGCTCGTAACTTCAAACATTCCAGATTTATAAAGGGATTTCATTATTCTTTAAATAAAGCTTTTCAAAAAATTTAAAAAAAAAACCAAGATATATTTCTTTTTGTTGTTGTTTCTAACTTCTAAATATTGTAAGATACTTCTATTTCAAGAGATTCGACAATTTTTTTTTGTAGTACTAACTATGGGCAAGGCACTGAGCTAGGAATTATGAGATATAAAAATGAATGAGACATTCCCTGTTCTCAAGGAAATTGCCATGTAGAAGTACAATACGACATACTATCACACAAAGTAGAGAACGAGGAGTCCATAAGTATGGTACAAAGTAGTATGAGGAATGGCAGCACAGAGAGATTACTTCTAGTTGGGGATATTGGTAAAGGCTTCATGAAAGAAGAGTCCCTCAAACTTGGTTTTGAAGAATGTAAAAGATATTTAAAAAATGGAAATAGGTGGAATACATTCTGGGCATCAAAGACTTTAGCAGGAAAGTCAAGGTGATAGAAAGGGGTTGTCCAGGACTGGGTGAGTAAGCACTTTGGTGGGAGTGTCTTGGAAATGAGGATAGTTTGAGATAAGACTGGAAAGGTGGTTAACAAGCATTAATTAGGTGTTTACTATCTGTCAGGCACTAGCTATGCCCTAGGGATAAAAAGAAGGGCAAAAACATGAGTCCCTGGCCTAAAGGAGTTCACAATATAAAGGTGGAGACAATAACCAATACCTAAGATATTTATACAAGGTAAATTTCAGGTAATCTCAAAGGGAAGGCACTGGCAATATAAGGGGCTAGGATAAGCTTTTTACAGAAGTGGGATTTTGATCTGAATCTTGAGGAAAGCCAGGAGTAGGTGAGAAGGGATAACATTTATAGCATATGAGACACTCCTAGAAAGGCACAGATTTTACAAGACTGAGTATTTTATTTAAGGGAGTGCTGTGTTGCTGAATTCATACAGCATGCAGAGGGAACTCATGTGTAAGAAGACTGGAAAGATGGGAAGTGGCCAGCTTATGAAGAGCTTTAAAAGCCAAATGGAGATGGAACTAAGTTATAGAGAGCCTTGGAGGCCACGATAGCATGTTTAAATTTTATACAATAGTTAATGGGATGCTATTGAAGATTATTGAGCAAAGGAATGACCTGATTATAGCTGCTTATTAGGAAAATTTCTTTGGCAGCCTTGTGCAGGATAGTTTGGAATAGTAGGAAACTGGATGAATTAGGAGACTATTACAATAATCTTGGGGATGGGGACAAGGAAGTGTTTAAAGAAATGAGTTGGAAGGAGCAAATTATTAAGTAAGTCATTGCAAAAATACAATGTGCTAGGATTAGCAAAGCATTGAATGTATGGGTGAGAGAGAGAAAGGCTGAGGTTTTAGAACTGGGTAACTTGCAGAATGGTAGTACCTTTAACAAAAATTTAGAAGTTAGGAGGATGGACAAATTTTGAGGAAGATGTAACATTTGCACATAAAAAAGCACTGAATAAATGTATGTTGAGTTACATTTTAGGGCGTTGGATACATTCTTTAATGTACTATACTTGAAGTACCAGCAGTACTTGCAGTTTCTAAGTGGAGATGCCCACAAGCAGTTGAGCATTTGGTCCTATAGCTCAGGGGTTTGAGTGCAGATCTGAAGTTAATCTGTAGAGAGTTGAGTTCTATCAGTGGACTGAAGGAGATATCCAAGGGAGAAAGTAAATACAGAGATAAAAGAGGATATATGGGCAAAGCTTTGGGGAAAAGACTATATCTTATTATGGGGAAAAGGAAGACCAATTGCTAAAGAAAATAGAATCCATTAAAGTTTTGATTTAGTTTTTGAGAAGAGCTTGGGTAAGTCATTTAACATCAGTAAGACTCAGTTTCTGCTATAAAATGAGGAATAGAGCTGAACTCTAAAGTCTCACCCAACTTGAAATCTCTCTTACATGCCCATGACCTATGATCCAATCATAAGACTATACTTGGGGTAAAAAAATCTACTTTCCAAGTAAAATGGGGCAGAAACATGCCTTTCTAAAATGGTCTGGGAGTTTTAGCAAGATACAGGGTCAATGTGTTTCAACATGGAAGCCAAGTCAGTTAATATTTGATTTAATATTACCTTAAAATAATCACAAGAGGTGATAGTCCTCTTGTACTCTGCACTAGTCAGACTACAACTAGAATATCATATTCAGCTCTTGGTGACACATTTTAGAAAGACATTATCAACCTAGAATGCATAGGAAGGTAAGTGACCAAGATGGTGACTCCCCTAGAAGGAAGACCATGTGAGGATCATTGGAAGATACTGGTAATACTTATCATAGAGAAGAAAAGACTCAGGGAAAGGGGTGGGGTAGGAATGAGAGCTACAACTGAATATTTGAAGGGGTATTACATATGAGAGGGATCTAACTTGTTCTTTTCAGATACCAAGGGAAGAACCACACAAAAATTGTTGAGAGGTAGATTTTGGCTCAATATGAGAGGAATGGTTATGCTCAATGATTACAAGTATCCAAGAGAGGAACTGGCTGCCTTTGAAGGAAGACTTCTTCCCTGACGGCAAAGGATAGAAATAGTAGAGAGGATTCTTTTGACTGTATGGTGTAGATGAGATAGTTTTAGAGGTCCCTTCCAACTTTAGGGTTTGGAGATGAAAATATGCTGATCAGTCAACACCCTTAGAACCATACTAGTCATCCTTCATCTGTTAATGAATCTTAGTTCCTTTATCATCATCTATCAATTTTATTTTCAAGATTTTCCAAATTTGTCATGTTCCAAGTAACATTTGAACTCAGAAATGACTATAACTCTCTCCTGAATAACTTTCCAGTTGTAAATGTAAAGATTATTCATGATACAAACCAATTTTTTTCAGCAGAAACTCTACAGAACTAATTTGCATTCCATTTTTATAGTCTACCAAGACAGCTACATGATGTTTCATTTACTTGACTTATACATAATTATTATACATTTTCACATCTCTCCCTCATCTCCTAAGAGAGGAGATGACAGTTGTAGAATTTCAGTCTATTGTCATTGAACTTTGTTAGCTGACTCCCAAGCATCACCTGGCATGGTTAGGAACCCAGAAAATGGCAATGCATCCTTACCCTCATCTTTGCCTTGGCTGGAATATTATGTGAAGACTTATCTATAAATAGCAGACTCTCTCTCTCTCTCTCTCTCTCTCTCTCTCTCTCTCTCTCTCTCTCTCTCTTTCTCTCGTGTGTGTGTGTGTGTGTGTGTGTGTGTTGGAGACACAGAAGGAGACTGGAAACTTTGCCTTTACAGTTTAATGTCATCTGAAAACTTAATTAGCAAGTCTTTTCTCCCATTACCTAAGTCACTGATAAAAGTGTTAAACAGCAGTGGAACCAGGAACAATTACCAGGAACAATTAAAATCAGAAAACCTTGAGTTTTTTTTTTTAAGTCATTTTCTGCCTTCCTCCCACCACTTTTATTTTTTTTTTCAATTTCAGTAGATGTCTGTCCTTGCTGCCTGAGGGTGTCATTCAATAAAGTTCAAAGTGGCCTTTATATAGCTTTCATGCTTGGAGAACAAGTGATTTGTTCAGGGATAATGATCTAGGGACTAGAGTAACCAAATAAAACAGTCTTCATATTTGCAAACAATCTGGATACATACCAGGACCCTGCCCTTTACCTTGCATTTAATAGATTGCCAGTCTAAGCAGAGCTTGAAACATTATTTTTTATCTCATCAGAGTGACTGTTCTCAGAAAAAAGTGGGTGCACTATTTATCTGTAAAGTTTGTTCCTGCTCAAGGCAGAAGGAATATTTGAAGTCTGCATTTTGCTCGTGCCTACTTTCAGCGGATGCGGGAGCTCAAACTTTCCGCTCTCGTTGTAGCTTAGACAGCATGACATTGACAGCAACATTGCAAGAGTGATGGGCTTCCTCTGGGCACATAAGATCCTGAAAGCTTGAATTCAGAGATGTTTGATGGTAACAGAAGTAAGGCAATTTTGTCAGGCAGATGTTGCCCAAGTGTTTTAAAAGTCCATATCTCTGAATAGGGCTAAACAAGGAGAAACTGATTTTAAAATTACAACAACAAATCTGAAAGGATTATTCAGAGACAGTGTGGCAAAGTGGATAGAGAGTCAGCCTCAAAGCCAAGGAAGAGCTTGGCTCTTAGTCCTATCTTTGACACATATTGATTATGTGGCTCTGGGTAGGTCATACCACTTTTTGGTTCTCTAGGTAACTCTTTAAGATTACATGCTGCAAGGAAGGAGGGATGAATAAAGGAAGGAAAGAAGAAAAGAAGGAAGTAAGGAAGAAGAGAAAAAAGAAATAAGGAAAGAAAGCAGGAAGCAAGCAGGAGGGAAGAGGGAAGGAGGAAAGAAAGAAGAGAGGGAAGAAGAAAGGCAGAGAGGGAAGAAGAGAGGAAGGAATGAATGGAAGGAATTAAGGAAGGGAAGAAAGGAAAGAAACAAGAAAATGAGGACACAAACATTTATTAAATACCTCCTATGTCCCAGGCATTATACCAAGTGCTTTAAAAATGTTATTTCATTTGATTCTTGCAACAACACTGGGAAGAAGGGCTATTATTATCCTTATTTTGCCGACAAGGAAACTGAGGCAGATAGAGGTTGAATGACTTAACCAGGGTCATATAGCTAGTAAAGTTACCAATCTGTATTGGTACTAGAAGTTTCTTCATTCAAGAATGACCTATACTAGTAAAATCTCAGGGCCAGTTCACATCCCTAGTTTAAAAGAGCACCAGGTCAGACACAAGAAAGAACATTTTGATACTCAGGAAGATTAACCACCAAAAAAATATTTCTAAGGGAGATGTTGGATATTTGTGATCCCTAAAAATAGGATAGCCTGCCTTCTTCTTTTGTTACTTATTTACCTGGAGGCAAAGAGCTGACCTTTATGATCTTTTTAGGTAACTCTAAGGATTCTGAATAATAAATCTAAATGGTTTATTTCATAAAGAGAAGAGAAAGTAGAATACTATTAGCTAGAGCTTCAGAGGAGTGGTAGGGCAGAAGAGAATCCCAGGCAGAAGGGCTACAGAATAAGCAATTTATTTCAATTAGAAAAGCTACACTTGAAAGAATGTAGGTATGCCCTTTTTTTTTTTTTTCTTTCTTCCAACTACCACACCTGAAAATGCTTGTATTCTATTGACGTAGCCTTTCAGATACTAGGGTCACCTCTAAACCACAATATGGAGTCAGAGCAGACATCATTGGATCTCACAAAGATTAAGGGGAGAAAAAGCGACCTTTTGCAGCAGAAAATGGTTGAATAGATAACAGTAAATGTCTGTGATACATCCAGTGCACACAGGGCCAACCCTTCAAAGAAATTAGTGATAGATCATCTCAATGGTTGACCTTTCTTCCTGCTAGCGCAAGATAATTTCCTATATCATATTCTTAAGTGTTTAATCTTGCCTATTTTTGAGTGGTTTGAAGGCATTTAGTTTCTACCACATCCCGGGAACAATTCTATTCCATAGGCAAGGGAGATTGCTGCCAGTAAGTTCCTTTTCTTGAAATTTACTATTTCTGTGTATTATTTTCTCAACACTTATACTGTTATGATACCATAAATAAGTGCAGTCATGGTGTAGTGATCATGCTTAATATTCATAATTAGCTTCTAAACAGCTCCTTAGTTTTCCCAAAAACATTGGTTAGAGTGTAGGCATTTATCCTTCCTTCTACAATAACCCAGGCAATTCACTTTGACAGTAGACATTTCTTAAGTGTAATGTACACAATGCACTCTGCTAGGCTCCAAACCATAGCTGGCTTTTGAACCTGTTTGCGTATTCCCTCTCATTTTTAGCTCTGAAAATTCTATAGCAAATGCTCACGAAAAAGAACGCCCACTATTTCAGTATACATTTGTTTTTGTAAACACGACTTTGGAGAGCTTTTATTATTGTTGTTAATAGCATTTATCCAGGTATTAAAGTTTTATCAAGTGTTTTATGTATAGTATTTCATTTGGTGGTTATATGATAACCAAAGGGCAAAGTTTCTTTACCTTTTCTGCCCTCCTTTGGCAGTCTGTTGAAGTCTATAAACCTCTTTTTAGAATTATGTTTTTAAATAATTGAAGGTAATTTGCTAAATTTTCCATGAGAGGTTAGAGAAAGTAAACGTTTTTTTTTTCCCAGATCAAGAATTGAACCCCTGAAATCTATCCAGAGAGACCAGGTTAAGAGCCCCCACCCCAGAAAGCAAGCTCTTTGTAGTGGCAATTCAATTCAACAAACTTTGATTGAGCCCATAACATGCATAAGGTGCTTAGCCAAGAACCAGAGAGACAAAGAGGAAATTAAACCAGCTCCTGTCGTCAAAAAGTTGATGTTCCCCTGTGAAACACATGTACAGAGAGAAGTAAATTGTAGGATAATTAGAGGAGGAAGATAGTAGTAATAACTGAGAGGGGATGAGAGACCAAGAAAAGCTTCACAAAGTAGCACCTGAGCTGAGCTGAGTCTTGATGGAGGCTGGGGTTTTGTTTGTTTTTAAGGACCAGAAAATGAAGAGGGAGTGCGTTCAGGGCATGGGAATCGAGGGCAGCCTATTCAAAGGTATTCCATCTCTCAACATTATGTTAGAGGAATAGTTTATAGACCAATTTGGCAGGAATATAATAGAATAGATGAAAGGAACTGTTAGGAAAAAAGTTCTGAAAACTTAGGCTCTTAATGCAAAAAAGGGTATTTTGGGATGTGGCCAATGTGGGAATTTGTTTTGCTTGACTATGCTTATATAATACAGGGATCCTCCCTCCCTGCCACCGTCCCTTCCTTCTCTCCCTCCCTCCTCTCTATCTCCCTTCCTTCCTTCCTTTTTTCCTTCCTTCCTTCCTTCTTTCCTTCCTTCCTTCCTTCCTTCCTTCCTTCCTTCCTTCCTTCCTTCCTTCCTTCCTTCCTTCTTTCCTTCCTTCTTTCCTTCCTTCCTTCCTTCCTTCCTTC
>CM053587.1:237071635-237094017 GCA_028646515.1 Pseudochirops corinnae | reverse complement strand
TGTCCCTGAAAAACCCCTATCAGTGGTTCTCAACCTTCCTAATGCTGTGACCCTTTAATACAGTTCCTCATGTTGTGGTGACCCTCAACCATAAAATTATTTTCGTTGCTACTTCATAACTGCAATTGTGCTACTGTTATGAATCATAATAAATACCTGATATGCAAGGATGTATTTTCATTGTTACAAATTGAACATAACTCACAGGTTGAGAACCACTGCCCTAGATCATTACTTAGATGAATTGCTATCCAACTATGCCTCTACCATCTTGTACTTGTAAACTTACTTTTTTAAATCTGAGAATAAAACTTTAAAATTGTCTCATTACATTTCATAGTATTTGGTTTGACCAGGGGTCTAATTTGTTGAGATCTTTTCTTTTCTTTTTTTTTTTTAGTAGACTTGTTTATTTACTTTTAGTTTACAAGATTCAGTTCCACAATCCCTTGGGTTTCAAATTTTCTCCCCTCCCTCTCCCCCCATCCCCATGGCAGCATGCAATCAAGTACAGGATCTGCAAATACTTTCACATTGTACAATAGTCTGGTTGTATAGAAGGGTTGTAACCAATGGAGTGAACAATCAGAAAAAGAAAGAAAACCAAACATGAAAAATAATGATAGCATGTAGATTACCTTAGTCTGTTGAGATCTTTTCTAATCCTGACTCTGAGTTGGTCCACACTGTGCCTTGATAAGCTAGCAAAGACAGGAAATGGTCAGAGATCTTAAGCCATGGCCAAATAATCAAGGCTGGGAAAATCACAAACCCAAACCCTAAATCCAAGCAGATTCCAAGCCCATCTCACATACTATGATGTCTGGGTTCACTGTTCTTCCAGTTTCTTCCTCTTAGTCTGATGAATGAAGCATCATAGAGGTTCTCTTTTACTGACTTGAAGGGGAGAAGTCATTCAAAGAGAGCGTCAAACTCATTAACTTTTTTTTAAAGAACTCCTGGGTCCAAACCAACTCCCCTTCTGGGGGCTTTAAGGATTCAAAACATAATGGGCTCATAGCTACTTGGTAAGTAGATGTTTTAATATTTTCTGGTCATAATGGGGACTTTTTTTTGGGTGGAGCTTCTTGATTCTAAGAATATATCCTATGTGTCAGGAGGAGCTACTAATCTTGAGTCTATGGACCCTGAAGTATTCTCTGGATAAATTTAAGAGGGTCCATGAACTTAGATGGGAAAATAATTATACTTTCATTTCCATTAATCTCTAACTGAAATTTAGCATTTCCTTCATTTGTGATTTTAAAAAATAATAACATTTTTCTAGGATGGGGTCTACATTTAGTCAGTCAATAAGCACTTATTAAATACCTACTATGTGCTAAGTACTGTGCTAATTGTTGGGCTTTACCAAACTGCCAAAGAGGTTCATGATACATTAAAAAAAAAAAAAAAGATTAAGAATGTCTTCTTTTTGTGGTTTTTAACCAGATGAGTCTACTTCAGACAGATAATATAATTCTGCTGGGATCACATGACTAATACTCATAGAAATACATCCTGGTCAAAAACAGAATCTGTTGGTATTTTACCAGTAATGTTCCAGAGCTAATTTTGCTTGAATAAATCCACAAACCCAAACACTTCTTATTAATATCTGATATGTATATAGCACTTTCCTAACCTCGTCTGATGATGGTAACAACCCTGTGAGGTAGGTGATATTTTTATCCCCATCTTTCCATTAAGGAAAATGAGGCAGGCAGAGGTTAAAAGACTTTCTCATTGTCATATAGCTATGAAGCTCCCAAGACCACATTTGAACTCAGGTCTTACTGACTCCAGGCCCAGTGCTTTATCTGCTGTACCACCTACCTGCCTCTCTCTCCTTGATGATGAATGAATCAACACCACCCCAAAGAGAGAGGTAGAACTGAAGGGAAGAATATCACTCACCCTCTAGTAAACATAAGAAACTCAGTAGTTACTCAGCCCTTACTCCCCAGTTGGGCACGCATAAACCAATAGGGAGGGCAGGAGTCTCCTCTTAGTGTCTATCAGCCCCTCGTTTTGACATCCTCCTATTGCTGCAAAATACATTGTGGTAACAATCCTGTGAGGATTAGGTCAGGTAGGTTTGGACCTACCTGAGATTTCTTACTAAACTATGGTCAAGAGAATTAATGATTTAATGAATAAATGATCCCTGTAATATTTAGTGGAGTCTGACATTAAAGGGTTTCAATGACAACTTCATGAAGTAAGCATGAGCATAATTGTCAGTTAACTTTTTTTTTTTTTTGCAAACCCATAAAAGAGTCAAAGTTAGTGTTCAGTACTCAGTCTTTTCCTTCCTTAAGGTACAATTTTACTTGGTACCTTCTTGTATACTGAAGTCACCCTTCCCCCAATCAGACTTGTATTTGGAGATGGGAAATAAACTACAGAATAAATTCTTTTTTCTCACTCTCTTTATTATAGAAATTTTCTTAAATGATTTCCTTTCATTCTCTTGTTCCCTCTTTCATGGACTCAAGAACATATTTCTTTCTATCTTCTGGTACCTGGTGATACTTTCCATACCTGATGATCCTTCCTATTATAGTCTAGAGTTCCCATAGAGACTATTTCTCAGCATTGCAAAAATCTAATAAACTAATTTGCATTGAGATGCTAATAATAATAAAGATGCTTAATGTACTATGTTTACCTTCATTTCAATTGTGGAAATGCCTGAAACCAAAAGAATGAATTTTGGTAGTAAAACTTCAGATAGAACCAATAGAAGCCTGATGGAGGAAATATCTGACATTTTGAAGCAACTCTTTGAATTAGACCTAGATACAGAGAGTTAGACATATAGAAAGTCAGGCAAACAGATGAGAGAGAGAGAGAGAGAGAGAGAGAGAGAGAGAGAGAGAGAGAGAAAGAGAGAAAGAGAGATGGATAGATGACAGATGGATGTATATATATATATATATACATATAGAGAGACATAGATATATAGATAGGCAGGCAGATAGAGAGATGACTAGATCAATAGCTACACAGATAGGAATAGAAATATGTCTTGATATCACATCTGATGTTTTACTAAACTCTATTCTCATTTTCTTATCATTTATTTGTTAGAAGAATGCATATTCAATTGTTTTTCTTAAATCCATAAAGAAATAGTTATATTTCTGTCTGTCTCTCTTTTCCAGAAAGTTGCCATCACCTATGAAACTTTAATAGCCATAATTATACTAATATTACCTATCCATCTATGTCTACGCAATCCATATTTGTATCTATATCTGTATCTAGTTCAAATTATTATATTTATTCTGTAGAGGGAGACCTAAGGCACACAGGAATTAAGGAACAGTCCCAATGCAACTCAAGATGGGGGAATACGAGAATAGCTCTGTTAGAGCTGGAGAAGAGGAAGAGAGGGAAGGCAAAAGCAACTAAAAATGAGCCTTCTTCTATCTTGTTATTGTGTCCTTTTGACTACCCTGCTCTTGCCAGTGGGAAATAATGTCTACCAGGAGGAGCAATCATTGTCTTTGACTTCTCAATGAAGAGTAATTCATGCAATACTGGAAAATCCATGTGGTTCTTTGGGATCCCATTCATTATGTGGCCCAAATGGTTAAGATATATTAATAATGAGAGACCATTCACACTCAGGGAATTTTCGAATTGTGAAGTTCCTTGCACAGTATCTCTGCCTTCTTCTGTTAGAACACCCATAATCAATGGCACCAAAAAAAGCAAGAGGTTTCAATTATTTCCATATATTTTTATTTCCCTCCAAATATCGATGCCACATCAACTGTTAATCTGAAAAACCTCATTTAATGTCAGCTTGCTCACAGTTATGAAAATTCAGGTAATGTATTCCTGTTACTAATTGTATTTGAGAAAGTGTTATTAATTTCATATATCAAGTTCGTAGTGGCCATCTGTTCCCTCCGAACTGCTGCGTCTCCCTCCATCTGCCCTGTTTTTCTTCTGCTAATCGGGTGGCAAGGGCTCAGATGATCGGGAAGTTTCACTCTGACTTTTGATTTGTCACTCATCATCAAGCCAGCTGTGCATTTTTAACAGACTCTTCCAACGGGTGGTGTTGAATTTAAATCTGTCTGATTTTTTTTTTAAATAAAACTTTTGTCAAAAAAAAAAAAAGGCGGGGGGGGAGCCAGATTGTATTTTCTACACTGTAAAATGTGCTCTGCTGCCACTAATTTGGCTGCATCTGCACTCTCATGAATATAGATGAAGGTACATGTCCAGGATATTATTAGGGACTGTAGAGAGCAAAGAAGAATTTTAAGTGTGGCAAGATACCATTGGTTTAGAATTCTGAAAACACCAGGACAGGATGATAGGAAACTCTTGACATTTGTAAAACATTAAATTGGCAATACATTGTTAAATTCTAACCACAAATGATATGTTTGTCAATATTGGGGGGGGGGATACTTAGGAAGTCAGCATTACATTCATAAACAGCTTCCCTTCTCAAAGTTCTTGATTTTCATTCCTTTAAATCATGGATTATAAACATTCTGAAGAGTGATTTGTAGGAGTTAATTTATCAAAGCTATGAAATGTGCAAATGCTCCTCTCAGGTGGAAACCAGTCAGAAACTGGACTTTGTGAGCAACTTCGACTAACTTTCTGGGACAAGATGTTAGGAATGCAGATGTATTTCTAGTTTTGAAGATGACGTTATTGATCTAGCCTTTTATGGTTCTTTATGAATCAAAAGCAATAAAAAGGTGAAAGAAATGTCATTTGTTTTTCTTGTACATTGTTTTTTTTCAAAGTTGTACATACCTTGTTAAATTCATAATGTACTCTTAGTACCATGGAGTCCCTTAAACAGTTTCATTTTGATCTAGTGTAAAATATTATTATATTTTATTCATTCATGTGCCACTGTGATACTTCAAGGTGACATGAAGGTGAACTTGGATTATTCCAGTAAAATGTAAATTTTTACAGAACCTACTAACCTGAAAGGCCTTCCAGGATGTTGGCCCAGCAACAAGACTATGTGTTTGTTATTCAGAGAACATTGGAGTTAAGTTCAGAGAAGCAATAGATAACACGACCTAGAAGGTCCTTTAAATCACTAAAGCCATCTGATGATGCTATGATCATATTAAGCTATAGAGGGATTGTGATTTTTATCAATGGAGGAATACTCATTAGATGAAATTACAGACCTTATGAAGTATATTTAAAATCTAATGTAATACTATTGTAGCCATTACTCAGAAGACAAAAACTGTTGACTAGAAGTTTCACAAAGCTTTTCAAAATCTAAAATTTTGAATTTCATCAGCTCTGGGGGTGGGGGGGTACCATAGTATCTATCAATTACCTGATTATGTATTCGTCTTCAGATTTTTGAAGGAAAAAAATTCAATGCAATCATTTTTTAATCTCTCAAAAATACTACTTTTCCATTAAAAAATTATATTATTCTTGCTTTCTAAAAGGAAATGGGAGGGGGGAGGAGAATTCCAAAAATGTTTTTTTTTTAGTTCCTGAAATTTATATAATATAATAATTTTTCATTTCTTAAAGTTGGCAACATTTCATGGTACAATGAGTCAGTATCATTTGTCCATATTTCCACAAAGCAATTTAAGAAATGAAAACAAGTTTGATCCAATTTTTTTTTCTTTTTTCCAAAGGCCAATTCAATATGGGGAGTCAAAGGGCCCCATATCTCTCAACAACCAGCAGGAACACACCCATCAGCATTTAGTTTCTCTGAAATACTTCATACTTTCTTCCTTTTTTTTTAAAAAAGAATACTACATGAAAGTAGAATCCTTATATTTGTCTCAACTTCTCTTTAACTGTCAAGTTTTAATGGTACCATAGCCAATTACTAACAAGGAGGCAAAAAAAGATGAAAAAAAAATCATGAAACAAGAAAATAAATATTGCAGACAGTAACAAAAAAACTACGAGTATGTACCAATATCATTTCCTCATCTATCCTTTCCTGTAAGACCCAGAGGTCATAGGATGATAGGGTCATAAAATCAGAGATTCTGAGGTCGTCTGGTCCAAACCTTTAATTTTACAGACATTGAAGTTGAAACCCAAATAATGTTAAAATGATTTGCTAGAGATCACACACAGGTAGTAAATGATAAAACTGAGATTTAAATCCAGGTCCTCTGATTTGAAGTCCAGTATTCTTTTCCCTAGTTGTTATTATTCAATTGTTTTAGTCACGTCTCACCCTTTTTGACCCTATTTGGGGTTTTCTTGGAAGAGATAGTAGAGTGGTTTGCCATTTCCTTCTCCAGCTCATTTTACAGTTGAGGAAACTGAGGCAAATAGGGTTAAGTGACTTGCCCAGGGTCTCACAGCTAGTAAGTGTCTGAGGCCAGATTTGAACTCAGGAAGATGAATCTTCCCGACTTCAGACCTGACACTCTATCCTCTGTGCCACACAGCTGCCTTTTATGTATAGTGATCATCAAATACTATCCATCCTGCTGAACTATGTGATTAAAATTATGGATAATAATAAAGAATTAGCAGAAGTGCTAAGTCCTACTCTAATGACTCACTGGCATAGAGGTGACAATAGGTTGCCCAAGGACCAACCCAGATACGTTTCCTGAATAGCCACAAAAAGTTGATATTTTTTAATCAGAGCAACTCTCAAAGGCAGTCTACTAAATTATTGTCTGTATCTACATTCTACAGTGGTGTAGAGTCCCCACATTGACAGAACATACATGGTACTCTAGGGTTTATTGATATTTTTCACACAACAATCCTGTGAGATGTGTAGCTTGAGTATTATTACCCCAGTTTATAGTTGAGAAAACTGAAGAACAGATAGATTAAAATTCAATAGCCTTCTAAATGGTCCCTGTGCCCCCAGTCTCTCCCTCATCACAACCCAGTCTTTACTCAGTTGCAAAAGTAATTTTCACGAAGTGCAGGACAGAGCATTTTGCACACACACACACACACACACACACACACACACACACACACACACACACACTCTTAGGCAACTAGGTGGTACGCTGGATAGTTAGGTCTTGAATCAGAAAGCTTTAAGATCAAATCTGGTCTCCCACACTTATTAGCTATGTAACTCTAGGTAACTCATTTAACTGCTATCTGCCTCAATTGCCTTAATTGTGAAATGGGGATAATAATAACCCCTACCTTCTAGGGTTGTTGTAAGGAAGACATCACATTCATAAATTGCTTAGCACAGGCCCTGGGCATATATAGTAGGTATCAAAAAATGCTTCTTTCCTTTCTTCCCTCATAAAACCATGGTGTCTTCCTATTACCTCTAGTATCAAATATAAAATCCTTGTCATTTAAAATCCATCACAGCCTGGTCTCTTCCTACCTTTCCAGCCTCTACTCTTTACTCATCTCCACACACTAAAATCCAACCGTACTGATATACTCCCTGTTCTCCACGCAGGATACATGACATTCTCTGACTCTGTGACTCTGTGTTGGCCATTTCCCATATCTAAAATGCTCCTCTGCTCCCACCTCTGCCTTCTGGCTTCCTTCTCTAACTTCCTTCAAGACTCAACTCAAATCCCATCATTTGCCAGATACATTTAACCACCTCCCTCCCCCCACCCAACTCAGTGTTTTCCTTCTCAGAATACCTCCATTTTATTCTGCATCTGTACTTTACATGTGCATAGTTCTTTACATGCTGTCTCTCTCATTAAAATGTAAGCTGTATGGTTTTGCCTTTCTTAGTTTTCCCAACTCTTAACATAGGGCCTGACACATCAAAAGTGCTTAATAGATGCTTCCTAATAAACTAATCCAATGGCTCTAAACAGTCATATTGCCTGATGTCTATTTCTATATCTACTCTTTATCTCTCTCTATAAAATATATATCTATACCTATCTGTATCTATATCTACCTGCATATATGTATATGTGTGTTCAGTCATTCTCAATTGTGTCTTTTTGTGACCCCATTTGGGGTTTTCTTGGCAAAGATATTGGAAGAGTTTGCCATTTCCTTCTCCAGCTCATTTCGCATATGCAAAAACTGAATTAAGCAAGGGTTAAGTGACTTACCCAGGGTCACATAGCTAGTAAGTGTCTGAAGCCAGGTTTGAACTCAGGGAGATGAATCTCCCTGACTCCAGTCCCAGGACTCTAGCCAACGTGTGTAGATAGATAGATGGTTAGACAGACACACATATATACATGTGTGCATATTATGTGTATGTCTATAGATAGACACACGTATGTATACTGTGTATATTGCACTATACATATGTGAGTGTACATATTTATATGTATATAGTGCTATATAGGTATATTTGTGTATGTATGTATGTATGTGTAACCATATCTATCTATCTATTCTATCTAAAATGCTACAAAGAAAGAGGAGTTTATGTGATTTCAACTTGAAAAGAATCTTACCAAGGTTATCTACTTCATCCTTCTCAGTGTTACAACTGGACAACTGAGGACCAGAGAACTGAAAGTCCTTTTCCACGGTCACACAGGGACAGTGTAGAAAAGTTAGAATTTGAATCCAGGTCCTCTAGAGCTCAAAGCCAACAAAGCTTGGTCTATTCTCTGAAAAGACAATTGGTCGCTGTTCCCCCTGAGGAGTTCTGAAAAAAGGAACCAGCGTATTATCCAAGAGCTAGGGAAGTGAGCGAGTTCTCTTTCATGTCTATCTATCCTTAGCCTGTTCTCTTTACAATATCTGTATCTGCTCCCCTCCATTCCCTGCATTAATGCTAATGAAAGCCCTTTGACATTAATGAGATTTGCCTGTGTACAAAGTGAGTGGAAGGAGACCCCAGAGCATAGATGTGCCTTGGTAAGAATGCTCACTGCTGCTTGCCTTTCTTTGGGAGAAAAATGAACCGTGTTCACTTATCCTATGACCTTGGAATAATGTTAATGATATTAACATTAGTGGAATATACATGCATACATTAAAAGAAGAATAAACCCTTGAACCCAGCCCCAGTTTGAAGGTGCATTACTGTTTCCTTTCCCTAGGTGGGTAATGAAGTAGATTCACTTCTCCCATGACACCAGGGCTGCCTGATATGTTGTTGTGTTACATGACGTGCTCTGGCATGACTAATGCATCCCAGCTGGTCTCAACAGCAGGAAAATGTGTGTGTGTGTGTGTGTGTGTGTGTGTGTTTTGGGGGTGGGGTGGAGAAAGAGAGAGACAGAGACATGGTCTGGGAGCTACGCATGCGCCCAGGGAAGAAAACAGCCCCCTGTGTTGTAGCGCTATGATACTACAACAACGACAACAACAACAATGACAACAACAACACTTTTTTAAAAGCCTGAGGAAATCCCAGGAGCTCCCTAAGATTTGAACATTATCAAGCTGTCAGTCTCTTGCCTTTACCTTTTGCAAAACTGTAGTCAGTGTCTGCTTGTTTACAGGCTGTGGGTTTGTAAACAACACATGGGCAAACCGTTAGCTATTGTTTAGAAAATGACAGTGGGGCCAATAATTTCTATTTCAGTGTTTAAGCCAAACCAGATGATGCTATGTTTTATTTAAAGCCATGCATGTACTGGGGAGGTTGGAATCTTGTACCTTCTGAGCACTCTCGTATTGTAGGGTGTTGCCATATGCTGCCCGCTTTCATGTTTTTAAAGAGATTGCCTACTGCCTAAAGGTAGCTTGTCTCAAGTTGATAAACCACGTCTTGCTCGAGGGCAGAAATGAAACCATTCATTTAAAGGGACAGCAGTGGGGCTGGTATAAAGGTGTTAATTCTGTTCAGTGTTCCTTAAGGATTTTTAAAGCTGCCATGTATTTCAGTGAGAGGAAAAGGAAGGGGGGAGGAGTGGAGGATGAAATGAAAAGTGTGGAGCTCCACAATAGGCCTGGTAATTGTATTTTGATATTAAGTAGGGGGAAAAAAAGAAACCAAATGATTACCCAGACAAAGGCCCATCTACCTTAAGGGCCCTTGGAAGCTCTTGAAATGAAGAACCTGAATTATAAATCAAACCTTTTCTATTTTAGAGCATCAATCTAAATGGGAAAGCTTTCCTGCTCTTGTATTTACCCCCTCATAAAGACAAAGACCTTGTGCTAACATTCGCTCTGAATTAGCCTTTCTGTATTTTCAAGAAAGTTGTCTTTTATTTCTCTCCTGGCTTTCCATTTACCTGTGGTGAGACTTGGGGGTTGGACTGCGGTCAGTATATAAAACATTTCGGCCCCAAGTTTCGCTTTCAGGGAGGAGAATGTGTTTATCGGATGTCCAGCTTAATGTAACTGGCACCTGGCTCTGAAATGACTTCCAATAGCTAAATGCAATTAGATAGTGGAGTTCTTGACCCTGCTGGAATGTGAAACTTTACTTAGTATAATGGAGACGTTGGGGAAAGGAACAGGATGGGAGTGGAGCTGGGGAGAAAGGCCCATTGATAGAAACTCAGTTTGCCAAGGATTTCATAAAGGATATGTCCATATTTCTATCTCTATCTATGTATCTATCAAATCTGTGTGTATATACGTGTGTGCATATATACATATATACATGTGTGTATATACATACTCACATAATATTCAGAACCTGATCCCACATCTCCTTTATCAAATCATGGTGCAGATACATATACACACATAATGAAGATATAGTAATCCGGCAGCAAAAATATGGTATATGTGTGAATAAAAAAGATATAATATGTATACATATACATATGCACACATAAATACCATCCTGTTTATTTCTATGTCTATATACATGTATTTATATATGTATATACATGTAAAATGTATAAACGCTCATAGATTACATCAGGAGTTCTTAACTTTTAGGGGTCTTGGATCCTTGTGGCAGTCTGGTGAGATCTATGGACCCCTTGTCAGAGTAATGTTTTTAAATAATGCATAAAACAAAACATGCCAGATTACAAAGGAAACCAATTATATTGAAATGCAATTACTATACAAATACACACATACGTACACATACATGCATGCATACATACATACATTTATACATTTATTTGGTAACTGCCTTTCACCATAATTGGTTTGCTTTATAATCCTGTCTGTTTTGTTTTTATGTATCACTTAAAAACATTATTCTGACAAGAAATGCATAGATCTTACCAGATTGCCATAAGGATCTATATGTATGTATGTATGTGTGTATGTATGTAATATGTATGTATATAATTGTAATAATGTATCATATATGTATATATTTGGTATATACATATATGTGTGTATATATTTGATAATTGTTTATAATATATCTGTGAAAGGTATGTATATATACATGTGTGTGAATGTATATATGTATGCATGTATGTAAGCTCATAGACTCCATCATTAAGGTTAAGAACATCTGCATTAGGTTAAGTTTTTAATTCCAGACCTCCTAACATATCTTTCATCTACTTTTGATAACCATATCAATTAGAGGACCAGGTGATTATCGATAAAGAGAAGTCTAAGTATTCACCCAGTACTTTGCTGGATTCCAAAATATTTCATGGCACAATTTCCAGTTCTATCTTCTTTGGCTCTGGTTAATGCAGTCTTCTTTGCAGTACCATTCCACGCAGCTAAGTAGTCACCCCAAATACCATTACAGCTTAATTTGTTTAATATTAGTATCCATGTTAAGCTAATAACTTTCCTTTAAAGGAAAAAAAAGTGGCAGTTTATAACAGGATTTCTTATCAGGTAATAACTATCTAGGTTGATTTTAAAAGCTCTTTCTTGTTGGCATAAGAAACAAAGCCCAACAATGACAGCAGATTAGGTTCCCCCTGAGGCCTACTTCAGACAGTTTGTGTCTTTGTGTTTGACTTTCTTCTTTTGTAAGATGTGATCAGTGGCCTGTATTTTGAAGCCTGTAGAGAAGAGATTAAGTTCTCTTCAGCTGGCTGTCCGAGGGTGTGGCTTTTTAACATTTTGGAGAGCAGATGGGGACAAACCAACAGGTGCACCCAGATCACTGCACCAAGCTTTCTACATCTGCTAGGCACACAAATAGTATACACTCCGCCACTTCCCCCACACCAGCTGGGTCCTTGACTATTACCAAGTATGGCAGCAGACAAGGTGGTGAGAGATGAGGGCTGGTGACCTTCAACTATTAACCTTCTGATGTTCTATTCTGAAAAGGATAAGCAGGGCAAGAATGCTTTGATCAGAATATTACATGATGAAAAAATGAATAGAGAGTACAAGGTGATTACCTCTCAGAGGAAGTGGCAGGCAGTTTTGCTTACAAATAAGTTTTATAGCATGTGACAGGTTCTCTCAACAGGCAAAGACATTTCCACTTTTAGCAGGGACTTTCTTCTGCCTCCATGGCTGAATGAGGCAAAGCCAGGACGAAAGAGAATTGTATGATGCAAAAGAACCTTGAGATGTCACTGAGGCCGTGGGCCTGCTATCTAGCAGAAATGCATTTAAGCCTCCCCAATTAGAACTGGTGCTATTCTGAGACCTCTGGTTTTAGTGTATAGAAAACTAAATGCTTGACATATAGGAAAAATATCATTTTCTTGAATCTATTTCAAAATACTTCTTTGGTGGTGGTGGTGGTAGTTTTAGATTAAAATGGGTTTTGAACTCCCTTTCTTATGTAATGGAACAGAAAATAGTATTTCCCTATCCTATATCACTAATAGTACTCCTTTACCCGTCATTAACCCTTCTTCCTGGACATTATGGTGTGGGTCTGCTGTCCCTACTACTAGGGAGGCTGAGACTGGTGGAGTTTTGAGCTGTAATAGGCTTAAAGTCAATTGGGTGTCTGCACTAAATTTGGCACTAATATGGGGAAGAGATCTGAGGACCACCAGCCTGACAAATTGACCCAAGACATAAGGACATCATATCAAAACTAGCCTTTTGTTCAGTTCTTTAACTAACTTTTTAAAAAGAAATGTGATCATAATACACTTGTTCTCTCATTTTTAGAAATCATAATAATAGCAGGCATTTATAGAATGCTTTAAGGATTGCAAATCACTTTATATAGATTATCTTATATGCATTTCATCTTCTCAACAACAAAGAGTTAAGTGCTATTACTATTATCTTTTTACAGGTGAGGAAATTGAAGCCAAAGAAGATTTGTTAAATGACTCAAGTTCACACTGTCTGAGGCAAGATTCAGATTCAGATGTCTTCCAAGGTCCACCCTCTCTACTTCCTATCTCTCTATTCAATTAACATTTATTGAGTACCTACTATGTGTGAGGTATTGTGCTAGATACTGTGGGAGATTCAAAGACAAATAATATAGCCCCTGCCTTCAGAGCTCATATGTAACCTTCCTATTTAAAATTGGAAGATCTAGTCCAATTCTCTCATTTTACAGAGGATGAAACGCATAGCTAATAAGGACCTAGTTAAGGCTTTGAGTTCAGATCCCCTGATTTCAAATTCAGTCTTTTGTCTACTATGCTAGGTTAAGGCCGAGAGAAAACAACTTTAATCATCTCAAGTACATTTAATTTGTTGTTATTGTTCAGTTGTTTTTCAGTCATGTCTGATTCTTTGTGATCCCATTTGGGGTTTTCTTGGCAAAGATACTAGAGTGGTTTGCCATTTCCTTCTCCAGATCATTTTACAAACGAGGTCACTAAGACCAAGGTGAAGTTACTTGCCCAGGGTTATACAGTCAGTAAGTGTCTGAGACTAGATTTGAACTCACAAAGATGCGTCTTCCTGACTCCTGCCCCAGTGCTCTGTCTCTTTTGACACCACCTATCTGTATATTAATACAACATATTATTTCATGTTTGGATATAAAAAGCAAAAGCAAAGAAGACTCGCTACAGCAAAAAGAGTGCTGGATTTAGAATGAAAGAACCTGGTTTTGAATTCCAGCTCTGCCACTCAGTACAAATGAGACCTTGGTCAGTCATTCAACTTCTCTGGTCACCATGTCCTCATCTTATATAGCCTGTGGACTGTGAATGATGCTTTGGAGATGAGAGTTTCAAGTACATGTTATCCCTAAGAACGCACGGTTTGGTGACATCACTGAATTTGACATTGGAGGCTCTGGGAAGATGAAGCTAGAAGAGTTCACCATGTGGGAAAATTCAGGAGTTAGAATGGAGATGAGTGAAACTGATAGGATGCCCTTTCCCAGCCTCACTCTTACTCCTGCTTACTTAGAAAGAGAAGAGAAAGAGATTAGGCTGCAACCTAAGTGGCCACTACTTGTTTATGATGATTATCTTCTAATTAACTTTGTAATCAATTGTGTATAATAATAGCTAGGATTGGAGACACTGGCACGGGACTGCCCAGCATGATGTGCCCACATCAAAGAAGTTGCTGTGCTCTATGAGTGAAGCAGAATTACAGTAGCTCAAAATGAATAAATAAATAAACAGACCAAACATGAAATGTGCAAATTTAGAGACATCTCCCCTCCAAATATTCATGTGGAATATTTGTGCCCAACCTGTGGTAGAGCCTTCTGAGCTTGTACTGATTTGATCAGCCACAGGGGGCACACTGTACTTTGACTGCAACATGGGGATGTCATTTTGGTCCTCTTTGAGAATGAAGGACAACAGCCAACCAATGCCAATTACCTTTAATTCCCTCCACTTCTCTCTCCTCCTTACATTGTCCTGTATGCTTCGTGTCTGGTTATAAACAAAACAGAGCAAAAACAATGGCTAAGAAATCCTTGTGTGGTGTGGATTAATACTGATATGAATAGAGATCTGGATAGAGGTCTGATTGTCTAAGGAGACATAGGAGAGACTTTCCTGTCTTTGGTGCAGGCTCAAGTACAGTGGGGAGAAGCAGAAGCTGATCCCATTTGGAAGTCCCATATTCAAGAGATATATATTAATATAGTACTATTAGGCAAGCACAATTTTGCATAATCAGGAAAGCTTATAAGCAGAGAGACATAAATTAATATACCTATACCTAGATCTCATATGAATATGCTCTTGAGACAGATGTGAGCCAGTCTCCAGAGGAACAGTGCCCCCTGAAGTGATTATATTTCCTGAACCAGGGCTGCCTCTCATACTTCTACAGTTAATTTAGCCCTTGCTTTTGTATCCATGGACATACTACACTTAGGGCACTCATCATACTAACTGTAGTGTGTGTATAAAGACTAGGTTGGGCTGGATTAGAGGAGTCAAACACTCAGTCAGACTACAGTATAATTGAAAAATATTTAGCAAAATAAAAAATTACAATAGAACATAAGTAATGTTAATTTATGGTTTATCAAGTCAATAAGTGACATTCAGGGATTCTTACACAATTTAGTTTCCCCACTTCTATTTGAGTTTGACACCACAGAGCTATGTGACCCAGGGTGGCTTCTCTCTCCAAAGCCACGGTCCTGGCATATGAGATCTGGGGTTTGGGGAATATATGCCTTTACTGTAGTCCAAAGTTTGGTAAGCACACAGCAGTTTTAGTATGTGCATACACACCGAGTAGAAATCACATAGGCACTTACCAAATGTGTTTCGATCTGACACTTTGCCTCTTTGGCTCAAAGTTTCTAAAAAACATAAAAAAAAAAAAAAAGAGGGCACAGTGGCACAGTGGCACAGTGAATAGAGCATCACCCTGGAGTCAGGAGAAGCTGAGTTCAAATTTGACCTCAGACACTTGACCTTCAACTGGCTGTGCCACCTTGGGCGAGTGACTTAATCCCAATTGGCCTGTCTTCCCCCCTCCAAAAAAAATTAAAATAAAAGAGAAAATGTTCATTTATGATTTATCAAGTCAATAAGTGACCTTTAGGGATCCTTATGCAGTTTAATTTCCTCACTTCTATTTGACTTTGACACCACTGGATTAGATGACCTAAGGTGGCTTCTCGCTCCAAAGCTAGGGTCCTTGGTTATGAGATCTGGGGTTTTGGGGATATATACCTTTACTATGGTCCAAAGTTTGGTAAGCACACAGCGGTATTAGTATGTGCATACAAACCGGGTATAAAGCACTTAGTAGGCACTTCCAAAATGTGTTTTGATCTAACACTTTGCCTCTTTGGGTCAGAGTTTCTAAAAAGCATATAAATCCCTTACTCTGGGCCACATCAAGGCTTTGCTTCTGAGTTGCAAGTTATGTACGCTAGATTTGTTTCTGCTGGTGGCTTATCTTGCTGCCTGATTGTTTTTTTTTTTTTTCCAAGTATAGTGGAATGGAAAACTCAGATGCTCTTGACTAAAACTAAATAGTTCTCTCTCAAACTGTGCGTCCCTCTCTGCACTGTGGGTGCATTTAAAATTAGGAAGCACTCAGCAGCCACTTGTCTTAGCAGGCACAGTGCCTTAGGCCACACAAGAACATCCAGGCACATTGCCAGCACTAGCAGTGGCAGAGGGTACCAGGGGCTTAGACTCAGGGAGCCTTATTTAGAGTGTTAGATGGATCTCTGAGCAGTATATGTCTATATGAACTGCGAAAAGATCCCCATTCCTGTATTAACCCTGCAGCTAGGATTAGCAGAGAGTGTTTTTCCATCTTCACGGTGATAATCTGTTCCTTAAGTGAGAACTGAACACTAAATGCCAATATGTTCTGAGAACAGGTGTACCAGCTTCTACCTGAAATCCAGGGGTGTGAAGAAAGGAACTGAGAATGGCCAAGTCAGGTCTTCCTAGGTAACCAAGATCTTAAACAAGTGTAGACATTCTATTGTACCTAGGCTGTCTACTTAACTATTTTTCTTACCCTTGGGTTAAGCCTACAATTACCCATATCTGTAATTTGAATCAATTCCATTCAAAAAAAATTAAGTAATACCTATTATGTGCTAGATGTGGAGCTCTTCATAAACTTTATACACAGGAGTATCATCTAAGGACAATTACAATATATTCAGGCTTCCTGAATAAAACCAACATGAAATATCCATGAAGGTTTGCAAAGGAATATTCAAACTTGGGACAAGAATTTTGGGTCTTTTCCCAGTCATGGAAATTACAGTTATTTCAGCTGCAATAGAAATCTTGCTTCTCCTACCTTCTGAACCTAGGTTGCAGGCATGGTAGTCATTTGTATACCCTTAGGTGAAAGGACTGAGACAAGCACCTGAGGGGTTCTCTAATTAGGCATCAGCAGCCATTACAACATTCCAGTGGATTCTCCCATCCCTATCCTTGATCTTCCTTACACCTATTGGAAATGCAAAAACTACGTATGGGCATAGAAAACGGAGTAGCTGTTAGGCTCCCTTCTGCTAAATTAAAAAAAAAAAAAAGATGGTCTTTCATATGTTTCTTAGTACTATTGGACTCAAATTGGGCCAGTGAAAGCATGGACAAGGATAAGCCGACCTCCTAGATGGGACACCACTCTTTGTACATATGTCCCATTTGGCATCCATTTTGCAGAACTGACACTGTGCTTCCATCTGTTGGATTATAATGTAACTTCAGGAATTAGGTCAGGACTTTTAAATGTTTCTACAGGATATTTTTTTCCTGGCTGCTGGTAGCTGATGACCGATTAGGAAGATAAAAATAAAGAGATATTCAAAATGATACTTATAAATACAGGGAATCTTGAGAAGGATTGAAAACTTCCAGGTAGAACCTTGTGTAGATCATTTCTGGTGAGGACCTGGGAAGAAGGTAGATAGAAAGAGAGAATAAAAAAGACACATAGTAGGAAATAACCTTTTCATCCGCAGTTGTTGATTTGGGTTTTTTTTTTTTGAGCAACAAAACTCATTTTGATAGATTATTAGAAAACTCATATTTGCTTCTAAATGTGAAAAAATAGCAAATGTAAATTTTGCAAATTTATTCCTAAATGTAGTTAAATTCATAAATATTTAGACATTTTCTGCAAAGCTTCTAATTTATAACCTTTACATGAATCTATAATTTGGTATAAAAGCTTCTAAATGCAGTAGTAATGTCACAAATGTCTATAAATATTCAAATCTCATTTACAAATGTTCTACAAACCATGAGAAGAAGAAATTGTGAATGCAAAACATTTTCAGGTGAATTTTTGCCTAAGAGCCTGAGGGCAGTGGACCAAAAAAAACCTTCTAATTCTGTTTATAGGTAATTTTGACATTATTGTTTCAGCTCTAGACCTGATAAATCTGAGGTTCTTATCTGGAGCATAATTAGGGAAGTTCCATATATAACCAAGAAGGAAAGAAACAGATTCATGTAAATTAAAACCTGAAATCTCAAATATTCAGAAAGTTGGGAAACAATTTCAAAGGGTGCTAGTCAAATATACAGGGTAAGTTGGTAACAGGAGAATCTGAGATTTGGTGCCTTTCTTCATGTTTCCCTTTCTCTGGAATATCTTCCTTCTTCCTCTTCTCTTGCTGATGTACTCCATTAGTAGGGAGTTTGACTCAGACCACTTTCCCATTAATTCAGATTCAGTGCTGGAATGAATGAAGCACTCAAAGATCATGTCAGAACCTCCCCCTATCTCCCTGTGGGAATACATCTGATGAGCAGGAAAAGGGTGCAGTGATTCTCGTGGTCTTGGGACATCCCCCAAACTGGAAAGACTCCAACTCCACATGGGTGGGTCTTTATGCCATTAGGTGACCAGAAAACAATTAAAGACTACTAGGAAGCTGAATCAAGGGAAGCACAGCTTAGCCCTATTGAACAATCAAGTCTCAGGGGAAAAAAAAGAAAACCAACCTAATTTTCATGGTGAAGAGGTTAAGATGTTGATCTATTAGACTGTAAGCTCCTTGAGAGTCAGAATTACCTTTTGCCTTTCTTTATATCCTCAGCACTTAGCAAAATGCCTGGCACATAATAGGCGCTAAATAAATTCTGCTTAACTGACTCCTACCACAACCAGTATCACTACTCAAATGTTAGCTCCTTTCAGAAACTTTCCTTGACTTTACCACTAACACCCCCTCATCCCACCCATCCCACCACACACACAAACACTTTTACACGTAATCTTCCTATGCCCCCAGTTCAAGTTTAATCTTTTCCTTTGGCAGTGCTTCCAAAGCTAATCCCATTTGACCTTGCATAGCATTTTGCTTTGCACTTGTCTTGGGAAATTGCACATCTTTTCTGTTAGTGTTTTATTCACCAGTAAGTCTACTAAATGACAGAATATTACATAAAAGTTAAAACTGCAGAGGACTTCAAAGGGAATCCACTACAGCCTGTACCTGAACAACAACAAAAATCTCTTCTATAATATGCTTGATAAGGGAACATCTAGATTTTATTTGAAGGTTTCCAGCAAGGGAGAATCCACTAAATCTTCAGGCCTAGTCTTGTACTTTTGAACATCCCTAATTATTAAGAAGCTTTTGTTTCTATTAAACCTAAATATGTTTCTTTATATCTTCCACTCATTCCTCCTACTTCTGCCCTCTGGAGCCAAACAGAGCAAGTCTAATCTATCTTCTACCTGACAGACTAAAAATAATTGAAGACAGCTATCATGCTTATCTACCCCCCAGCAAAAAAAAAAAAAATCTCTAGGGCTAAACATGTTCATTTCCTTCAATGAATACTTACATCGTAAGCTCTCAAGACCTTTTACCATTCCAGTTGTTAATCAATGTCCCTCTTAAAAGGTGGTGCACATAACTGAAGATAACACTCTCAAAGTGGTCTGACTAGGACAAAGTATTAGTTCTGGGCACTATGTCTATCTGATGGAGCCTAAGACTACATTTCCTCTTCTGGATGCCAAGTTATGCTGCTAAATTGAACTTGCAATACACTAAAACAATCAGTTCTTTTTCGGTCTCGTCAAAACTCCTTTACCTTGTCCCTGTAATTTTTTTTTCCTTTATATTTGTCTAATCTCATTAGCTACAACCCAATATTCTAGATTTGCTAAGAGGTTGAATCCCAAGTCTATCATTCAACAAGTTAGTTATCACTATTAGTTTTGTGTCATCTGCCAATTTTCTTAGCAACCCATCTTTGTCTTTATCTGAGTCACTGATTCAATGGTAGAGAGTTAAGGACAGATCCCTGAATCAGTTCATTGTGAACCTTCTGAATTGATGTTGAATGACTGGTTTTTGGGTCTAGCTATTCAAGCAATTTCAAATCTCTTTTGCTTCTGTAGTCTAATCCATATCCTTTAATCTTGGCAACAAGAATATCTAATGAGACTTTGCCAAATGCTTTACTAAAATGTAAGTAAACTATATTTATATCATTTCTGTGCACTGCCAGTCTAGTTGGCATTAAAAAAATAAATGTGGTTATTCTGGCTTTGCCTTGATGAAACTATAGTAATAACATATGATTGTAGCTTCCTTTTCTAGATGCAACCATCCTTTTAATAAGGATACATTCTAGAAATTTTGCAAGAATCAAAGTCAAGGTCCCTGGCCTATAGTTTATAATTCTCCCTCTATCTAAAAGGTCCAGATTCTACAGAAGAAAAGCCGTAGATATGTGTTTATGTTTGTTGTAGCATGTTAAGATTATGTTTCTCCCTGTTCTTGACCTTTTCACAAAATTTCTGACCTAAGCTAACATAGCATTGAATTTTAAACAAAATTTGACATTCTTTTAAAAAAAAAAAATCTTCCTCTAGTCCCTTCTTTAAAAATTTAGAAGACATTCATCCTTCTCTACTACTCCAGTACCTCTCCTACTTTCCTTGACAAGATCACTGTCAGGAGATAAGCCTTCACATCGGGCAGTTCTTTCATTACTCATGGATGTTATACCTTTGGGCCTGTTGATTGAACTTCATCAAAGGCAATAAAGTGCTTTCTTATGATTTCCATACTTATCTTGGATTTCCATTCTGTATTAAGCATCTTTGCTCCATCCTTTCCAGTACGAAGATCATTCTCTTTGCCAGATAAAACAGAAGCAACATAAGAATTAAGCAGTTGCAGCTTCTTTTCACCTTCTATTATTACTATCCCATCCACAAAAATAGTTGTCATAGTCCCTAAATATTTATTTTAAGAAAATTGCCTAATAGCACATGGAAAGTAAATGGCAATGCTGGGTTCTGAAGACAGTTTTTATCATTCCAAATCTCATAATCTATAAACATTAATTTTGAAGATACTTAGAGTCAGCTAGTTGTCACAGTAGATAGAACACTGGGTCTGGAGTCAAGAAGACCTGAGTTCAAATCCAGCCTTAGACATTTATTAGCTGTGAGAACCTGGGCAAGTCACTTAAATTCTGTTTTATTTAGCCTCCTCAAATTTAAAATGGAAATAATCAGAGTACCTACTTCACAGTGTTGTTCTGAGGAGCAAATGAGATAATATTTGCAAAGCAGTTAGCATAGTGCCTGGCATGTAGTAGATGCTATATAAATGTTTTGTTTTGTTTTGTTTTTCCCCTTTCCTTTCACTTGAACTAGGCAGGTGAAGAGTTAGAATCTCTGTTTGTCACCACTGGCCCTAGACTTCAAATGGGCTTCTTTCCACTAAACCATGCTTTAGCTTATTTTTTTTCACCACACATCTTCCAATTCCTGAAGAGATTGTTTTTTTTCCTCTTGAAGAGAGTGGAAAATAGCATTTATTTTCCATTTTTCCCCCTATAGACTCAATAACCTCTTTCCAAGACTAACGCCAGACCTTTGACTGAAGCAGAACTCTTTAGTAGTTTTATCATACTACCTATAAAGAGAATAGTTAGAACATTCAAGAAATGAATTGGGTCTTTAGAAACACAGAGATGAAAGAGACCTCAGATATCACGTTCTCCAACTTATACCAAAATGGGAATCCTTGGCAAAGAGTGATCTCACCTCTTCTTCAAGACCTTACATGACTTGAGGGGGGCAGAGCCAAGATGGTGGCATAGCAGCAACAACATATCGCAGCTCTCACATAGCCACCCCAAAATACCCATAAAATAAGAATCTAAACCAATCGTAGAACTCCAAAACGCACACAAAGATACTTCCCACTGAAGTCAGCTCGGCTACGAGGAACCATATCAGCACTTCGAACCGAAACCAGCCTGGCCTGAAGCCGTGGCTGTGCCCCGGGGGTGGCTGGATGGGAGGAGCAGAGGAGTCTCTCTGGTGAGTGGATTAGCGGCAGCTGCAAGTGGGGACTGCGAAAGGGGGAGAAAAGCAGTCCAGCCAAAAGGCCTCGAGAGCAGAAAAGCGAAACGCAGAGGTTTTGCACCCGCCTCTGTGTTGCAGCTTCCTGCCCACGGCCTGCAGACAGCAGGGGGACTGAGCGATTGTTATGAGGCCAGTGCTCTTGCATTGAGCGGCCTGGATCCGGATTGCTGTATTGGGCCTCGGTCTTGGAGTCTTCATTATCCAGTCAGCCAGAAGTAAGTAGGAAGAATCCCAGCATCTTTCTGAGAGCTACGGCAGCAGGGAGGACCCCAGCAATTTGGAACAGAGCTTTCCATTCTGGAAGCAGAGCCCCACAGAGATTTAAAAAAAAAAATCACAGACTGAACAAC
>CM053587.1:237045326-237071135 GCA_028646515.1 Pseudochirops corinnae | reverse complement strand
TTTTTTATTTTTTTTTAAATCTCTGTGGGGCTCTGCTTCCAAAAGGGAAAGCTCTGTCCCAAATTGCTGGGGTCCTCCTGCCTGCCATAGCTCTCAGGAAGATGCTGGGACTCTTCCTATTTACTTTCGGCTGACTGGATAATGAAGACTACAGGACCGAGGCCCAAGACCATGATCCAGATCCAGGCCGCTCAACACGAGAGCTCTTGGCCTGAGAACAATCGCTTAGTCCCCCTGCTGTCTGCAGGCCGCAAGTGGGAAGCTGCAACGTGGAGGCGGTTGCAAAACCTCTGCCTTTCGCTTTTCTGCTCTGGAGGCCTTTCGGTGGGACGTTTTTCTCCCTGCAGTTCCCACTGACCTAGTTCTGCCGCTAATCCGCTCCTCTGCTCCTCCCGTCCAGCTGCCCCCAGGGCACAGCCACGGCTTCAGGCCAGGCTGGCTTCGGTTCGCAGTGCTGATATGGTTCCTCATAGCCAAGCTGACTTTAGTGGGAAGTATCTTTGTGTGCATTTTGGAGTTCTAGGATTTGTTTAGAGTCCTATTTTATAGGTATTTTGGGGTGGCTATGTGAGAGCTGCGATATGTTGCTGCTGCTACGCCACCATCTTGTCTCCGCCCCCCACTTGGGGTTTCCTTGATGAGGACTCTGGAGTAGTTTCTCCTTTCCTCTGCCAGTTCACTTTACAAATGAGGAAACTGAGGCAAACAGGTTTAAATTACTTTCCCAGGGTCACATAGCTAGTAAGGGCCTGAAGTTAGATTTGAATTGAGCTCCTCTTGATTCTAGGGCTGGAGTTCTATCCACTGTGCTACCTAGCTGCCCCCTAAAAATGAAAAAGCATCCTTGCTTTTTAGTCTCCTTGTCTAGTTAAGATCTCAGTAATTTCTCTGAATTTGTAAACTAGGGATAATGTTATTTACCTCACCTGATTTCTGGGGTTATTGAAAGTGCTTTGTAAACTCTAAAGTTCTTCCTAAATATGAATGTTTATTGCTATTATTATTCTTGTTTGCCCAAGTAATGAGAAACAAAATGGAAAAGAAGTGTCTTAGAGTCATACTTAGACGCTTCAGCATAATTTCATCATAGAGTGCCTTTTGAAATCAATGCTATCTGAAATTAATTTTGTTCACTGTTTTTAATATTGTATCACTTTATCTTGGAAGCTCCAGAAATGTTCTGTAGCACAATAACTTATCCTAATGTCATATGTATACCAGTGTACTTTGGCAAATCTCATAGAAATACAGAGAAGAAAACAATTTTTGAAATATTTTTGGATATATTCAGATTAACAACATTGTCTGCATAATAACTACTAACACAGCTGCCTTCATTTTTTTTTCTCCTGTGTCTCAGGGAGGGGCCAAATTGTTTACAAATGTACCAATATAATTGAGTCATGTGGTAAACGAATAATCTTTCTTTCTGTAAATCTCACATAGTACTTTTAGCATTCTTATGTGCATGTTAGATTTTAATTTTTATTATTGTTATTTATATATAGTTCTACTCCCAACTTTAATCTCTTGTTTTTTAAACAACTTGGGGACAGGCATTGTTCCATCTTCATCCTTGTCTCTGTAAGAGAATAAGGTTAATCCTCCCATCCTGGAATACCCATTTCCTTCCCTAGAGCCATCCTGTCTCTGTCTCCAAGTAGATGTTTTATATTTTGTGACCCCAAATATATTGTCAATGTGATACCTATAGCAGCTGTTCTGAATATGCAGACATATTTCCAGGGTTGAATCACAAAATATAACAAACTCTCTTCCTCAAAGATAAAACCAAAATATTTATTCAGATACCAGAAAGCCAGTTCCACCACGGTGACAAAGAAATTTATACACATCACCAATCCAAACATCCCCAAGCCTTGCCTCTATTATGCCTCCCCACAAACAAGCTCCCCTAGGCAAAATTCCTCCCTCTCTCACTCAAGCTAGCTGCTTTGCCTGAGCTCTTTCCCAGCTCTTCCTCAGCTTTGCCTCACTCTCTCTTTCTGCCCCACCTGTTCATCAAGCTCCTTCCACCATGAGCTTCATGTGGTTCAAGCTGTGGACTGGGCCAGAGCTCAAAGCAGGTCACATGGACCTATTAAGAAGCAGGAAAGATCTTCAAATTTCCTTAACATTACAATTTCTCCTCCAACCCCCAGCTATTCTCTGCACACAGTATTCTCATTATTAGTAATCAAAGCAGCTGGAAGAATAAAAATGTTTGTTTCTTCAAATAATACAAGTTTAGTAAAAAGAAGACAACAAATCAGGTAGTGTCTGAGGCAATATGTGATTATTGAAGATAATGTACATGTATCATGTACAACAGTACTGTGAATAAGGTGCTATAATTATCCATTTTTCAGTTGAAAAAATTGAGGCAAACATAAGTTGTAACTTGCCCAGGATTGCATGATCAGTCAGTATCTAAAGCTAGATTTGAACTCCAGGCCCATCCACTGTCCAACCAGCTGCCTCTGGAGCATCTGCCTCTTAAAGAGTTGTTTTCGGAGTCAAGAAGACCTGGAGTAAAGTTCAGTCTCTGAAGACAATAGTTAGATGGCCTCAGCTATGTTACTGATCCTCTCAGTGCCCCAGGTACTCTCTAAGACTATAGATCACAGACAAATTGAGGATTTGCATTGGTGGAGGGAAATTCCATCCTGGAAGCTCCCTATACTGATAACCTTCCAGTTCTATATCAGGAAGTAAAAAAACAAAAGTACCAAGGTTACATAGAAGGAAAAGACATGGATTGTTTGGGATCTGAACCATTAGAGAGAGTACCAATGTCACTGAGATCACAGAATCATGAAAATATTGAGGAATCTCCATGCCATTCTCAGAAAGTCCTACAGTAAAAATAGCTGACATTTAAATAGTGTTTTATCTTTTCTGTAGTGCTGTAGCTACATAGTCTTATTTGATTCTCACAACTACCCCAGCAGGTAGGTGTAACAAGCACTGTTGCCCTTGTTTCACAGATGAAGGAACTCAGTTTCAGAGATGTTGTGTTTCCTCCAACATCATACATCTATTAAGTGGCATGACTGGAATTTGAAACCCAATCTTCTTATCCTTATCACGGTATCCTCCATACATTTTGAGGAGGGGAGAAACAAAGAACAGAAATTTGAAGTCAACTGTCTGAGGACATTTAATCTCTGAATGTCAGTCTATCATGAACATCATAGTATTAAAAAAAAGGTTGCTCTTTCTGAAGATACTGGATGTTTAATGTTGATAATTGACGCAATTTTTTGTAGCTGACAATCTGCTTTCCTACTGTTGTCAAAAATCTCTAAATAAGAAATGCATCAATCTCCATGTTTCATTTAGAATAAAGGTTACTGTCATATTTTGTTTGGTTTTAAATACAGATCCACCTTAAAAGCTAGCCATCTTGACTCCCTTAAAGCTCAGTATCCCAGCTGGTATACTTCAGTCCTATAAATGTCTCAATGTAATATGCCATCATTGTTTGATGTATGGGCTCCATTTAGAGCACTATGTCCAAAGAATAGCTCTTCATGCTCGGATGAGTCATCTGTGAGGAGATTAATCTCTCTAGGGGAGAAAGCTGAGTCTCTCCTATGGAAGCAAGTTTTTTATGCACACATGAACAGTGCAAGATTTCTCCAGCATCTTTAATATTCAAGAAACAGCCCAGTTCTTCTATAAAAATTCCCTTATGTCCTTCTCTCACATAGGATGTTTCTTCATTATCATTTTCAGAATAGAAAGCCATTCTGGAGTGTTCTGTGGCCACTACACAATATGGTGGTGTATCTTTAACTGGACCGACAGAAATGAGTCAGTCTATTTCCCATTCATTCTCAATGCTCCATGGCCTTGCCGGATGTTCTAACCAGTAACCTGATGTATATGACAGGTGGGGAGCCAGGAGCAGACAAATGATAGTGACGGAGACACTGTAGGTCACAGAGGGGATTTGTGGCTTTTACACTGCTCTTGATCAAGTCTTGAGGTTGAAGCGGAAGGAAATCAATTACGTACAACATTAACTCTCCAAGGGCCAGAGCCTAGACTCTTTGAACATTTCTTTTTAAAAACCAGACTTCTTTTTTCTTCCTTCACTATAATTCAGAAGCATAGCACAGTACCTGGTACATGGTGGGTTTTTAAGAAATGCTAATTGAATGATAGGTGACTGCTAGTTGACAGATCAAAAGATGGAAAAGTATTAACAGGCATCATGGAAATTAGTTTTACAAGGTATGCACAATACGTGGTCAGAGAAGCTTATAATATTTTATAAATTTTCATTTGAACCATTAAAAAAGATTATGACTTAAGTGAAGACTTATGTTAATATATGTAGTAATGCTATACCAATCGAACAATGAGTTAAATATTTATTGGGCACCTACGATATGCAAGGCATTAAGTATTATGAGGGGATATAAGTCAATCATTCAATACATTTATTAAGCAGGTCGTACAGAGGACCTGAGTTCACATTCAGGCTCAGACACTTACTAGTTGTGTGACCCTGAACAAGTCACTTGACCCTATTTCCCTTGGTTTTCTTATCTGTAAAATGAATGAGAGAAGGAAATGCCAAACCATTCTAGTATCTTTGCCAAGAAAACCCCAAATGGGGTAATGGGGAGTCAGAAACAACTTAATGATTCAACAACAACAACAACAAACACAAAAACGCTGCTCAATCTCGTTTGGCACTTTTATTTTTTCAAGTTATTACTGGATTTATGTAAAATCTGCCAATGGTTTTCTGTGTGTTCAGGTCTAAATGGCAATGTGGTTGGTGGACAGAGGATTGACCACGGAACCAGAAAGGTATGGATTTAAATTCTGCCTCTGATACTTAGCTATGTGACCTTAGCTATGTGACCATGGGGAAGTTACTTAAAGCTTCAATGCTCCGAGCACTTCTGAGACTCTAAATAACAAATGCTTTATTGACTCCACCAATGAAATGACATTGGAACAGCAACCAAAAAAAAAGGTTTTAGGTTTTCTCCTCTCCTAAACCTACCATATATAAGTGTGTAGATAATAAGAATTGAATAAATATCTTTTGAATGAGTAAATGAGGGCTTTTTGGTTAGAGAAGGGGTTCTAAATTTGTTTTGTTTTTTTTGCATGATTGACTCTTTTGGCAGAAATCTATCACTCTTTTCTCAGAAAATGTTTTTAAATGCACAAAATAAAACATATAGGATTACAAGGAAACCAATTATATTAAATTGCAGTTACCAGAATATCTTTTTTTTTTTAAATTCATGAACCGCAGGCTAAAAATGCCTGGCCTAGAGATATATCTAGTATAAAGTTGAATCAGGCCTTGAATTCACCTCCACAAGGTGCTTAGAAAGATAAGCTATTCTCATTATTAGTAATCAAAGCAGCTGGAAGAATAAAAATGTTTGTTTCTTCAAATAATACAAGTTTAGTAAAAAGAAGACAACAAATCAGGTAGTGTCTGAGGCAATATGTGATTATTGAAGATACTGCAGTGAAAATCATTATGGAATAGGAGCATGAGGACCTGGGTTAGATCCCGGATCTTCTGCTTACTCTGTGTGATGTTGGACAAGACACTGTAACTCTTCTAGGCCTCAGTTTCTTTATCTGGAAAGTGAGAGGATTATATTGGTTGATCACTATGGTCTCTTCTAGCTCAAAATCTATGAAGTGAGTGATACGGGCAATGAGCACAATCAGCTGTCAGAGAACAGACAGATCACTATGTCTTAAAACATTCTGGGAAGGCTTCCTGCCATAATAGATAAGACTTGAACTGCACATTGATGGATGCATCATAATTTCACTGTCAAAGCACAACCATGAACATAAGACACATTTGCAACTCCACAAGAGCATTACTCTACTTGCTACTATGGATACTATATTTCACATTCTGTCAAGATATGGGCTTTCAATTTTTAAAGGTGTTAAATTCATATCACCTTTATTTTAATGGGAGATAATTAATTCTCTAGCTCCTTTTCCTTTACTCCCATCATATAGATGAATATGGTTTCTACACCCAGTGGAAACCATTGATGTTCATAGTTGAGATATGTTCTCAAATGAGGTAAGCAAAAGGTAATGTTCTGAGATTTCATAATTAATGTCAACTTAGTAGGATGAAGTTTTTCTCCAGGTCATGCTGGTTGCAACATTTATGCCCAAAGCTGTGTCTCTGAATATATCTAATAAGTGCTGCTTAAAGGAATGTATATTTCTTCAATAAATACACTAGAAGTATCACTATTAGCTCGGTATCCCAAAGACATTGAAGAAAAGAGAAAAGGACCTATTTGTACAAAAACATTTAAAGCAGTTCTTCTGTGGTGTTGAAGAATCAGAAATAAAGGATCTGCCCATCAATTGGAAAATGGCAAAGTAAATCGTGGTATGTCATTGTTCATCCTTGTCTTCAAAGAGGACCAATGAATCACAGGGTGACGGCTTGATTTTCAAGAGAATTGGATTTGACTGAGGCAGAATTGTACAAACTTGTCAACCTCACTTTCTCTTCCATAATCACTGAAGTTCAATGGCAAGACAAAAGTCAAGGTGACTGGAGATGGCCCAGGATGCAGTGGATGGCCTTGATGTCTTCCATGTATGCCCAAGCTCTAGGCGTTCTGGAGTGCCTGCTTTAGTTGCTTTCATGGCCATTGGAACAGATTGTTTTCATCTGCCCATTCTGCTGGGGGAAATCTTCATGTGTTTGGAATAGACATTCCCCTAATTCACCAACAGGTGTGAGGCCTTCTAGTTAGCCATCTGCCAAGATGGTTTTATTGGGGTAACATGCTACAGATTTTTGTAGCCACAGGTGAGAGTTGGGTGACAGGTGGACATCAAAGATGGATGAGCAGCCTTGAAAAGGGCTCAGCAAGTCCTCACACCAGAGGTGCTAGTCCTCCCTGACCACCCCACACAGCCTAAGCTGAACAGCTTCAGACACTTACTAGCTGTGTGACACTAGGCAAGTCACTTAACCCTGTTCGCCTCAGTTTCCTCATCTAAAAAAAGAGCTGGAGAAGGAAATGACAAAGCACTCCAAGCTGTGTTATATGATTGTTATGAAATACTATTGTACTATAAGAAATGACAAGCTGGATTATTTCAGAAAAACCTAAGAAGTCTTATGGAAATTGATTCTAGGGAAAGTAATAAGAACTATGAGAACATTGAACGTAGTAATAGCAATAGTGTAATATTGGTTGACTATGAAAGACTTAGCTATTCAAAACAATGATCCAAGACAATTCTAAAAGACCCAGGATGAAAAATTCTGTCCACCTCCAGAGAGAGAGAGAGACTGCTGATGAACTCTAAATGAAGATAGAAGTATTTTTTTTCACCTTGGGAAGTTGTGTTATTAAAATATCATTTCTTTGTGGTCAATGTATGAATCACATTTTAAAAGCAGCCTAATACCTCATAGTCATACCTCATTTTGAATTTAAAATAGCATTTCCCAGGTTGACCTCACTACCATTAATTTGCATACCAGATTTGAACAGTTTCCAAAAATTCAATCCATCATCAAAAGACAAAGATTTACCATTTAGATATTTTTTTTTTAAATGAGCCCCTGTCTCTGAGAACAATTTTAGAAGAGGAGTTCCAAAGATGTTTCAAATAATGGCAGCATCTTTGGAATGTGGACAGCCTCCCACAGTGACATCACTGAAAGGACAAGACTTTTGGAGCAGGAATTTTGGAATGCTTATTACAAGAAGCAGTCACATTACTTTATTGTTGTTCTTCCCACAGGAATCTGGTTATTAATTCACTAAAGGGATCCACCCCATTTTATCCATTAGCCAATCAAGTTACCTAAAGATATTAATTTACAAATGTTTTTTGTCACTACAAACATTTTCTTTGCCCTTTAAATATGGTATGTGCCTTTTACCCCTTGCTCCTGTTTATTTAGGTCTTTGTAACACACAGGGCCTTTGAGCTGAGAGAGATCTTGAGCTGGAAATACGCAGATTGCCACAGACATATGGCAGGGCACAGTCTTCCACTTTCATAGGAAAGCACTTTCTTGGCTATTACAAGTAAGACCCTCAGTGCCCTCTCTGCATTACTCTTCATCCCAGCTTGGAGCTCATCTCTGATCTTTCTCAGATGGGTTGATTTATTTTGATTAAAAATGAGCCTCATAAGGGTTTGAAGAAACATGGAAAATGAGACTCTGGTCCCATATTTTCATAATCCCCTTATTACAGCTTCCTGGAAGGGATCCCACTCTGTTTCTGGATCTCCAACAATTCTATTTAAAGTTCAGTCACAATTATGAGGGAGTGGGGGTGGAGAATCAGAAGAATAACCCCATATCAGGATGTGTATTACTGAAACAATAGCCCGTACCCTGGGTATATGGTAAGGCACAAGGCAGATGTTACTGAAAGAAAAGGAACCACTTACACCTAGCATTATTAACAGGGCAGCTGTGAATACAGAAAGCAGTTTAAAATTTCTACCTTTCCCTCCATAACCTTCTTGAACCTTGAGCTCCAATTAACCCCACCCCTCCTCCAACACCATTCTATAGGTCTCTTGAACAATTTTGAGGCAATTAGAATAAAATGAATCATTGTTCCTGAGAGAACCCTCCTCCCATTTCATCAAGTGCTCAAGAACAGCTCCTATATTTATGTGGCACTTGGAAGTTTTTAGGGTATCTTTCTTCTATCACAGCTGGAAAGAAACTGAGTTTTTCCTTTTTCTGAAAGAAAGCTGGCTGGGAGAGGTTGCGGCCATCTTATTTAAGAGGGGAAATTGCTGCTTCTTTTCTGGGGTCTCATTGCACAAAAGTTTGGAAGAGAATGGAAAAGGTTGTTTCAAATTGAACCTGAGCCATTGGCATTTCTCCTGTACCTGGACTTCTTAAGGAAATGTATTTCTCCCCAGAGTTTGACAGCCTTCAGGTTGGCATCATTTCCCAAGGGAGTCAACCCAAACCAAAGAGAATACGATCGTCTTAATGAGCCATCCTGATTATGTGCATTTGTCAGATTAAATGAGAAAGTTGCCAACCACCAAATCTCCACCTGGACTGGTGTTATGTAAGCACGGCTCCAATAACGAAGCCGTAAGGTGAACTGACAGCAAGTTCAACTAATAGCCTCTACTAATAGCAATTTTTAAATTTCATTTTTACTATGACTTTAATAAGTGCCAACAAACACAGACATCTCAATATATGAAGAAAAAACATATAAACATACAAAAATATACAATATGCAGCGACGAAATAAAAAATCTCTGGACCTCTGCTACATATATTTAAACAAACATTAATATATGGGAACCACTGTTACATGTACATTTACATATGTATATATAAATATAATTTATAAAGTAGGCAAAATGATGTATTTTTGTCTACTTTTGATGTTATTTTTATTTCTTCAGTGAATTTTGAAAATGTTTTATTGTTGCTCTTTTCTGCATTCTCTTTCACTACTCATTGATCCATCAAATTGAGGTTTTTTTTGACATACTTTGTGGCACTTCAGGCCTTAAGTGATCCTGGGAAAGCAGACCAAGATGACCCACATGTTTGCTCTAGAGTAGAAGAAAGACTTTCCCTAGAATGGAAGAAAAAGAACTTTTCCATCCTACTGGATGGTCTCTAGAGAAGGAGAAAATTTGAAGCTTATTCCCAAGCTCTAGAACTGGGCATGAAAAAGGTGAAAAGGAGAATTTTCAAGGCTAAAATGATAGATAAGTGTGGAGAAATACTAGCAGATTATCTTAAAAATAGAATAATATAGTAACAGATTAGAGACTTAATGTTTCCTTTTATTTGGCTTTTCTCACCCTCCTATTAGCAGGAAAAGAACTAATATTATATATATATATAGAAACAACTATAATCTTGTTAACAGAATGAAAAAATAATTTCCAATGAAGCAAGGAGAAAGAGAGAAGGGTAAATAGGAAACAGGAAATCAGAATGATCACTTTGGGTCCCATGTTTTAGGAGGTCTCTATTTCTGGGACAGGTCCAGTTAGGCAGGGACTCAAGGAAAGAATGAGGGAGGGAGGAGATAGTATCATATGCATATAGTCAGTCAATATTGCTCTTTTCCCAACTCCCTTTACCAAAACCAAACTAAACCAAGCCAAACTCCTAAGTCTGAATGCCTGACAATGACGAACCTTCCCCTTGCCACGTATGCAGTCCTAAGACTGGAAATCACCCTGTCAGGGCAGGTCTTTTCCACTGGCTTCTTTTCCCTTCCAACCTGTGATTTTGACTGGTTTCACCTGTAAAAACATGTTTAAGGGCCTAAAGTATTGTGATTATACCCAGCAATTGACTTTTCAGAAAATGATTTGAATAAGAACTTTTCCTTTATTTGTAAAAGTCATTAAGAGATTGAATTAAAGAGGAAGATTAAAAAATAAATCATTCACATAGACAGTTGGTATGCCATGGAAACCTATGGTGGTGAGAAACTTTGCTTTCCAGGTTGAACCTAGATTGTTCTGAAGTTAGTAGGTAGAAAAATTGGCCAGAAAAGAAAACAAGGTTTTTTTTTTTTTAAATGGATTGTCTTTTTCTAAAGTTTTGTTATTGTTGAGTCATGAAAGGCAGAGGAAGGGGGAAATGTCTATTTCGGGGTCTTGGACACAGCGGAACAACTCTTGGTTCCTGCCAGAGAGACACAGCTGGCTGTCTGATGCACTGCTGTTGATCCACCTGCATTGCAAAACGTGTGCCAGGTTGCTTTCTTCTGTGCAATCTGAGTATGCTCTGCTAAAAGTACTAAATCACAGCACCAGATAGAACTGCATTTCTGAAAGTGTTATGCAGTCGTTACATGATGTATGTAAATAAAACAGCCCAGGCAAGGAAAGCACTAATTGATCTAGGAAGCAAAATGGAACATAGCAGCAATATTCACTTGAAAGGAAACATCTCTTTGGCCTGCTTTGAGTCTGCTCACTTAGAAATACCTATTTCAGAAGAGCAAAGCCTCCATTCTTCTTCCAAACACACTGCCTCAGCGAAGTTATGTTCGATCGCCATGGCTAGCTATGTCCTTTTTAGATACTTCCCAAACTCGCGACAAGGGGTTAGTTTTCAGGGACAATAAGCAGTGGATTAAAGGGAGATCACCAAGCCCTATTTCCTGAGCCCATTTGCAATGAAATTCCAGTAAAAAATTCTTATTAAAAGATGTTACTCAGTCAATAATTAGCACACAGAACAGATTTCCGTATAGGATCATAGGATCATAGATTCAGAGCTAATAGTGGCCTTAGGGTAATCTAATCCTATCATCTTATTTTTCAAATAAGGAAGCTGAGGCCCAGAGAAGTTATAAAGGATTTCTTAATTTAACACAGGAAGCTAAGTGGCATAATGGATAGAGTACATGACCTGGAGTCAGGAAAACTCAACTTCATGTGTTCAAATCTGGACTGAGACACTTACGAGCTCTGTGACCCTGGGTAAGTCTCTTTGTTGCCTCAGTTTCCTCATCTGTAAAATGAGCTGCTGAAAAAAATGGCAAACCACTATCTTTGCCAAGAAAACCCAAAATGGGATCACAAAGAGTTGGGCATGACTGAAAGACTGAACAAAAATAATAATTAATGGATTTTGAGCCCAGAGCATCTGAATACAAGTCCACTAACCCATGAATACCAGAAATTGCTATTGGAAAATCACTATGTTAAGCTCAGAATGGGGATGAAGATGGGGGGAAGGGATATAGCATATTTTTATACAGATAAGCAAATTTGAAGACTATGCAAAGTACCCAATCTAATTACAAGAGAGACAGAACACCAGTGGTAGAAAGCAATCAGGAAAGGTTTATGAATGTGTACATGTGTGTACATATCCACATGCATGGATACACACATGCTACAGATGATCTGTGAAAAAGTCTTTTCGGGGAGTGCCAGAATCCTTTCATAGTAAGGCTTTTGATATGGTGACAGTAGGAACTCAGTAAACATTTGTGAGGTTGAGCTAAGTCAATTCAACATATACAAAACCCATGCTAGGGACTTGCATAGTACTCTAGAAAAAACTCTCATCTGATCTCCCCTGCACCTGAACGAAGACCCAGATATGTGGTCAGATAAATGGGAGAATGTGGGTGGCTGGATCAGTAGGCTGACCCATTGGGCTGTACATGGAATCTACTCCAGATTCATAATGACACCAGTGAGAATAAGCATGCCTATTATATGAGCTCTGTCTATTTATGGAGAGAATATTGCCATAGGCAAGTCTATCTCACAGGGCTGAAGGTTAATTAGTGTTTCTTAAGCAGTTGGAAGATGAAAAGAGTACTAAATGGTAGCACTGTTAGTGGGTGGCTGTTTTTCTTTCTTTGGTTCCCACTTTCCTTCTGGTATCCTGGCTCCCTGACAGCCTTATGCCATTCTTCAGCTTTGAATACAGCTGGATCCCCTCAATTCAATTTAATAAAAAAAAATTATTTAGTGCCTACTGTGTGCTTGTTACACTGTGAGAGGTGGTTGGGGATGTGCAGATTTTAGATAATCCTGACCTCTGCTCTCATGGAGTTTACAATCTAATAAGGGGCTATATCATTCACAGATAACTAAAAATGCAAAAGAGTATATGATATGTATATTAGAGAAGAATAAAAAGATAGTGCTAGGTGAGGGACAAGGAGGGTAAATTCATTACCCATTGAGGAGAATCAGAGAAGTCTTCTTGAGGAGATGGTTGATTGGGACTTTAGAGTTTAGGAGGATTTAAGTAGGCAAATGACAGGAGGAATTCTAATAAATTTAAGCAGGAGTTAAGCAAGAATAAGCTATGGGTTGTATTTTAGATTGTCTCATCTGAAGGTAGGGATTGAATGAAGGTCTCTGTGAAAATTTTGACATTATAGATCAGGAAGGCAAGTTGGTGATTGGTCATTTAGAACAGTCAGAGCTTTTGTGGTAGGAATAGATGTGTTGTATGTAGACTGACCTGGTTTCCTTTAAAGAGATCATCCTTGGAATTTGGTTTGTTAAGAGTATTAGGGTTATCAAAAACCCCATAAGATGGAGAATTTGGATTCTTGAGGTTCCTACTTTTGAAACATCCTTTCTACCTTTGAAATATCCATTGCCACAGCCAGCACTGCGGTACAGGCCATCATCACCTCACACATGAACTCTTGTCATCACATTTCTGGTCAGTCTCTCTGCGTCTTCTAATTTGTCCTCTACTCAACTGCCAAAGTGATCCTCTGAAAACACAGGGTTGATCATATCATTCTTCTACTCACTAAAATCCAGTGGCTCTTTATTCTCTCCAGGATGAAACACAAAATCCTCTATTTGTCTTTCAAAGCCATTGGCCACCTAGACACTTCTTCCTTTTCCATTATACTTTTTATACTTTAATCATCTCCATATGTTCTACAATTCACTGACATTGGCTTTATTGTTTCTTGACTATGTCACTCCATGTTCATGTCTGGAATGCTCTTTCTCTTGATCTCTGCTTCCTGGTTTCTCTCCAGACTCAAATAGGACTTTTTTGCTGGTTTTATCAGTCCTCTCTTCCTCAATGCCTTACCTCTGAAATTACTTCCAGTTTATCATGACCATATGTACATGGGTATTTCCATATTGTCTCCCTCCATTACATTGTGAACTCCCTGAGAGAAGGAACTACTTTTTAAAATTTTCTTTATATCTTGCATTTAGCACAACAATAGAACACAGTAAACCCTTAGTAAATGCTTGTTGACTTATCTGAAGTTTGATAGAGTTTTCATCACCCCACAGGACAACTTTCTGAGTCAGTATTGGTGCCTTAGCAAATGGAGAGTCAGGGGAGCAGCATTTGTTTTTAATAATCATATATTTAAAATCCTTTATAAGTGATTTCTCATTGCTTTTTTTTGGTTCAAGAATTGTTTGTTGTGTTCCAATCCCAAGCCAGTCACTGGACTGGCCTGAGTTAGGCTGACCCAGAATAGCTTTTTTTAGATTATTTTGAGAGAAGACATAAGGAATGGGGATCAGTTATTCTCTTCCTACAAGAAAAGCTTTCTTGAGGAAAGTTGTGGGCATATGGAATCTTTTGTAACATTCATTTTTCTGTTTTTCTTCTCAGGAGAAACCTGAAGTCTTTTAGGCAGGACTAAGATCTACTTGTTGATACAAAGTTCTCTTTCAAGGGTGTGGATATACTGGTGTACAGAAGGCCAGAGAAGCATCTTGTTTGACCACAGCCACTTGTTCCTCTTGCTTGTGTAATCTTTAAATGCTGGTTTTCCCCTTCCTTTTATTCAAGGTTGAGTGATATAATGAAAAAAAACAACAAAGCACTAGATTTTGGAATCAGAGGACCTACCTTAAAGCTTGGCTATGTTACTAACTAAGTAAATGTGGCAAGTAATTTCACCTTACTGTCCCTTCGTTTCCTTACATGTGAAGTGATTGGACTAGATGGACTTTAAACTCCCTTTAACATCTAAAACTATGGTTTATGAACAGGTGGTAATCAATAAACATCTGGAAGAAGTGACCATCTACTCTAACCTCTAATTGCCAACTTCCAGTGATGGGGATCTTACTATCTTCTGATGTAACCAATTCTACCTTTCAAGAGTTCTTCTTCTTTTGTAATTTTTAAAAATTTTTTTTAAATTTTAAACCCAAATAGAAAAACTTAAATACATAAGAAAAGAAAGAGAAACATATTGTAAACTTAAATATAAAAGAAGAAAAGAAAAATAAAGTATTGCCATGTGAACAGCAAAACATAAGAGAGGATTCAAAATATACAACAATAAATTTTCACTTCAAGAAAGTCTATGTAATAAATACTAAGCATTGTCTTCAGAGCTGTCCATCTTTACTTTCTTATAAGTTTTCTCTTGTTCTGTGTTGTGCGCTTAATAACTCTTTCTTAAGAAGCTGTAATGGTAATGGTAATTTGAAGACCTTCCCTCACCCTTGATAGGCTTAAGTGAATTTGAGAACCTTTCCTGATTTGAAAATATACTCTGCCCCCTAATAGGCTGAATGTGGTCACATGGAGCCTGTGACAGGAGATTTGTTTTTCAGGAATGCTCACACCTTGTTACTTTGTGATTGTGCAGTGGGTCACAGTGGTTGTGATGTTCTCTGACCATGGAGAAGGCTATATATACCCCGATGTGAGGTTTTACTGTAGATGCTTCCCCCTCCCCTTCCCTTCTATACTACTTCCTGAACCACTTCATTCTTTCCTGAGAGTAATCTTATTAAACCTTATAAAAAGTTTACATTCCCTCTTTAGAAAATCTCCCTCTTATTTCCTACTAAAGAAAATACATCTTGAAATAAAATAAATATGCAGAAGGGCCCAGGTCAAAGATACATTTTGAACATAATTTTAGTAAAAACACATTTTATTTAATTTTTAAAAAACTTTGTGATAGTCTAAAACATAACAAAAAACTGAATGAAGATGGGCAGATTTTTATATTAGAGTTATGATGGCTCCTAAATATTATTATTTTCCTCTAAATGAGTTACATTCCTGATAAGGTTTTATTTCTAGATCAAGAGCAAAGTATATAACTGTGTTTTACCAATGTTACAAAAAAGCAAAGATTAAGAAGGTGTTATTTTGAATAAAATAAAATGTAGATATTTGAGTAAGTAATTGTTTCTGTGGCTTCCATTCTATTTTAACTATGACCAAAAATACAGATACCAATTGGAGAGTTGGGTAGACACCAACACCATTCCAGAGCTCTGTCATTCCTGGAAGTATCTAGTGGGTTAACACTGAGTCTATCAGACCAGGAATGTATATGGAAATGTTACAATGATAATATTATAATGAATAGAATTAGACTACAGAACATAAGTAATTGGATTACAGCATACAAGTTATGTATGGCTTATGAAAGCAAATTGTACAAAGAGATCATCTGAGAAACGTATATAGAAGAAGGAAGTGGAATGGTCACATATGTAGCAAAGGCTAACAGCATGAGTGTGAAACTGGTACCCATATGTTAAAAGACTTAGAGGTCTTTGACATGTTGCACATGTCTTCCATACAGCATTTATTAGGAGGATAAGGACAAGAATTGTACAGAGTAAGAATCCATAGATGGGTTGCATTTGAGGGAGGGAAAGCCCACATTGATCATATAACAGAACCATTGAAGTATTAGAGTAATAGCATCATTTTATGCCTTACAAAATGTGGTACATAGAACAAATATCACTCTCATTTTACAAGAAATTTAGTTTCTTAGAGTTTGTTGATATTTCCATAACAATACAGCTATGAAAGTATCAAAGTTGGAATTTAAAAACCAGGTGTTTTGATCCCAAATCCAGTTCTCTTTACACTACACTATGGGGCACATACAAATGTAGAATTTATTGTAAGGTGAAGGAGACCATTACCTGCCTCTCTTTTTACCCATGTCTCTGGCGACCAGAGCCATCAATCACCAATAGGCCAGCCAGTGATGATTTTAATTGGTTGTTATGCTGTCACTAGCTGGATTAATGGGTACTGATTGATGACTCAGACATCCAGTGACAGAGAACAAAGGATTACTTGATGAAGTTCTACTTCTTCCCTGTCTGGTATTGTAGTGGATTGATCATTGGGCTTAGAGTAAGAAAAACCTAAGTTCAAATCCTACCTTAGATATTTGCTAACTGTGAGACTTTGAGCAAGTCATCTAAATTCTATTTGCCTCAGTTCCCCTAATTGTAAAATGAGGGTGATAATAATTGCATCTTCTTCCCAAGGTTGTTGTGAGGATAAAATGAGATCTCATTTGTAAAGTAGTTAGAACATAATGGACATAGAGTAGATATTTAATATATGATAATTCCCTTCCTACCCATATCTTACTTATCAGCCTGTAAATAACAGATAGGAGAAAAGAAGAGAATCTGAATAGCAGATGTTGGGCCCATTTGGGGTCCCTTATTACTTTAACAAGGTAATTCTCCCACTAATTCCAATGTGGTTATTGCTATTTAGAAGACCACAGAATCACAGCATCTCAGAAACACATGAGATGTATAAAACTTAGGAATCATTTAGTAAAATTTTTACCAAACCCAGAAATCCCTTTACATCTCCAAGCATGGTCTGCCAGACTCTGTTTAAAGACTTCAAGTGATGGGTATGCTTACTATCTCCCAAAGCAGCACATTCCAACTTTGAAAAGGGGTAATCCTTAAATGTTTTCAACCCTAAAACAAAATTGGCAGAACCACAAAATCTCAAAACTAGAAGAGATTTTAGATACCTGAACAAGGATCCCTTCTATATGTCCCCAACAAGTGTATGTTAGAAATATTTCTACAACATGACTAATGTGGAAATAAGTTAAATATGAATATATATGTCTATACTCTATATCAAATTATGTGCCATGTTGGGGTGGGGAGAGGGGAGAGATAGGGAGAAAATTAGTAACTCAAAATCTTATGGAAGTGAATGTTGAAAGCTAAAAGTAAATAAATACATTTTTAAGAAGAAATACTTCCCAATTGAGTTTTAGAGAGCTCTAGTTCTTAGGAGGTTCCTCCTTCCTTATGTTGAGCCCACATCTACCTCTTTGAAACTTTGCTTTTATCCTTCTATCAAGTAAACTGAGACTAATCCATCTATCAGATGTGAGCCTTTGAAATGCTTAGAGAGAACTATCTTATTCCTTATTCATTTTCTTCTCCAATCTAATATGCCCACTGTTCTTTAACCATTCCTAATGTAGCATATTCTGCAGTCCTCTTATCATTCTGCTAGCTTATCTCTGAATGCTCTCCAGATTATGAATATTCTTCTTTAAATGTGGTATCTAGAAATAAACAGTACTCCAGATGTAGTCTGACAATAGGACAGTGGGAATATCATTAATCTTAATTTAAACATTTTATACCTTAGTACTTGTTAGATTTTTGTTCCCATTGATAGAGGTATTCTCTCTTATGGTACAGATTGCAACCCACCCCAGTCTTTGGTCTTGTACTACTATTGCCCATGTTCTTCCATAACTTTTCTGCAGAAGAGTCACCACATATACTGGAGATCTTTTTCTAAGCCTTTGCATATTATTCATTGAAAATTCAATGAAAATAATTCATTGAAATACATTGACTGCTAATATATTGTCCCTCTCTCTTATCACATTAAAGGGCATCTCATTTTTCCCATTATATTTCTTTGATGGTATTGGTTATACCACTTAAAATAGGTTTTTGGAGCAGGTAGGTGGCACAGTGAATAGAGCACTGGTGCTGTAGTCAGGAGGACCTGAGGTCAAATCCAACCTCAGTCACTTAACACTTACTAGTTGTGTGACCTTGGGCAAGTCTCTTAACCCCAAATGCCCTGACCCCTCTCCAAAAATAAAAGCAAAAAAAAAGTTACTGTTAGAAAGATGCTGCATTTTATTTGTGCCCCCCCCCCCAGTGTCCCTTCATTGCCCTCTGGGTCACCTGAAATTGTGATTTCTCAGAGATTATGGTTTTCAAATATTCAATAATGGCAGAAATATGATTGAAATTAGTCCTTAAAATATATTATGAATTATTTGAACAAAATTAAGAATGATGAGGTGTTTAGGAAATACCACAACCTGGAATGGCAATACAATATAATAGTGATAGTCAACTTCAATTTTCCAGATCTTTCTGGAGCACTCTATACCAAAAGTACAGCCACTGATGATACCTTATTTGATCTTAATGACAATTTTGTCCTTCACAAGTTAGAAGAATAATTTTGAGAAACTCCTTTATGGATCCTGTATTAATTCACAAAGAAGAACTGGTGACTGTGACAAAATTCATGGGAATCTTGGAAAAAAGTAAGTATTTGATTTTAGAATTTGTCATGGGATTAGGAAAAGAATATCAGACATATCTTGACATGCATGCTAGAGTTTGGAAGAACAGATTTTAAGGGAATAAGAGTAAGGATGGATAGAATCTCAGAGACTAAAATTCTAAAAGAAAAAGTCATCTTAAGGGAATTCAAAGCTCTCAAGAATGAAAGTCTAAAGACACTCTAAAGAGTTTCGTTAGAGAGTCTAAACTCCAAAGAGAAATGATAACAATATGGGTGAAAACAGTCTAAAGTAACAAATGCAGATGCATAGGATGCTTAGTCATTAACTGAATTCAGTTGTTACATAGGCATACATAGGAGCTGGAAGCAAGGGCAGTTAAGAGAAGAGGATTACAAATATGCAACAGTTCTGTTAGAATAGTGTCAGGATCACTAAATCTGGGAATGTGATGAGCCTAGTGAGGAAAGTTAAGGACAAAACGAGGGTGTTTTATATAGAGATACTGAGGGAAAGAGGAAGATGAAAGAATAGAACAGCTGCTGTGGGTGGATGGAATGGTGCTGATGAATGACAGAGATAAGGAGAGTTGCTTAATTTGTATTTCACTTCTGTTTACTCTGCTAAGTAGAATGATTTTTGCACTGAAAAAGAGAACAAAAATGTGTAGCCGTTATGACTATTACTGTGTTGTGAAGAGTTCTTTTTTCTTTCTTCTCTTCCTCCTATTCTTCTTTTCCTTCTTCTTTTTGTTTTCCCCTCTTTTGCTTCCTTCCTTCCTTCCCAGCTTATAACAATGTTTCTAAAGTTCTTTTTCGTGGCATAATTTGTCTACTGACAAATCACCAAAACTGGCTAATGGGTTGATAAGTATTGGCAAGCTTGAATATATATTTTAAAATACCTGTTTATTTATTGTTCATGTCAGATCCAAATACAATGTCTTGGTACCCTTTAGCAAGAAGTTAGAAAACACTACTATTCTTTCCTTGTTCTCCTCTGATCACTACTGTATGGCTTTTCTTATTAGCACCTGTGCTTCCACATCCTTATAGAAGAAGTGACTTCTTCCTCAGAGTGGATAGCTTCATGAAAATGTCTTATATCTATTACAACATCCAAATGGTTCGTAATTCCTTTTCATTTCTTTGTGCCATAGTCTTTTATCCTCCAATCTTGTGGCATAGACTAGAATTCTTTTTAGATTCTTTCCTTTTTTTTTCCTTTACATGAACTTCTAGTCTTTCAAGAGGCATTCTTCCTCCAATAGCTACAGTATGGAGAGTATTACTTGGCAGTGGGAAATGGAGGCATGGCTGTTTCTGGTTCTTTCCAACTACTATCTACTGGCTCTCCAGACATAGTCATAAGTTGATGTAGGTATCATCTTAGATTTGAAAGGTCATCTGACATAGCTCATTGTGAGGTGAACTGAAAGTCAGGAGGATCTGGGCTCATGTCCTTCCAGTCTCCAGCATATAATATAGTCTTGGGCAAGCCATTTAATCTCTCAGTGTAGTAGGCAGTTTTCTAAGGCTATAAATTGCAAAGCAATTGTTGGACTGCCTTAGTAAAAGGAATTTCCTCACTGGATATTCTCTAAATTGGTGGTATCAAATTCAAATAGAAATGGGAGACACTAATCTATATGTAAAGTTCTTTATGGGTCATATATTGGCTTAGTTTTAGGATGTAATACTATCTATGTTTAAATGCATTTTTTTAATTTTAAAAAATATTTCCCAGTTACATTTTGAACTAATTCATCCACACTTAGGAGTGTTGCAGGCAGCATTTGACCCATGGGCTCCTTGTTTAACATCCCTGCCTTAGATCAGACATTCCTTCCATATCTTAGTTTTAGACTCCTTGCCACATCATAAATGCAGCCAAACTTATGTATTATAGATCTTTTATCACAGATCAGACTTTACCAGCACAGTGATTTTTGCCACTCAAAAATGGCAATACGTACTACCACATGACACCAGATAAGTAGGAGAAAAATACAAAGAGATGCATGAAGAAAATGTCTTCTCAGGAAATCCAAACAATTAAGTGGCAACCCTTCTCAATGACCTGAAAAGCTCATTTAGATCTTACTCGTGCTATGTAAACAATATAGAATAATAAAGGTGAAAAAAAAGGAGATAGTGTAACTAAATTGACTGGTCCCAATCACAGATCTTTCTTTTCTTTAAATATCCCTGATAACACCTGTTGCAAAACCACTCAGCAGGGAGTGGTTTGTTGCTGTCCACTGACTCAGTGCTGAACTGACAATTTGCAGAAAATTATCAGAACTGGCAGAGATGCTGTCCTCTTTCAGACTTCTCTAAGACCCCATGTCTGCTAGTTCAGTGAGCTGGTTTCCATTTAGACAATCTATTATTTCAGAAGATGTACTTTTTTCTCCCCTGAACTTAGTCATTCTGGGATGGTCTTCTATGGGAATACATCCCTCCTTACTGATAAATGGAAGTAATGTTATTTCCCAAGCCATTTGAATCAAACCCTACTTTATGACATCTGGTATCCTCTATTCCAGTGAAAGCATTATATCAAGTATAACCAATGGAGAAGTCTTTGCTATGACCCTTGGCACTTCTTTCCCAATTCTAGGCAGCTAGATGGCACAGTGGATAGATCAGTGAATCTGGAGTCAGGAAGACCTGACTCCACTCTCAGACCTCACTCCACTCTTATTTAGACAATTGGTCAAATCACTTGACTGCTCCAAATCACTTGACTGACTCCGTATCAGTTTCCTTATCTGTAAAAGGGGGAAGAAAAATAACAGCCACCTTGCAGGATCGTTGTGATGATCATATGAAATAATATTTGTAAACCATCTGACATATAGTAGGTATTATATAAGTGCTAACTGCTATTATTATTATTTGCTTGTAGCCTGCATCCCTGGGATATATGACCCTTGCACTGTAAAATAAACTTTGATGGACCTAGTAAGGTCATGTTTTAAGAGAAGGGGGGGGGGAGGAGGAAGAGATTATTTATTTGGCATTTTCTTCACCAGAATTAGAATCTTCAGCTTTTTAAAGCTCTCTCCTTCCTTTTTTTAACCTGGATATAATGGCTTTGTCATACTAGATATCTGGAGGTACTTTGAAAATGCAGGCTGTGATGAGCTTGGTAATGACAGTTCTTAGAGAACTGTAGTCTTTGAATGACTATCACTGGGTTTTAACCTCTTTTCCCATATGCTCAACAATAATCCTTCATTCAATAAATATTTATTTAATATGTGTCATGTTCAAGTTAGCATGCTAGCTGAGGTTGGGAACACAATAATGAGCATGACATGGTCCCTGTCTTCATAGAGATTATAGTATGTGCTTGTGGGAAATGGAACTCTATCTGGGCACCTTTAACTTCCTAACCCAGAAGATGAAAGCACTCTCTAAATAAACACGTGTAATGGAATGGAAGTAATACATTTTTTAAAAATGAATATTACACTTGCAATTTTACCCTCTCTAATCATGTTCTTGTGTGAGAATTAATTAATGTATATTATTAAGGTCCTTTAAGGCCATTTTAAAGATGGCATGTGAAGCATTACCACTGGAATGTGAATATTTAACACAGAGAAAATATCTTATTTGAGATGTAACCTCACATTTTCATTTCTCAAGATCATTATGACTCAAACAATCAAATTCACAGCATTACCCCAAGAAGTCTATATTTATCTGTGTGACTTGAGCATGTCATTTAGTAGGACTCAGTTACATATCTGTAAATGAGGTTATTGGACTACATGACCTCCATGTTTCTTTCTGTAATGCTTCCTCAAGAGATACTAAGGGATTTAGCTGAGACCTCTCCATGGGTAAGGCTGAAATATTGCAGTGTCACATAGTATGAGTAACTTTGTCTACACTCTATAGATATTTTCATTGGTTACAGTCCAGATATATACAAAGGCAAAAGGATGAGTTGCTATATGGTAATGAGCAGGTAGGGAAAAGAGAAAGAAAGAATGCCCTAAATTTAGAAATATAACTAAATAATATGGAAACATTTGTATTCAAATGGAAAAAATATAGAACCATGATTTAAGTTTAGTCAAGAGTCAAGGGAACTGAATTTGAGTTCTGCCAACAAGTATATGTCCCTACCAGACTCAGTGTGGTGACCATGTCAATACTCTTTTGATTTCAAGTGGTTTCAGACTTTAACTCTTTTTTCTCCTTTGGTCTTTATGAATTTTAGCTGTATGTAGCACGTATCTGATGTCAGACTTTTCTGCACTGGAGACAATTGAGCCTTTATGGTGAAGACTCAATTCTTTGATTTTATTTCATTCACTCAAGAACAGAAGAAAAATATGTGCACTAACTTTGAGTTTGTTTCCTTTGTAGTTTGGCAAATAATTATAAAGTATTGTTTTAATTCTTTTAAACTATGAAACACTAGGAGTATCTTATCCAAATGATGTTTTTATATACGTCACGTAAAGTGATTCAATTTAGTCATTGTTAAGAATAAGGAAAAAATTTGAAAGAAAAAATATCTTTTAATCCACTCAGTAGCCTACATAAATATTTGGTTAAACAGATATCATTGATGGTAATAGGTGCTAAATAGGAGATAGTCTCTTTCTTTCTCATCCACATAGCTCTATGATTCATCTCATCCACAATGAATAATTTTCTTTAGATAACAATAGTTTAGTCTTTGTACAGCACTAGTAAATGACACTATGCATAACTGTGTCCATATGAAGTCTAAGGGAAGTCTTGGCTTGAGGACAGGACACTAGAACACCTGTAAAAGCAGTCTGTATATTGTTAGTTCACACTGATGGTGAAACAGAGGGGTGCCTATGCTCCCCTTATAGCTTCCTACTTGGCAAGATGAACCAGCATCAGTTACTGCCATATGACAGGATTGCCCTAGGGAAGCCGACATAATTCAGACTTGGTTCACCTCTGGACATGACCTCTTTTTAAGCTGCAGGGTAAGGTGATATACTGGGTTCAATGCTACTGTAAAAGAGTGAAATAGAAAAATAGTAGGTAGAAGGCTATAGTATTTTTTCCTCCCCATTATAATATATAGTACATTGTAGTTTACAATGCACAGTGTTGTTCTATCTTAAATTCATAACAAGCTTGTTAAATACATTTTTCTTATACTAAGACTATAGATTATAAACTCTTCTAGTTGTACATAAGCTTCTTGAGAACACTGATTTCTTTTCTCATTATTGCCTTCCTCTCTTCTGTGTCCGACACAGTGTTTTTATACACAGCAGGTGCTGAATAAATACATTTGTCAAATTAAATATTGTCATCCTAATTTTACAGATGAGAAAGTTATTTGAGCAAAGTTACCCAGTAAGTAAATTACATAACTTGGATTTGAAACCAGTGTTTTTGATTTCAGAACAAGTCCACTTTTCAGTTGAACCACAGCTGCCTCCTAAGGACATAAATAATGCCTTTAGTTAATTCAGGTCAATCTTCTTTTGTCCAGGAAGAAAATAGAACTCATTATTTCCATTATGAATATCTCTACACATGATGCTACATAGAATATAAGCCTTTTACAGATGGGTTTTTGCTCATCTTCTGTCAGATGCTCTCCATGCTGTTAAGTAACCATCTATAACAGAATCATGAATTAATAAATAAATAGACAAATAAAGTCAAATACAGGTTTACTCCACTTTTAACCTGATTAGTCCACACCTATATAGGTACTGAGGTGATGTCATATGTCTCTAGCTCCAAGGCTTTCTTTATTAGAGCCATATTTATATTATTTTTAGCACAGCAGGTGTCAAAAAGGTTTATTTTGAAAGAAAGAAAACATAAAAATGAATTATTTATGTGAGTTAAATCAAAATGTACTTGATATAAATGTTTAATCAGGTTTTCACCAACTTCTCCCCATATGCTCTGCCCGGCTTGATGGTGCAGTTCTAATGGAATTACTAAATATATCTTAATAGCTCAGGATATGGGATTATGCAATGGTACTTACACAAGAGGAATTTTTCAACTTACATTAAACAGGTTTGAATGATACAATCAGTAATAGGTTTACAAATAATTCACAAGATGCTCATTCGAATGACATATAGAAATCTAGGAAATTAGGAACTCAGCATTGACTATAAAGTTTTTTTCTATCTTAAAAAATGTTTAGACTAAATTGCTTATTTCAACTTGGAACACATGTCCATTACTTTTCTCTACCCTGGCTTTCTTATGACATCAGTGCTTTACTGTAGCCTGCAGAATCTAGGCATTACAGTCAAAAGAGAGGCATACTAGTAAGTATATCAAGACAAGATTTTTTAAAAATTAAACTCATTTTTAAAGTAAAGATGAGCATTTTAATCCTAAAGCCAGTGCACATGGCCCATATGATTCAATCTCTATTTCTTGGCCTGGGAAAGGTGCTTGTTACATTTTCATATTTTTTAGTTTAGTTTTTTAAAATGTACAACTGTCTATTCCTATTGCTTGGCTCACTTTAAAGAAAAGCAAATCTCTGCAAAACACTATAAAGTTTTATTTTAAATGTAAAAGAAAACTTCCTAATAATTAAAGTTGTCCTAAAATGCAATGATATTTCCCAGGAATGGGGGAAGAGATGAATTCCCCATCACAGCTTCATAGGAAGATCCATTTAGAGCTGCAAGGCACCTGAGGGCTGATCTAATTTTATCCTTGCATTTCACAGTTGAGGAAGGTGAGGACCACAAAAGTTAAATGACTTACCAAAAGTCACACATGTAGTTAGTAGCAGAGCTAGGATGGAAACTCAAGTCATGTAAGGTCTTTTTTTTTTTAATTTTATTTTAGTTTGCATCATTCATTTCCACAAGATTTTGAGTTACATATTTTCTCCCCCTCTTTCCCCCACCTACCACCCCAAAACAGCCATCACCGTGTGTCCCCCCTCCCCCAGTCTATTCTCTCCTATGTCACTTTTCAGTAGGGCAGGA
>CM053587.1:236987754-237044826 GCA_028646515.1 Pseudochirops corinnae | reverse complement strand
CTGTATTTGATTGCCTGTCCTTCCAGTGGGGGTGGGTGGCGAGGGAGGAGGAGAAAGAACCTGGAATCTGGAGTTCCATAATCAAATGTTATGAATGTGTATCTATCTATCTATATATATATGCAATTATTATCATTATTATTATTGACAACATCCAACTGGAACTTGAGATACACAGGCAATGTGGTTCGGAGATCCATCCTGCCCTACCGAAAAGTGACATAGGAGAGAATAGACTGGGGGAGGGGGGACACACTGGGATGGCTGTTTTGGGGCGGTGGGTGGGTGAAAGAGGGGGAGAAAATATGTAACTCAAAATCTTGTGGAAATGAATGATCCAAACTAAAATAAAATTAAAAAAAAAACCAAGTGGAAAGTCAGACACTACTCAACAACAATAACAAAAACAATAAACTTTTTCATTGTTAGATAGTAAACTCTAGGGGTGGAAATGGTGAATGATGGAAAAGAGAGGGTGAATAACTACTGAGACCTCTCCTCAGTGCCACAGGGGTAATAAATTGCAAAACTAGAATTCAAATTCAGCTTCTTTGATTCCAGTTCAGAGTTTTATAACCATGTTATGATTGAAATGTTAGCAATTGCATTCCAACATTAGAAACAATTTGTTCAGTGTGATAAGTGCTTGTCTTGGGATCAGGCAAAAACTGTGTTCTACTCACATGTTTTTGTGTAATAGTTGGGTGGCCATGGGTAAGTCCATTAAGTTTCCTGAGACTCAATTTCTTCATATGCTCAATGAAGATAATAATAGTACCTCATAAGGTTGTCATGAAAATCAAATCAGTTAATTTTTGTTAAGTACTTTGCCAATCACAAAGTACTACATAAAACTTCCCGCTCTGGATTGTGAAGAATAATAATGTTGATAATAATAATAGCTCACAATTCTATAATATTTTATAGTTACATGGCAATTTACATATATTACTTCATTTGAAATAATGTACTACAATGGGGGTTAGTGGGAATTTGTTACACAAACATACTCCCAGATCACTTGTATTATGCCTTTAAAATACTTCTTAAAACCTGTTTCACAAAATCCACTTACATACAAACAAATATGAGGATGATATATAGCCCTTTAATTGTGAATAAAGGTGAAATACTGACAAATATTTCATTGTAAAATTATCTAGAGCCATTGCTCTAGAGTCCATTCGTTTCAATACTAATACTCCTTCTCCAATGGAAGAGTCATCCATCATAGAGGGAAGAGAGTCAACGGCACACTAAATAAACATTACCTCATTCTTCTGTGATACCAGGAAAGAATGTCCTTAAATTTTTTTATAAGCTGGCTAGTTCTTGTGTTTTATTTCTAGTGTCTGGAAATATCAGTCAAGGAAATAGTAAGAAAAAAACAAGTTGTTGGCAATCACGGGGTTTTTACCTATGAGCTTTTCTACTTGGAGTTGAATTATAGGTATATTTCATGTATATTTCAAAGGTATGTATGCTCTGATAGAAAGCATATAAAATATGTTTTTAATAGAAATTCAACAGTGAATTACAGTTGAGTCTCCTGAGAGGAAAAGTCTTCATTGTGTTAGAAAGATGTTCTTCAGTCAAAGGAAGGCTAATTTTATAGCTGTATTTAAAGTGTGTCTTTCACAAAAAATCATCACTGTTCCAGATTTGGTGTTGCTGAATGGTTAACATTCTACATGTGTATTTTTCCAGTAATAGTATGCTTTATTTTCTGTGTACCATATTCTATGAAGAATTGGATATTTACCTAAATAGTCAATGAAGACATGGATGTTGGGTGTAAGCAGGCTACAATGCATCACAAATAAGGAATTATATAGAGGAAGTAGAATGAAAGAAGTCATTGCAGAAATCTATGACCTGAAAAAAAATGAAATGAGCCATGAGCAAGGGATAGTCTATATGTTCTACATATGTCTCAACAACATTAATAGGATAGGAAGACCCCTAACATAATAAACGGAACTTCTTGTGGTAAATTCATGGAGGATGTAGACAAAATCATACAATAGTACTTACTAAAAAAAGATACTTCATTCTACTGAGTATAACAATTATGAAATCCCAGAACATTACCTTTTGCTCGCTTCTTTTGAAAAGAACAGGTCTCACGTACAGAGCATCAATGGTTTCCACTGGGTGTGGAAATCACGTTCATCTATATGATGGGAGTAAAGGCAGTTTGGGAAAAGGATCCTTGAGGAGATCACAAATGTGTCAGAGTCCAATATTTGATCCAGACTTGGAATTTCATTGGTTTAGGAAAATCCCAGTAAGGAAACTCACTCCACCAATACAGACCAACAATTCCTCTGTAACTTTTAGTCTTAGTATCTGGGACACTAAGAGATTAGGTAATTTACCCATAGTCACACTGCTGGTATGTTTAAGAAGCAGGGCTTGAACCTCAGTCCACCTAACTTCAAGGTCTGGTTTCTCTCTACAATGCCATGTTGTCTAATTGGAGTATACTATGCTTTCAATTTTGTAGGGTCCTTTTTCAAAGTGAGTTCACACACCTCAAGATTCCTACAGCAACTCTATGAAGTAGAAAAGGTTTTTTTTATGCTTATATTACAGGCAAGGCAACTGAGGATCAGAGAGTAACAGGTTAGTAAATTGTAGAGCTGGCACTCAACCCCAAGTTTTCTAACTTCTAGGCCAGTGTTCCTTCCTATTGTACCACAGTTACCCATTATTGTCTTTTTAATCTACTTTTCCTACTTGGAATATTTTATCACATCTTTTTTAGGGTCCAAGAAAACAAGATCCAAAGAAGATTTTGAAATGCCTTTAATGGATGTTTGTAAAATGTTCTCAATTTTAAATTAGATAAACTTTTGTTGAAAAGATAAAAAAACCAACTATTTAATTTTTAAATTCATGCCAGTATTGGACCTTTGTGTTATTGTGTACATGATATAAGAAGAAATTACTTCTATTTTATGTGCTGTACATCTTGAGTCTATAGTCTGTGTCTGATAATTACATGGTGTAGTCTAGTACTTCTGTCTTCATTGGTGTTGTTCAGTCACTTTCAGTCATGAGTGACTCTTCATGACCATATTCGGGATTTTCTTGGCAAAGATACTGGTATAGTTTGCCATTTCCTTCTCCACCTCATTTTACAGGTGAAGAAACTGAGGTGAACAGGGTTAAGTGACTTTCCCAGGGTCACCCAGCTAGTAAATGTCTAAGACCAGATTTGAACTCAGGAAGATGAGGCTTCCTGTGTCTAGGCCCAGCACTTTATCTACCCAGGCTGCCCTGGGTCAAAGTGAAACTTGCTTTACAGGCAATAGTTTGTAAGTTGTGACAAATGTATAATACCAGCTTCTATCTTTTGCCAGTATTCTACTCACTGCCCAGAAGAAAGACTTAGAAATGGGACAAGCATATAATATAATCTTTTCAAAACTGTTTTGATATCACCTCTAAATTGATTAAAACTTTTCATTATTGATTTCAAAGTCTTATTTTTATTTTACAGTGTTTGGAAAGAGGATTCATTCTCAAAAAAAAAAATCTGGGGGTTTAAACATAAGTTGTGCTTAGCAGATAAATCTCATTTAAGTAGATTCAGTAAGAACAACTCTTGGGCTTCTGAGATCCCTTTCAGCTCTGAAATTCTGAGAAAATGACTGGACTCTGTGAAAGAATTAAAGCATCTTGTCATATTCTCCATGATATGTGTCATCTAAATGCTCATTATTCTCTACTTTAAATGACTGCTAAGAATCAGATTTGGGAAGTGAATTAGCCTTTACGGACTCTGTTGATTTGAACCATCTACTTCTACTTATCTACTTGTGCCTTATGGATAACCTTGAAATAAAGCCACACAAAGACATGTTTTGTCCTGTGTATTCCATTCACTCACAGACTCACAGGAAATAGACACAGTGGCACTAAAAGATGTTGTTAATAGACGGAAAAAAATAGTGTGTCCATGATTGGAAGTTTTGCTGTATCCTACTTTTATTATTTATACAAGTGCCATATAGGACAGAGGGATAAGGACTGGATCTATGATTTCATTGACACAGAGTGTTTCTAAGCAAGAAAGTCCTGCTACCAATATGGGTAAGCACCTTCTCTGAAATTTAAAGTCTTTTTTTTTTTAATATTTTATTTTCCCCCAATTACATGTTAAAACAATTAACATATTTTTTTAAAGTTTTGAGCTCCAAATTCTACCCCTCTCTCCCTTCCCACCACCACCACTACTCCCAGACAATAAGTAATCTGATATAGGTTAATTTAAAACCTTAAGGAATTGCCTACATGACTGAGAAGTCATGTGGCCTGCTGAAGGTCAGGTAGGTAGGAGTGTCTCCAGCAGGACTGAAATCCAGATCTTCCTGACTCTGTCAGCTCTCTCCATCAAACAATAGCTGCCTCTCAACAAAGTAAATATTAATAAAAAGAATCGTGTTTCTTGGAATTAACAGTTACTTGTTATGGGGTGTAGAAGGTAGTATATGCTCTGTCCATGGTAATTGGTGTTAGCCGATTAGAGCCAGAGAAATCCCAGCCTTCAGTGATATGCTCAGGGTTTCCCTCTCCACTGTCCTGAATGAACTTCAAATAGACAGAGGCAGAAAAGAAAGTCAAGAGGCAGATGCTGCAGAGGAAAGGGTGTTGGACCTGGAGCATAAAGACTAGCCTTGCTATTTCCTAAGTACTGTAAATTTAGTTGATTTTCTGCTTTGGGCCTTGGTTTCTTATTCTTTAAGTAAGGAGGTTGGTCTCTAAAATTGTTTTCAGTCAAAAATCTGTGACTTAGGAGCAGCTAGTGCTCAGTGGATAGAGTACTGAGCCATGGAGTCAGAAGAACCTGAGTTCTGATCCAGCCTCAGATATATATTAAACTGGGTGACCCTGGGCAAGTCACTTAATTTCAATTGCCTCCCCTCCAAAAGAACTTTAAAATTAAAAAAAATCTGTAATTTAAATACTATAACCAACTCAATAACTGTACAAAGTGGTTCCATATTACCTTTGTGTCACTGTAATGGCAAGCACAGAAGTAGTTCACACCTTGCTTCAGCTATTGAATTAACACCTTGTTTCAGTTCAAGTTTCTTTTGAGCCTTGTATCAAGTCTGTTAAGAAACAGAACATGTGAACCCCACAACTTGTGAACCTTAGAACTCATGAACTCCTGCAACAGGAAGAGTAGGAGCTAAGACCATATATAAGGAGAGCCCAGGCTAGAGATAGCAGAACTGAGAAGAGGACTTTTGAGGTGGCAGAGTCAAGAAGGAGAAAACTTGTGGTATCCTGGCACTCTATTTGTTTGCTCTGTCTGTGTTGACATTTGTTTGTGAAACTTCATACAGAAGCCCTGGGACCTTACTGGAAGCTCTGAAAGAGGATTTTCTGGTTGCATGCTTACAGAAGTCCTGGAGAAGAGTTTTGGAGGGTCCTGGGACTTTACTGATGATTTGTGCTGACCTCTTGGACCTTGTTTGTGGGTCTGTATTGATTTCTATGTTGATGATTTGTGTTGAGTTCTCAGACCTTGTTGGTGAATCTGAGTTGATTTCACAGGAGATAGTGAATTGATGATGGTGCTGGCAATGTGTATAAATATTATTGTGGCTCTGTTAAGCTTTGTCTTCCCAGAAACAGGAACTGTGAAGGGCTTGAGGTGGACTGGACACTGTGAGCTTCAATATGGAACAGGAACTGGACAAAGAACTGGACAAAGAGTTGGACAAGGAACTGGAAGCTGCCTGCCTTTGAACGCAGGTGACAGTTGGAGGTGGGACCATGGAAGAGGAATTATGGAAGCTAAGAGCCAGCCCTGAGTTAAGCTAAAAGAAGACTTTACTTGGATACTGTGTACTGACTGAGAAGATTATGATTTACTGTGACCTAGAGGTACAGAACTCTGACTTTTGTACTTTGTGATTGAATTAAAGATTTTGTGATTGACTAAACGAATGTACTTTGTTGAAAACTATTGTGACCACTTTGGTGAAAACTATGCGGCCATTTTAGAGATAAGTTGTTGAGTTGTGACAAAAGATGTATCCTGTATTTTGATTTTCTGTGATAAGTTGTAACATTGTGAATGCTGTGCCTTTATTTTCTGTGAATGTTTTGCTTTGATTTGTTATTGAATAAATAGGAAGTTTGCTATACTATGTAATCAGAACCTTGAAAGCTATTCACAGCAGCAGTCCTCTGGACAGCTGCTTGTGCTTGGCTTTACAATCACCAACCCATCCTAACAAATGTTTGTATCTGGGCAACTAGGTAATCCAATGGAGAGAGCACTGGGATTGGAGTCAGGAAGACCAGAGTTCAATTCCATCTTTAGACACATACTAGTTGTATGACTTTGGGCACGTTACTCTGTTTGTCTCAGTTTCTCAACTTTAAAATGGGAATAATAATAGCACCTACCTCCCAGGGATTATGTGTAGATCAAAAGGGATAATACTTGGAAAAAGAGTTTATCACAGCTCCTGGAGCATAGTAGGTAATATGTGTGTATACATAAATATATACACGTATATGTATGTGTATGTATGTATATGTATATACATACGTATATACACACATATATACACATCACCAACTATGTGCCAGGAGCTGTAGTAAACTGTTTATTAATACATGCATGTATGTATGTATGTATACATATACATGCTGCCAATGATGATGATGGTAGTGGTGGTGGTGGTGATATGACTTACTTTGTAAGCTTAGCCTCAGCTTTTTTAATCTGAACTGTGATTTCACTGTTATGGGGAACTCCTGGGGAGGAAATCCTCTCTACTGAGGCAGTTTGATATCAGCTCTGAAACTTTTAATTTTAGATAATTGCTTGGTAGCCCAGATCAACTAAGTGATTTGTTCCCATGACCAAGGTGTTAGGGAAGCTGGATTCGAATGCAGGTCTTGACTCCCAGGTCAGATCTTTATCCGCCAAGCTAGCCTCAGTTTAGTTAGTAAAAATTTAATAGCATTGTAACTACTATTTTCACTCTTTTTCTCAGACTCAGCTGACAATGCAAGGGATTCACTGGGTGTAGGGTCTTAATTTTAGGATAGACCAATCCAAAAACATAGCTGAATTCCTTGGAAGAGAAGCTCTAGGAACATTTAGCTCTTCTTCTCATTCAGTGGCTAACAAAAGAATCCAGTCTCCCAGGCAATCAGTTTGACCTTTCTCTGGAGATTTTCCTAATTTTTTTAAATGGCCTTAAAAATGTCAACATGCAAATGGCACATAAAATATTTAAAACTTAAGTCCTTACTTTGAAAAGGTGAATTAATGAATTCATCAATCAAAATCCTGAAGTTCTGAAAACCTCTAATTTACTCCTGCTGTAATTTAGTAGGAGAAAAGTAGCCTTCAACTTGAGATACCCCCAGAAATGTAATTAACCTTTGCATTTGATAGAACAGGCAGGATACAACAAGGAGGTAAATAAATTGTGAGCACATGGTGTATGGATATCACCATAATAATACCCTCCCTTTGTTGAATGCTCTGCAGTTTTCCAAGTACTTCTACATGCATTATGCCATTTCATCATTACAGCAATCCAGCAAGGTTGAGATGGCAGGGGATATTATCTTTACACAATGCAGGTCACATATAATATAGGCCACTTCAGGAAAGAATGGGAGATAATTTTTCTCCTCACTTCGGTGGTGTTATGGAATGGAGATGGGGACAAATAACCCTTACCTACCTTCCAATGCCTGTTCTGCATGGTAACCAACAAACAGATGTCAGTTTCCACACTTTTCTAAATGTGTGTGTGTATATACACATTTTATCAGACTTTTAACTCTTTTTGTAACATGCTTGTTAAACTGAAGTTTGTGTATGTGTGTCAACAGTCTTTTTAGCCTTCATCATGTGTTTGCATGTGTTGTATTTAATCCCATATTCCAGACCTGAAGTTCCAAGTATTTAGGAGAGTCATAAAATCATAGATTTGGAGCTAGAAGGAACCTCAGCATTTATCTAGTCCAAACCTCTCATTTTACATATGAGGAAATTGAGGCACATAGAGGAGAAATCACTTGCCCAAGATCATACAGGTAGTAAGTTGAAGGTCTTGGATTTGAATTCAGGAGCTCTTACTACAGTTCATGCACTCCTTTTACCATACCACAGCCTAAGCTATTTTATTTAGTGGCATGATACAGTCTTGGAGGTTTTGTGTAGAGAAGAAAAATGTACCCTTCCAACCTCACAAGTAATTACTCCTTTAACTAATTTTCTCTTCACTAGTGAAAATGGGTGTTGTATTTCTAGGAAAAGAAAAGAGATCAATTTTTAAAAGGGAATGCCAAAAGCATACATAATACTGAGAAGAACTTAATATGATGTCCTTAAAACATAGGAATATTCATTCCAGTTGCTGTACATTTCTTATCTGACTGAACAACTGCATCATCAAATCTGTGACCAATCAGACGTTTGGCATCAAAAACTGTGTTGGTGGGCTTCATTGCAATGTGATTTTTTGCAGCATCACTGATTAAATGTTCTGTGTCAGTGAAGGCAGTATAGCTTGGGGTGGTCCTGTTTCCTTGGTCATTAGCAATGACCTCCACTTTCCCATGTTGGAAGACTCCCACACAGGTATAAGGGGTGCCAAGATCAATGCCAACTGTGGGTCCCTTCGACATGGTTGCTGGGGAGTCAGGGGTCGTAGCTGACCACTGTGGAGAAAGAAGGGCTGCTGCTGCGCTGAGTAGTGCTGTACATTTCTTTCCAACTTCCATGTCTCAATCACTTAGGAACGTTTCAAGGTCATTAATTTGTTTCTTTTTATTTTTCCATGAAGAAATTCAGAATACAATGATAAAATGTTGACTAAATCATTCTGTTTCACTATAAAACAACAGGGAATAATGATTCTAGAGATGTTAAGTTTAAGACATACCCTTATCTGGTCTACCCCAAGAATGTGAAGAATAGAATGCATGAATGAGAATAATTTGTTCTAAAGGACATAAAGGCAGCTGAAACAGGTACCGTGGAACACTTTGAATTTGGTCAAACACTACATCCCTGACCATATCCAGTCATTATGACTTTTCTCCTACCACTGGACTTCAATGATTCTGAAAGAGAGAGTGAGGCTGATGACTTTGTGCAACTCTGCCTCACTTAAATCCAGGTCATGCACAAGTCAGAACATCACCTTGTGATGTCATTGGTCCTCTCTGAAATGTAAGGTGAAAACAAACACATCTGCTGTATTGCTTGCATTTTTAGTGAATAAAGATAATTTTGTCTAGAATTTGAATTTATTGCCCTTTCTGTTAGTCCCTTCCTTACCCCTAGGAGCAGTACCCACCAAATACAAGAGTTTGAAGGAAAACATAACTGTAGGTGGTGGCAGGGAGGGATGCTCAATAAAAAGCAGTGTCGAGTGTTGTCTACTTTTGAAAACCAAATATAGAAAACCTCCACAGAAATGTTTTTGAATGAAAGGCAGTTGTTTTTCTTTCATTTTTCTTTAAAGAAGGGCAATTATTTTAGGAAGGCGAAAGAAATCAGAAAAGGGGAACTCTCCAGTTTAAACCTTTAATTTTATAGATAAAGGATATGAAGGCCAGAGGTGGCCTAATTTACCCAAAGACATACTTAGAAGCTGAATCAAGATTTGAACCCAGGTCTTGACCCAAAATCTAGCACTTTTTCCACTGAACTACAACTATTCATTGGCTCAAATCCTATTTCTCACATTATTCATATAATCCTGGGCAAGTCACTTAATCTCTCTGAGCTTCAGTTTGTTTATCTGTAAAATAAAGATAATCATGCCATCTATCTCATGGAATTGTGGTAAGGAACAAATGAGACAATGTATGCAAAGCAATTCTCAAACTTTAAAGCACTATATAAATGCCAGATACTGTTACTACCATGATTTTCATTTTTTAAAATAATATTTTATTTTTTCTCCCAGTGACATACAAAAGCAATATTGCCTGATTTTCTGACTTTTGCTTCTTTGTGATTTTTTTTCTACCTCTCCTCATGTTTTTGACTTAGGTAAGTGTCACTAGGTGGCACAATGGATAAAACACTGGGCATGGAGTCAGAAAGACTCTTTTCATGAGTTCAAATCCAGTTTCAGACCTTTCTAGTTACATGACCTTGGGCAAGTCACTTAACCCTGTTTGCCTCAGTTCCTCATCTGTAAAATGAGCTGGAGAAGGAAATAGCAAACCACTCCAGTATTTTTGCCAAGAAAATCTCAAAAGTAGTCACAAAGGGTCAGACAGGACTGGAAAAAAAAAATTAAACAAGACAAGAAGCATCACTAGAGGTCTACTGCCCTCTCTGGTTTTGTTGTTTAAAATGCCTTTGAATAGAGTTCCCAGGCATTGGGTGAAATGCTCAAAGTGCCCTACAACTGTTCCTCTGGGTCTAGTGATCAACTTGGAATGAGCACAGTGTCAATTAGCCTTCATTTTTCCCTTTACACCAAAAGTAAATCTTAACTTTCATCTTACCTTATAATTGCCCCGACAAAAACATTCCTAGTGACATGAATGGTGGTCTTGGCTACCAAGACAGATTTGTATATTAATGAGTTTTTTTCCTGTAGGGGGCTGTGAACTGCTAATTAGCACCCAATATTCTCAGCAAATAAGAGTAATAGCAGTAATTTCTAGTTTTATGCAGGGTACAAGTCTATAATATTACCAGCACTTCTCTTTCATTTGTAATTAACCGCAAGCAATTATTACAGAGTCAAGGAAGTATATCCAAATGCTCCTAGGTAATAAGAGGGAGAAAAAAATGATGTTTGTAAAACTCATATATGTGTCACTCTGAGTGAACTGATTTCTTTGAGAGCCCTGCGATTATGTGCTGTCAATTAAAATTTGCCTTTTTCATTTTTAGTTTTGATGTGTAACTTTTTAGTCCACTACTTAACTGCTTCTTTTTCTTTCTTTCATACTTTCTTTCTTTCTTTTTTTCTTTCAGTCATCTGACTGTATTTGTTCTTTAGCTCCATGACAAAGAATTAGAATGTTCCAAATTCCTGTTTAGTTTTAAGACTGGGGTGATGATAATCCCACTTAGGAGAGGATACAATTTAATTGACTTAATTAAGAGGGAATAAAGGAGTGGACATTATTTTTGAGATCATACTCACTCATTTTCCTAAACTTCCTGTTGAATCGGAAAGGAATGCAGAAGCCTCTATTAAGCCTTACTATGAGCCAGGCGCTATGCTCAGCCCTTTTCCTCTATCTTCAAAAAGCATACATTCTAATAGCTGAATTGAATCAAGTCTACCACATGCTTCCCTACCTCTGTGAACAAAATACTCCAAAGACTGTTTATATGGCCTAACTATAAGTTAGGAGGATCTTATTTCTAATGCTAAAAGGAGTTCCTTCTTTGGCAGCCCTTGACAATGATGAAATTACAGGTCCAAATTTCTTTTAATGACCCAAGTTCATCTTTATGTATTTATGTATTCATTAAATATATCATAAGCACCACCTGTTTGCTTGGCATTATTCTAGATGTCCAACATTGTACCAAGATGTAATCCGATGTTGCTCTTTGGGCCTGGTGAGTTTTGCAGGGCTCTACACTAAGTGTTCTGAGCTCACTCTGCTTTCATAAGTTAATGTTTCTTCTGTCTCCTCTGGCTGACACTATCAATTTTCCTTGCTTCTGCTCAGTCTGATTCAAGCAAGCCCCCTTTGCAGCTTCTAATGCTTTGTCCTTTGTAACCTAGGGAAGAACTGAAGGTTGCCCTGGAAACTAGGCAACACAACTTGTTAAATCAATAACCTTAATTCACACTCAATACCAGATCAACAGGCTCTGGCCTGAGGGAGAATCTACTCTTTTCCTTTGGCGTAAATTGCACAGGCTTTGGGACAACCACTTTCTCTGCTTCTTAAAGATCTTTTTCAGTTATTTCAACTAGGCCAATATTGCTGGAAGGGGGAGGTATCGTGACATGGGAGGAAAAATGTGTAAGGCTAGTCAAGAGATGTGTCATTTTACTTACTAGCAATGTGGCCATGGATGAGTAATTTTACCTCTCTAATCCTCAGTTTCCTAAAGTTGTAAAATGAAGCCAATCACACTGGTACTTACACAATGAATTTTTGGGGGGAAAGCATTTAATTATTTAACATGCCGCATAAATATAGCAGTAATGTAAAATGTAAAGGGCACTGACTTTGAATTCCCATTTAGGCTACTTTTAGGCCTTGAGTAAGTCATTTCCTTTCTTAGGAAGATTCTGAAGATCATCTGGCAGGATAAGGTACCAGACACAGAGGTCCTTAATCAAACCACACTGCCAAGCATTCAAACTCTGCTTCAACTCCAAGGGGCTGGACATGTTGTTTCAATGCAAAACATACACTTGCCAAAAAGACTATTTCATGGAGAACTCACACAGGGCAAGCATTCATATGGTGGTCAGAAGAAGCAATACAAGAATACTCTCAAGTTCTTCTTAAGAACTTTGGAATTGATTGTGTAACATAGGAGACACTGGCACAGGACCACTCAACATGGTGTGCCCACATCAAAGAAGGGGCCATGCTCCATGAGCAAAGCAGAATTGAAACAGCTCAAAGGAAATGCAGGATGTGTAAATTTAGAGTATCCACCCCAAATATTCACACAGATGATTGGTTCCCAACCTGTAGTAGAGCACTTGGAGCTCAAATTGGTCTGATTAGCCACAGTCCAACACATTGAAACTTGACTCCAGCATAGTGATGTCATTTTGGTCCTCTTCAAGAATGAAGGACAACCAATCAAAGTCATTTCACTTCGCTTCTCAGATTCTTCACCAGTATGATAAGGGAATTTAGATAGCTAATCTCCAGAGTTTCTTTTATATCTGGATCCTATTAAACCTATGGACTATTATATTAATAAAAGTATTTTATGACAACAGGCTAACAACCATACTAACACCCATGATTATGTTGTCATGGGTGTTAACATTTCCCTTGACTATCTTTCACAGTCCCTACAAGGGATGTTCTAGTGATTCTCCCCTCAACTAAATTAATCAACTCCATTCCCCACTCCCTCATTCTCAGCAGGTGACCTCTGCCTCTATTTTAATAAATAGACTGAGGTCACTCTTATCTTCTCAGTAAACTCCCTTAACTCTTCTCTTCCCTTCTAAAGCTCTCAATATGGGTATTCCACCCAAGGTTTTAGGGCTAGACCTTTTTCCCTTCTTTCTCTCTATACATTCCCATTCACATGGCTTCTATGCAAATAACTCCCAAATCTTTATCTTTATTCCCAATTTCTTCTCTAAATTATAATCACATGGATTATATAGCTATGCATTTCCATGGCCCCCAGGCAGGGTGTGCTGATAAAAGTCTAACAAAACCTCTCAAAAAAAAAATGTATACCTGACACCTTTCAGTTTAATCTCCATTAATGTTTTTATTAGTTACCTTCTTAAGAGGAAACAATCAATGAAACAACCATCCATCAAGCTCTAGTTTGTAGCATGTGTAGATTTATGAGGTGTAAATGCTCGCATTGAAAAAAAAAATGACTGGCTGTCATGGATAGTGTCTCCAGCACACCCTGACCCCAGGACTCAAATTCACTACGTCTGAACTGTGACCTTGTCATCACAACCCCACCCCCTCAAACCTGGACCTGTGTTTAACTTCTTTATTTCTGTGAAATGACACCACCAACATCATCATTCAGACACCCAAGTGTGAAACTGTATAGTTGAATTTTCTCTCTCCCTCAACCTATACATCCAATTGTTAAAGTCTGTCTTCTTGACTTCTACTACTACCTTTTTTCATCCTTTCTTCCTTTCCATTATACTTATATTTGTTCATGTCTTCTTTTTACTTACTTGTTTTGACTATTATTATAATAGTCTATTATATATAGAAGGCTATTATAACCTTCTAAATTATCTGTCTCAAAACTCTCCTGTCTCTAAACTGCCTGAGGCCATTTTTGGATGAACTGCTAGGATCATGCCACTCCACTCAAAAACCATGAGTGGCTCCCCATTACTGAATGAATTAAGTAAAAATCTTGACCCTATCTTTCAAGGCCCTCAATAGTCTGGCTCCAATGTACCCTTTGAATCTACAGGAAGCATCATGCTACATTGACAAAGCTATCAAATTTGGGGCCTTTGACCAAGCAACCTCATACTGAACCAGATTAAAATATAATTGGGAAATGTCTAATAACATAAATTAAAATTCAGTTTGTGGTTTTCTGAGTCACTACTTGGTGGGCAGGGATTCACTTCTATTTGAGTTTGACACCACTGGTTTAGAAGGCTGATCATGAACTCGAGAAGATCTGAGTTTCAATCCCACTTCAGATACTTAACTAAGTGTGTAATACTGAGCAAAAGACTTGATTTCTGGGTGCCTCCATTTCCTCATCTGTAAAATGGGGGTAATAAGTATAGCAAAAACTATTTAAATGTTCACGTTATTATTACTGAGATAATTTTTTGTTTGTATTTGAATTTCTGGTGATTGGCCTAATACCTGGCACATGGAAGAGCTTTATCTATCATCTATTTATCTTTGTTAATATCATCCCCCATGCCAGGCTCTGTTATTCACCTATTTCTATTAATTCCTTTCCCTTCCTGTAAGTAACAATTCAAAAGCCACCTTCTCCATGAAACACTCCCTGACACTTCCACAGGTGAAATCATCTTTCCCTCCTCAAATTTCTCAAAATATTTTTACCCAGTCCTCCTGTTTGCATTTATATTTCTCTCTTTTATTTCACAGCTATTTGTGCATAAATCATCCTACCCCTTCCCCATAGATTGTAAACTCTTTGGAGGCAGGCCTTGTACTACATCTGTCTTTGTTCCTTCATCACCTAGTATAGTGTGATGCAAATTATTGATGCCTATTAAATGTTTGTTAAACTCAAAAGTAATTGGAAGGAACTTTAGTTATAATCTTGTCCAAATCAATCATTTTTCAAAGGAAACTAAAGTTTACAAAGGTGAAATGGTTTGTACAAGGTCACTCAGGTAAGTAGTGAAGCTGAGGATAAAACCCAGGATTGTCAAGCTCTAAATCCAATGAGTGAATAATTAAATGGAAAGTCTCTGGGTCTCTTTTCCGTTATATTAGTGGTTCTCAAAGTATAGTGTGGGACCCTGGAGGATCTCTGAAATTCTTTCAAGGGTCATCGGAATCAACACCATCTCCATAATACTAAAATATTTGAACTTATAATTTGATAAATATGGATAAATATAACAAAAGTTCTTCAAGGGAGTCCTCAATAATTTTTAAGAATGTAAATGTGTCTTGAGACTAAAAAGTTTGAGAACTGGTACACCCCACGATGATGTCTTAGAAATTCCTCCTTCCATTCCAACCAAATTTACTTCATGTAACTGATACTCCTCTGTTTTGAGCTGAATCCTAGATTTTTCTTTCAATAGGAAAACAAGAGCAAAAGATACCATGATTGAAAGACTCTCTGAACAACAGGACACATTTAAAGATCAGTTTTACCATACTCTGAGACGTTGGGCTGACTAGCCTGGATTGATTCCAGGATTATTCATAGTTTCTTGAGATAGTTCACAATAGGAATTAACAGAAAGAAGCAGAGATCCAACTGTCTGTTGAGCAGGGCATCAGGTGATGACTGAGTAGTTCTGGAAGGCTCTCAATGGGAAGTTTATAGATCTGGATAGAGCACACATGAATTCAGGACCCTCTTCTTAGAGAGCAGTCTCAGCAGAGGATGGAGGAGAATGAAATCCTAATGTTGGAGTGTAGACAAGTGTCCACCCCAAACATTGAGACAAAGAAAGCCAAGCCATGTATCCAGCAAGAAACTCTTATTCTCATTTATTCTGTGCACTACACAAAGTTGTGTTCTGGGGATGTCATCTGAGGGTGGCTAGAACAGGAGTTTGTCCAAGGGCACCAAAATTTAGAGAGTACTGAGCCCAGTTACTTTCCTTTGACAAGTAAAAACGAGTAAGCTTGGACACTAGTTAAGCAAGAGAAATTAGTTAAAATAAAAAGCTACTATGTGATCCATATGTCCTTCCTCAGCTACTGCCCTGAAGATTATCCCATCTTGCCAGGAGTGGAGTTGTCCCAAGGTGTCCCTGAGTTTCTGTCTCTCCCCCAAAATGACTTTGTCTTTAAAAGTTGTTACTGGGGAACTTTTCACAATGTGTAGCCAGGCCTAACTTTGTGAACTTGATACAGGCGCAATAAATGCTAATTAGCGACTCTCAGACAAAGGTTTTCTTCCTCCTCCCCCTCCTCCTCTTCCTCCTTCCTATTTTATCTTATTTATAAAGACTGGGGCCTCTGCGCTTAAGTAGAAGAGTGAGAACAAAAGTACTTTAGCACAACTGAATAAAGCATTGGCCTGGGGGGCTATGACTGAGGGCAAATTCCTACAGAGTAGGCAAGGAGGTTGGGTTCTGTCTGTCTGTCTCTCTGTCCGTGTGTGTGTTTGTGTGTATGTGTGTTTTTCTCTCTCTCTCTCTTTCTCTCTCTCTCTTCCCCCTTCTCTCCCCCTCGCCTCATTTCTTTCTTTCTTTCCTTTCTATGACTTTTTCCTTCTTTTCCTCCCTTCCTACCTTCACTCCCTCCCTTTCTTTTTCCATTCTTCCTTCCTTCTTCCTTTTTTTCTTCTTCCCTACCTTTTCCCCCTTTCTTCCTCTCTTCCCTTCTTTCCTTTCCTTTCTTCCCCCTTTCCATATTTATTTTTCTCTTTCTCTTTCTTCCTTCCTTCCTTCCTCCTCCCCTCCCTTAAACCTTCTTTCCTTTCCTTGTTTTTTGTATTTTCTTACCTCCTTTTTTCTTTCCTTCTTTCTTTCTCTTCTTTTTCTCCCTTCCTTCCTTCCTTCCTTCCTTCCTTCCTTCCTTCCTTTCTTTCCTTCTTTCTTTCCTTCTTTCTCTCTCCTAGCGTAGTGCAGTGCCTGCTGCTACACAGTAGGTTCTTAAATGTTTGTTGAATTGAATTGAATTGTTTATGATGAGGTTTCTAGGGAGCTAAAGCCTTTTTCATCATGGGGCTTCAGACTAACCACTCAACTAAAGATCTTAAAAAGTCAGAAACATGGCAAATCCCTGCTTCACAACATACTCTGTCCTCCAGAGCAAGTTGCCCATTTAATGTTTTCCAAATTTCCTCCAAAGAACATTTATTTTCCTTGCATGGTGTGTTAGAGCTGTGATAAATTCATGCTATTTCCAGCAAATATGTAGTTATCAGAGCTTTTTTTTTTTTTTTAATGTAATATACCTACAAGTTTAGAGTGTAAGTCATCTAAAGCAGGGATCTGTTATTTGTTTGGCACAGATCACTCCAGTGCCATATAAATAATTAACCACAAAAGCCTATGTAAATGAAATACTTGGATTACAAATTTAGATGGGGAAGCCAAGAAACCCTGCAAGGTTCACATTCACAAAGTAATATTCATTTTCTCACATTGTGCATCTTAATACATTTTCATCGATGCATATTTAGAAGTCTAATTAGCAACCCAGTTTTGCATAGTGTGTGTGTAATGTGTGAGAGTTTGGGCTGCCATGAGTGCCCTACACTTTTTGTAACCTGCTTTATTATCATGTCTATGATAGTTTTCACCATTTTGCCACACAAAAATAAAACATAAAGGGACAATAATGAACCCAAGTTCTTTTACTCTATAAAGATAGAAGACTTTGTGCTTTAAAAGTTCAGTTTGGAAACTGAATTTTAGAAATTATTTGCCTCCTTACTTATCCTATGATGTGAATTTCTCTAAATAATATAGCCTTTCAGAACCCTTTTCTTTAATGTGTGTATAAATACACATATATCTGTGTTTGTATATACATGCATACATGTGTGTATGTGTATGTGTGATTTTTAAAGGACTGGGGCAGTTATTAAGAGAAGTCAGGTTGAAGTGCCAGAAACCTAAAGAAATATGAGAATAATTATAATCAAATTGATGCAAATTAGTTCTTACTCTACCTTCTGCTTTGGTAATTCAATCTAATTCAGCACATATTTACTTAGGTCCCACTATGTGCAAGGTAGTCTGCTAGGCACTGGGGATAAAAATATAAAAAGGTGGAAGTATTTCTCCCTTTAAGAAAATGACATTCTACTGAAAAGATGAAATCTATGCCCAGCTGAGCAAATACTGAGAACTAGGGAAATCAGAAAGAGCTTCCCCAAGGAGGGGGCTCTTGAAAGAAGCTGAGGAATCCAAGAGGCAGAACTGAGGAGAGAGATCATCCAGGGAGGGGAGACAACCTGTGCAAACAATGGGATAGAATGGCGAGATGAAGGAATGGATAGTAAGCAAGTTTTGTTGAAATGCAGAAGGGGAAAAAAAAAAGGGAGTAATATGAAACAGGACTGGAAAGACAGGACAGTACCAGATTGTGGAGGGCTTGTAAAGATCCAGACCCACAGTGAAGAGGTCTGTGAAGTCTGGTTTTAAGTTTGTATTCTACACTAGAAGCAATATGGAACCGCTAAAATGTTCAAAAAGGAGGGACATGGTCAGACCTGTACATTAGGAAGATTGTTTGGGCCTTTTTTCTGATAGTGGATAAAAGAGGGATGAGACTAGAAGTAGGATAAGAGATGTCTTCAAGTATCTGAATGACTGTCAAGGGAAAGAAGGATTCTACTTAGGCCACAAAGGGCCAATGAGTGAAAGAGGTAGGTAAATTCAGGTTTAGAATAAAGAAAAAAAAATTTCTAGAAATCAAAAGTGTTCTTAAGAGGAATGGAATAGTTTGGGAGGTAGAGGATTCTATCTTACTACAGATTTTCAAGAAGAGTCTGGATAACTCTATATAAGATAGAGAAGAATTGTTTTCTTCAGGGATTGATTATACTAAATGACCTGAAATGCTTCCAACTCTGAGGCCTTGTGATCCCATGATCCTATGACCTGAAGTTAATTAAAAACCTAACAGAGGGGAGGCTAGGTGGCACAGTGAATAGAGCACAGGCCCTGGAGTCAGGAGGACCTAAGTTCAAATTTGACCTCAGACACTTAACACTTATTAGCCATGTGACTTTGGGCAAGTCACTTAACCCCAATTGCCCTGGCTTCCCCCCTCCAAAAAAAATGAAAAAAAAAAAACCTAACAGAATCCTTCTCAGGAGCAGTAGTAGAATTTTAGATTGGTGAGTGGAGAGAAAGTGATCATGAAGGTGATTGTTGCAGAGAAAGAATCCACCAGTCTTGACTACAAACTAGATATTGGGGTGAATGAGAGGTAAGACTTCAAGGATAATGACTCCAAGGTTTTGAAACTGGGATAACTTGAAACACTAGTACCCTCAATAGAAACCTGGGAGTTTGGAAGAGGAAAAGATTTAAGATGAAGGTAAGCTACATTTTGACCATGTTGGATTAGAGACAGCAATGGGACATCAAGGCCTAAGTGTGAGTCTGGAGTTCAGAAAAGTATTAGTTTTGTGACCTTGGTCAAGTTGGGTAACTATTTGAACCTCAGTTTCTTCAACTTAAATGAGAACAATAATATTTATAATACTTAACACAAGCTTATTGTTGAGTATTAAATGCAATTATATATGTAAAACTCTTGGTAACTCTAAAGTGCTGTATAAATGAAAGCTTTCTGCACATCTTTCTGCTCCCCTTGGTTTGGCTTAAGCTGGAAAAGAGATAGTCACACTGTGCACATACTCAGGAAACACTGTTTGTTATCCAGCCTTTCTCTTATTAGTAGAAAGTATTTTTCTTCCCTTTGATTCATATTTCTTCAGTGTTGCATCTTTGCCCACTAAATTTCCTAGTTTCGGTCAAGGGTACCATCATCATTCCAATTCTTGCTACTCTTTGAACATGACATTCTATCTCTTGATTCCACATCGCTTCACTGGCTGTTCACCTGCCTAGATTGCTCTAGGCAGAGATCATATCAATCCTGGCACCTCATCTCATCTCTACTCTGCCTCTCTGATTGGAGGATGGAGCCATGAACTCCAAAACCTCCATTTAAGAAGAGCTCAGCTTAGACATCTCATTATTTCTCACCTGATTGTACTACTCTGACACTTCTTGAACTTTTCCACAATGTGACCACATCTGGCACTTTCTACCCTCCCCCACTTTTCAGTCTTTTGTGTATTGTCTTCACTCATTATATTGTAAGCTCCTTAACAAAATCAATTATCTTTCTTTTTTTATATTTGAATCCCTAGGACTTAACACAATTCCTGACACATAGTAAGTCTCAGTAAATGTTTATTGACTAATATATTTTCCAAGAAGTCTTTCCTATCTATGTGGCATACTTATGCATACTAGTGGTAATAGTATGAAGATTTTTATTTCAAAGTAAAATTATAATATCTGCTTATACTTATATTGCACAAAGGACATTTGTATAGATAACAATTACAGTAAATTATAGTAAAAAAAAATTTTCATCATTAGACACAATTGACATTCATGATCCTTCTAGTATTAGTAAGTAAATAAACTGGTTTTTATTGTATCCTAGAAGAAACAGGGAGCCACAGGAGTTGATTGAATAAGGAATGACATAGTCAAATCTGAGCCTAAGCAAAATCAATTTATCCATAGTGTAGCAATAGCTTTTGGCAATAGGAAGAATGATTAGAAGAAGACTCCAATAAGTTGCTTTCTTTTCCCCTATTCTACATTTCAAACCTCCTCTATAGGAAAATTCATAGAAAAAAGATTTGGAATTAGAGGACCAAGATTCAAATCCTTATCCTGCCACTTGCTATCTGTGTGATCTTGGACAGATTACTGAAAATAGCTAGGCTTCAGTGTCTCATCTGTAAAATGGGGGCATTGAACTAGATGTATTCTGAGGTCCCTTCCAGCTCTAAATCCAGCATCTTATGGTCCTACTTTTCCAGACTTCCTATATATCACTCTCCTTCACATACTGTGTTTCAATCCAACTGGCTTCTTTGCTGTTGCTTCCATAAGATATTCTATCTCCTGTCTATTGCCACTGCATCGGCTGCCCCACCCTACCTCCCATGCCAGAAATGTACTCTCAACACCTCTGTTTCTTACAATCTCTAGCTTCCTTCAAAACTCAACTCAGACACTAAATGAGACCTTTCCTGATGCTCCCAACTCTACCCCCTCAAAAAAAAAAAACCTTGTATTTACTTTGTATAATTTTGTATTTACCTATGAGTACCTATTGTTTGTCCTGTTAAAATATAAACTTCTTTTAGAAAAAGGTCTTTTGTTTCCTCATCTCCTAGTATAGTGCCTGGCACATAGTGGATATTGGGTGGATAAATGCTTGGATCAATCAACTTACCCTCTCAAAACGAGCGCTTTGCATTTTCCGTTTATATCTTCAGCGGTAAGCTTTGTAGCATACGTTCTATATGGAGTATGGGGGGAGTAGTAGAAACGAATTGAAAAATTAAAACATAGGGCTATATACAACTGAAGTCTCTCCATTTAACTGTCCAGTTTCCATTAAAGTCAAAGTTTTAACATCCTTACATATAGAAATTGATTTCCAAGAAAATATTTGCAAGGTAGGTTTCTAGTCTTTCTCTGTTACCATCATCACAAACAACAACAGTAACAGGGGTGGCTAGGTGGTGCAATGAATAGATCACCCGCCCTGAGAACCTGAGTTCAAATCTGGCCTCAGACACTTAACACTTTCTGGCCGTGTGACTTTGGGCAAGTTGCTTAACCCCAACTGCCCTACAAAAAGCAAAAGGCAAAAAAAAAAAAAAACCGTAACAAGCATTCATTAAGCACTTATTATGTACCAGGGACTGTGTCAAATGCTGGCAAGAAAGAAAAAAACCACAGTCTCAGTTTTCAAGGAGTAAACATTATAATGGGGGAGATCAGATGAAAACAACTATGTACATGCACAACGTATACAATAGAAATGGCAGTTAATCTCAGGGATAGATACTAGAAGCAGGGAAGCCTAGGAAAGTCCTTTTGTAAAAATCCTCTCCAATGAGTGGCATCTTGAAGAAATCCAGAGAAGTCAGAAAGCAGAGGTGAAAAGGAAGAGTATTCCAGTCATGGGGGGACCAAGAGTGAAAAGGTATGAAATTAGGAGATGAAGTCTCATATGAGAAACAGTAAGGAGGTCATTGCCAAATAAATGAAAAGATTAGCAACAACATGTGAGATTTAAGTCTACTATGTCACATAGGATCCTTCCAGCACCCAGAAGGTTCTAACTGTGAGCAAAATGTGCTACTTGATTACCTAAGCTAAATTTGGTAAACTATTAGGTAAGTAAATTTGTTTAAATTAATTGAACACCTCATGAAACAGAATTCAAAAATAAAAACAATCAGGCAATTGAAAACAGGGATTTTTTTTTTTTCAGACAGCTCACTCCCAGAGCCATCTCCAGTTAAGTAATGAGATGTAAGAAGTGTCTTTCTTCCTACAGGACAAGTCCTCATCTACCATACTACTGACTGAGACTTGGGGCCCAGATAACAAATGAACAGGTTGTTCTTGCCAAGCTAGAAATGAATGATTCTACTTCCAACAATAGGCAATTTTTTATAAGGTAAAATAAAACCATGTTCTTGAAGCAGTAATTCTACATTAACATCCTGGATTAAAGATCAGAAACACTACACTGGAATCAAAATGAAAAAAAAATGCCCTTGGGGACCTGAACAAGTTTTCGCCCTGCCACATTAAACACTCTGTAAGTAGACCTAATTTTCTGAATCAGACTAATCTCACATGGTCTAATGGGCCCCATTTGTAATTGGTGTTGTTGATTCACATGAATGTGAAAATAATGGCTTGAATCCAAGAACATAGAAGACAATGATTGTTTCACTAAAGTTAAAGGGATAATCAGAGGTCTTTATCAAAATACACCCTGGTTTTTTTGGTCAATTAATCATGTAATAAAAAATTACCCGTTAGATTTAGAATTTGATAATGACTGTGTTGTTTGCATATTTAGTCACTTGTCTTTGCACATAAGCATCCTTTCATTTACGAAATGAGAAAGGAAATTGGGCCACATCTCATCTGATCAGTTGTGGCCCTACTCAATTTGAGTTCATGAAAACAGATGTAGTCTGGGTAACAAGATTTGGTCCAGGAAATTTTGATATAACAGAATTTCTTATTTCTAGGTGTAATGAATATCCATAAACAGCAGTCTATTTATTCTGGCATTCTACATTTCCAGCCTACTAGATATTTCTCAGACTTGGCATTCCATTTCTGCCTCCATGAATTCATGCAAGCCATCCCCCATTCTTGCAATGTGCCCCCTATCCATACTTCTCTTATTCCATATATTTCTTCAAGGTGCCATCTCCTCTATAAACCCTTTCCCTTATTCTCCCAGTTGCTAATGTTCTCTTTCTACGTAGATTATGTTGTTTTTACTTATCTGTGTACATGTTTTATTCCATCCCTGCCCACACCTATCCCCCATAAGGCCTTTGTCTACCCAGCACATAGCATGGTGCCTTGCATGTAATAGATGCTCAATAAATATTTGTTTAATTGAATTGAATGACTATTAATAGTCATAAGAAAGGAACATTCCAAAGAACATTACTGCTAAGAATGGAGGAATATGGTCATGTTCTAGATTTGGCAAATGACTAAACACTTTTTTTTAATGTTTTGGTTTTGGAAAATCCCCAATGGATTTTGCCAAACACATTTCTTGTCATTTCTCAACCCATGTGTGTTTTTTAATGAATGTTTAATCCTTATGTTCTGTTTCACTTAAGCTTAACTTGACAAAATGTGTTTTAAGAACAATATTAATTTCCAAGAAGTTTTTTGGAACTGTCCTGAGAAGCTGTGTGGAGGTTTTCTTTTTCCCTCCCCTCCTTTTCTTTTCATTTTTAATTTGGAAGCTGGGAATCATGTCCTATGATGAATAAACAGAACATGTCCCTAGAGTCAAGAGCACAAATCAAAATTTGGGATCTACAAAATAAAAGTACCTTGGAAAACCTCTCTTTTCCATTAAGAGTCCATGTGCTAAATAAAATGCATTGGGGAGTTTAGAGAAATGGGCAAAAAAGAAGGAAAACAAATGTGTTTCATCACTGCTTAGAAATAGGTCCTACGAAGACTGTCAAAAAAATCTGCTTAGAAAAAAATTTTAAAAGTTGCTTAGAAAAAAAATTTAAAAGAAAATTTGCTTAGAAAACAATTAAAAAGAAAAGTTGCTTAGAAAAAAATTAAAAAGATCCTGAGAGAACAAGGCTACTGAAGCCTGAGCTTATTTAAAAAAAAAAAAGTGATACTGACATATTACCCTTCATCTTGTTCCCACCTCTTCAAGCATGGAACTCCAGTCCTGGGAAGTGACTGTTGATTGATAGGTGGGTCACTTTAGTCCAGGAGTGGGGAACCTGTGGCCTTTTAGGCTCTTAGTTGTGATTTTTTTTTGACTGAGTCCATGTTTTACAGACCAAATCCTTCTGTGAAATTTGGATTCAGCCAAAGGGCCACACTCAAGGACCTAGAGGGCCACATGTGGCCTCGAGGCTGCAGGTTCTCAATACCTACCTTAGTCCATTTGCATCTAAAACTGGCTCTAGACACTTTTCTTCATTCTCTGGCCATCTCACTAGTTGCTAAGTTGCCCTTCCTCCTCACTTTCTCTCTCTCCCCACCCCTTTCTGATCTGGAACCCAGATCAAATTAGCTCTGCCATAGAAGTGGAAGAAGTGTCGATTCACTTCTCTGTAATCCCACTCACCAGTCAGCAAGATTTATTAAGTACTCGCTATGTACCAGGAAAGTAAGTGTTGGGGCAGCTAGGTGGTGCAGTGATTTGGGCACTGGCCCTGGAGTCAAGAGTTCTGAGTTCAAATATTACCACAGACTCTTAACACTTTTGGGCAAGTCACTTAACCACAATTGCCCTGCCTTCCCCTCTTCAGGAAAAAAAAAAAAGACAAAAAAAGAGTGTCAAGCCCTGAGGATGCAAATGCAAGAAAATAATAATAATAAAGACAGTCCCTGCCCTCAAGATTTTTACAGGGCAAGGAAACTCATAAAAGAGATGAAAAGATGTAGTGGTTGGGGCTGGGGAGCAGAGGTGCTCTCCCAGATGAATGATGGTGAAATCCAGAATGAAGCATGGCTACACTGGGCCTTTCCTCAAAATGGATGATCTGGGAAAAGCTTACCGAAGTGAGAAGGGGTAGTGAAAGAAAGTAGCTGGTGGCAAAGTCCACTTACCCATCCCTAAAAGTGCCACCCTGGCCTCTACTCTCCTATGTGTATAGTAGACTCTTCCTGTTACAATTTGCCTTGAGGGTGAGGACTGTCTTCAGAGAGTGCTCAGCAAATTGTAAGCCCATAACAAATATTTTTTCATTCATCATCATGACAATTAAATGAGAGATGGAAATGAGGCATGCAGGTCATTTAGGCATCTTTTCTATGTTTCTAAAGGAGTTACTGAGAGAATGCTTGACCGCAGAGGCACATTAGTAGAAATGTGACAATTATATACCTTGAGTGATTTAAAAATAAAAACAGTCCTTCCTAAAGCAAGGTATAGTTCAGAGGTATCAAACTTACATCCCTCAGAGTATAAGCAACAAGTAACCCCCTTCCCACCAACTGTAGGCTGAACCAGATTAAAATGTATTTGGGAAGTGTTTCATAAAATAAAAATACAACACAACATAGATGATGTTAATTTGTGGTTTTCTAAGTTTATGTGCTGCCCAAGGAATCTGTTTCCATCTGAATCTGAAAACACTGGATTTGATGACCTCTTTGATACCTTTCTTCCAAAACAGCTTTAGTGACATCAGTCTTTAATTTCTCCAATATCTGCTCATATATTTATGACCTCTCTATATATATACCTCTCTTAGTGTCTTTACTGTCTACCTTAAGTAGACAACAAGAGACTGAAAGCACTCTAGTCTTCCTTCCTAATCTTTGACTGTAGAGTATATTTGAGACATAAACATTCCCCAGAGGAGACAAGTAAAATTGACAGGCTAGATAGGCATTCTTCACCTTCTTCACAGAACAGGATTGTAACAAAACAAACCAATCCATAATTCAAGCTATTTACATGAATAAAATATACATAGCATAAGTTTATACAAATCAGTAAAGGGATACTAGACATTAAATCAAGGTCTAAACAACATGCTGAAATTAGTAGTTTCAGTTAAGAGAGATATTTCTCTCTTGTATTTAGTAACTAATTATTGAATCAGGACCAAGGTTTTCCCCCTTTTCCACTTCTTCCTTCCGAAATAAACCAGTGTGGGAAATCTTTCTCGAAGATTTGCCCAGGCTAAGATCTAATCAGACAGCAAAAGAAATTCTAAGTTTAAGTGAATGGGTAGATTCCTGCTTTTTGTGTTTACATAGACAGATCTGGGGAAATACAGGTTTCTCCCTTTTGTCATACAGAAATTGATATATCTCTTTGACCAAGATTTGGGTGCTAAGTGCCATGTACCCCAAGATTCTCATTGTAATATAGCCCATCTCTCATTGTAATTTTTCTTCTCTTATTAATTGTTAACTGATCAGAGTTGATTGCCACCTTCAGGAATATTTACTCTTCCAAGGGCACTTAAACTGTGAGCCCACCACCATGAGAGGTCTTTGGCATTCAAGAGTGCCACTGACCACTTTTATTAATAAAATGCTAGCACTATTTATAAAATGATTAATTACCCAGAAACTGTCTCTTGAACTTTCTAAATGCTATGCATATTCTCTTGCCATTTCTATTCCTGGGAACAGACCCATCCTCATTTGTGTCCTGGTTTCCCTGGCTTCCCTCAAGTTCCACCTTCTACAATCCCTCTTTCCCCTTTCCCAATCCCTCCTCATTCTAGTGCCTTCCCTCTGTGGGTTATTTCCTATTTTCTTGCATGTAGCTTGTTGTACATAATTATTTCCCTCCTCCTCTTTAGAATATGAGCTCCTCAAGGGCAGGGGATGTCTTTTGCTTTTCTTTGTATTCACAGTGTTTCACATAGTACCTGGCATACAGTAGGCACTCCATAAATGATTATTCACTGATTGGTTATTAGTTGGTGTTCGCTACCCCACTAAAGGATAAAAACTATTAAGGATCCTCTGGTAGCTGGGTCCTTCCATGGCACCAGTCACTCTCAGTCTTTGACAAAGTGAAAGGTCACAGATTTAGCATCTTCAGATACAAGAGTCATCTCAGGATTGAAACTCTGAGTCAGTGAATTCCCAGAGGAGCAGATCTGCCTCCCTTTTGGAGACAAGAACCAGTCAATATCTGCATTTGGGAGGCATTGTGATAATGGATGAGTTCAAATTCCAGATCAAGTCACACTAGCCATGTGACTCTGGGTCACTTACATTCTCTGTGCCTTGGTTTATATCCATATAATGTATAATATCCATACAATGGTTATAATCCATATAACGAGGAATTCAGTTCCATGACCTCTGAAGTAGATTCATTCCAGCTCTAAATATATCATCCTATGACCTTATTTGATTATAATTCAGTCAGATAAAACTGCCAAGGCAGACTCAGGGGCAAAACAACGTAAATCATATGTGGGGAGGTGGCAAAGATGGTCGTACCTTGTGAGGATTATTCAAGTAGCTGCCATTCAAAACTCTTCAGACCTGGAAAAGTAGCAGAAGCAACCAAATCATTGTTATAAATGATACTTACCACACAGCATGGAGGTGGTGAATAGCATGCTACACCTCGTGTTGGGAAGGCAGGTTCAAATCTCACCTTTTGCTATTTAGTAACTGTGGGAGCAGGGACTAGTCACTTGGGTTCTCTAAGATTACTCCAGTAAGTTAAAGATGGGTTGCTTTTGTTGATGGAGGGAGTTTCTGCACCAATACTCATGATTTGGGACCCCTTTGGGGGATTATTTTCCTTTAGCTTTTTTACTTTTAGTGGTCATGAAGACCCATTAGACTCTTCCCATATGGGAAGCGGACCAATGGAATGAGTTCTGAATCTGAAGTTAAAGGTTTTGTTGTTGTGCCAATTCTTGGTAACCCCATGGACCAGAATGTCCGTGGAGTTTTCCTGGTAAAGACAGTGGAGTGGTTTGCCAACTTTTTTCTCCAGGGGATCAAGGCAAACAGAGATTAAGTGACTAGGCACTCTATCCACTGAGCCACCCAGCTGCCTAGCTACCATGCACTTAATTCACCATTCTGCCTCTTATTACCGTATGACTTTACCATTTAACCTTTAGCACTTAGCACAGTGCCTGGCACATAGCTGAAGACATTTCCTAAGTTTATAGGTTGATTGATTGACTTAACCTCTCTTGAAATGAGGAGGTTGGACTAGATTGACCTCTAAGTCCCTTCAAACTCTGTATCTATGATCCTCTAAGTCTAAGCATTAACGCATCACATTTTAAAGGAGAGAATACTCCCCACACCTCCCCCGAGTATCTTCTCCCCAAAAGCGTTCTATTTGTAGAATGAGATGTCAGTGGATGGGACATAGGAACATAGTCATGGGAACTGATAAAATAATCATTCCTATAGGTTCCCAGGATAAATATGTGTTCAATTTGCCATTGAAATTCATGCAGAAAGTATTCTCTGCACCATCCCCCCTTCTCATCTCAAGCCCTAGTCCAAACTGCCACCAGCTGCAAGGCTGAATCCCACCCAGATGAAATGCAGGTGAAACCTCAGTGCCTAGGGAGACCAGTCAGGAGGGGGCATTCAGGGTTTGGAGATTTTTAGAAATTTTATTGCAGGAACACAAGCTGCAGATGGAAGCAATTACTGCAGAGAAACTTTGCTCTCTCCTCCAAACCAAATTCCAATACTGTGAGCTCAGGCTAATGACTATCCTTGAGGACAAGCGAAATCAGACCACCAGTGAATTTCGAAGATCTATTGCACCTCCCATCAGGTCAGGAGCTGTACTGCTCAAAACCCATCTGAACTAGACTTAGCCCCTGCCTCATTTCTCATTGGAAAAGGAGGTGACCTCAAACTCACTCATCTAAAATTAATATGCTCTCCTGTAGTTTCTGCTAAAAACCCCACCTGACACTGATATTTTATAGTCTGACTTGTAGGAAATACAATTATGATTGCTAATGAATAGCATGATCACTCCAGTGGGTGGGAGTTGCACAGTCTTTTGTTATAGTATTTCTGGCCATGTTGTCTTCTCTGGAATGTTCTTGCTTTCTTTATAGGGGTCAGGGAGAAGCCTGCATCCCCTTCAGTATACATTTGCAAAGGGTAAGAGAAAGAGAGAAAGAGAGAGAGATAGGGAGAGAAAGAGAGAGAGAGAGAGAGAGAGAGAGAGAGAGAGAGAGAGAGAGAGAGAGAGAGAGAAAGGCTTACAATGTCTCATTGGAGTTAAAGTGAAGAAAAAATAATGCAGCAAGAAGTTGAATCTTAAACTTGAGACCAATAATATTGCCACTCTAAAAAATAGGAGATGACTTCAAAATTCCATTGACTAGCATTTTATCTAGTGCACTTGGCTGCTAAAATAATTTCTCTTCCTCTTTGGAGTTGTAGGTGACTGTCTCCTAGGTCTCTTCCCTTAGGCTTGTCTCTCACAAAGGCTGGTTAGTAACTGTTATGAATGCACAAAGATATGTATGCATTATATTGATAAAGTATCTTTCCCCTGGAGGGTTCAACTCCATTACCATCATAGAACAAGGGTCCACTAGATTTAATGGGGAAAGAACAGGAAGACTTGGAAAGTATAGAGACTGCATTTGAAGGAGCTAGGTCTCTTTTTGGCTTTCCTTCAGATAGCACCTGATCACAGTGGCTAACTTCTTAACGTGCAGTTGGAGATGAAATCATTTTGATTTTGAAAGTTGTGGCACTTGGAAGAAATTGTTATTTTAAGCAGAGGGGAGTAGAGTGGAGAGTGAGAGGGGAAAAATGCTTCTCAATAGAAAGAATCTCAGACTTATATGATTTTATTCCAGGCACAAACATTAAGTTCTAGAGGCCTGTCAAATGGCCATGCCAGTCTATCACATTTGTGCACTTGGAGCAGAGGTGGTAGGGAACAATGCAATGAACAAAGAGTTAAAGGTAACCACTACCCCAAAGCCAGAGCTGTAACTAGCAATCAGGTGGTTCAGGACAAGCAACATGAAAAACACCTTCAAGTCAATTGTGTGTAGATTAGGCTCTTTCAGTGATCACCTGGGGAAGAGCTTAGAATAGCCCAAGGTCAGTGTTGAGTAACCTGCCTGGGGAGGAACAGGACAGGGTCAGGCAGAGAAGGAGTTCACCTGGTTTTTTGACCCCTGGGGGTGGGCAGGATAGAGGGTATGTGTAAGAAAACATACCATCTATTAGCTTCCTACTTTGATTAATTATTCTGGATGACTAGTTTCCATGCTGCTAAAGGAATAACACTGCTGTAAAAATATAGTCAATTTTCAAATGATGCAATCTTGGAAAAATCACTTAAAATTTCCCTTCTTCAAAATTTCAATATCCTGGGACAAAACCCAGGCAACACGCCCTAGTTATTACTCTGCCTAAGATTTAGCTTTTGAAGGTTTGAGAGTAGTAGTGGCAGAGGGTCTAAGGCAAGATAAAGACAGTGCCAGTTCTGCCAGCCACTTTAAACTCTCCATTCCCCACATCTGCAATCCTCTGTCTCCTTGCCTCCACTCCACAGAGTCCCTGAGGGAGCCTGAAACTCAGGCACCATCTTCTGCATGAAGCCTATTTTGGTCACTCCAATTTGCTAATGCCCTCCCAAACTTCCTTGTACTTACCTACTTTGAATATATTTGTATTTATGAACATTATATTTATATTTATATATATTTATAATATTATTAAATTATATTTATGTTTCTAATATAGGGGCATATATTAGCATATATGTGTGTGTGTGTGTGTGTGTGCGCGCACGCGCGTGTTATCTATACTTGTTATCTCTCCCATTAGACTATCTTTCCAACAGGAATTATTACTTTGGGGGGGTATCCCTAGATCCTAGGATAGTTCCTGGAATATAGTAGGCACTTAATAAATGCTTATTGTGTGATTGATTTATAGTCTCTTCAGGCTTTAGCAAAGCAGCCCCAAGACCCCAAACTGCAGGCCCTTGGTGAGGTGGCAGCTTCAGTAGCTATAAGTTCTCTGTTGTAAGAAAACTTCAAGAGACTATTAGATTCTGATCTCCCACCCTCAACAAATAAACATAAACTAGAAAGAGCTCATCTAGTGGAATTAGGCTATCCAGTGGTTCTCAACCTGTGGTGGCGACCCCTTTGGGGGTCGAATGACCCTTTCACAGGGGTAACAGGGGTCATGGAAAACACATATTTCCGATGGTCTTAGGAGCTGAGACATCGCTTCTCTATTCCTCTCCAGTCGGGTCCACCCACATGCAGTTACGCCCACATAAGTATTAAAGGATCACCGCATTAGGAAGGTTGAGAACCACTGGGCTATGATATCCAGTAACCTTGGCTTTTGGTACAACAAAAAATCTACAGCATGCTTCTGGCAGCATTTTACAGGTCAAAGAAGTCAAACATGTCCAGAGTATGGTATAGGCTAAGAAGTGAGCTAGGCATGCTTCTATCTTTTATTTTAATCAGAAAAGTCTAAGGAAGTTTGGGGGTAATTGGTCCCTTCCCTATGCCACTAAGAAAGAGAGAAAACCCATTCTAGTTGCTTTGCTACTCCATGACAATGTCTTTGACTTTGGGCATACATATTATGGCCCTGGAGGCAGGTCTTTTCATCTGTTATCCATAGGAAACCCTGTCTTCATATAACTTCATCCTATGGTTGTTATTATGGTTTAAAACTTGACAACCATTGTCTTTTTAAAAGAAAATCTTGAAGGGCCTCTGAAAGATATGATGTTTCGTATCATATGTGACTGGAATAAAAAACTAGGGATGACATAATGGAATAAGTATTTAGAAGTCTTGTGGACCTGGGTCCCAGCCACTTATTAGCCATGAGACTTTAGATAAATGACTTAATTTTGCCAAGCCTCATCCTTAAAATGTGAGATTGAGCTAAATCAGTTGAGCTAGTTCTTAACTTAAGAGTCCATGGGCACCAAGGATGGATTTCAGAGACTCTGTGGGTTTTTTATACATTTTTATAGCTATACTTCAATATAATAGATTTCCTTTTTAAACCTATATATCTCATTTTATGAATTTAAAAACATTATTCAGAGAAGGGGTCCACAGGCTTCAACAGACCAAAAAAGATTAAGGATCTTTGGACAAGATGGTCACAAAGGTCTCTTCTAATACTAACATTTTAGTTTTCTAAGATTTTAGTATATACGGTATGGCTTGTTAGCCACTTTAGAAATAAGATCTTGGCCAGGAAAGCTATCTAGCTTTACTGCCCTCCTGTTTCCTTATCTGTGCAGTGTGGATGATAATGTTGGCCTATCTCCCTTAAGGAGTTTTCCTGACAGTCAAATGTAAGCCTATACTGGAAAGGGCTTTGAAAACTCTAAGGCTCTTCACAAATAAATGCCAAATAAACAAGAGGAAAACAAGCCTTCCAGGCCAGGGCCAGACACTCTCACCTCAGAAAAAGCGTGTGGGAAGCCTGTCCATTGGGGCAGCAATCAGGGTGCTTCGGATCATAGAACCATATAACCTTAGAGCCAGAAGGGGCCTTGGAGAACATCTCGTCCAACCCTCAGATGTAGACAGAAGCAAGATTGGAAATGAGGAGTGGATGCACTTATAATATCCATTAGCTGCCTATTGCCTTGGGCACCAAGGGGTAGAGAGGGCTGGGGTTTTTGTTTGGGGATGGGTTTTATGGCTGTTCACTTGTTCAGCTCAGTTTATTTCCGTGGTTCAGCTAATTGTCTCACACGTAAATATTCAAAAGAAGTAGTAGTTTCTCTCAGGCACCTTAGAATATTTCAAGTGCCAGCTGCCACCAGAATACAACGAGCCAGAATATATGTTTCCTTTCATTAGATCTTATCTTTTATAACTCTTTTCTTAGATTTCAAAAGACATTGACCCTATGTGGAACAGCCCAGCTGTATTTATCCTTCTAAAAGGAATGTATTTCTATTTCTTCTCTTCCCTCCTCTTCTCTACTTCCATATGAAGACAGATTCCAAGAATCCCAGTTTTACCTAAGCTTTCTATCTTGCAATTCATTTAAATTCAATACAAAAAAAATTATTTTGTATTTTCTATAATCAAGACACTGCACTAGGCACTCAAGAATATACAAAGATGAAGAAGACGTGGTGCCTGTCCTTGAGTTGATCACCATGTAGGGAAGTGGCAGGCACTGGGAAGTCACTGGGTATCACAACTCTGGAATGTCAACCAAATTCTAGATAAAATGGTGTGGCCTTCCCTTTTCTATTCAGTTTTCTTCTCCATTGGGAACAATAATATACTTGTCTTCATTCTCTTCATTTCTCCCCACTTCCCTCCTCATTTAAAGAAAACTTTATTTAAGATGCCAAGTGTACTACTGAGCTGAACTATCTAGAAGGGTTAGGGTATCATATATGTCCAAAAGTGAGCTGGGATAAGGACTACACATACAAAGAAAGATGAAAGCAATTCCTGCCCTCCAGGAGCTCACATTCTAATAGGGGAGAAAGGGACATTTAAATGACTATGTTCAAATGAAGTACTCAGGAGAGAATCACTGGAAGAAAGACATTAGCATTAAGAGGTTCAGGAAAGGTTTCTTGTAGAAACTGAGATTTTATCTAGGACTTTAAGGACACCAGGGAGGGCACGAGAAGACACCAGCATTGTGGGGATTAGGAAAGGCCTTCTGCAGAGGGTGGGATTTGAGCTGAGTCTTGAAGAAAGCCAGAGAAATAAGAGGTAAGAGATAAAGAGGAAAAGTATTCTAGGAATGGGGTAAAGCAACAGCAATGGAGATTGGAGATGATGTATCATGTGTGAAAAACAGTAAGTTTTATTACAGAGTAAATGGAAATAGGTAAAGTGTAAGAACACTGTAAAGGTTTTAAAAAAGTGTGGAGGTTTTGAAAAGCTTTGACTGTCTCCCCCAAAATAGTGGGAGTATTAAGCCCACTATTTAGGAATTTTATTCTATGCATTTGGATTAAAATGATTGCGGGGCTAGTGCTAAAGGAGAAGGAGGCTCTAGGGACAGAAAGTCCATCATCCTTTTTCCACTTCCATGGTGTTGTTCCTACTAATGCATGCCAGGTTTGTGAGGCAGAAATGCGAACTATGTCCAAGGAATGTTGAGTAGTCTCACGGAAGTGATTTAGTGATCTTAAATAGCTTATGTCCATGTTTCAGATCTGGTTGTCTTAAGGGGAACTTTGTGACAGGTCTTCTATTCCTTCTCCCATTCTTGCTTTTTCTTCCTTTCCCTGAAATCCATGTTTTCCTTTCTTGAGTGCTAGATACACATCTTTTCTACCTTTTAAACTTTGCTCTTAAACCCACTTCCCCCCCAACACTGTGCAGGGCTAACCACTTATCTGCCACTTCTGCAAAATTCAATATTTGTATTATCTACAGCCATTTCAGAATGAGGTGATGAGGTACTTGCTTTGGTCCATGCAGCTGCCTATTGATTTCAGTAGCAACATAAAAGAAACATGTAGTTAGAGATGAGAGAAGGAGAGAGACAGAGAGCGACAAAGACAGAGAGAAGGGGGGGGGGGCAGAGACAGAACAAAAAGAGACAAGGACAAAGAAAGAGATAGAGACAGAAAGACAGAAGACAGGAGATACAGAGAGGAGAGACAGGGAGAAAAACAGAGACAAAGAGATAAAGAATGAATTAGAAAGAGAGAAAGTTTGAGAAATGTATAAATTGTGTTTTTATAACAGAGAAATTTAGGGCTAAGTTTAAAAAAAAAGAATAAAAATAAAAACTGACTCAAATCATTATCTCATCTGATCCTTCCTCATAACCCCCTGTAAGTTAGGTGTTATAATTACCTCTCTCCCCATTTTGCAGATGAGGGAACTGAGGCTCAGGGAGAGAAAATCACCTGCACAAGGTTGCCCAGCTATCAAGTCTGAGCAAGGAGTCCTAGCCAGACCTCCCTGACTTGGAGCTTCATACTGTAGCCATGATGGAACACCATGTCTTAAAGGATTGTTGGTTTTGTTTTTTTTTTTTCTATGATCTTTAACCCAAATGCTTCTGAATGGAGTAAGATAGTGCACATGGATATGACCAAGTAGTTTATTAATAGCTAAACTGGATGAGCATGTCCTACCATAGATTTCTGGCCAAAATGGCTAATTAGTGACTAATCAGCATACCCTCTGTTGGGACAGTTAATGGGCTGAGTACTGTATATGTTAATGAGGTAGAAAGTGACAGACAATGCAAAACCTGGGCAAGGAGTCAAGATGAAACAGGGACAAAGGCTTCCCTGTTGACTGGGAATTGGTCACACTAATCCCCTCCCATCTTCTTTTCATCACCCCATCTTAACATCCTCTTTATGTCCCACACTATTATTTTACGGAGACAGCACAGTGCAGTAGTGGATAAAGCTGAGTTCTGAGCCAGGAAGACCTGACTTCAAGGTCTGTCTCCAACACATACTGGCCACTTGAGCTTGTCACTTGATGTCTCCATGCTCTAGACAACAATCTAACACAAGCAGATCGGAAATGTACACAGTGACAGCTTATAAGAGATTTATTCTCTTATATTCAGTCACTTCACTGAAACCACTCAGAATTCCTTGGACATAGCATTTCTACCTCACAAACCAGATCTGCAGTAGCAGATACACCATGAAGCTGTAAAGAGTTTGATGGACTTTCTGCCCCTATAAGTCTCTCAGTCCTTTCACTCTGCTGAGTTTTTTATACTGCAGTTAAGTTGCAAAGAAGGCGGATAAAGGGTTCAGGAAATTCATGGAGAAACTGGTTCTTGGGTTGTCTTGAAGGAGATCCAAGAAAGGAATTCATTCTGGGAGTGGGAGACATCAAAACACAGGTAGAAATATCAGGAAAGGCAAGGCATTGTAGTAGAAAAAGTTTCCTCAAACAAAAAATCTCTGTACTAATAAAACCAGAGGTCTTAGTCCTATACAATTATTCCTTCCATATCTCAGGGGTTAGGGGCACCCCACCCCCACGATCAGTAAAATCCATGTAAAATCCTTTGGTCATTCCTTTGTACTAGAGAAGAAGTCTGATTTTTTTTTTTTCATTTTCTTTTCGTTTACAGGGTGTTTACAGGACCTTATTGTAAAATTTGGTTAAGTATTTGATCATAAGCTCTGTGTCATCCAGACTTCTCATGTTGTCTATGGCTTTCACAAAACACCTCCAAAATTCCCATTTAATTTCTTATGCCAACCAGAATTTATCAGAATCCTAGTAGGGAAAGTCTTGATGTGGAAGGGATAACTATACTATTTTCTTATCAGATGACACTGCATGTGTACAGATTTGATTGTCTCCTAGAGATAGAAGACCATTTCCCGCATCAACTATATTCTTGGGATTGGACTTAGCCTTCCTCTGTAAGAGGTTAGTAGTATCTCAGTGATTCATTAGCCCTTTGAACCTCAAGCCATACTCTGAATGCATTGAGTGTTTTCCACTCCTAATCCCTAGTGGGAGGAGAGAAGCAAACAGGGCTGCAAGCAGAAGAAACAGCTCAAGAGACCACCCATAGTCTGAACTTTTCAGCAGCCCTTGGCCTTATTCACATTGTGCCAGATAACACAATGAGGGAGGTGTGCTTTTGTGTACTGTGAACATCTGGGAAGAGTTTTGGGAAGTCAAAAGCATAATGTGGTGGACTAATAGATTCCTTCGACCAATCTCAGCCGGGTTGTTTAAGGTTAGCTTTGCCATCCCTATACGACAAGGTGTCCTTTTCCACAGACTTATAGCCAGAAGTCAACCACTGCACTTTGTAGGCTTCCCAGGAGGTGTCTTCTTTCGGCCTACAAGAAAAAGGAGCTATTTATGCAGCTGTAACTTGGGGGCATTTTTAGCACCAGCTTGGGCCACTAGTGTCTAGGATATACACCTGGTTTAAGGAGAGAGCACTTTGCTTTTCAAGATTGTCATTCCTCCCTTAGCATGTATCCATTCCAGAACGATTATTATTGGTGTTCGAGATAATGATGAATAATCAGGTGATGATGTGTGTAATGAAATATATTTCAGAGATAACTTGCTATGAGAAGCATTGAGAATACTTTGGGTTGTGTCAGTGAGCAGTTCAAACACATACCCCATATATTTCTGAACATGTTAATACTGCCTTGGGACCTGTAAATGATTTTTCCTGTAGCTGAGGAGATGTCAATTATTTTGTCTTATTCCTATGTTGAGGAAGAATCATCCACTATGAAAGATGCTATACAGATAATCACCAAGATTCTTGCTGGAAAAGGCAGGGCTTTCATTACAATCTTGGGATGTTTTTTGTTCTCTTCTTGATTTTTTTTCAATGTTTAGAATACCCCAAATAGGTAAATTACTTAGTACAAAGCCTTGCCTTCCCTGTTATCTCTACCAGTGTTTTGATGTCTCTCACTCCCAGAATGAATTCCTTTCTAGGATCTCCTTCAAGACAACTTAAAAACCACTTTCTGCATGAATTTCCTGATCCCTTTATCAGCTCCCTTCCTATTCCTCCCTTCCCAAAACACCTTTATTTATTTTGTTTATCTTCTGTGTGTATATGTATATATTTATACATGTGTATGTATATATATGTTGTGTCTCCCCTATTTAAATACAAGTTCCTTAAGGGCAGGAAGCATTTATTTCACTTTTGCTTTTATATACCCAGTGCCTGGCACAGTGCCTGGTACATTGTAGACACTTATTATAAGCTTTTATTATGACAGAAAAAGAATAGGGATTGGACTTGTGATTTCATTGATAGAGGAAACTCCCAAATGAAGAAACTCCCTCCATTGAAGCAGGTTGGCACCTTCTCTGAAATCGAGTCTTAATGAGTTGTCTAGTGTAGAGTACAAATAATAACTTATTTGCCCAGGGTCCCACAGCCAGCATGTGACAGAGATAGGACTTGAACCCAGGTCTACCCAGGTATTCTAAGCTCCAAGAACATATATTATTATTATAATGAATTATTATCATCATCATTAATAATTGCTTGTTAATGGACTAAATGATGAAATGGAAATGCCCGAGGAGCTGTCCAAAAAGAATGTGCTGTCTTTTCTGTGGGATGTATTCTTAGATTTCCTCAGGCAGTACCTACTATCAATGTTATTTTCAGACTGTGAAAACAAGATTTACACATTGAAAAGTGTTACTGAGAAGCACTGGCAAGGGGAAAATTACAAACATTCCATTTGTCCTCAGAAGGAACCCTTTCTGGAATCTGAAAGGTTATTGTCTTCCCTTCCCCCTCTCCAAAGATTCCCAGCTCAACTTCTAAAAGGTCTGCCTTTTACCTTTCTTTCTTGTGCAAATCTGCCTCTTTATTTAAATGCCCAACATTTGTGCAGCCTCGTAAAAGGGAAACCTTGTGGCTCATGTCAGGTCCTTCTAATTTTGAGAGTCACTTCACTTGCCTTTGCCCTCCACTTACATGGGAAGGGAAAAAGCCAATATCCATAAAAAGATTTCAGTCATTTGGTGGAAAGAGCATCAGTCAGTACAAGAAAAAGAATTGCTAAGGCCTCTGTGATCTGCTACACACTACAAATGAGGAGATGCAGATAGCTGTGCCTGAGACAAGACCTCCCCATCAGGAGTTAAAAAACAACAAGGTATTTCTGAAAAATAGTGCTGCCTTGGCAACATTTTGACAGCAGGAATTCTCCAGGCTCCCAGTCCCCACAGCCTGTTTCTACCCAGCATAAACATAACCAAACTGCTGTTCAATTACATAATGACAATTTTAATTATTATTTTGTTTAAGTCAAAATGCATATTAGCTCCCCAAAAGCTCATTTTTAGCAGAGGGGAAAGCCGGGCAACTTCAGAAGGAGACTCGTTCCCTGTAGCCTGGCAGGGGCCCTGAGTTTGGGACGGTCCTTCATCTCTCTCAGGTCATTTGGCAGGTCTCCACTAGTTTTATTTCCATTATTACCCCAAGCTACCCATGTAGGAGTCATTTTCCATAAAGCTGAAAATTGCAGTTAAGTTTGAATTCTTAAAGGCATTTCAAGTGCACATTGTAACTGAGCTTCCTAGTAATCAACCTGCAAAAAGACTGTTATAATAGTCTTTCTCTCTCTCTGAATTGTGGAGGAAAAGGCAGATGTGGAAATTATGAGTAATGTAATTGATGATCTTAAAGCTTTTAAATACCCCAGCTCTCAACAATCAAGATCTATTTGAGTTCAGAATCTAATAAGTAGCAAATACAATAGGTTCCAATAAGACATCTTATCAAGTGCTCTCCAGTGCTCCCCACTCCCCCCTCCTGCTTTTATGGACAAATTATCATCTCATCAGCAGACAAGTTGAAGAATTGTATTGTGACATGTAATCATTTTTAGTTCATCATATTTCTCTGCTTTCCTATGCAAGCAGTTTTTTTTCCCTTTAAACCTATAAGTTTGCTCATAAACCACACCATTTTCCAAGGTTTTGTCCCTTTTTTTTTTATAAACAGGAAAGGAAACAGAATATTATTAAAAGTGAGCTGTTTATTGACAGCTAATTTATTATGACCTCCTGCAGGAAACTGTACAACTCACAAAAAGGAGACTTCCAAAGGACATCAGTCAGATTGGCTTGGTCCCTTGGTTCAAAAAGCCGTTTCAACAACAGTTTAAGTCCCGAGATTCAGCTTAGAAATTGTCTCTGGAGCCTTGCTCCAGAGAACTTGTACACCACTAAGAATTATTTCTCATGCCACATTGCATGCACCTTTAATGTGATTTCCTTTAATATGCAAATCATGCCTAATATCAGGGTGATTTTAAATTCAGTGTGAACAGCAATAATGCTGCCTAATGATGTATTCATCAGTGCAGTAGGTGTCTTAATACAATCACTATTTCATATTGTTTTTGGACACAGGCTTGACTAGAAATAAAATTGTATTGTCATTGAAGTAATGGTTTCAAGTTTTTTTTCTATTTTTTCCCTCGAAAGAAAAATTTCTGTGTTAAGAGAACATTAGCACTGCTAATCTCTCACCTGTTCTCAACGTCAGGCCCAGATACACTGTTACTATCCATCCCTCCTCTTGAGATCTGAGGTTATTAAGGAAAAATCAAATCACTATTCAAACTTGCAAAATAAGGGGTTTGTAGGGGAGAGGGAAATTGTTTTTCTATGATTTTTTTTTTTTTTTTGCTTTTCCCTCAGGTTCTCTGCTGTATTAAAAAGCAAACAAAAAATTCAATGGGAAATTTTTTGCAAGTAAACAAGTCTCTCTTCTAGACAGAAAAAAAAAAGATCATTGGGAGATACTATCAAATTTTTGTAACAGCAAAGAAGAGTGAATCCGTGTTTATTTCATGGAACAAAGTTGGTCACTTTATTTGTGGGGCGGTGGGAAGAAGGTACGGGGGAGGTGCAAAGAAAAAAAATGCTTAGTATGGGAAAAATGGGAAATTTCAATCTCTAGGTTTTTTTTTTTCTATTTTCCTGAAAATTACACAGAAGCTCAAGCTTTTGAAGGGGTATGTATCCCGAAAAGCAGAGTTTAACATAGCTCTGCTGCTTTCCCTTAAGCTTCTATTTTTTTCATTACAAATCATTTTTAGCAGAGTCAGAAAGCAGGGAAGCTTATAAAAGAGGTACATTCCCTCCAGCTTGGCAGGGGCCCCTGGAGCTGTAGTGCCTTGGGCAGACATGATTAGGTCATGATCAGCATCACTGGAGTGAATGCCCACCTTGATAAGATCACAAATCCTTTGGAGGTTTTGACTATGAAACATTAAGTGAAATAAACTAATCTTCCAAATAGTTCTTGTATTTTGCCTCACTTTTTAAATTGTATTCCTAATGCTCAGCACAGTGCTTGGCAAATAGTAAGCCCTTACTAAGTGCTTTTTCATTCAGTCACTTTATTTAAGAAAAAAAAAAAAAAGCCAAATCTTATTTTAAGTCCCAGGACCCGTTCCAGAGCCCTGTGAAACCTTGAAGAGATCTTGTTCCAACATGGTGACTCTCCCTCAAACCTCCTTTGCTGGCTGGAGTGCATGCTCAGCCTCAGATGACAAGAAAAGCACATTGATTGATGATAAATAACATTCAAATTAAATGTACAGTTATGAAGGAGAATGATGGAAGAGGAGGAAGAAGGCATCCCCACCCCCTGCCCCCAGCCCCAGGCTCCCTGTTACAGTATTTCCCAAAGACAAGAATTAAAGCTAACTAAAGGCTCTTTTTTGGATGCAGGATTGTTTTGCCATGGATGAGGGATTACTGATTGGCTTTTTAACTTCAGCTTTTCCAAATAGTTTTTCAGTTATTTAATTTACTCTACATGGAGTCTATTGATTATTCAAGTTGGCAGTCAATTTTATAGGGCACCCCGCTGTTTCTTTGCTTAATGTAGTCAATGATTGTAATTGCTTGATCAGTGCAGCCCATGAAATAGGTTTTGTGTCTTTTTTACAATGCATTGATGGCTTTATCTGATGCAGTCTTGGCAGGGTCTGGGTTTTACAGCACTATCCTGAACTCCCAGAGGTCTCTAGATTAATGACTATGGCTTGCCGTTGGAGTTGCTGATACTGCTCTCCAGAATGTATTCACACATCTGGCATGCCACACTTGGCTGTGGTGCCAGCTTTGTGTTGTGCAGTTATAGAATCTCTCACCAGTGCCTAGTTAACTGTTTTCACTAAGGGAATGAGATAAAAAGCCATCCATAGAGCTGTTGGCTCCCATTCTATGGCGCTGTAGTCACACATTTTTTAATTTTTTTCTAAGCTTCTTTAAAAAAAAATTATAAAGAGGAAAATGATGTATGGAAACAACCAAATACGTGAGATATTTAGAGTCTGAACTCTGTTTGGATTCTGAAAAGCATCCCAGGGGTATTTGGATTTCCCATAAACCTGTGATTAGCCCCCTCCATTCTGCCACAGCCGTTGTGTTTGATTATGCTCTCATAGCATAAAATGCTTCCAAGTTTTCTCCAGCCACTCAGAGCCCCTTCTTTCATTTTGGAGGGAGGATGGGGAGGAGAATCACTAATGAAAAATCAGCAACCATCACCCCACTCCTCATCTCATTGTGATTAAGGTAATTCTTTTGCCTTTCATTGAATCATGTTAAATTACTTAGGCATCATTTCCCTATGCCTGTGTGTCGATGTTTCATATTTGGTACATTGTGAATTGTATTATTAGACATGTAAAATGTAATCCTAATAAGCAGACCAAGAAAATGTAATGCAATAGGAAACCCAGATGCATAAATCCACAGGCAGTATAATTATATAGCACACATATGTCATTTACAAGGCAGAATGTGACATTCTGACCCCCCCCTCAAAAAATGGAAAAGTGTGATGGATTCAAGGCTAGTTGTGCCATGGATTCTGTTAGCTGAGTTTGACACCAAAGATAGACATGTGCAACCCCCTACACTAAGTCTTTTCTCTTCTTCAAGTAGCAAATTAGAAATGCTCTAGCTATCCTTTTAGAGGGGATGGCCACTGAGATGACATGGGGTATACAGGATTTAAAACTCTAAATTGTCTATGACTTTAAATCTCAGTTAAATTGGACAGCATCCCAAGAATAATATACTTACATATGCAATATTAATAAACCAAGGACCTATGTATTAAGAACAAATAGTTTTGATCAATTCTGTCACTTTGAGGGAAAGTGAGAAAAAGAACATGAGGATGAGGACAATGGCTCCTTTGGTCTTCATATCATTGTGTTGATTTCATTATTTGGAAATATTTGTTGTTCTTTCAGAGTTTTGTGTGATTATGATAGGCATCTTCCCCCATGGACCTTTTTTATACATTCTTCCTCTACTTTATCCACATTACACACATATATTCCCTAACTGCCTTAATGTTATATAATTTTCTATCCTTTATACAGAATGTTATTATTTAATAAGGTAAAGGGAAGGAAGCCAAAACAGGAATTCATAATAAGATACTACCAGATCAGACTTTGAAATGTGAAGAAAAATCTTCCCACTTAAAAACTCTGTGTGTATGTGTGTGTGTGTGTGTGTGTGTGTGTGTTGTGGGGGGAGAGAGAGAAGAGAGAAAATGCAACTCCTTTGGTCTTGGATTTCGTTTCAAACACTAAAAATGACACCCATTTTGCGCTAAATTCCTCAGTCACATTTTCATTGCTGAATCCATTAGGGAAAAGATGGTCTGCATTATGGAAAACTTTCTCCCTTCCCCCTCCAACTTTGCAATGGCCATCACTGAAAAGAGTCCCATAATGGCTAAACAAAATACTCTGAGGAACAAGAAAATATCCTAATATAACAAGAGATGAAAAGCTTTGCTCCAAAGTGATTTAAGATAATGCAGGCCATGGAATCAATTCTGGGATTCTATGCATGCTGAAAGAACATTTCCATTTTTAGAGATAAAATGACTTATGTCAGCACCAAGCTGTTGGGCAATGATGATTCCTAAGGGGGTGAGAAAAAGAAGGAGAGGCTAACAGGGGTATTTCAGTCATGGCAGCTGGACCTGCGTGAGCAGTGGGATCAATCAGCAAGTGACAGTCCATATGATTTAGGCTCCTCTGTCATTTTTCAGTTGGCTGTATACTTGTTCCCATGGTAATCTCTCCATCCATGTACTTGTCCACATCCAAGTCATCTGTTATAGATTGTAAGATCCCAAAGGGCAGGACCTCTTCATTTTCACTTGCTTCCTTTGTAGCAAGATATTCCACATATGGGTAAGTTTAATGAATACTACAGAACTGGAGTTCTTGCCATTAGGAAGAAGTAAATGCTCTAGTTTAAAAAAAAAAAGGGGGGGGGTGCAGATAGCTGTGGCCATCAGTGGAAGGGTGTGAAATAGAATCATGCTTGTCCCTGGGCTTTTTTAACATCTGTGCCAATGACTTGGATAAAAATATAGATGAGATGCTCAACAAAACTGCAGGTAGCACAAAACTAGGGAAGCTAACACAGTGGAAAACAGAGGCAGGATCCAGAATGAGCTTAACAGGGTAGAGCAGTAGTATCAAAATCAAAGAAAAAGAGGGTACTACTACTAAACCATTCACAAAGATCTCTGAAACCACACATTGACTTGGAAAACCACATTCTTAACATTAGACATGTTCTTAAGTATTTTTGGAGCAGCTAGGTGGCACAGTGGATAGAACATCAAGTACTGAGTCGAGAAGACTCATCTTCATGAGTTCAAATCCAGCGTCAGACTCTTTTTTAGCCGTATGGCCCTGGGCGAGTCACTTAATCCTGAGAACAAAATGGAAAATTGCTCCAATATCTTTGCCAGATGGGGTCATAAAGTGTCAGACATAACTAAGCAACACCAAATTGTATTTTTATTCATTTTGTAAATATTTTCCAATTGCTTTTCAATCTGTTTTAGGTAGTTCTCACCAGCTCAACATTGTGTTTTACACCTCTTTACTAGAACACTGGGATGAGGGGACTTTTTTGTTTTTATTTTTCAGTTGTTTCAATAGTGTCCAGCTCTTCAGGACCCCACTAGGGGTTTTCTTGGCAAAGATATGAGTGGCTTGCCATTTTCTTCCCCAGCTCATTGTACAGATGGAGAAATTGAGGTAAACAGGGTTAAGTGACTAGTCTAGGGTCACATAACTAGTAAGTATCTGAACCCAGCTTTCTATCCACTTCACCACCTAGCTGCCTAGATTATGAGGGTAAAGAATTTAATTTTAATGGTAATAAATATAAAGGCTCAAATGCAGTTTCTAACAATTGACTTCACAAGTCCAAGATGGGAAAGGTACATGTTTGTCCGAAAAGGATCTGGGGTCTTTAAAAGACTGCAAGTTCATTATGAGTTGAGGTCATATGGAAGCCAAAAAAAGCTAATGTTGTCTTCCACCACATTAAGAACATTTTATGGATTAAAAAGAAAACATAGTCTAGTCTTCAGGACTAAATAGATGATAAGTCTACTATGTTTTGTCCTGGTTTACCCATCACTGGAATACTATGTTCACTCTTGATCCCAACATGTTAGGAAGGTCATTGATAAACTAGGAAGGATCCAGAGTGAAGTAAAAAGAATGATAAAGTGACTTGAGACCTCGTCATGTGAGGATTATTCAAAAATCTGGGATTTTCATTTTAGAGAAGACTCAGGGAACACCTGGTAGCTGTCTTCAAGTATTTGAAGGATTGTAATATGGAAGGGGGCTAGACTTGTTCTGCTTGGTCTCAGGTGACAGAACCAATAGCAAAGAATAAAAATCACAAAAAGGCAAATTAAGACAATGTTGGGGCGGGTGGCAGGGGGTGGCGGGGGCAGGTGGCGGTTGAGGGGGGGGAAATCTTCCTAATAATTAACAAGCCAAAAATGGAATGGTTAGAGGGAGGAGTGTGCTAGAACCTACTCAAACTGGCGGCCAAAGTCTGGATGCTTCAAATTGAGGATTGATTGATTGTTCCAATTATTGTCTAAATGAAATAAAATAATACAGAAAGTGTAAATAAAACAAATTAAATTTAAGTGCATGTTGTACATACCTTTGTTTTTTGGAAAGCCAGTCTTTACACATTTACCAGCATACCACCGAACAACTTCAGGAAATAGTTAATTTCCTCCTTATCAGAGGTCTTTAAATAGATGCTGGATGATCTCTTGTTGGATATGTATAATGGGGGAGTTCTTTTTCTAGACTAGATGACTGCTGAGGTAACTTCCACTCTAAAATTCTGAAAATTCTTATACCAAGCCGAAGTGTCTGCCACTAACTTCCATTCATCAGTTCTTTTTACTTTTTCATAACAATCAAAATAGATGTATTCCTTCATGCTCATCTCCCTTCCTCCCACCATCTCCTTTACCAGTTCCATTATCCACCCTAAACATTACAAGTTCCTTCAATGTGTCCCTGCGTGGCATTGTTTTAAGTCCCTTCACCATCCCACTGAACCTGTTCTGTACATTCTAGTTTGTCAATTCCCTTTCCAACACGTGGTACTCAGAACTAAATACAACACTCTTTGTTTCTTCTCTGAGTAAGGTCTATTTCCATCCATATTGTAACCTTAGGAGAGAACTAGTTTTTTGGCTGCTATGTCACATCCTTGACTTATATTGGGCTGACAATCCTCTAAAATTTTCAGTTGTCTTTTAATGTTTCATATGATCTGTTGCCAAAAAAGCATATCTACCTTTACATACTATTTGATTTTTTTAAACTTAAAATGAGAAATTTACATTTATCCCCAAATAAATAATAATAATAATAATAAATAGTTTTTTATTCAGTCATATCTGACCCTTTTTGATCCCATTTGGAGTTTTCTTGGAAAATATACTGGAATGATTTGTCATTTCCTTCTCCAGTTCATTTTATAAATGAGGAAATTGAGGCAAACAGGGTTAAATGACTTGCCCAGGGTCACAAAAGCCAGTAAGTATTCGAGGCTATGTCTGAACGCATGAAGATGAGTCTTCCTTACTTCAGACTCAGCACTCTCCACCTACTAGCCCAAATTAATAGCCAACAGAGATTTTAAATTTTTATTTCATTTTATCTTATAACAACCATGGAAGGTAGGTGCTATTATTATCCCAATTAGAAAGATGAAAAAAACCACAGAAGATTAAGTAACTTACTGGCAGTAGGGAAATACCCGGTAGACAGAGACTGATAAGTCAGGCAAATTAAGTTAAGTGACTTGCCCATAGTCATATAGCTAGTAAGTGTCTTAGACCAGTTATGAACTCAGGTCTCCCTGACTCCCGATCCAGAACTCTATCCAAGGAGCCATCTGACTCATATTTTAAATATTAATATATTTAGCTCATCATTTCAGACTACCTGTTTGTATTCTGATTGTCGTCATAGAGAAATTAATATTATACTATTGCATAAATAACTAATTATTAATTTGTCATCTGCCCTTTTCCTATTTCTTCCTGAAAAGGTCACTCAGTCTCTGAAAAGCATGGCTGAATGATGAGATTGCTCCTAGCCCTCAAGACATATGTTCACCAATTTGGGGCAGGACCCCACCCAACTTGGAGACCTAATTTCTGTTTAGAGTACATACGAAATCCAGTCTAGGTGAAGCTTACCCTGAAGGAATGAACTCTTACCCTTGGTCCCTTCCATTAAAGTTTAGAGTGACCCACCTCATGAAAGAGCAAACCAGCCAGAGACTGGTAGGTCCAGATGGAAATGACTTCTCCTGCCCAGATTGTTTGAGACTGCTGAGTCTCATGACCTAGCTATGTTCTCAGCAGGAGGAACTAAAGACTTCTAGCCCAGGTGTCTACAAATTAGGATTGAGGGGCAGCTAAGTGGTGCAGTGAATAGAGCACTGACCTTGTAGTCAGGAGGACCTGAATTCAAATCCAGCCTCAGACACTTAACACTTAGTAGCCATGTGACCTTGGAGAACTCACTTAACCCCAGTTGCCCTGCCCTCCCCCCTCCAAAAAGCAAATTAGGATTGAGTTTCATTTGCCAGGGGAATCCTCTTTCAAAAAGAATTTAAAGTGTTTGGGGATCTACTTTGGGATTTTTTTGTCGTTGAAAGAAACCACTGAACATCAATTTATTGATTGACAGCCAGTTTAATTATTAAATTGATTATTAATTGCCCAGAAACTCTGAATCTTGGTCATTCATCTCATATCCAACATACCAATCATCTTCATAATCTACAAATTTGATCACTGATAAATCTGATAGGCCATTAATAAATTGTATGATAGAATAGGACCTGTGGCACTCAACTAGACTTTCCTCGAGATTGGTCGTGGTCCATGAATTAATACTTTTTATTACCTGGAATTTGAACTCAGGTTTTCTGACCTTAAATTTGGTACTATTTATACTACACTATAGTTTCCGGTCTAGTAACTGTCAAAAAAGGAAATGATATAAGCCTGGCATGAATTATGTTTGATGGGCACCTGCTGACCCATAGTAATCACTGCTTCCCATCAGAATATAGAAAATAAATAACTAGGAACTTCAAAAGCAAAAATCTTCAGAGAGGTTGAAACGAATGAATTCTTCCTCACCAGAGAAGCTCCTTTTCCTTATTTTTCCTCCCGCACAACTTCAACGAAAAGCAAGGCCAATGCAAAAGGAAAATGCTTCCCCTGGAGCTTTGATTAAATATTCTGGACAATCATTACAGCTTAGAAGACCATAACTTTTTTCCCTTCTTATTTACCTTCAAAATGTAGACCTAGCATGAGACTCAGACTCTCTACCAAATGGGAATCAAGCTAAAGTTTTGCTGAAAAAATTGAGGCCATTTGCAGAGTTCCCCTTCCCTGCTTCCCATCTCATATCATTCATTCAAATGTCTTTCACTACCCCTTTCTTCCTCCATTTCACATGAAGAGGTGGCCCTTCTCCTTGCCAAGGCAAACTTCCCTATGTACACAAATGATTCCATTCTATTCTCCAGCAGACAGCTCCATCATCCCTACTTTCCCACCAATCTTTAAAATCTTCCTGACTACTGGAGGTTTCCTTACGACCTATAAATAAGCATTTCTTCTCTATTCTCAAACCATCATACTAGTTCTTGGCTTTGGGGCCAAACAAAACTCATCTCATATTGGATTCCTTTTCCACATTGTGACCCTTCCAATACTTAAAAACAGCATCATATTCTCCTTGAGTCTACTCATCTCACATCTAAACATCATCAGATTCTTCAATCATTCCTCATAGGCCATGGACTCAAGGCTGGTTGCTCTCCTCTGGTCACTTTCTAGTTTATCACTGTCCTTCTTAAATTGTGGCACTTAGAACCTAATATTAAGTTCAGATGCTGTCTTACCAGGGCAGTATACAGAGAGACCATAGACTTATTCCTGAAAACTATGTCTCTCCATGAGTTCAAGATCCTATTAGCTTTTTTTGTATGTGCTATCATATGCATGGTCCAATACAGGGTTTGCAGGGATAAAATGGAAAAATGTAGCAGGTTCATTGAAATGGATAATCTGAGACTCTAAAATGAAAGGACCGTGTGTGTTTCACCACTCTTCATTACCAACATGTAGTGACTCCATTTCTTATTCAGTACAAGCTTTATAATTCTTTAGCTGCATTAATCTTCATTTTCAAAATAGTCTTTAGTCTGGGACTCAATGAAAGATTCACTGAATGTTGATAAAAATATTATTACATATCTTTATATTTAGGATGATAAAACTAGAGCCACAAAAGTAGCTCAATGGCCATCTAGTCCACGCTTTCCCCTCCCCTCATCCATTTTATAGATAAAGAAACTGATGCCCTGGAAATTTGGGTGACTTGTACAAAGTCATGCAAGTAGCGAGTATCAGAGGTGGAATTTGAACTCAGATTCTCTGACTCCAGAGGCAGAATCTTTTGTGTCTCATCCCTGCCACCTACCCCTCATTGAGGGAAGGGATTGTTTTTAACTTTTTTTTTTTCCTATTTGTATCCCCAGTGACTTATTCAGGGCCTTTATCTTAGTTCTTAATCATTGTTGAATTGATTTAAATTGAATGCAGCAAAAGAAACTCCCTGGCATTCAATGCCTTAAGCTTATTTGAAAATCTAAAGGTAAAATTAAGAAAATGGCTGAAATCTTGACAGCGGTAAACTTGGGGGTGGGGGTGAGGCTGCAACTGTGGAAGAAAGAGGTACAAGAGATAAGTAACAGTTGCTTAACAGTTAACAGCCTCTACCACAACAACTTCCCCCACTTCCATGTCTTGTTTCCATTAAGCACTAACAACTAAAAATAAAGTAATTATGTCACCACCATGCAACCTAATCCAAGTAATCATGCATTCTTATTTCAGTAATGCTTCTTATGTATAAATATTTCAAGAGTAAAGATTATTTTTGTGCTCTCTGGTGCACTAAAATGCCACAACTCAAAGTATAATATTTACAAGAAGAAAAGTAACATTTTGGACAAGTATTCACAGAGCTGTCTCCTAGATAAGGCATTAAGGATGGGAAGGCTCCAGCTTCACCTCCATCATCCTGGAAACTAAATGGAGACTTGCCCTGCTGCCAATTTGACTTTGTTTTGATCACTTTCCAATCCCCATCCTCAGCATGCTATGTTTCACACCCCATTTAGAACAGGCTTGGAGGAGCACCCAGAAATTTGGAAGTCGACTCAGAGCTTATCTCAACTATCCAGACATCTCCAGTGTGAAAAACGGGGCTTTCTTGTAAGGTTTCCTGCACTTCCTGCTTCTGGTCAAGCCAAAAATCCTAGAGGGACAGCTGTTCTCATGATATTTTGGCACTTCCGCTGAAAGGCTCAGCCAGAACCTGGAAGTGCAGAGGGATGTGAAAATTAAAAATGATTGAAAGCTTTCACATCAGGACCACAAAAATGTTTGGGGACCATATCTAACTCAAAGATAGAGCCAGGGTTCAGAGGAGCTCTTAATTTATGGGAAGTGCTTCCTTAATGAAATAGTTGAAGTCAACCCAATTGTTAATGATTCCTTCCTGACTGTTCTGAGCATCAGGATATTTTGAAATGTTAATCTGCAGAAACCCAAAGCAGTGACTTTTCATCAGTCATCATGCCATGCCTTTTTTAGGGGGAGAACTAAAAATTTTCTTTGGGTAAAGGCAGTGTTCAGTTCCATAAACATTTGTTTGGTTCCTACTATTTGCCAAGTATGGTGTTAAGTTCTGAGTATACAGAGTAAATAAGAAAAAGAAAACATTTGCTGGCCTCAAGACGCTCACATTCTAATGGAGACAACACACAAACAATCGTGCATCTAAGATATATATGAGATAAACTGGAGGTAATCTCAAAGGGCAGATTCTAGCACTGAATGGAAAATCAAATCAAAGAGTAAAACAGAACCACTTGAATTGCTGTAGATAAGCATAGCATTAAAGAGAAAAGTTGCTTTTGAAAAAGTCTGAGAAGATTCCCTCCTCACTGAGTGGCCAACTAGTTAATCCATTTATCTTCAATATATAAATACATAGTTTGAAAAATACATTATAAAATAATTATCCTGCAATATTTTAATTTTCAATGGTTTCACTAGCATATATTATGTGAATGCACATATACATATATATGTATGTATGCATATATGTATATATGTACGTATGTGTATATGTATGTAGGTAAGTGTAAATGGACTCCTTCTATCTGTACAGAGATAAGTTTTTTTTATATCTGAGTTGCTTTTTGTCAGTCGTTCTCAAAGAGGACCATGACATCACATGTGAATTGGATCTGAGGAAGGATTGGGCAAAGTCACCAGCATCATTCTCTCCTCTGGAACCATCTGGGTCCAGTGACATGATACAGATCAGGATGATTGGAGATGGCAGAGAATGATATCCAAGTAGACTGTCTTTGTGAATTTCTATGGCTAAAATATTCATCACCCAGCAACTAACCCTGTGGTGATGATCTTCTCTGCACTGAGTTGGTACCTGAATCACAGATGTACAGTATACCCAATGCAACTGTACTCACAGCCTTTCTAGCTTGATAGATCCTAATCATTCCAGTGGTGGTAGGTCCTGCCAGAGCTTACACTTTGCTGGCATAGGCTCACCTGAATGCCATAATGAGGCAGGCATTGGAGTAGGACTATAATGGAGGACAAATAAAATATAATAAGAAAAATATAATAGCATGCACCTAGCATTGCACATTCTACAATACACGGGTCTAATGGGATAGGTAACCTAGGGTATTCCTTTCCTGTTTCTTATTCTGTTGTGATTTTTTTCCCCCCTCCTCCCCTCACATACTGATATCGCATGCATGGCTTGTTCTCAGCCTGTAAGGAAACAAGCCGGGGCAGGCCTCGTAATATGATTCAAATTGCAAATCGCATGTCTTGCATCCCCCAAACACCTCATCTCCTATGCAACCTGGAACCTTCATTCCAGCCCCAATTAGACTAATATATCCACCCAGCTCCGATTGGGGGGTGATGGATCGGCTGGTGGGGGAAAAGGAGGCGATTTTCTCAGCTCCTCTGCATTCCCACAGGCATGCAGCATTTGACAGATTGGGCAGAATTGCCACGAAAGAGTCTGACACAGATGGTGTAATTAGAAAATGCGAAGTGTGAGTGTGAAATTTATCTTTGATCAGCACCTCCTTGCCAGATTGTCATCTATGTTAATATGATGATAGCTTCTTGGAGATGGCTAGGAGGAAACAGCAGCCTCGAGGAGGGAGTGGAGACCGCTCACTCCATACCAAGCAGATCGTCTGTTTACTTCTGAAAACCCAATCAATTTCAGCAGGGGAAAAATGAAATTTTACTTCTTTAATTCATAGGGAAAACAAGTCTAACCTGATTCAGACACTTTATTAAGCCCCTGATCAATATGGTAAAATCAGAGATTTAGTTGGAAGAAGAGATGCATTAATTTTTGATGGAGTAATAAATCTTAAAAAAAATGCAATCTATAAATGCAGGAGCAATTGAAGGCAATGTACATCTCTCTTTATCAAGACTTTATGAAAAATGCATAGAAAAAAATCACTACACTGTGCAGCTTTAAAAGTTCGGATAATGCTGTCATAGTTCCATTTTGTTCTTTCAGTCACATCCTCTCCCTGCCCCCAACCCAGTAACAAAGTACATGATTTGTATTTAGTTGCAATGCACACTTATCCTATTGTCTCCAATTTAATCCAATACACCTTTATTAAGTGCCTGGTATGATTCTGCATTTAAATATTCATAATCTAAGGGGGGGGAGGGAAACCAAAAGAATAATAAAACTCAATGCAATTTATTAAGGGCCTACTATGTGCTAGGCGCTTATGCTAAGCACTGGGTATACAGTTGATGAAGGGAATGACAGTCAGTCTCTGCCCTCAAGGAGTTTACAATCTAAAGGGGAAGAAAACACACAAAAAGAGACAGGAAAAGTGGGGCGAGGGGGAGAAGAGGTCTTGTTCTGCAGATTTAAAACCAGGGACTGCAGCAGATGGAAAGTGAAATGAACAAAGTTCAGTCTTTGCCCTCTATAAAGGAAGGCATTGGGAGGATTTTGGTACTTAGCCCTTGAACCATCCAATCAGAGGGGAGAGGAGGCTGAGAAAGGTGGTGTCTATCAAGGCTGTCTATTTGCAGCTTGGGGCTGAGTTTAGAAGTGATGAGCCCTGGGAGGGGCATCTTGTTCCTGAGAGTTGAAACCAGACGGAGCAACAGATGCAAAGTGGAATGAGCCCAGTCCATATACAAATACTTTGACCACAGTTTCTGTTATTGGGTTCCTGGATGAGTCGACTCCTTTCAGTAGCGAGTTAGGATATCTACCTGGAGACTACAAAGCCCTTCATAAACCTCTCCCCCTCCCTGATATAGCTGTCTACTGCCACTGAAATCTTTTCTTTGGATGATTCAAAAGGTGCAGGTTTACCAGCCGCTATGACAGAGTTCATTTTCCTATAAACTGTTCAAATGTTCACATGGATGGTGCTAATTTTCAGGAAGGTAAATTAGCATAATTAATGACCAGCCAAATTTGGGGGTAATACAGTATGTAATTAACATTAGAGAGTTCTGTTGTACCACCTGCCCCCACATTTCATTGTTGCAGCGATCGAACTGTACAGGAGGGTATTTTCCCCTTTGCCGCACTGAGCGGAAAGCAGCTTTCTTCATCAGAATAAGCCATTAGCTGTAATGGCATGTAGGTGTAATGGAATGTACTCGGAACATCTGTGCTGAGAGCAGGGGAGAAATTGCTGCATGCAGTCGTAGGCCTTTGGGGAGCTTGATTAAGGGTTGCTTCAGAGAACTTGAGATCTGGCTTGGGATGCAAAAAAGAGAAGAAAGGAAAATAACGCTAATAGATTTACGGATGTACTGCAGGGAGAACAAAGGATTTTTAATTTTTTTACTTCCCTTTATTGCTCTTATATTGCATCTGTTCTCTGTTGGGTTTTCACTTATTGAAGTGATCTGGAAAAAAAAGAGTAAGGTTGCTCCTCTGTGCAATTTAACAGAAGAAATCATTGCTATATAAATAAAATCGTTTGATTTTTCTGGTTGGCCAATGGAAAGTCCCTTGCAACCTGCAAAGAATTCTAATTTGATCTATTCTTTATGCTAAGTGATAAATTTAAAATTTACCTTTTTTTTAAAAAAAAATCACACGGGGGAGGGGAGTGTTCAACATCATTTATACATCTCATTTTTAAGTCTACATACAAGATCATTTTTTACATTGTATCAGCTAGCTGACTTCCTGGAGACTTCATCTGGTCTTGCTTAATTCAAATATGTTCAGGAGCAGCTTTGAAGTAATTTCTGATTCAGGTTCTTTAGTTCCTCGAATTGTGATGTGTCTAATAATCAATGAAATAGGATATTCCTGGACAACAGGAAACTTTTTGGTTTTGTTTTTCACTTGTGCCGTCATTCATTCAAAAAATTTTAAACATCTATCATGTGGCAGGCAACCAGGTAATTGCTGGGTGTTCAGCCTAGTGGCTGAACTTTTAGACCATTTACTTTAAGACCATTTACACACAGCCAACAAACTGGACTACAGTGTGGCTAATTGTTTCTTTTCATTGTCTTACCACTGTCACTGTTGGCAATAGCCTGCTGATCACACAGAGGTCTCTGTGGATTGTTAAGATAGCAGAAGTGATTGCTTTGGTCATTTTGGACACAATACAGGCTTCACTGGAAGCTTTAATGCTAAAGATAGGCTCAAGGTGGGGTGCATGGGGAGGGGGAGTACATTTGGCTAGCAGACAAAGAAAGAGGTTAAACATCTGTGCAAGGCATGCAGTTAAGAAGGGAATTAGTGTTCTGTATGGGACAGATGTGAATGCATTACGTAGGGAATGAGAAGTAAACCTGAAAATATTGGGTGATTTTATGATTAGGTAAATCTTGCGCTTTCTAATTATAAACGACAACAAAGCACTCTCCTCACTGGTATCCATCTTCCTTATGAAAGAAGAAGCTTGCTGAGCTGGTGCCAAAAAATTCCTTGCACTGAAGTTTAAAATATGGAGGGAGGCAAGAATGCAATAAAAATTCAAAAGCTAATAATATTATGGTGACTGGCATTGTTTACAATGTAGAGCACCTGCTGTTTAAAAAAGAGAGAGAGAGTGAAGAAGAAGAAAAAGTGAAATCATCAAACTGTTCCTAAATGGAAAATCTGGGCTCTCTGCCAATTCCACAATGTGTTTCAGGTGCACTGTAAATAGGAACAATAAAAGGTGCAGAGGAAAGAATATGAAATGTTAAATCTCAGATACGCAAGAATATTAATATGATGTTGCTTGAAAGAAAATCTTGGGACTCTTTTCAACATTCTCCTATGGTGGAAGGAGGCTTAAAATTTTATTTTGCACATATAAAGTTCTAAAACTTTTAATTGTCTGCTTCTTCAAAGAATATATGCAAAAGCAAAAGTGAGAGGGGCTGCCTGTGACTTAGTCCTTATTTCTGGAAAATCAGCACAATCTACCTTGACAATAGGTGTATTTCCTTACATGCCCTAGAATCAGTTTTATTTATGGTTTTTCTGGGTTAAAGAGTTTGGAATGAAAGCCTCAGAGAAGGAGAGAGGGTTGGGTGGGGTACATAGGATAGAGGACCTGGCTTCAAATCTCCATTTTGTACTTTTGTAACTTGACTGACCGCAAACAAGTTGCTTATTGTCTGAGTCTGTTTTCTGATTTGGAAAATGGGGAAGGGGGAGTGAGATAGTTTGTTTATAAGGTTCCTCAGATGTTGAAATCTGTTAACCTGTAATTCTAGAGATGGGGAAGGGATATGGGAGGAAAAAAGGAGGAAATGTACATAACATAGTGTAAGAATAATCCAAATTCAAGTATAGTTTTCTGATCCACAGTAACCTAATGAACACAAAGGTTGATGTTATGATTTATTTCTCTAGCTGCACCGTGAAATATTTAACAATGGGTTCTTCCTGAATTAGACAACTTTTTTTAAACATCTATTTTTTTTCCCCATCAAATGACTCATACATGCCAAATCTTCTCAAGTTCAAATATTTTCTCAGTGATTTTGAAAAATTTTAAATTGAGTCATCTTTGGAATGTATTCTCAATTTTAAAACACTGTTCTTCCATTAACTCTATTTAAACATTGTCTTAAATGTAAGAATTCTTTCATAATTTTCAGAATGGTTTGTATTCTGTGTGAAGCATGGGAATTATTCCTTCAATATTTGAATGATACATGAATTCTTGAAGTAGGCTAGTTTTAAAGTATTTGGTAGGACAAAGAATATTGCTCTAAAAAGTGTAATTCTAAGATATCTTGACAATTATAGATCTAATGTAACTAGCAACCTGTATGCAATGTTTATTAACTCACCATGACTGAAGAATGGACAGCTTTCAGAATGGAAGTGGCTTTGGAAGTGGAAAGGAGAATATACTTAAGATTCTTTCATTTGTTCTTGGATCTTAAAGGAGAAAATTTATGAATTTGGATAGCCAATAATATTTTGCATATTTTTATCCTTCTGTTTCCAAGGGGGATAGATGACATTCTCATTGTCTCTCTGTCTTAAAGTACCATGGATTTCATAAAACAGATGAGACTTTTTCAGAGCACTTCCACCAAAGGAAGCCTTCATGGCAGCCAGTGGGAATTAGATTTGCCACCCTGATTCTGAGAAAGGATCTGACATACTGATAGAGTATTAGATTTGGAGTCAGGAAGGACTGGATTCAAGTATCACTGTAGGCACTTGCTAGTTCTGTGGCCCAGTTTCCTCATTTTCAAAATGGTACTTTCCTCAAATTGCTGTTGGCATGTTCAAATCCTCATGGCTCTCTTTTCATCCAACTGCCTTTCCACCCAAATTAGAAACCCTGCTCCAGAGAACTGTAACAGCAAGCACCCTAGCATGCCTAGGGCGGCCACTAGCACAGGTTCTTAGATCTGCTTTTCTAAAGGAAAGCAACTCAAAATGGGTTAACAATCTTACTTTAATCAAACATAT
>CM053587.1:236949072-236987254 GCA_028646515.1 Pseudochirops corinnae | reverse complement strand
TACTTCCATATATACTCATGCCCTTGCATTCAATAAACGAGACTTGATCAGAAAGCCTGTCTTGTCTCCATTCTTCGTGTTTCTTGTCCCCCGTCCCTCTTTCTCTTCTAGGGTCCACGTTGTGCCCCGCAGGCCGGGGCACCTTATCCCACTTGATCCTTGAAACAACCCTATGAGATAAGAAGGAAAGTTGATATCTGACCCAATTAGAATGAGGCGATACTCACTTCAGTTCTCTATACCTAGCTGGCCCCAATCCATGGTTCATTCCATATACCTATCCTTCAGGATACTAAGGTCTATTCAGAACAAATATCTTGCCAATACCTCCCCTCACCCTCCACCACACACACACACACACACACACACACACGTACCTCTCCTTTTCCACCTCATTTTCAGGGAACAATCATTAAATTCATATTACCATTTTTCCCGTAAATGACACGACAATCTACAATCCTGTGACTATACTCAGAGTTCTCATTATTCCTACTCTTAGATCAAAGTTTCCATTCCCCATTACTATCTTTATACATATTATCACACTTGAGGTCAGAGATTGTCTATCTTTTGTATGTGTATCCTCTATCCTTAGTGTGGGACCTAGCCCATAGTAGGTGCCACATTGATATTTGGTTGATCAATTCCCATTTTATAGATGAGGGCCCTATGGCCAAGGAATTAAGTGAGCTTGGTGAAGGTCATACCGCTATTTAGTAGGGGAATAAGTCATCAGATTCAGGCTTTCCAACTGAAAGCCCAGTGTTCTTTCCACTACCTATCAGTAACTTGCTCCCTGGACTAGACTTCAGTAGGCCTTGGGGTCTTAGTATCACTGCCTGTAAAATAAGAGTAATAGTGTCTCTGTGAGCCGTCTGCTTCACAAAAGGGCCCTGAAGATTAATGAGAAAATCACCAGTAGCTGCACATACTCAGCAATTTATAAAAGTTGAGTCCCAGTTGGAATTAAAGTGTAAAGTGAACGGACTAGATTAAAACAACATTAAGACGCTCAAGAGCACATTCTAGGTCATTAATGTACACCTTATGTAATTACTAGGGGCCAGATTGGATTGCCAAGTGCCTTCTTAGCCCTGTTTGACACAGTAGTCATCCTTATCTCATATACCATAACACACCTAAGGTGAGTATTAATAGCCCACTAAAAACACACTGGCTCAGGAAATGTGTAATGTGATATTAGGATTTTTTGTCTATGAGTCATTGTAGGTATTCCGACATAGGTCAGTGCCTATTGAAAATCATTTCTATCCGAGTATATTCTAAGTAAAGTCAGTTGTTGATCCTAGTGTTCCTGTCTAGTGGAGAGGTGCCTACTTCATAAATAATATATAAGAATTCAGAAATTTGAATTCTCTGGAGTTTTAAATTGGGAGAGATACCAGGAACTTGCCCTAGGGCATAAAAATTCAGAAGGCACTAAAAGTATTAGCATTCATTCATCAGCAGAAACAACTGAACTTAATGCCTATTTAACATGATTAATTAGTTAAAATAAGAAGCTAGCAAATGGTAAGGTTTTTCATCTTGCCTTCCACACCCCAACTTAGCTCCTCCCTGGCATAGCCTCAACATAACTACCCTCATCAAGGTAGTAGACTACCCAACAACCTATTCAAAGTATCCCAGTTCTCTGAATTCTCTTCCTTTTCCCTTAAAGCAGTGTCCTACCATTTTCTCCATCCTCCTTAACTGAATTAGTCTTTAAAAATATGATTTAAGGGCACTTCTAATACTTCTTTCCCCAAATGCATTTGGTGAAGTTTTCCTCCAGTGTCAGACTTGTTAATTATGGTGCTGCCTGTCTATACTTTCCCCAACAGGATAGGAGTAGGGTACAATACTGGGGACGTTCTAAGAAACAACTAATCTTTTTTCTCTAAATGCGAAAGAAAGAAAGAAAGAAAGAAAGAAAGAAAGAAAGGAAGGAAGGAAGGAAGGAAGGAAGGAAGGAAGGAAGGAAGGAAGAAAGAAAGGAAGGAAGGAAGGAAGGAAGGAAGGAAGAAAGAAAGAAAGAAAGAAAGAAAGAAAGAAAGAAAGAAAGAAAGAAAGAAAAAGAGTGACCCAAATGCATAGGCTTGGCAACTTCTCTTTTTAATTTCCCTACTCTCCCCTCCATTTATTTCAATTTTCTTTCCCCTCTATTCCCCTCTTTTCTTCTGTACTCTTGTCCACTCATTTCCTCTCTCATTTTCTTTTCTCCTTTCCTCTTTCCTTCAGTAGGACAACTTCTAAAAGATATGGTTAATTCAAGGGTAATTTCCTCCCCAATTCCTATCTAGTATTTAGCTTTCTGAACCCATTTTTTCCAACCACCAATCAAATATTAGAGTCCTTTAGGCTTCAAGGAACTTGGAAAAAGTACAATAGTGTAAATATGAGCCTATAAAATTTTAGACTAAAATAACTTTTCCTTTGAGCAATCATCAACTATTTTTAAGTTAATAAGCCCAAATAATTTGGTGTTTTTGTGCCACAATTATTTTCTGAAATCCACCATGCTGGATAAAAACATAGGACCCTCTTGAGGTAGACTGGTATGTTATGGAGTGTTAGACTTGGAATCAAGAATATGTAGATTTAAATTCTACCTCAAATACTTACTAGTTATGTGACCCTGGTGAAGTCACTAAAACTCAGTTTCCTCACCCATAGAGTGATGGTGTTGGATTAGATATGTAAGGTCCCTTCTATACCTAATTCTGGGGTTTTGTGATGTTATCTTTACCTTATAACTATTGTCATTCATTCATTACTTAACAGTCCAAACTATTCTAAAAGTACATAATCTTGTTGAAATCTTCATTCGTAAGTTAACAGGTCCATGTCATCATTGACAATACATTGACCTTACTTGGCCCTTTCCATTGTTCAGAGTTCTTTGATATAGTCTTGGAGTCAGGAAGCTTGAATCACCTGTGAATCACTAATTATGTGACCCTGTCAACCTCTTGGTCTTAGTTTCTTCATATGTAAAATGGGAATAATAATAGCATATCACACAGTGTTATTTCGAGGATCAAATGAGATAATTTATGTAAAGTGATTTGTAAACCTTAAATCAGTCCATAAATACTAGGTTTTGTTATTGTGTCATTGTCCATCATGATTCTTCTCAGATATTGCTATTCTATTATTTGCATCCATTAAAAACGATACCATTGTTTAAAAGATGGAATTTTTATGACAACTTAGAAGAATTAAACTGTTTGGTATCACTTAGAGTACTGAACAGTTTCCCCAATATAATCCAGCCCAGTTTCCTTTTACTATCCAATTCTGAGCTATTCATTGCACAGCCAAAAGATGAATCTAAGGTATGTAATGAGATATCATATCATATCATATCACATAATATCACATGATATGATATGATGTAATATAATGTATATAAATAGCTATGCCATTTCTCAACCGTATATTTTTCATTCACTTTGTCCAGTATGGATGGTAAGTTTGAACTATTTCAAATTACTATGGATTGCATTCAGTCTCAAACCTTACCATTCTTCCTCAACCCCTTCCCAAACTCATACCTCTTCTTTTTCCCTCTCTCTCATCAAGGAACTTGTCTCTCATTTTACCAAAAATAGAGCTCATTCAGTATGAATTCTTTCTCCTTTATTCTCTTCATCTCAAAACTTCTTGACAATCATTTCTTTCTCTCCTCCTTTCCCTCAGTCTCTGACATTGAGATGGCCCTTCTTCTTGACAAAGCCAACTTTCTACATGAACATATGATACTACTCCTTCCTGTTTTCTCCAGTAGACTACCCACAATCATACCACCTCTCTTGAATCTTCAACCTTGCCCTATCAATTAGATCCTTTCTCACGGCCTTCAAACATGTCCAATTCTCCCTTTTGTTAAAAGAAATTTTCACTATACTCTATAATACCATAAATTTTAAAAATGGGGATTTATTTCCAAAATACATCTAAGAAGGAAATATTCCCTCCCACCCCTGAAAACAAACAAAAAGAATATATCGGAGGGGACTCTGACAAATTAAACAAACAAAATGATGACAACAACAAAAACTCAATGTAATCAAGAAGACATATACCTACTCTATAATCTCTATAAAATATTTTTTGAAATGATCTATTCATAACATATAATCAAGCAATAGCTAGAAGTTACCTCAGAATCACAGATTAAATCCAGACTTTCTAGTAGGAGTGGGGAAGGTGCAGCCTCAAGGCCACATGTGGCCTTCTAGGTCCTCAGGTGTGGCTTTTTGACTGAGTCCAAGTTTTACAGAACAAATTCTTTTATTAAGGGGATTTGTTCTGTGAAATTTGAATTCAGCCAAAGGTTTGCACTTGAGGCCTTAGAGATCCACATGTGCCCTCAAGGCTGCAAGTTCCTCACTCCTGATAGGGCTTTAAAAGTTAAACTGAGAAGTTTATATTTTGTTCTGCAAGCAAAAGCAAATTACCAGGTGAAGAAACTCTCTCTCCTATGAACCTTCAATTTATAGATATTTGTCTAGAGGAGTGACATCAAACTCAAATAGAGACTGACCTGTGGGTAACATTGGTTAGAAAACCACATATTAACATGAATTATTTTATAGTATTTTTATTTATTTCATTAAATATTGCATAATTATATTTTAATCTAGATTAGGTAGTATTCAATAGTGTTGTAGGTGCATGGTGCCTAAAGACTATGGCTTTGACACCTCTGGCCTGGAGGGCTGAAAATTTAGGTGACTTGCCTAGGGTCACATAGACAGTATAATAATATTTGAAGTAGGACTGGAACTCAGGTTGTTTCTGTCTTCAGGGATGACTCTATGTACCACACCATGGTACTCTTACTAAATCATAAGATACCACAATCTCCAGAGAATCAAAATTTTTGATCACTCAAAGAGCCAGAATGAGAAAATTGACTACAGGCTATCACCAACTGTTACCTATGTACAGGACAAGATATTCTCCAGAATATATGACTGAAGAAAACAAAAAAGGATGTGGGCTGGTCCATTTAGTGAGAGCAAGGGAAGACAGATGGATAGTTTTGAGACTGTGTTCATTCTCCTGTAATTTTATATACCAAAAATAAAACCTAGAAGAAAGGACATGGATGAGAGTCCTCCAGGATAAAAAGATGCATATTTGTCACAAAAGCATTTTCCTATAACACTTTGCCCAAGTTCTAGTATCATCCCCATTTCACAGATGGAAAAAATGGAAGCCCAGAGAAATTAAGTAACCCAGATTGCCTAAGGTCAGTGATACAGATTGCCCAAAGTCATATATGCAGAGAGGAAGCAAAAATTAAGATAATCTGGCTTCTCCTACCATATTCCACTTTTTTACCATACTACCCTTATCACTGACAGTTTTCAGAGAATGATCCCCTGTTTGAGGAAGTAGTCCAGAGGTGTTACTGTTTCCAGGAAGCTATTATCCTAAGTACTTTTAGGGCATTCTGCTACATCAAAAAAATTTATTCTTCCTCTCCCATCAGTTGGATAGTTAGACTGATTTATATGACCTAGAGCTCTATGAACCCTCTCAGTAACCCTTCACATGGGATTTTTTCACCTGTGTCTTCCTAAAATAAATATTACAACACCATATCAAACACACAGGGATAAATACCACCCTTGGTTCCACACTTCTGAGAGTTGCATGCAAGTTACCAAGGACAAGCTTTGGACCCTAGTATCTATTTATTGATTTTTTTTTTTTTTTTTTTTGGTAAATGAAGCTTGCCAGGCGTGATACTGGGAATGCTTCCAGAGTAGGGGAGCTACTTGCCAAGATCTAATTTTCAGTTAGAAAAATAAAGCACATTTTTCCTGCCCATGGCAATGTTCGCCTGGAACTAACAGGCTATGCTTTATATAGGGTCCCAAAGCCTACCAGGAGGCCAATATGGTCTGAGAAAAGCCAGAATGTTGGGGCTTTCAGACTCCTGATCCAAGAGAGTCCTTTGAAGTTCTCTGTGTGCAGAGACTGTGACCAAAGCCCTATGGTATATTAAAAAAAAAAATAGAAAACTTAAATGCAGCATGGTACCCTAAAAGCATGTGGTTTGCTGCTGGAGAGTAGTCTTAATGAAGGAGAGAGAGTTGGAGGAGGAAACTCACAAGAAGGAAGAACTGGTCAGGAAGGAGGAAGCTCTCATTTCTAATGAGAAGCCAGATTTTCCAATAGGCTCTAAGACAAAGACTGGAGCCTACCACATCAGTCTTGCACCAACTTGATCATAACTATCTTTGTTGTCCTCCTTGATGTCCTCACTACCTCCAACCTTCATTGTCACCCTATGCTTTCCCAGGCCCATGGAAGGCTCCTCTCCTATTGCCCCCAGGCTCTTCCCCTGTTGCTCTACATCTCTTTGCTTTGTGCCTTCCTCTTTTAGGTGTGAGAGGGCAACAGGTGATCATCTAAGGTGACCAAACTCTATTTATAGCTTTAGTCAGCTTTAACCTAACTTAGGCTGCCAAGGTGAACTACCTATACAAGCTGTTCCCATCTGCCATGAGATTTTAATCAAAGAGGGCACTCTGGGGTCAACCAGAGCCAAACCTTGGGGCTTTAACCACTTTGGGCTGTCTACAATGCCCTTTAATTACCAGGGTTTGGTGTCTTCAGTCCACTCTTGCCACCAGCCAGTTGCTTTTTCCTCCAGAACTTTTGGTAGGAAATCACCTTTAGAATCATGGCACCTCTTCACATACTCCAGTACTTCACATAACTCTCCCTCACATACTGTATGTTTTCACCAAATTGCCCAACTTGCTCTTCTCTGTACATTGACAGACCATTAGATAAAGTTTTTATTAACTACTCACTCTGTACCAAGCACTCTAATGCATATTGGGAATACATATGTAAGAAAAAAGACTATCCCTATATCCTTAAGGAACTTACATTATCCTAGAGAAAGACACACATAAGGGTGCTGAAAGGGGGGCAGAAGAGGGAGAGGAAAGGTCAGTTTCCTAGAGTAACAATTTGTGACTCTATAGGTGACATTCCATTTCCTTTCTCCATGTTTTTGTACAGATTGCCCCACATGTCTAAAATACAAAAATCTCCCTCATCACCTTTGCCTCTTATGATCCCTACCTTCTTTCAAGGCTCCACTCAGATGCCATTTGTACAGGAGGTCTCTCTGGATCTCCTTTGCTTATTGATGATCCCCTATTGATTTTTTTTTGAGGCAATAGTGGTCAAGTGACTTGCCCAGGGTCACACAGCTATTAAGTATCTGAGATTGTATTTGGACTCAAGTCCTCCTGACTCCAGGACCTGTGTTCTATCTACTGTACCACCTAACTGACCCTGCTATTGCTTTTAATAATTTACTTCGTGCATATTTTGCATATAATTATTTGTGTAAATTACATATCCCTCAGCCTCAGTTTCCTAATCTGTAAAATGAGGACAATAATCGCACCTCTCTCGTTGGATTCTTGTGAGGATCAGAAAAGGTAACACATATAAAGCCCTTTGCATCCCTAAAAATCTAGATAAACACAAACAATTATCATTATTATTCTTACTATTGTAGAATGTAAGCTTCCTGAGAATAAGGATACAAACCTTTGCATCCCCCACCGATCAATTTCTTGCATATAGCCAGTGCTTAATAACTGCTCATTGAACTGAATTGAATTGAATCTAATCAAATGGCATCACATTCAATCAACCGCTATCGGTCTAAGTCTAGCCTATGGGAATAATTGGAGCCAATGAAGTATTCCAGCAGCTGCTCCAAAATGGTAAGACAGAGACCAGGAGAAGTTAAAGGCAGCCTCAGCTCTTTGGGTCATTTGGGAAAGCCCAGTTGTGCTGCATGTACGATCTGTTAACAGCTGGGGATCTCTAGAAATATTCAGCAAGCCCTATAAAGCTGGTTTCCACTAGGCTCTCAGGCAAAACTTTGAAATCGGTTATTGTCTTACAGTTGACCTCTTCTTCCTTTTTTGCACCAATCTTTTGCTCTCCCCCCACCCCCAACCTTGGGCTCTCAGGATTCCCATCAATCGATCAGCAATTGTTTGTGAGCACCTACTATATTATGGGCAAGTCAAACCAAGTCAACATGGCACCAAGTAAGGTGAGAGATGTTGTAAAAAGACATAAAACAGGATTCTCATCTTCCCAACACACATATGTAATATATAAGGGGGTTGGAAATGGACCTCTCATTTCATTGCCATATGAATTTCCCTCTACCAATGCAGGTAAACACCTCCTCTGCTTCTTAGAAAGCTGCCCAGATCTCTGAGAGGTTAAGTGATTTACTTCTCATTGTCAGTATATATAAGGAATAGAATATAAATACTAGTGTTCCTGACTCCAAGGCAGGTTTTCTACCTGCTAAACCACATTACCTTTTCCATATAGATATAGCTAGATATAGGTATAGATGTAATCAACATAGATACAGACGTAAAGATGATGTAGAGGCAGACCGACAGTTGGAGCAGTGAATGGACAGATAGATGGAGATAAGAGACAGTTACAAATACAGATGCAGATACAGATGTAGATATAGACACACAGATATAGATACTTTATTGTTAGGAGGAATGCTGAATCAGAGGACCTAAGTTCAAATCTATTTGGGCTCTGTCACCTGTGTGACCTTAAACAAGTTGCTTAACCTTTCTGAGTCTCATTCTATTGCTCTGTAAAGCACACAATAAGATCGCCAGTGTCTACCCTGCTATAAATATAAAACAGGAAATGTTAGCAGAGCACTTTGTAAACCTTAAAGCAGAGTGTGAGGGGGTGTGTGTGTGTGTGTGTGTGTGTGTGTGTGTGTGTGATGGCAGCATAGCTTTTTATTTTTAATTTATTTCGTTAAATATTTCCCAATTACATGTAAAAATGTTAACATTCATTTTTAAAAATTTTGAATTTCAAATTCCCTCCCTCCCTCTGCCCCTCCCCTTGAGAAGGTAAGCAATATGTTATCAATTACCATATATAAATTTCAAATATATCATAACAACAAACATTTAAAAATAAAATTTAAGGCTAGTTTTATCCATTTTGGATGAATTCAAAATGTACTTGATGTCTTAATGTTTGCAAAATACGACATGTATATATGTATATATACACATATATAATTAAATATGTAATTCTATATACCTATTATACACACACATCCAAATAATTGTGTGTGAACTATTATTTGTAGGATGGAGTCATTGGACCTAGGCTAAAATTCAGGCTCTGCCACCTGAATGACCTTGGACAATTTCTTCATTTCTCTGGGCCTCAATTTCCTCATTTGAAAGGAGAGGTTTGGATTAGATGGCCTCTTAGATCCCTTCCAACTCCAAATTTATGACAACTGAGATCTTATATCATAAAGATCTGGTATTTTCAGAATATCTTCCTGTCTCTGCTGCCCCCCTTCCCCGCCCCGGCATACAATAGGATTTGGGGTTGCCTGAGGTGAAAGCAGGGTGGTGTCAAATTTAGCAACCCTATTTCCTTGTCCTGGGAAAACCTCAATTGGCATAATTCCAGTGACTGAATTGCTTTCAGGGACAGGACAGTTCCTAGAGAGAAGGTCTGTAGGGGCTCTCTGGGAAGCAGGTGGCAGAGAGAGAGAGAGAGATGGGCCTAGACATATCTTGTGTTGGCACAGGTGACCTCCTCTGGGTAATGAACGTCCTAATTTTCAGGTAAGAAAATCATTTTCCCTCTCTACATCTGAAGGCCAAATGTAGTTTTAAATCAGCCAGGGCAAAAGAGACTGACAGACAACATCCCTCAGGAAATGCTTGATACTGCATTAAATTTCAACACTACCTACCCCTCCCCCTGCCAGAACAGACCTATAATCCCACATTTGTATAAATACATATGTGTGGCACATTCATTCACATGCTGTTGAGTCGAGAAAACCATTCTGCATTCTTTCCTGGTTAAGTACACATGAAGTGAGTATGTGTTGCCTGAGTGGCACTGTCTCCTGTGAGGGGAGTCAGCAGGTGTTGGAAATAGAAAAGCAGACCTAGGCCAGGATTAGGGAAGAAACACAATTTCTTTGGAGAGGTAAAGAATTAGATCTCTATTTTGTACATGTCACAGACTAGAGGAAAGGGATGGGTGATTACTTAAAAATGGTCTCCAGGTAACTATCTATAGTTACCATCTATAGTGGGCTATGATCCACCACCATAGGAAGGGTGTCAGAAAAAGGGGTTCTAGACATGGATCTGCCACTGCCTAGCTGTGTGATATATGGAGTCAACAGAAGCTTATCAAACACTTGCCATGTGCCAGGCTCTATGCTAAGCATAGTACTTGACTTGAGACACAAAGACACAAAGTAGGGCTCACATTGTAACATCATGTAAATAACTAGATACATACAATATATAGAACAAGGTAAGTTGACTTCAGTCAAGGCCACATCTATAAATTAAGGAATACGACAATTTCACTCAAGCTTTAAAAACAATGTGAAAATCATAAACTATGATTTCACAGGGAAAAAATAGTCTTAAGCTGCAGCATGAATAAGTCAGGTTAAATGCTGCTGCTGGTGGTGGTGGTGGTAGTGGTGGTGGGTTAGATTCCAAGAAAGAAATCATTAATGGTTATACTAAATGCTGGAATAAATTATTCAGGGAAGTTGTGAATACTCCTACTCTAGTGGTTGTTGTTCTGTCAAAGTCACATCCAACTTTTCAGAACCTCATTTGGGGTTTTCTTAATGGGGCAAAGATACCCAGATGGTTTGCCATTTCCTTTTCCAGCTCATTTTATAGATGAAGACACTGAGACCAACAGGGTTAAGTGACTTGCCCAAGGTCGCACAGCTAACTGTTTGAAGCCAGATTTGAACTCAGGAAGATAAGTCTTTCTAATTCCAATCCTAGTGCTCTTTTCACTGTGCCACCTAGCTTCTTCTCTGGAAAACATTTAAATAGGAACAATCCTTGACCTATCAATAGCATTTAAGTGAGATACTAACTCCTTTAGAGCAGAAGAATAGCTTGTACCTTCAAAATCATTCCTAGTGTAGAAATTCTATGAAGTTTTATATTTAACAAGTTATTATACAGGATGAAATTGTTCCAAAGCATTTAACTTATTGCTGTATTAATCTATATCAGATAAGCACTTCTATAACACATATTTCAGAAAACTTTGAATGAGACATAAAGATGTACATTTACCTTATTTCATCTGTTTCTGGGGATCTGGTTCACTCTTTGTAGATGTATGATATTATACTTATAAAATCCTAGGGAATCAACTAAAAACCTATTTGAAATTATTAACAATTTTGGCAAAGTTGCAGGATATAAAATAAACCCACAAAAATCATCAGCATTTCTATATATTACCAACAAAGCCCATCCAGTAACTGATAGAAAGAGAAATTCCATTTAAAATAACAGTAGACAATATAAAATACTTGGGGCTCTACCTGCCAAGATAAATCCAAGAACTCTGTGAACACAACTATAAAACACTTTTCACATGAATGAAGTCAGATATAAACAATTGGAAAAATATTAATTGCTCATGGATAGGCTGAGCCAATATAATAAAAATGACAATTCTACCTAGTCTATTCAGGGCCATACTAATTAAATTATCACAAAATTGTTTTGGAGAGCTAGAAAAAATAATAACAAAATTCATCTGGAAGAACAAAAGCTCAAGGATATCAAGGGAATCAATGGAAAAAAATGCAAAGGAAAATGGTCTAGCTTTACCAGATCTCAAACTATATTATAAAGTGGTAATTATTAAAAAACAATCTGGTAATGGCTAAGAAATAGAATGGGAATCAATGGAATAGATTACATACAAATTACATTATAGTAAATGGCCATAGTAATCTAGTATACGATAAACCCAAAGATTCAAGCTTTGGGAACAAAAACTCATTATTTGACAAAATCTGCTGGGAAAACTAGGAAACAATATGGCAGAAACTAGATATAGGTATATATCTCATACCATATACCAAAATACAGTCAAAATGGATGCATAATTTACACCTAAAGGGTGATTGGTACAAGATGCAAATTAGGAGAGAATGGAATCATTTATCTATCAGATTTATGGATAAGGGAAATATTTAGAACCAAGGAAGATATAGAGTACATTACAAAATATAAAATCATTTTGATGGTCTACAATTCAAAAGGCTTTGCACAAAGAAAACCAATGCAACCAAATTTATAAGGAAAGTAGAAAATGGGGGAGGGGCGGAGAGAAGGGCTTATAACAGGTATCTCTGATAAAAGCCTCATTTCTCAAATACATAGAGAATGGAGTCAAATTTATAAAAATAAAAATCTTTCCCCAGTTGATAAATGGTCGGAGGATTTGAACAGACAGTTTTTAGTTGAAGAAATTAAAGCTATCTGTAGTCATGTAAAAATGCTCTAAATCATTATGGATTAGATAAATGAAAATTAAAACAATTCTGAGCTATGACTCCACACCAATCAGATTAGCTAATATGACAAGAAAATGAAAATAATAAATGTTGTAGAAGATGTGGGGAAAATTGGAACACTAAAGCATTGTTGGTGGAGTTGTAAATTGATCCAACCATTCTGGGGAGCAATTTGGAATTATGCCCAAAGATCCAAAAAACTGTCCATACCCTTTGATCCAGCAATACCACTGCTAGGTCCAAAGATATCCACAAAAATGGGGGGAAGGACTTATTTTTTTTACAGAAATATTTATAGCAGGTTTTTTATGAGGTGACTAAGAACTGGAAATCAGAAGGATGCCCATCAATTGGAGAATGGCTAAACAAGCTATGGTATAGGATTGTAATAGAATATTATTGTGCTGTAAGAAATGACAAGAAGGATGATTTTGGAAAAATCTGGAAAGATTTACATGAACTGATGCATAATGAAATAAAAGAAAAATAGAAGAACATTGTACACAGTAACAGCAAGATTATTCAATAAAGAATTGTGAATGACTTAGATATTCTAGGCAATACAATGATCAAAGACAAAGGACTGTTGATGAAGCATGCTATCTGCCTCCAGTGAAAGAACTAATATTGTTTAATACAGATTGAAGCATGCTATTTTTCACTTTCTTTCATTTTGTTCTTTTATTTGAATCTTTTTGTACAAAATTACTAATATGGAAATGTTTTACATATGCATACTTATAACCTATATCTGATTGCTTACTGTCTCAGGAAGGGGGGGGAAGGAGGGAGGGAAAGAGGGATAGAATTTGGAACTCAAAACTTTAAATGGAAAATTAAATAAATTATAATAATAAAATTTTAAATTGCATGAAGAAAAAAAAAATCAGATGATGGAAACCTGGGTGGGAGAACTAACACACTGAATGATAGAGTCGGGGCTTCATTAAAAGACTGTTAACAGACTTGGATATGGGTCAAACTATAGCCATAATCAGTTCACTGGTCAGCTCCTGGATTAGAACATTGGGGTAAACTTAATTAGATGGCTGCACAAGTTGTGGCATATGATTGTAATGGAATACTACTGAGCAAGTGAAAAGCAGAATTTCAGAAAAACCTGGAAAGGCTTATATGAACCGATGTAAAGTGATGTGAGCAGTACCAGCAGAACACTGTACACAGTAACAGCAATATCGTATGGTGATTAGCTGTGAATTTACTTAGCTAGTCTCAACAATTCAATGATCCAAGACAATTCAAAAGGACTCTTGATGAAAAATGCTATCCACCTCCAGGGAAAGAACTGACAGAGTCTGAATGTAGATTGAAACATACTATTTTTCCACTTTCTCTATTTTTTGTGGTAGATATTTTTGGCCTGTTTTTTTTCACAGTATGATTAATGTATAAATATCTTTTGCATGATTATGCATATATAACCTATGTCATATTGCTGACTGTTTCAGAGGGGGGCAAGAGGAGGAAAAGGGAGAGAATTTGGAGCCCAATTTTTTTTTAATGTTAAAAAATGTTTTTACATGTAATTGGGGAAAATATTCAAAATTAGTGCAGAAATTAACTTAATTAGATAAAATTCAATAGGGAAAAGGTAATGTTACACTTAGGGAGAAAAAAAAACCTCAAGTACAAGACAAAAGGAGCTAGCCATTGCTGAGTTCAACTCCTACCTGTTAGAGGTTTCACGGTTGTAGATCTCTAGAACTGAGAGTTCAGTTGTTTCTACAAATACTTACATAGCTATTATTTGAATCATCAAAAATGTCTTGTAAATCCAGAACTTTATTCCAAATGTAAGAAGTTGAAATTTAATAGGACACTTTCACTTAGGTTCAAAACATAAATGCCCCAAATACAAGATGGAGGAGGTACGCTGGAAAGAAGTTTGTGCAAAAAGATCTGTAGGTTTCAATGAACTGCAATTTCTACATGAATCAATAGTGTGAAATAGCAGCCAAAAAAGTTAATGTGATCAAAACCTGCATTGAGAGGCATGGCATCCAGATCTAGGGAGATGATTGTCCCAATGCCCTCTGTGGCCACTCTGACCACTTCTAGGGTATGGAGCAAAGAGAGAGATTAAGCCAGTTTTCACTGAAATGCCCATGCTTATGCAAGATTCATTTTAAGGGGCTGGAAAAAAAAGAGGTGCTAATAGAGAAAGACAAAAGAAAGGAATATTTAAAGCAGTGGGAGGAGACTATAGGGTTTTGGAAGCCAAGAAAAGAAAAAAGTACCCAGTAGGTCAAAACAAATGTTACTCAGAGGTCAAAAAAGAATAGCAATTAAGTACAGGTCTTTGGATTTCTTTGTTGAGAAGTCCCCAAGATGACCCCTGACAGGACAATTTCAGGAAATTCCAGAGCTCATTAGAGTATACACTCTTTATCAGTAGGAATCATTTCATCTACTAATACATAGTAGGTGTTTACTGTGAACAGTCAGCGAGTTCTGTCTTCAATATTCCACATTTCAGCAATTCAACATTTTAAAAATACCTGCTATATACCAATGGTAAGAACTGAGTGTACAAAGACACAATGAAAGCTTGAAGAGGCTTCACTCTAAAACTGTGATGTTGATCATTATCATTGATTTACAATAGATGCCTGTAATCCTGGGAAATAGAATCATCGTGTTCTCATTTCAAAATAGAAAAGTTTCCCCTCTTTGCAGACTAGTAACAAATTTATTACCTGGACAGTATGGAAGAGGTAAGAGGTAAGACAAAGAAAGAGATACCAAGAATGAGCAGTAGAGACAGAGAGACAAAGACCAACAGACAGAGTTGGAGGGAGAAGGATGGGGGAAGAAGGGGAATTGAAGGAAGTGGAACAATATTTATAAAGGATCAAATACCCATTTTGTATAATTTTCAAGGCTTCATTTTCATGTGAATATGCATTTAGTTGAAAATAAAAGTGACACCCCAGGAATGGAATGGTGAGACCTTTGAGAGCTGTCTTCCAGCCTTGTGGGATGAAAAAGGAAGCTAGTTTCTCTCTGCTTCATGTTTCTGTATTTTTGGTATGTTTTTTTTTTATTGTGTTAATACTAATTATGTTCTTGTGCCTTATGTTATCTAGACTTCAGGGAAATAGGTGGCAGCCTTTCTAGCTGGTTTTGACTGTACCAGTCTAGAATTAGGCAGCTAGATAGCACAGTGGATAGAGCTCCATATCTGAAGTCAGGAACATTCATCTTCCTGAGTTCAAATCTAGCCTCAGACTGTATGACCCTGGGCAAGTCACTTAACTCACTTGGCCTCAGTTTCCTCATCTGTAAAATGAGCTGGAGAAGGAAATGGCAAACCACGCAAGTATCTTTGCCAAGAAAAGTCCAAATGGGGTCACAAAGAGTCGGAAACCACCAAAAAACAACCTAGAATAAAAGTCATGAGTCTCTAGATATTGTTCTATCATCTCTGGGCCCAAGTTGTCATAAACGGGTTGGTGGCATCTGTGGGTCAATAGTACCAGAAGCATGATGACCACATAGTCATTAGCTAACCAGTGGACATAAGGTGATTTCTTCAAATAAGGCTCCATGATTTTCAAGTTGCTGCACAGTTAACGAGGCTGTCAGCTTCATTGTCTTTGTCATCTGCTCACAGGTCATTTTTCACATATGAGTCTCTGGTTAATTGTGAGCTATAAAGAATTAGTGATGGGTCAATATCTCTACTATTGGCCTGTGGAGACGATAATCAAGCTTAGTAGTAGATCTACAATCAAGTAGATAATCAAGCTCAGTGTTTTTCACCCAAAGAGCTTATAAGTATCTTATAGAGTGAGGAATAATATTTCTTATCACATTTCCAAATTCAGTCCATGGCAATCCACAGTCCCATATAAAATTGGAAGTTACTACTCTTTCCTTTTACTCCCAGTTTCACACGATCTTAATACTTCAGGCTTTCTACCAGCTTTGTCACCATGGAAAGGGTAGAAAGTTGGAGACGTTTGAGCTTCCAGAAAATTTCAGCATTGCTCATTGAAACAATCTTCCCAACTCTCTTAGCCTACATAGAAATAGTTATCAATGAATCACTCTCCCCCCCAAAAAAACAGTTTTTGTGTTGTTTTTTCTTTAGGAACTTACTGGATTTTTCGAGAGGCAATCAGGTTAATGTGCTCCCCTCCTAGAGCATGAGTGCTTAATCTTATAATTTCCGCAGGTCTTGAGAACTTGGATAGGGGGAGAAATGGCATCTTTTCTTTTACTACTTTGGGTTTCCTTTGTAATCCCATGTATTCTATTTGACAAGCATCTAAAAGCAATATTCTGAGAAGAGTTCTGCTGGCTTCACCAGACTGCTAGAAGAGTTTATGGCACTGAAAAAGTTAGAACTCCTTGTCCTAGAGCTACTAATAACTTGTCTTAAAAAGCAATAATGAGTAACTTTCAGAATGGACTGAGATTGGAATCCAAGCTTCTCAACTGTATATTTAGTATGCAAGTCATGACCTATAGTCAGTCTTATGTGCCTACTATATTTCAAGTACTGTGCTAAACATTGTGAATACAAATATGTAAAAGAAAGACATTGCTTGCTCCCGAGGAGCTTACAGTCTAAGGAGGGAAAACAAGACACAAAAGGAAAAGGAAAAGGGAAGAGGACAGAGAAGATATTGACATTTCAGAGCATGATGGAGAAATTCAGAGTAAAACCAGGTGGGAAAAGAAGAGATGGCTTAGTTTGACCCCCTCCTTAGATGGTAGCTCTCATGGAAGGGTGGAACTGTTCACCCTGCAAATCTGAAGGTAGGTCCCCAGAGGCAAAGGGTACTGTCGAGAAGTGTTTCCAAGCTGAAGTGATCCTGCAGGGTGAAGAGGTTCCTAGGCCATGATGGATAATTTCAGAGGACTTATAATTTTTGAGTTGGAGGAGACTTGGAAGTCATCTCATCTAACTTCCCATCCGGTGCTATAATACCTTCCATAATAACCTTTGAGAGAGAATCATTCAGCTTTTTCTTGAATACTGACAGCAATGACAAACTCACTTTTTGATAATCTGGCTCTTTCATCCTATCAGCATCTATTAAGCACCAACATATAGAGTAACTGATTGGTCCTTATTCTACTTCTGATTTCTCTGTCAAGGAGAATTATCTTTGCACTAGAAATGACAGAACAAAAATGTCTCATAGGGGGTCGATGATACTCAAGACAAGTAAGAAGATACTAAGAGAGTATCTAGCTAACTTTAACGAATTCAAGGCACACGGCCCAGCTGAACTATATCCTCATACGGTGAAAGAACTGACAGATGTGATTGATAAGCTGCTGTCAGCAATATTTGAAATATTGTTCATAGAAAATAAGAGAGGTACCGTGAGATCATATAATATACCTTCATAGTTTTCTAAAAAGGGGCAAGAATAGAGACTACCAATTATAGGTTAGTGAGCTTGATTTCAATTCTTCAAAAATTCCATAAAAGCTCATTAAAGAGATGGTTGGCAAACCATTTCTAGAAAGAGAAGTCATGATTACAAAGATTCAGGATGGCTTTGTCAAGAACAAGCCTTGGCAGACTAAAATAATTTCCTTTTCTGACAGGGATACTAAAGTAGTCATTGAAAGGAATGCTGTGAGTATAATTAAGCTTTTGATACATTATCTCCCATTACTCTTATAGAGAAGATTGATGGATGAGACAATAATACAACTGGATTCAGAAACGGTTCAAAGAAGTGATTCAACGTCAGTGAGGCAGGAAGGCAAGAGATGTCCAGTGGTGAACCCCAAATAACCAAGTGGTTGGCCATGTGCTTATGAACACTTTTATAAATGAATTGGATAAATTCATAGATGGTGTACTCATCAAATGTGTAGATAACACAACCTGAGTGTGATAGCTAACACAATGGATGATAGAATAAAGATCCAAAAGATTATCTTAAAAGTGTGAAGTGTTGAGATGAATCTAATAAGATGAAATTCAAAGGGGATAAAAGTAAAGACTTCCACTTGATTACAAAAATCAACTTCACAAGTACAAGAAAGGGGAGGCCTGGTTAGACAACTGTTATTCTGAGTTCAATTCCTACATGTTGGAGCATTCAAGTTTGTAGATCTGCAAAGCTGAGAGTCTAGTCATTCATTCATTCTTCTGCAAATATTTATTGAATTCCTAGTATTTGGGGTAGTTCAGTGACACAACAGATAGAGAACTGGGCTTGAAATCAGAGAGACTCATTCTCATGAGTTCAAATCTGACTTCAGACACTTATTAGCTGTGTGACCTTGGGCAAATCAGCTAACCTTATTTGCCTCAGTTTCCTCATCTGTAAAATGGGCTGGAGAAGGAAATGGCAAATCACTCCAGTATCTTTGCCAAGGAAACCTCAAAATAAGCACACTAAGAGTCAGATATGACTGAAATGACTGAACAACAACAGTATTTGGAAGCAATTTATATGCTCAGAGAAATGCAGTGGTGAATAGGGCAGCACTTGACCTCGACTGACTGATAGCCAGATAGGAGATAGAATACTCAAACAAGCATACTATGTATAGCTTAAGTTGGAGCATGCTACGTACATACAAGGATACAAATAAAGGATTTGTTTAACTGAATAAGAAAACACTTTTGGGTAGAACCCTAGAAGACAAAGAAATAATAGCAATATCAAACCTTGCTTGGACTGCTACTGTGATAGATACCGGTGCTGTGAATTCTAGTGGAAGGAAATCTACCATGTTCAACTATTGACTACTAAAAGGAATTAAAAATCCTTATTCTCAAATTTTAGGTTTGGTACACAGCTAGGTACTGCTGTACCTCCCTTCATTTTCAACCTTATTCCACACTGCTTCTGTCCATGTATATGGAGCCAATTCACAAGGCTTACTGTCTTTTGTACACATACAGCTCCATTGATGCCAATCCCCACTCCTGGAATCCCATTCTCCCCCCATCTCCCTGTCCCTACTTCTTGAAATCCTAACTGTCCACTTCTATTCAAATACTAAATCCACCAGAAAACTTTCCTTGATCCTCCAATTTGAAAAGTTTTTTTCTTCATCCTATTTTCCTATTTTGCATGATTCTACATTTATTGGATATTTACTATATAGTACTCCACAGGTAACAGAATGGATAGAACCCTGGAGATCTGGAGTCAGTGAGACCTGAGCTCAAATTCAGCCTCATTCTCTTCCCAACTATGTGACTTTGGATAAGTCACTTAACCTGTCTGCCTCAATTTCTTCACTGTAAAATGTGCATAGTAAAAGCATCTGCCTTACAAGGTAGTCATGAGGATCAAATGAGGTAATATTTTTAAAGTGCTTGGTACAATGCCCAGCACATAGTAGGAACTTAATTAATGCATGTTTCCTCCCCCTTCCATTATTGTTATTGTTTCATGAATTCATTGGGTCCAAATCTTCCTGATCCCATTTAGGGTTTTCTTGGCAAAGATGCTGGAGTGGCTTGCCATTTCCTTCTCTAGCTCATTTTACAGATGAGAAAACTCAGTCCAACAGGGTTAAGTGACTTGCCCAGGATCACAAAGCTAGTAAGCATCTGGGGCCAGACTTGAACTCAGGTCTTCCTAACTCTAGGCTCATTACTCTATCCACTATACCACCTAGCTGCCCTACCATATGTGTATGTATATATCATATTTTTCTGACTAGTCTCTAAAAAACCTAGAAATAAAGGTAGAGAGCTTATCTTAATGATTTTTATACCTCCCCTATTCCCAGAGTCTAATCAGTGCCTTGATAGTAACCACTTAATCAATGGTTATTGGTTATTGGATTAATTAGATCTATAAAAAGGATGGAACAAATGAAAACTGCAGGAAGCCCCTAAGTCCACTCACTTGGTGACCACTCACACTGATGGACAGACTATCAATGTCCTTGTGATACAGACAACAGGCACTTTTTTTTTAGAGAGGAAAAAAATTTTAATCAAAAGCAGCCATAGGCACATAAATGATTTCAAATACATTTACATTATTAAATTCACTGTATGTTCATGCAAAATAAAGACCTGGAACAGAATCTCACATCATGAACTCCTAACACAAAAACGTAAAAATGAAAGGAACTCTGAGAACTCTCTTCTCTGGCCCCAATGCATATGCTCTGAGATCATTTCGTCCATTGATGAAACAAGATTGAAGAGCTTGGTGGCTTATTGAAATTTGGAGCTGACGCTGAGCCGGGGAAGTCATTCATCTAGCCAGGGGTCCCTCAGGCCCTGCTTAGGCTGCCTTTTTTCAGGGGAATAAAGACCACAGAGCTGCTAGCAGGCTGCCTTTGGACAAGATACATGTTGAATGAATGTTTAAAGTTTCATTCCATTGGAAAGGTTTAAACTGGTGTATAATTGAGCCAGTTTAATCTCAGTGACTTGAAAAAAGCATCATGAATCAGAGACTAACAGTATGGAGAAACCACCCCTCCAACGATTCCATGTTTCTAAGCTAGTATATTACCCGCCATAACAGCCACTCACCGTTCTGCCCCAAACAGAGGTATCTATAGCCAAAACATTTTTTCCCTCTTGAAATTATCTCCTCTAAGTAAAATACAGATGTCAGCATCTTTTCAAACCAAGGCAATGATATTAAATCAAAACTAAGAGTTTTGGCTTTATTAGCATGGCAATATAGGGACAGATGGAGCCCCTATCATATTTAAGGTATGACACATATTCAAAAATTGATTATAGAGAATACATGAATCTAGTCTAATTCAGTGTAATCAACCAATGGACCCTAGACCCTTTATCCATGGCTTGGTTTTCAAGCAAAAAAAAAAAAAAAGAGAGAGAGAGAATATAGGGTTACTGGTGCAAATAATTGGACTCAAAAAAATTCATGCTGTCTGAGATTGTCAATAAAGGAGAAAGAAATAGATATCACCCATCTATCTATATCTATATAGATATGAAACTTCACTAAGCCTTCTCCAAAATGAGATGAATTTGAAAGGACAATCACTCACAAACAATTCATTTGGCAAAACCTAACACCTGTTGGTCAAAAAATTTCACCAAGAAGTTTTGAAGTTGTGTTACACAGGCATATGGTGTTACAGAACTGTGGGAAATCAGATCAGTCATGGTCGTGTATAACATTGCCTGGGAGTGACAAAGAGGCAGTTCCACCACAGAAATTAACAGGAAAGGTCAAGGTCAAAGCAGACACAGAATGACCCCGCTCCTCACCTCTCTCTGGGACTCTGTCCTTTGTGTATGAAGGACAACATATGGCATATTCTAAGATGACACAAGTGACCTACCAACTCACTCATCAATAATAACATCGCCACGCTGTCGTGTGGTCTAGCTCATTTTACAGATGAGAAAACTCAGTCCAACAGGGTTAAGTGACTTGCCCAGGATCACAAAGCTGTGAGTCCTGGCATGTTTAAGATGGCGAGTTGGGTTTAGGGGGGCAGCTAACTTACCCATGAGGGATCAACCTTATGCTCCTGGCTGCTTTCACATGTGCTCTATTCAGAAATAGCCAAAATTGATGAATCAGAAAGATCTTCTGCTCAAGCACCTCATTTTTATTAATCAACAAATAAGCATTAATTAAATACCTCCTGCTTTGTACCAGGCACTGGGCTAGATCCTGGAGATACAAGGACAAAGGCAAAACAATGTTTGCCCTCAAGGAGCTTATAATCTACTGAGTGAAACAGTATATACCTACAGTATATACTGAAGTTGGAGTGGCAGAGGCACTAATAGCTGAGGGCATGATAAAAGACTTCATGTAGAAGATGGCGCATGAGATGGGCCTTCCCCTCTTGGAAACTCAAGAGACAGAGCATATGAATGAGATACAGGCATCACAAGGGCATAGAGATTGAAGACATATGGAACAGTAAATAAAAATTGTGCATTGTAGGCACAAAAGAAATGTTTAATTGAATTGAAAATGCTTATTAAGCAATAGGCTAATGACCTAGCTTAGACCAAATCCCAGTAGAGTAAGTTCCACAATGCCCCTGGAAATACGTCTAAAGCCCCTCAACTGGTATGAATTCAGCCTTCCCTAAAGCCAAAGAAATGAACCATGGGGCCCTCTGAGCTCTCTACCAGTTCCTAGAGGAAGCTGGCAGAATGGTAGATAGAGTGCTGGGCAGGGAGTCAGGAAGACCAAAGTTCAAATCTGGCCTCAGACACTTATTGGCTATGTGTATCTGGGCAAGTCACTTAACCTTTATCTGTCTCAGTTTCTTAAAATGGAAATAAAAACAACACCCACCTCTCAGAATTTGTGAGGATCAATCACCATATTTATAAAGTATTTAGCAAAATGCACGGTACATAGAAGATACTTAAAAAATGTGGTTTTCCCTCCTGAACTCTGAAAACATAATCAGTTTTTATAGGCATTGCAGACTTGTAAATATTTTTTTTTTACCAAGGTTTTTCTGTCAGGGTGATCTAGCCTTCCCCTCATACCTTTCCATCTGAAAGGCAGAAATAGCACCCAGATGCAAAATTAAATGTTAAGTATTGATTTATGTTTTGTACAGGTGACACAAAGGACAGGGTAAAAAGACATGATGTTGGGGGCGATTGCAATTAAGCTACAACATATTGTCAAAGAAGATTCACATAAAAGTGGCATAAAAGAAAGAATTGAAGACATACATTATCAGAAAAGAAGGTAGACCAGTCACATAGGCATTGATATGTAATAAGCATTTATGCAGAACTTAAATGTTTGCAGAGCACTGAAGATATCTTAACTCATTTGAAAGAGTGAGGGGATTACAAATGGACAGTGTGTGTGCTCCTACATCCATAAATATTCAAAGAACTAAAAAAAAAAAAAAAAAGATCTCCTAGACATTGATCATTTAGGGAAGATTTACCTTAAAAATATTTTTCAAACAGGGACAAAAATTGTACAACATGACAAGGCATGGATGGGTTGTGTATGTTTCCCCACATCAATGAAATCACTATGCCATTTAAATCATAATCATAATCATAGTTACTAGGCAGCTAGGTGGCATAGTGGATAGAGTGCTGGGCCTGGAAGTCAGGAAGACTCCTCTTCCTGAATTCTAATGTGGGCTCAGACACTTACTAGCTGTGTGACCCTGGGCAAGTCCCCTAACCCTGTTTGCCTCAGTTTCCTCATCTGTAAAATGAATTGGAGAAGGAAATGGCAAACCACTGCAGTATTTTTGCTGAGAAAATCCCAAAGGGGATCACAAAGAGTCAGATGTGACTGAAAGGACTGAACAACAGCAACAAAAATAATTGCTACAATTTATATAGCACATTAAGGTCTGCTAAGAGGGGTGGCTAGGTGGTGTAGTGAATAGAGCACTCACTGGCCCTGGAGTCAGGAGGACCCAAGTTCAAATCTGGCCTCAGACACTTAACACAAAAACTAGCCATGTGACCTTGGACAAGTCACTTAGCCCCAATTGCCCTCCTAAAAGCAAAAAAAAGAAAGGTCTGCTAAGAGATCTGCATATATCATCTCATTAACCCTGTGAGATAGATGCTAGCTACTGTTATTCACATTTTACAGATGAGGAAACTCTGGCTAAGAGAGGGTGAGAGACTTGTCCAGAGTCACACATACAAGTCCTGAGCTCTATTCATTCCAGGAGTGGGGGACCCGCATTATACCATCCACCTAAGTCCCATTTTACATTGTGCCTTATTGAAAAAAGTTCTTGTCCATAGCTTATCATCAAGTTAACTGTCCAATACTAGATGGCATATAGTCCTCTAGAATTTCAATTCAACTTGATTATTTTTAACTGTATTGTGCTAGGTCCTGGAGAACCAAAGATAAGAAATGGCACCGATTTTGTTTTCAAGGAACTTATAGGGGAGTGGTAGGTGGTATGGAAAAGAAATGTAAGCAAATAGTAAGAATCCAAGGGAAGTGATGAGAGCAAAGATGAGATCCTGACAAAAAGTCACCAGAAGTTGAAGAGGAGGGGGACAGTGAAACAGTGATAATGTAAGAGTAGGGATGTGCTGCCTGAGTTGCCCTTTGGAGGCAGGAGGGCATCCAATAGGTAGAAATGGAGCATTTGGGCATCCGTTCCAAAGAACGGGGAAATTATTGGGCTTATTGTTGTTCAGTCATTTTCAGTTGTGTCTGGCCTTTTGTGACCCCATTTGGGATTTTCTTGGTAAGCATACTGGAGAGTTTTTCCATTTTTTTTTTCCTCCAGCTCATTTTACAGATGAGGAAACTGAGATGAACAGAATTAAGTGACATGCCCAGGATCACACAACAGGTTGAGTGTCTGAGGCCAGATCTGAACTCAGGAAGATGAGTCTTCTTGACTCCAGATCCAGCACTGTATCCACTGGGCCACTAAATGAGTGATCAAAGACATGGAAATGGGAAAGATAATGAGTAGAAGAGTGAGAAAAGGGTCTCTATGTAAAGTATTCAGGGGAAGTGGGAGATAAGGCTAGAAAGCTGAGCTGGAGCCAGAATGTGTGAAAGCCTAAATGTCAGTAAGGAGGGTACAGTTTCTTCAGAATATGATGGATTACCAGTCGATCAGCCAATAAACATTTATTAAGTGACTGCTATGCATCAGGCACTATGCTAAGCACTGGGCATACAAACAAGAGGAGAAAGACCTTAAAGAGTCCTCTGTCTTAAAGGGGTAGATGGCATGCGAACAATTATGTATATGATAAATTGGAAATAATCAACAGAGGAAAGGCACTAGAATTAAGGAGGGATCTACTTGGAAAGGCTTTGAGTGGAAGCCGTGCTCTCTACTAAAATCCTTTTTGTTTAGCCTAACTCTTTTCTCCTAGGAAAGTGTGCAAAATATTTAGTATGGAAAACGAATTAAAGTGGTAACCAAACTTACTTCTCTGTTTAGTTAAAATCATTGTCTTCCCCATCTCCAGAAAAAAATTAAAATGATGACCCACCTAAGGGCAGCACTCTCTTTCCCCCACTGTGAAAGGATTGGAGTATTGATCTGAAGAAGGGGATCATTTTGATTTTTTCTGGAGCGTCCTTGAGGGGAATGGTCAGAGAAATGAGTGGTCTTGGGAAAATTAAGTGAATATTGTACTATCAGACAGAGTAGAATGTTAACCTAAAGCTGTACTATTTTATCACAGTTATGGCCTTTTTCTTGTTCAAGATTCCTATAAATTTATGTTACTTCAAATTATCCTGTGTTAGAAAGACATCCAAAAGCCATGAAGAAACTGAAAGTTGGGACATTTCTCTTCCTAGCAGAACAATGCATGAATTTTGAATAATGTTAAATTGATACACATTTTTTTTCTGGAAGTTTTTTTTTCTGGAAGATTATTTTCTTTGACATTGCCAAGTAAAGGAGAGGAGAAAGAGAGATGAGAAAATCAAGAACAGAATCTTAGGAGACAAAGAATCTTAGGGAACTTTTCCTGATAAAGGAGCAGGAGAAGGAAGTGTTCTTCTCATTCTAATCCAAAACTCCAATACTCAGAACTCTAATGGAACTGTGACCTCATCAAATCCCCAAATGATGTAGATTATAGTTCATTTATATCTGGTTATTATGTGACACTCCAGTTCATGTCTTTCCTTAACTTTTCCAGACAATCCAGTCAACATTCTGGGGATTTTCAATAGAAAATTATACCTAAACCATCATTAAGTTTGTATTTGTCCAGCAGAAAATAGCATTAATGTTCTCCGATGATTTTTTGCTTACAAAAATATGATTTGAACTGTTTTCTCACTTGAACAAATTTTTTTGAAATTTTTTTTTTGAAATTTTTCTCACTTGAAAAATTTTTTTGAAAAAAAATCTTACCAAACCGAAACTCCTTGTGATTTCCTATTACCTCTAAGTGGTAGTTGGTTGGTTGTTGTGCTTTGTTCTAGAAGAGGACCAAAATGACATCACTATTTTAGAGTCAAGTCATCGTGTGTCCAGTTGTGGCTGATCAGACCAAAATCAGCTTGGAATGCTCTACTACAGGTCAGGTACAAATAGTCCATGTGAACGTTTGGGATATATTCTCTAAATTTGTGCATCTCACATTTCTTTTGTGCTACTTCAATTCTGTTTTGCTCAAAAAACATAGAGCCTTCTTTGATCTGGGCATGTCATACTGGGCAGTCTTTGCCAGCATCCCCCATGTTACTCAATCAATTTCAAAGTTCTTCAGAGAGTGTCCTTGTACCACTTCTTCTAACCCTAACCTTAATTCACGCCTTCTTTTAGGCAAGTAGGTATAGTGGACCTGTAGTTGGGGACACCTGAGTTCAAATCCTGCCACAGATACTTTAGTGTCAGCATGACCCTGGACAAGTCACCCAATCTCTGTATACCTCATTCTCCTTATGCGTAAAATGGGAATAATAATAGCACCTATCTTCAAGTATTTGTGAGGATAAAATGAGATAATAATCTCTAAAGTGCTTTGCAAATCTCAAGCTGGCCATCATTAAGATCAAACATAAACTCCTATATTTACAGCCATTTACAACCTGGTCCCATCCCAGTCTTTCTAACCTCTATACACATTACTTCCTTTCATGGACACTGTGGTCCAGCCAAACTGACCTTTTTTATATTCTTCCATGTATGGCACCACATTGAAAATCTCCATGCCTTTACACTGGTTGTTCTCCCATACCTGGAATGGACTCCTTACACCTCTATCTTAGGTCAAAGAGCTTCCTTTAAAGTTCATGTCAGCTTCTACAGGAACCTTTTTCTGACCTCTCTCCCTTTCCCCAACTGTTAGTGCCTTTCCCTAAATGGACATATCTATTTTTTATATAATTTCACACCAAGCTACTGTTTCCTCTGATAAAACATAGATAGCTTAAGGGAAGAAATCTTTACCTTTGTCTTTGTTTCCCAGTGTCCAATACAGTGGTAGTTGAGGCACAAAATAGGTCCTTTAAAAAATGTTTATCAATTGACTGATTAATTGATCAAGTTACTTTAAAGGTGGATGTTGAAAGCTTAGCTTCAACTTACAATTTTTCATTAAATATATTTTAATGTCACATCATCTCAAACTGGATTTTATTTGGGGTCAGGAAAAACTCCAAACTAAGCACAATCCTGGCACATGGTAGGCACTTTAAAAATACTTTTTTTTTTAACTTGATTCTATATATCTAGAAATTTTATAAATCAGTACCACTTTTCACCCGGTCTTTAGGGAAAGCTGATGTGCTGAATGAAGTCCAAAGTTCTGAACCTCTAGGAAGTTTTTGCAAAAACTATAGTAGATAGGAAGAATACTGACTTCATCACTGTAGTGGCTCCCAGCACTCACTATCTAATACAGCATTCAGAGGAGAATTGGCTGAACCAAATAAACCCACAACAATGACAAACTTAACAATATTCTTAGGCAGATTCTCCAGGAGGAGGAAAACATACGTATATATCAACACTAAAGGGAGACAATTCCATTTATGACACAGAATTTGTACCAATCTCTTTCCAAGAAAACCCAATAAAAACCAGCCAACCAGTGGGCTATAGAAAAGCAAAACTAGCCTTTGAATTTCTGTGTCCCCCTCTTTCTTCCCCGTGCTTTTTTTTCTTCTTCTTTTTGCTCATCCACCGAATAACCATTTGTCATAAGCTTTACTGTACCATGAAGCTATGATTAATATTATGACTCAAGTACAGCGGGTTGAAAGACCACATTCATTTTCAAAGTCACGTCGCATTGATTAGAATTCACTGCAGGTTATTCAAATAACGATCCTCTCTTTTCCCTGGAGAATCTCTGTCTGATTTTTCTTTATCCTCATTAAAGATCCCAGGTGCAGACAAAGCTTTACATACTTCTAATTTGCATTATCCTTGGGAAGGAGGCAATTCACATGCCTTCAGTACATGGTACTTGTTTTTGTAGTTTGCTCCTTCCTATCTGTCTATTTAAATAAATCAAGAAATTTAGCCTTTATAAACCCTCAGACAATAGAAAATGCCAAATTGTATTATGCTTGGTAATATGCACATGGAGCCTGCACTATCCATTATAATTTGGATAAAGTGAGGCATTTTTGTACAGCTCTTCTCAGTGGTGTGTTGAGAATACAGTGCTCATTTTTCGGGAAAAAGATTCATTTGCAGAACAAGGCTATATACACTGAGCATCCTTCTGCCTCACAGGAGCTGAGTGAGGAAATGTCCATTGGAAGATAGCTGGAATAAGCAAGCAGGTAATTCCTAACAGCATCTGATTGCCAATTTGACTAATTAGGCAAAAATTCTTTGCAAGAACCGATCAATTATTGCCTCAGTTGAAGGCAATTTATTAACTCCTCTTCCCCAAACTTATTGTGTTTATAGAACCACATATGGATTTCATTGGCAGGAGGTACAGTCTCTAAACTGGGACAAAGAATTCTGCCTTGCAAGATTCCTACCTTGAGTTTTTGTGTAATGAGTTTAGCCCGGAGCAGACTGACAGCATTGTTGACATTTCATTGAGTTTCCATTTCTCAAGAGAGGAGAAATTTTAGCTAATTAAATAATGTTAGAGTGTCTTCGAAACTACAAAGGCAACATGAAACCATACAGCACTCACAGGGTATCAGTTAAAGCCCCTTGTGTAATTCTGAGATATTTACAACAAATGAAGTCAGCCCAACCGAATGAACCCTTGTGGTGACTTAGCTTCTGGGAAAGACAGGACTGACAGAACTTTGGTGATCCTAAGAGAGTAATTTAGGCAGCATGGGGGAGAACGGGTTGTAGAAACAGCTATTACATTTTCAATATGGTGGAGACAATAGGTTTGATTTTTGCCCCAAAGTCAAGCACTGGAGAAATTCTAAATCTTTCCTTCAATTCTCTATTTTCTACCACGGAATCAATGGGGGCTATTTGCTAACTGGAGGCATAGCCTTTCTTGAATATGAATTAACCATATTTCTTAAGTATTCAGAAAATTTGGTTTTCTAACTTCTTACTTTGCAATGACGACAAGTCTTGGTCATCCAGGCCTGTGCATATAGATAGGTTCCCTGCCTTTGACATTTCTTCTCCAGCGCATTCTGTGTGTGAGAGAACTAAACAATTTTATATGTGATCACTTCTGATTTTGTCATTGCTGATAGGATGATGTTTACTCAGCTCTCCCACCTTCTTTAAGATTATGAAGAAAATGAAGGACTCAGGCAGTGGAAGCTTAGCGAAAACTTATTCATTCCAATAAGAAGCTATTTAACAAGTACTTCAAGTCTATAATGGAAAATAACATCCCATTGCACTCCTGCAGGGTATTTTAGCTAAGATTCACAGAACAGCTGAGCAGCAGGAACTCGAGGGGAGGCCAGGGCTCCCAGGCCAGGGCCAAACTCAAAGGCAATGAGCAAATCTGGAATGTTACCATATCTGCTTCTGAAAGCCAATGGTTTTCTTCCATGTGGAAGAGCCAGTGGAGCTGTGGAAAGCTGAGATCATGCTGAGAGCCAAGAGGTAGTGTTGTCTATTGGTCACTTTTGGACTGTGTGTGATTTAAGGTGTGCATGCATATTTGTGCATGCACTTGCATGCATACACACACTCACACACACACACACATACACACACACACACTCCCACTTTTCCCTAGGCTTGAGCATCAGACAGGAGAGGAGTAGGGGAACATGCATGGAGACCCCAAAGAGATTTATTTTTCCTTAAAGCCTCTGGAAGCCTGAGAGATTTCATTGACATTAATTAAGCCCTCCCTAGGATCATGGGCTCCGTAGTCTGGGTGAACTTTTGTTTTTAAAAAGCAAGCTTGCTTTCTAGGCAAGTTTTTTTTTTTTTTTCCCAAGCTCTCATTTTATTGTGGTTTCCAGCAGGGGATCTTGTTTCAAGGGATATGATCAAAGTAAAGGACATTTCTTGTGGGACTTATTTTACATAGATTAGATCTCATTATGCAATATGCTCTTTGGTCTATATTCTTTATTATAAGCTCCTGGCTGTATGAATGAATTTAACATAGTAAAGTGTGAATTTATTACAGTGAATACACTTTCTAAGTCAGGAAAGAGGCAAGGTACAGCAGAGAGGAATATTTGGAGCTTTTCTTATCAGACCAGAATTTCTGCTTCCACAGCTTCAGTGTAATCTTAAATGAGGTTGCTACATATGACTGTGGACCCAAGATCTCCAACGACTTTGTATTATTTCATTTCCCAAATATTAAACAACTCATTATTGAACATGTTGCTATCTTGTGGTTCTCCTTCCTGGGTATATTTTCCTCCATCCTCACCAGCCACCACCACCCCCTCCCCACTCTTTTTTTTTTTTCAGCATTGGTGGGTTTATTTTTAGGAAGTATACCAAATGGCTTCTTATGGTTTTACATTATCTAGAACATGGGGAATTTGGAAATTTGGATTGACATTCAGTGATTTCAGTTGAGGGAGAGGCATTGACTTAAGGCAGGAGAAATTGCCTACTCGACCTTGCTCTGAAAATACACAGCTCTGATTGCCCATCTACTAATAGTACCCAGTGTACATGCCTCCATTTCTTCCAGAACAACATTGCTCAGGTTCAAAAACTGGTAGAGGGACTGAGTATGAAAAGTCTGTGTACCTAAATGAGAACACCCATCTCTCCCCAATCTCCCAGATAATGTGGAATTCAGTGTCACAAGCAAGAACACTGAAGTTCAGAGTTTAAAGTCAATCTTAAGATCCTTCCTCCCAATTTAAACAAAAGGGGGTGACAAAAAGCTTTCCAGCAGTAAACAGTGTGACATTGATTTCATCTCTAATTGCATTGTTTTTGGTGTCAGTTCTTATGGGTTTGATTATCTTTTTTCCCAGTGACATCCTCTATTTGATAATTAAAATTTCAGAAGTGAAACACGAAATTGATTTGGGGGTGCTTGGAGAAGAAGCTGGATTCGTGGGAGGCATAGTCAAGTTTTAAGTTAAATTGACCCATTCTTTCTAGCAAATTTCTTTACCTTTTGGTGTCCTGGAGGTCAGATTTCCTTCAGTATAGTGAAAGTTTTCTCCTCTGTTTTGGTTCCAGGCTATCTACTGTGTATGTTATGAAGAGTTAATTTATCATCTGTTTACAATAGCCTTATAGCATCTCCATTATCCTTCTTTTATACTGGCGGGATTTTAAATACTTGTTTAATTCAAGCAAAGACTAATACTACAAAGGAGCTTGACAATCAGTTAAATGGTTAATCAGAACTTGAACCTTTTGTCTTCTAATAAGTGAAAGTCAAATTCCCAGAGCAAGGGGTTGCCTCATCTTCAGAATTCAAAGCATAATTAAATTGCAAGGAGATTGTTATGATTAAAGGTTAGAAACTGGAAATATTCAAACCATTACAAAGGATGTGAATTATTGTCAAGCTCTGCATTAAAAAAAAATCACAGATTTTTTTTTATCTTCATAATATATTTTCCAAATTATTTTTGAATATCTAAATTCTACACATTAGCTATTTTAAAGGGTTTTTTGTCTGTTTCTTTTCTATTTTTTTCTTTTTTTACTGGCATCATTCTTGATAAACACATGTACTATACTTGGTAAGTTTCTAAACCTAAGTACACCATTGGGTCCAATTTCTGGATCTTGCTTCTCTCGCTCTTTTTTCTTTAATATCTTTATAGTGACCTTAATAATCTTCTACAGCCTCATTTAGTTCATTTCTGAATAAATATTTCTCCAGATGACTTCCACATAGCTCAGTAATGTATGAACTGTCTGTATTATACAATAAATTTCTGAAATCTCCACTATTTATTGTATTCTAATTCTTTATGGCTATAATAATTTCTATTGAATTTCCACTTTCTAATTAGATTTTATAGCTTTTACAGTACAACACACAGGATATATGTCTTCTCTTGCTGTAATTTCATCACAGATAACTTTTAACAAAATTAATATATTCATCAAAAATGTGGAAATGTTAAGAAGCAATCACCTAGTGGAAATCTGTTCATCTTCCATTTTCTAAAGATATATCCTTTGGAGGTTTCTTTTTGCTTTATTGGTGACTATCATCATTTGACCATATTTGTATTTGACCATTTTGTATGACCATTTAGGTGTTATTGTTGAAGTTACTTTAAAGCTTATAGATTACTAAACACTTGTCAAGGGTAATGGTGTAAGTAAAAATGATGTATGTAAAGGATTTTTTTTATTGCCAGAAACATTAACCAAGTGTGAAGAATGTCACATCACCTTCTCAGTCCAGTAATCAGATATTCAATTGGTACTTTTGTTCCTAGACCATTGCTTTATAATAGAGAATTCTTTACTCCCAGCACCGTTTCTTTGGTATGACATTGGAACTGCTGTCTCAGTAGTGGGTTCCCTGAAAGTAGACCTGTTGGCCTCCACCAGTGATTTTTTAGCATCAGAGATGGCAGGCTTGACTCAGGAGAGCTGCTTGTGTTATAAGCAGATGCCAGGTGAGGTATGACATGTCCATTATGGTATAGCTAGCTTTCCCTCAGCTCATGCACAGTATATGATCACCTATAAGTTGTTCCACTGCCTCAATAACCTATATGCTGGAAATCACAAAGAAATAAAATACGTAAATAACATATGGTAATAGGAATGCTTATTGTAGATTACTTATTTCTAACTTAATCCAGCCCCCCCCCAAAAAAAGATGTCCAATTGACAACAGGATGGAAGAGTGCTAATTCAATAGTTTTTAAATGAATAATTAGGAATGTATACGTACCATCAAGTTCTTCAGAAAGAAAGCAAGATTTTTAAAAATCTCATCCTGAAGTAAGGACCTTCGTTCAAGTCTTCACTATTAGCTGTGTGATTCTCAATTGACAGTCACTTAACCCCCCAGTACCCCAAGACAATAGTCAATCACTCGATAAGCATTGATTAAACCCCTATTCTGTTCCAGACAATGTGTTTTGTGGGCGGGATACAAAAAGAGCCAAAGGATAATCCCTGCCCTCAAGAAGTTTACAATCCAATGGAGAACAACTCTCTAAGGCTAAAAGTTGCAAAGGTATCAACTTATATTGGTAGAGGAAGTTTTCTCATTCAGGAGTTCCCTATACCAATGAAATTACAAGCCTAATGGCTATCTCCTGTTGTAACAATAATATAGCAAATGTAACGTGACACAAACTTTTTTTTCCAACTTGTGATGACCTAGTGTGTCAGAAAGGAAAGAGCACTAGACAAAAATGTGAGACATCTACCAGTGACTAGTTGTGTGACCATGAGTGAATTGTTTAACTTTTCTGAACTTCTTTTCTCATCGATAAAATGAGGTTTGAATGACTAAATTTGCTGTTTACTTTTGGTAAAGATACTTGGAGCTGTTTTCCATTTCCTTCTCCAGTAGATTGGGACAAACAGAGGTTAAATGACTTGCCTGAGGTCACACAGCTTGTAGGCATCTGAAGCAGAATTTGAACTCAGGTCTTCCTGACTCCAGGCCCATAATTCTGTCCACTGAGCTACCTTGCTGCCTCTGAATGACTAGATATTCCCTGAAATCTTTTCCAGCTCTAATGTTTCATATCTTGATGCTTTAATGATGGCGATGAATTGAAACAGTTATCTAGGTTGCTTTAACCAAAACTCCTTTCATCACCTGAATTGTCTAGGTATATAAGGGGATAATGTTTTGTTCTAGGGCTTAGAGGGCCTAAATTACCTAGGAAATTATTTGAAAATGATACTCTGTCTTAAGTCTACATATGTTCTAATTCTATGGCTTCCATTGAATCAGGACAGTGGAAATCAAACAGTTTGTTGTTAAAGTGCTCATTTTATAAATCTGAAGCCAGATTTTAGTGTTGCCTCTGTCATTTATGAGTTGGGTGACTTTGGACAGGGTGCTTAACCTTTCTGATCCTCAGTGTGCTAATCTATAAAGTGTATACTGGAAGATTTCTCTCTCTCTCTTCCCTCCCCCTCTCCCCTCTCCTTTCTCTAACCCTAACTCTAATCTTATGATACTATTATCCTATGACCTGCCTTATCTAACCCCCAAGGTCTATATGAGTATCAGAGACAATGAACATAAAAATTCTTCCATTGGAAATTTCTTTAAAGTACTGCTTATGAGGTAAGTACCAAAGATATTATTGTGTCCTGATGATGATGATGATGATGATGATGTAGTCCTCACTCTTGCAAAAAGGAGGGGAGGTGCAACATATTTCTTTGTCATCAAATTTGGTCATGAATTAAAAGCATTCCTATTTTTAATTGTATTATGCATTATTGTAGTATTGTGTATAATGACAGCTGCAACAGCTAGCATTTTATACCACTTGAAGGTCTGCAAAGTACGTCACAAATATTATTTCCTTTTTATACTTACAATTCTGAGAAGTGGGAGCTATAATTATTCTCATTTTACAGATGAGTGTACTGAGGCAGGAAAAGGTTATATGACTTGCCTAGAGTCACACAGGTAGTTAGAATCTGAGTTGGAATTCCAATTCAAGTCTTCGCCCTAACCACTGTGCCACCTAGGTTGTTTTTTTTTTAAAGATGAGAAAATTGAAGATTAGATAAGTTAACTAACGTATTCATCTTCACATAGCTAAGTATTAGAAGCAGGACTTGAACCTGGAACTTCCTGACACCAAGTCTAGCCCTCTGTCCTTGACACTATGCTGCTCTCATCATTATTCCTATTTTTCTAAAGCAGATTCTCACTTTCTTTGTGTATACTACTGAATGGCACATACCATAGGCCTGATTTTCCTAGTTTATTAGTCCATTGTCAAGATGTTATGCTTGGTCAGTGTCCCATACTCTCTACCCATGTTTACACAGAACTGCGTGTATTTGCCCCCAAAGTCCATTTTCTATGGAAATTATATACATCACAAAAGGCCATAGGCACAGACAACAAAGGCCACACAGGTGGTCAACATTTCAGTGATTACAGGGCATACCCTATCATTGTGGCCTTCTGGCTAGGTCGATGGAAGCTTTTGACCATGGGAGGAAATCATATAGCAAGCTGCCTCATGGAATGCCTATAGCATTTCCTTTGTGTCCTGATTTGTCTTCATTTTGCAGTTCGACAGTGCATTATATTCACACAATGTTGCAGTATCATCTATGAATTTATCCTTTCAACTTTGTTGTGATGGAGGTGAATGAACATTCATTAAAAAGATTGCCTTCATATCCTAAACCTATTATCTGGGGCATATTTGCAATTCTACTGAAAGGCAACAATTTAAAAGATGATGTTTTATTAATTTTGTTTTGGTAAAATATCATAAACACTGTCATATTGCTTATTTTTCTGCTCTTGTCTGAACAAGCACGCTTTGTTTTAATGACATGAAACCCATAGGAGCAGATGTCAAGTTAAAGGCTTTCTCCCTTTTTTAATATGTTGAAAGCAGAATAGTGAATTAAACCCAGCAGTGGGATAGTGGGCCACTTTTTAACATATGCTCTGCCACTGACTAGGTGAGCCTTAGTAAGGCATTAGAATACTCTGCCATTCCACCTCTGTGTCCATCAGACTTTCAGAAGTGTGTTGTCATACCATAAGCCTACAATAAATGTGCCTTTGACAGAGAATGATTTTTTTGGTGATCTTTTCTAAGTCATTTTTAATTTTAAAAAACCATTCATGGATGTACTTAGCATTTCCCATTGATAGCAGCTTCTACCTATCCTACGAATTAGCCTTGTGCTCTACACATAGTAGATGCTTAATGAACATGGGTTGAGTCAATTGTTTGTTGAATGAGATGATGGCTTAAGCATAATGTTTTTTGAGGACTCAGGTGTGTAATGAGCAGTTGACATCTTCAGTTATAATTGCACCACCCCATGCTGATACTTGATTCCCTATCTGCTCCAACCCAGAGGTGGCTGTGGAGAGAAAGTTATTCCACCACTGGTGTGGAAACAACTTGTCTGGGGATAAATAAGCTTGAGGGAGGTGGATTCAGGTGGTAGGTATTGAATAAAAGTGCTAATAAAAAGAAAATCTACTTTTCATTTGGAAAGTTCAAGATTTCAATGTGCTTAATAATAATAATAATTAATAACAATAATCATTATTATTATTATTATAACATTGTGTACCAGTAAACTTTTTCAAAATTTCCTCGCAATTTCTATTGCCACTACTCTAACATTAGTCTTCATTGTCACCCATCTGTATTGTTGCAATGATTTTCTAACAAGTCTTCCCATTTCCAACTTCTTTCATCTCCAAACCAAAACACTGACTGGTCTAATTCTTACATCAATTTAGACATGTCACATCTCTGCTCTTAAATCTGGAGAGGCTGCCTATTTCCTATTGATTCAAATTTCAATCTTTTGCTCCTGGCATTCAATGTCCTCCATTATACCTTTCTGGTCTTACCTTACATTATCCATTGCCCTGTATTCATTAGCCATGTACTCATTCTCTAGCCATAGTAGATGGTTTTCATTTACTTGAAACATATAAATGCCTTCATTCATACTCTATGCCAGCGGTTCTCAACTTGTGGGTCGTGACCCCTTTGGGGGTCAAATGACCCTTTCACAGGGGTCACCTAAGACCATTGGAAAACACATATTTCCGATAGTCTTAGGAACTGAGACACCACTCCTTTATCCATCTCCAGGCGGGTCCACCCTCATGCAGATACGCCCACATATGAGTATTAAAGGATCTTGGCATTAGGAAGGTTGAGAACCACTGCTCAATGCCTTAGAGGCTTTCCTTCCCCATTGTCGTGTTGAATTCCTATTCATCCTTTAAAGCTCAATCTATGTTCTACTTTCTTAATAAAGTCTTTTCTGAGACTCCTAATCATTAATGATTTTCTCTCCACTTTTAAATAATGTCCTCTTTATATCTCTGTCTCTTGCATTTGTTATGTTATTTTGTATTTTAAAAGGTGGTCTGGGATAGTAGGGAAATTCCTGGACATCAAGTAAGGAGAGAGCTGCCTATAGTCCCACTTTGATACCTACTAGTTGTGTGATTATGTGAACATCACTTAACTTTTTGAGACTCAGTTTCCTCATCTACATAATGTACATAATAATAGTGACTACTTCATAGGGTCATTATGAGAATCAAAACGGGCAATGTATTCAAAGGGTTCTTCAAACCTTAAAATGCATAAATATCTAACTTTAGTGAAGATTGCTGATCCTTGTGCACTCTATTTACCAGCTAACCTTGTCTTTATATTGCTTATCTGACACATTTCTGTACTTTTGCACTAACCATTCTACCATACCTAAAATGCTCAGCTCTGCCTCTTAGAATCTCCAGTCTCCTTCAAGACTTTATGAGCCATCAAACTAGCAGGTTCTAAAAAAGACAGAAAGAAAGAAAGAAAGAGTGAGAGAATGAGAAAGGAAGAGATAAAGAAGAAGGAAGGAAGGAGGAATGAAGGAAAGAAGAAAGGAAGGAAGGAAAGAAGGAAGGAAGGAAGGAAGGAAAGAAGGAAGGAAGGAAGGAAGGAAGGAAGGAAGGAAAGGAAAGGATGGATGAAATAAAGGAAGGAAGGAGGAAAGAATGAAAAGAGGGAAAGAAAAGAAAAGAAAGCACAAAATAGTAAAATGTGTTGGACATAATATATTGGAACACAATGTGCTCTTCATAAATATCCGTTTAAGATGGGTTTTAATAATTATATCAATTGGATAATTAACATTGAAGCTATTCCTTATTTATTAACTTGAAAGATTTAACAAATAGGAATGTCATTTACTCACTGAAATTAAAACACACGTGTGCGCACATGCACACACACACACACA
>CM053587.1:236921052-236948572 GCA_028646515.1 Pseudochirops corinnae | reverse complement strand
ACACACACACACACACACACCCCATAATGGGTACTCACTCATTTCTGTCTTTATTTTCCCCATGCCTGGCACAATAGGCCACTGATAATGTTTGGTGATTTACTACTTGATTGTTCAATACCATTGTATCATAATGAGGTATGCACACTTCCTATATTCAACATACTTAGTCCCTCAAACTTCATTTTTCTATCTCTGTCATCAAGACAAAATCTTGCTGTATGGGAATGAGGATTTGGGGGTAGGGGACAGAATATACAGAAAAAATAAGAGTTTGAAACTTTTATGATCATATCCATGTTTCTCAGTGTAACCTTATGGAGAATATTGTCATTTACATTCTTAATTCAGGAGAACATGAATTTAGCAATTAAACAATATCATCAATTTCAAAAAAGCAGAGTTTTAAAATTATATGTACTTAATAAATACCATTTTTATGTTTACTTTTTAAAGTTTGTTGACTTACTATATTAGGTATCCAAACTAATGTAGATAGTTCTAACAATATTTATGAAGGATTACCCAGGTAGAAAATTAACAATTGACAGTTTAGTTTTTTCTGAGTTACTTGGAATAGAATTATAAACAGAAAGTCAATTTCTGCTCTCAAGGAGTTTACATTCTAATGGGGGGGGGGGGGAATAAATCAAAGGAAGTTGAAAGGTGTGTCTGAGGGGAAGAGGATTAAGATACCTTTGGGGAGAAGGTGGGGTAAAGAACGTATGGAGTATTGCCTGGAAAGGCTTACATGAGAGTCATAAGAGAAGCCATCCGTTTAGGAGAGGACCCATGGTTAGATGGTATTTCCAGTCTATGAATTCCAGGCTTGGAAGTAGCTTCTAAGATGAAGAGATTTCTAGGACATACTTGTGCATAAATTGCCCATATGTGAAATAGAAAAACTCATAATCCAAAAAGAAATGAACACACCAAGAAATCATGATTGGACAGGAAGCCAAAATTTCTTCTTACAAATGATTAAGAAAACAGATTTAGGATAGATTTTAAAATATGCATATATTTAATATATGTATATATATTTATATGTGTACATACAGTTATCAATGTATATATGATTTATAAGTAAATAAATATAAACATATTGGGGCTATGGGCTCAAAAAAATTTGCTGAAAGTTGCATCATCAAAAAAGTTTGGAGACCACTGTGATAGAGAGACACATTTAGGAATGTTGTCTAAGTGATATAAATAATAGTTGCAACAGCAGTTTGGAATAGTGGATAGAACTTTGGATTTGGAATCAGAAAGAATTGGGTTCATGTTTTCATTCTGTCTTGTCCAGAAACCCAAGTACAGAACATTCCCACCAAGGTGCACCTCCCACGACCAGGAAGTAATCTGCAGTACAGGGGTACAAGCAGAATTTTCCCAATGACACCTGGGTGATTATTAAGGATACCAGTTATTTTATGTTAAAAAACTACCCTAAGGGGATAACATGAGAAGAAGGAGAGAGATTGCAAGCTGTAGTAGAGGGCCCAAGAGCAATGGTGGAGTATTAGGTGAGAAGGCTAAGTATATATTTGTATTAGAAATTAACCTCAGTGCTTGTTATCAAATCACAGAGGCAATTGGTTGTGACCTATCTTTACACTTTTGTGTTGATTAAAATACATTCTTAGAAGTCAGGTCATTGGACCCTCTAGGGGTGATTAAAAGGTCCCCACTTTGGAGACCAGTCTAGCCAGCCACCATTTATTCTTTGTTCCCATTTTGTTGAATTCCAAATCTGGAAAAGACTTATAAATCATTATTCTGATCCATTCCCCATGTGCCATTTTACAGATGAAAAATGAAGGCCTAGGTAGGTTAAATGACTTGACAAAGATCACACAGCTAGTCTAGTGACAGGGCCAGGAGAGAAACCTCAGGTTCCCTGATTCCTAGTCCAGTGCTCTTTCCACTACACCAATATTTCTAGACATTTTCACTGATATGAAACAATCCTGAAGAAGCCTCTTTTCCTTACCAGGCCCTTTCACAGTGAGGGGAATTTATTTTATTTCTGGATGAATAACATAACTTTGGCATTTTTACATAATCAGAATTTTTATCAGGGACTTGGGGTATCAGGAGAGTCAGCTAAATAGTGACCTGATTCACATCCAAATACAAATGGTTCAATCTCACACCAAAATAGCAGCCTTCACTTAGAGAATCTAGATGTCTTGGTCCCTCCTTCCAGCCTGAAGACTCCAGAATCTGTGTAGCTTAAACATCACCCCAGCTGAACCAGGTAGCTTGTTCACATCCTTCACAACAACATACCAAGTAGACCGAGGAAGCTCAGCTTTGAAAAAGATCTCAGAAGTTAGCTCAACCCAAATGGGGACCTCCAGCTGCCACATCCACAAAGGGTGTTGTTGTTGTCGTTCAGCCTGTTTTAAGACCTGCATTGGCAAGGAACTCCACGCCGCAGGGCAGTCTATTCTTTTTATGGATCACTCCAATTATTAGGAAGTTTTTCTTTAGTTGGGTCAAAATCTGTCTCCCTGAATCTTTGATTTACTTTTCCTATTTCTATATCCTGAGGCTGGGCAGGACAAGTGGAATCCTTCAACCATATGGTAGCACATTAATTTAATTCAACAAGCATTTACGAAATTCCTACTACGTGCCAGGTACTGTTCAGGATGCTGAAATAACACCTGGGAACAAATCGCATGTTGCCATAAATCTTCTACTCTTTAGTCTAGATATTCTCTAGTTCCAAAAATTACTAAAACCAGATCACAATTATACTTACATAATCAATAGTCAATAGTTATTAAGTACCTACTGTGTGCTATGTTTGTACTAGAAGCAGATCTCTCACTATCACCCACACCTGAGATTTAACAAAACACAACTGACTGGGCATGTTCAAAAATATAAATTGTATCAAAAATAAAGGAAATAAATTTAACTGAATCACTATAATCCCATATTCTAGGACAAAGAAAGAGGACTCAGAATCACTATTTATTTTCCTCAGGTTTATTATTTAGCGATATGGCCATTGCAGCATGCTGACTCTGATCAGTTTGTTTCCATATATCCAAGGTAGTAAAGGTTATGAAAATGTAATTACACAAACAAATTGATGTCAGCTGGACCTTCTGAACAGGTACATTTTTCCAGTTCAATGCTAAAGTAAGGAATGAGGACCACACCCTTGTCAGGCACATCAATGTCAAAGAAGCCAGCTTTATTTCTCATTGACGGAGGCAGAGGTGACTGAATGACAAGTGGTGATACAGTTGCTCTGAGGAAGTGAGTTATGTCCATTTTTTTTTTTTCAATTAACAGAGTTTGGGGAGATGTGTGTCATCAGGGAGAGGGCAGGAAATGAGGAAAGAGGAGGCATGGCTGTAAGAAAGCAGGGGAGCTTTGAATGGATCCAGACATGAAGTCTATTTTCTGAATGATGTAAGGGAGACTGATGTATTTTGGGAACACGCTTCCTGCTACCACTTGCAAAGCAGAGATTTGTTGGTTTATGGTCACAGACGCACAAACGATATTTCTGTGCTTCTGATTTGTAACCACACCTGTATACTCTTACAAATTCTAGTAGACAAATAAAAATTTAGCCACAAAAGGAAAAAAAATCTAATAAGAAGAACATTTGAATGAATAAGGAAATGTCTAATTTTTTTTGCAGTCATTAGGACTAGAGGAACATGCTTATAGTAATTAGGTAAGATTGATTTAGAGGCCAAACACCACCCACAATTTGTGTAGTCTGGGGGTCAGGCGGGCAGCTGCAGAAACCGCTCAGCTAATTATGAGAATTCACTGTTCGTTAATAGAATCTCTCTCCACAAACAGCAGCTGTGTGTTTGCTCACACAGATTATTAATTCTGGCCCTGCCTCAGCTGCAAGTTTCTGCTGCGTCGAACGGAATCCTTAGATAGACGTGTCAGTTATCACCCAAGTGATAGCAAGAGGAGAGAAAGAAAAATATGAAATAAAAGGAAATATCTTCTAATCACAGGTGTGTAAAGATTTTGCATCAGCCTCCCCTCTCCTGCCTTTCACTCCCAAACAATTGAATGCCAATTTTGGAACTCATTAATCTGTAGGCAACCTGGTGAGATCTAATTTATACCTGTCAGGAGCAATGGGCAGCAACTAATAGGAAGGTAATCGTGAAATAAGTCTACTTTCCCACTCAATAGTTTGCTTGCTTTTAATGACAACTCTTTGATTCTGGAATATCAGAAAGATATCCATGATTTCTGTCCAATAGCTACAGAAGTTGGTTTCTGGAGAGCATGTGTATGTGAATATACACATATGTATATATGTGTGTGACATGGATCTGAAGAGACTCAGAATGAGGATTTGCTTTTTACAACAAATAAAAACAAATGGGAAATATGATATATATATATATATATATCCATATATAGTAAAAGAATTTAATTTCCCCCTAAAATGCAATACATGAACTGAGCTCATTGCCTATGTATTTTTAGTTTGTTAAAGAAAAAATTTTACATATCTTTGCAGTTTGATACTAACGCAGCACATTATCTTTCAATTAAAATTGCAATCCCATTCTGCCCCCAGTTGATATCGTTGGATGAAAGGTCTGGCCACTTTAGGTACCACCAAATAAAATAAAATGGCCCAATGGAATTCTGGACCTTTCAGGAGGCACTGGGAAATTAGGGGACAATATCACAGAATAAACATTCTCTATTGCTCCCTTCATAAAGGCATTTTCAATGCCATAATTGTCTGCCTCTATCAAAGTCCTACTTGGATGCCTCATTGTGTTTCCTCTGATCGAATGTAAGCTCCTTGAGCCCTACACCATTAGTGTCATTAATAACCAGTGCCAAGCATAGATTCTGGAATAAAGGACCATAAGATCCTAGATGTAGTACTGGAAGAGGTGTTTGAGGTTATCAAGTCGGACTCCCTCACTTTACACACGAAGAAACGAAGGCCCAGAGAGATGCCATAATAACCAAGGCCACACAGCTGATAAGTGTCTGAGATAGGATTCAAACCCAGGGCTTCCTGACTCCGAGTCTGGCATTCTAACCATTATGCCAAACCGCCTCACATAAGGATTCCATATCCATTAGGAAAGTAGGACTCATTAGAATCACAGACTGCTAAAGCTGGAAGAGATCACAGGGATAATTTTGTCCTCCTTAATATTCAGATGTGGAAACAGAGGCACAGAGGGCTGAAGCTGCTTGACTTCTATCATAGAGAAACTAAATATCAGGGATGGGATCTGAACACAGGTCCTTTGACTCAAGGGCTGGTGTTCTCTGTCCACTAGGCTATGCTCTCTTCCTGAATGCTGGTTGATTGCTTGTTGCTGATGATTCTGTTGTTCAGTCACAACTAAGTCTTCGTGACCCCATCTGGGGCTTTTTTGGCCGAGATACAGTAGCAGTTAGCAATTTCCTTCTCCAGTTCATTTTACAGAGAAGGAAACTGAAGCAAAGAGAGATAAGTGAGTTGCCCAGGTTCACATTCACTCTAGGTCTGAGGTTAGATTTGAACTCGGGTCTTCCTGACTTCAAGCTCAGTGTTTAATAAAATACTTGCTCCTTTTCCCTGTTCCCCAGAACTCATGACTTTCTGTTGTCCTAACTCAAGCTGTGAATACTGCGCTTTGGTGGTTCCTCAAATGTTTAGATACTTTAAGAAATACCTGATTTCATCAGTGCAGGGTATTCCTTCCACCAATAGAGATCATAGCCCATCATTACTTTCCCAATATCCTAGATTTAAAACTGAAAAGGCCCTTAGAGGCCAATTAGTCCAATCCTTTCATATTACAGGCCCCTGAGGTTAAACTTACCCAAGCTTAGGCAGAATCTAAGTGCCAGTAGCAGGATTTGAACCCAGGTCAACTTAGTTCAGGGTCAATACTCTTTCTTCTGTTTTACTTCACCAGTTTCTTATGCTGTGAGATAATTGTCCACATCTTTCTACACATTTTCCATAGAGGGTCTACCCAGTGTGTTAGAAGTTTTTCTCTGGGTCTTTCAATATTTTGTGGATAATAGTGCAACACTTAGAGTAGCCACTGTTATTTTTTTTCCCCCACAAAGCATTATCTACTCATAAATAACAGTGTCCTCATTCACCTTGAAAATTGACCAGGCAAGTTTCAAAGCCAGGCCAATAAAATTTAGAGTTTGCTAGAGTCGGCCTGCTTAGTTATAATTGGCAATATCTGAATTATTAATCGATAAAGTATCATTGATTTAGTTTTCATGTTCTAGCTCTTTGGAACTCTCTTTGGAATTTGGTGGATGGGGATGTGCGCCTTTCCAACTCCATTCTTTCTGAAACAGTAGGAATCAAAAATTAAAAAAAAAAGGATTAACACAAAGTCCTATTTGAGTCAACTTTCTATCATTAACAAGATTTTAACCCTTCAGTTAAAAATTCATCTCATGAAAGTGAATAGCAGTCCCCAAAATGGTCAGATCTCTCATTGAGCTTGGAATACAGAAGGTGGGATTTTTGCTTCTAAAAGCAAGAGGCACTATGAAGCAGGTTTCATTTTAGACTAGGGTTCCCCAAATGTTTTGATAACTGTATGTCAATATCATTTGTTCTCCTTTGGTATAATCCTACATGTATTATTTTATACAGCATTCTGAGAAGGGACCCTATTTCTTCATTTGACTGCCCAAGATGTCTGAGATATAAAAAAAATGTTAAAAACCCTTGCTCTAGAAAAAAGAAAGGTGACTATATGGGAACTGACTAGGCCAGAAATAAAGAGGAAAATTTAAGGGTTCTCAGAGCTGCTGAGTTTCCCTTTTTGTCTTTACTCTCTTCTCCACCAGCTATGTTAGGAAAAGCTGCTTAGCCCCTCCTTTCTGGTAGGCAGAACAGCAAACAGAAATGACCCTTCTCCTTTATTTCTCAACTTGTTTCTTAAGGGCGGGTATCAACATATCCCCCAGTGAGACCCAGGAGAGGTTTTATTTTGCAATCATATTCTATCCTATTTATAGGAATGCTTGTGCATCTTTGTCTTTAAGGATGCTAAAGAAAAATGCTAAAATGGTCTGTGATCTCATCAATTTGGGCATCTCCTCCAGTCATACAGATCACAACAGCTGAGAATCTTATCTACATCCTCCCATGAGGTCACCAGAGATGACACACCCAATGCTCTAGAGGTCTGCCTTACATTCTCCTGAAATGGCAAGGATACCGGAGGAGCACTGGGGTTATCTTCAGGTAGCTAAATAATGCAAATGGATACAGTGCTGCGCCTGGACTCTGGAAGATCTGAGTTCAAATCTGGCCTTTGATATTATCTAGCTGTATGACTCAAGGTAAGTCATTTAACCTCCACCTGCTTCAGTTTCCTCAACTGTAAGAAGGGGAAACCAGCAGATAGGTGGTGCAGGGGATAGAATGCCAGACTTGGAATCAGTAATTTTATGAAATTCATCTTTCTGAGTTAAAATCTGGCCTCAGACACTTAACTAGTTGTGTGACCCTGGGCAAGTCACTTAACCCTGTTTACCTCAGTTCCTCCTCTGGAACTGGAGAAAGAAATGACAAACTACTCTAGTATCTTTGCCAACAAAACCCCAAAAGGGGTCATGAAGAGCCATACACGACTGAAATGACTGAATAAGACATGAGGATAACAATATCATCTTCCCAGGGTTGTTGTGAAGATCAAATGGAACAATATTTGTAAAGTGCATAGTACAGTACCTAGCCCATACTAAGCACTTTTTAAAAAGTTTACTTCCTTCTTTACTTCTAATTTGAGGGGCTATCGTTAATAATAATATTCTCAGTTTCTTAGACTCAGTTGTAAACAGGCTTCTGTGTTTTTATGGAGTTATAAATATTTTTTTTTCCTGAAGGGCTATTTGCAAATATTTTTAAAATTAATATCTCTCTGTCTCTCGAGAGTAGTAATATTGTCTTATGGTTATAGTGCTGAGCCTGGAGTCCAGAAGTCCCGGGTTTGAACTCTACCTGCCTCTGAGATTTACATTCAATCACTTAATTTCACTGGGACTCATTTTCCTTGAAAATTGAAAATACTATTATGCACCTACTTGTTGTGACAGTGATTTAAGGTAATATGTGTAAAGCACCCTGACAGTGTTATTTATTATTGAGCAAAGTTGTTTATTTTGTGGAATTGAGCTTAACAGAATGTGACCTAATGTTGCTGATCTCCAATGGATCAAGGGAGCTTCCTCACCAAAGGTCCCTATACTTATGAAATGACAGGTCTGGTTTTTAAAGAAGGTGCCAAAAGGAAGAGAGAGTCAGACTGATACATAGATCCCTGATAGAAATAAAGTTTGTATTAGCTTCCAGAGAAATTAAGCAAATCACTACTATTAAAAAGGAATAATGAAAGATGATGAGCAGACATTTCATCTAGTTACATACAAGGAAGATAAGAGACTTTATGGAGAAAACAGACACTCTAATTCAAGGTGCAGAAGTTTTTTCCCCTTGGACTTTAATGGGAAGACAGGCCTCATCAAGTCATCTGTCTTAGCCACAGTCTTGACCAAAAGTGGGAGGCTGAAAATTTTGTGTTCTAGAGGATCTTCAAAGACTCCATGCCTATGATAAACAAAAATCCACCAAAAATCACAGATTGACCACAGTTTGGGAGGTAAATAATGAGAACAGTAGGAAATCAGCTTGTTTTCATCAACATTGGTGTTTAGTGCTACGATAAATAAAGAAGACAATGAAGTTGATAGCCACAATGGAGATGTGTGCAAGATTGCATTTTTTTTCCTAAATATGTTGACATATTATCTCATTAATCTTCATAAGAGCTATTTGCAGATGTGGAAACTGAGGGAAATGGGATTTGTGGTGGATTCAAATTGCACAATTCTTTTTGTTCAGGGCTTATAATTCTGTTGGTTTATATAATGGCAAAGATTCAGATGAAAACAAAAGAAAATATATTCAAGTATTCCCAACCATTTATCATATTACCATGTAGAGACAGTAAAAACAAAATAGAAAATTTGAAACAGCATTTTTAAGGCTGAGCGTTGCCTCTATATTCTGAGGATCTAGGTTCAATGATGCCTCCTACTTGTGGAACCTTGAGTAAGTCATTTGACTTCCTTAGGACTTCGTTTCTTCTACTGTAATATGAATGTGTTGGTCTATTCTTCCTCTAAAGCTTTTTTTCTAGTTCTAGATAAATGATTTTATGATTAGGTGGTAAGCCATTAAAAGCCTACTATGTGCTAGGCATTGCATTAAGTGCTTTAGAAATACTTAATCTCACAACAACCCTAAGAGGCAGGCACCATCGTTATCCTCACTTTGCAGCTGAAGACACTGAGGCAACAGAGGTTAAGTGCCTTGCTATGGTTCAACAGCTATTAAGTTTCTGAGGCTGAATTCGAACTTAGGTTTTCCTGATTCCAGGTCCAATGCTCTATTCATTGAGCCACCTAGTCAAATGCTCTAACTTGTTGTTGTTGTTGTTCATTCTGTGCTCTTGAAGAGGACCAAGACATAAGGAAGATGATACCATGACACACAAGCGAATTGGACTTAGGTGAGGCAGGGCTGTGCAAAGTCACCAGCCTCACGTTCTCCTCAGGAGCCTTCTGGGTCTGAATTCAAATCCTAGTTCTGATACTGCTTGTGTGACCTTGTACAAGAAATCAAACCTCTCTGGGACTCAGTTTCCTCAACTCTAAATGAAAGGTTATACTAGATGGCCTCTGAAGTCTCTTCCAGCCTTAGATCTGGGGTCATGTGATCATCATAGCAAGATCTCTTGACCCCTAGCTCACTGTTTTTTTTCCTACTAAACCCCAGCTGCTACCACTTTTATGTATTATTATTCATGAACCTCTTACTATGAAAATGAGTTTATGAGATTATCTACCCAGTCACCAGGCAAAACCCTGACTGAAAAAAAAAAAAGAACTAAAAACCACCACCACCAACAACATAGAACTGGTGAGTTTTAATGGGACGACAGGTCTCCATGTTGTGGCACAGTGGGGGTCGGGAGAGGGCAGCCAAACACGGGATCCCTTGGTGTGGAAGAAGGAAGGAAATGTTAAAGGGTCCCTACTGTGAGGGCAGAAATAAAACAAAATTAATCTTCTTCACAGTTTTGCCTCGGGTGACCCTGATGTTCTGATTAATTAAATAGTCTAGTGCATAGGAAAGTATCATATAAGCCATGCAAGGGTTACCAGTTTTCAAAGGCTCTAAATATTACTGTAAAATAGAATCTTAACTAATCTAAACTAACACTATTAAGAACATAATTTGGTCACTCTCATTGAAGATTACATTAGGATCTTACAGAACTCTAGCTAGTACCACCACCATGAAAAACTACACTATCTCATTATTATATGTGTATCCTCTGTACTTAGCACAGGGCCTGGCATACAGTAAGCACTTAGTAAATGTTTATTGATTGCTGGTTGATACAGATATAAATATCCTGATGTAGAATGTTCCACGATAGAGAATTGGTGATTAAGTTTTTTGGTACAGAGGAAGGACAAATAGCATAGGTATAACTCTTTTAAGGGTTTGTATGTTTATCAGATGTTTCCTCATGTGATCCTCACAATCCTGGAAGGTAGATGACACTCATTCCCATTTTACAGATGAGGAAATTAAGGCTGAGAAATATTAAGTAACTTGCCTAAAATCAAGCAGCTATCAAGTATCAGGGGCTAGATTTGAACTTGGAGCCTTCTGATCCCACGTGGAACAATGCAGTCACTTTGAAATATTGTTTTCAGAATCCCACAGACATATAAATGTACCTAGAAAGTTGTGTGTCATTCAAAACAGCTGGTGTGAAGAATAAAAATGATTTTATGACTTGTTGATTCTGCATGTAGCAGATTATATTCAGAGACTTGAATTTCCAATTCAGTTTTTTTTACTGTTTTTCTTCTCTCAAAGATCAATGTGGTGATAATAATTTATGTAGAACTTTAAAGTTTTAGCCACAATTTATAATTATTATCTCATGTGATTCTCACAACCCTGGGAGGTAGGTGCTATTAATGACAGTATTTCATTTTACAGATGGAAAAACTGAGGTAAACAGAGATAAAGTGACTTACCCAGGGTCACACAGCTAATAAGAGTCTGAGGCTCTTTTGAACTTAAGTCTTCCTGACTCCTGGTCCTGTGCTCTAACCACTGAGCACTTACCTACTTTAGTATCCATCTATTTGACCCTTTATAAGGGTTCCTAATCTCAACTAGACAGCTCTAGAGGAAGGAAAAAATTGGGAAGTGTTTATATTGAAGAAAGGTACAGATAAATGATGTTCTGCCTAAGTGCCATTGTTGTCGTCACTGTTGTGATCTGTCCTTCATTTTCAATGAGGATCATTGATGTCACAAGATGATGTCTTGAGTGTGAATTGGATTTGTGATTAGTGAAAGGCTAGTGGTCTTCGTTTGATTGTTAAAGAGTTCAGAATAGATTCAAAAGAAGAAACAAAGAAAAAGGATGCATTCAGAGGACTGCACACCAGTTTCCAATATGCTGCAATACCTGTCACACAGAATATCTCATGAGTGGCAGTGGGTTATGTGATGATTATTTCACAGGTGCAACAGTCTCATTATTCAGGTAGGCCATAAAGTACTTGACAAATTCCCAGGAGAGGAAAAAGTAGAACTCAAACTCCAGTACCCCAGTTGGAAACAGCAAATTACATGGTGCTTGACCATGCTGAAGACTGACCTAGTTGCTTATTACATCCCCCTCCTCTCAATGCCTAAGTAAACCTTTGGTCTTTAGTTATCCTTAAAGGCAGGGCCAAAAGAGCACTCCCTGAGCTCAAAAGTTCATTTGCTTTGCATTTAATTAAACAAGGGAGCACCCACAACACAATTTTTCTTGTGCTTAACCCATATGTCAGATCTGATTTCATCATTTATATCTCTAGTTCCAGCAGGCAACAATCGATACATTTTTTTATGGCCCCATAAATTAAGGCACCAATTTTAGCTAAAACAACAAACACAAACAAAAAATAACCTATGGCTAATTTCTGAAGCTTGAGCTCAGTAACTTTTGGAGTAAATGGTCATATCAGCCCAGCTTTGCCTGATGTACAGTCCCATTATTAACTGGCTGCAGAAACAAAGTTTCTACTTTGAATCATTTTATTCAGATATTTTTGTTCTTTAATATGTCATTTTATTTTATATCAGATGCTTAAGCAAAGTGAAGAATCAAGAAGTCAACAGTTAGCTCCCCCATCTGTGAAAAGGAGATAATAATAGTACTTACTTTTATATGGGCAACTAGGTGCCCCAGAGGATAGAGTGCCAGGCCTGGAGTCAGGAAGACTCATCTAGTTGAGTTTAAATCTGGCCTCAGACACTTATTAGCTGTGTGACCCTGGGCAAGTCACTTATCTCAGTTTGCATCATTTTTCTCATCTATAAAAATGAGCTAGAGAAGGAAATGGCAAACCACTCCAGTATTTTTGCCAAGAAAATCCCAAATGAGGTCACAAAGATACAATTGATAATGACCCAACAACAAAAACCTTCACATGGATGTGAAGCTCAGATAAGACAATACGTAGATATTGATCGATTGATTCCTCTACAAAGAAAAGCACAACTCGATAGTCACAGTAACCAATTTGTTCCTGAATCCTCCCAAAACTTCATGGTAAAAATGCTTTTTTGACGCTATTACAAAGAAATTGTCTCTAAAAATTCCAGGCAAGGGTTTTTTGCATTGTTGGTGTTTTTTGTTTGTTTGTTTTCCTCTAGTCCATGTGCTACCGAACTCACTCTTTATAATGGAAGCACACTGAACACCTCATTGAGTGGCTTAGTACACAGACAAAGAGTAAGGCAGAGAAAGAGAGACCTGACCTGAGCAATGGCTGGTGGTGGCAGAAACCTCATTCCGCAACCATCATTAACAAGAAACAGCAGGGTTTAAATACCCTCACGTTTAATCCCTGTTCTAATTTTTTTCAACCCAATACCAAATGAACCTAATTAAGGTTAAGTTGTGCTAATTAATGAGTTCAGTTGTTCCCAAACTTTCTGTGGTCTGAAACTTTAAAGACAGAGACAAAGAGACAGATGCACACATAAAGAGATACACGGAGAGACAGAGACATTTTATTGTGCTCAGAGGGTAAGGTTTTCATTATTCTGTAGGTAGCCAACGGCAATAAATACAAAGCTATATTCATTAAACTTTTTTGGGTTTTTTTTCTCAATTTATTAAATTATTTATTTTTAGGTTTGTTTTTTTAAATTATATCTTTTAATAGAATTTGTGCCTATGACTTTTTAAATTTCTTATTTCTACCTTTACATAGTACTCCTTGTGTGTGTGGTTTGGGTGCAATTCTTGACTGTTCTTAGAGAAGGTGCTTGATGGAGGCAGAAAGAGTACCAACATGAGCTCTCATCCTGAATCTGCCCCCAACAGTGACCTTGGATAAATCACTTGGTTTGAACTCTGGCCCTGTAGTTTAAACACTGTGTCCAAAAACTTGAGCCCTAAACTTCAGAAGCCTGTGTGTGGTCTTCTTGTCTTTTCTTTTTTAATGTGACCTTGAATAAATAACTTAATTCTTTGATCTTTATTTTTCTCATCTGTTAAACCAGCAAGTCGGAAAGATTACCTTTAAATTCCCTTCTAGGTCTAGGGTGTTCCTTTCTTCCCTCTTTCCTTTTTTTCCTTCCCTTCCCTCTTTCTTCCTTCCTTATCTTCTATCTACCTCGATCTAAGTGCAGTACTACAATGTGAAGATATAGAAGTATAATTTGAAAAGAGGAGAAAGTGAAAGAATGGGATTCAAAAAATTAAATTCCATGCCAAGTTTTTAAATGAAAAAAAAATCAGTGATTAAAAAGAAAACAACTCAACCCTAACTAAAAAATAATAAAGTCTAACTCCAAATATTAAATGCATTCTACCTGACCTGAGCCCTAACAAGTAAAAATACAGTCCAAAAAAAAACATGTATGGAGTGTGTGTGTGTGTGTGTGTGTGTGTGTGTGTGAATGAGCACATATCTATTGGTGCACAAGATTAGACTAATACTCATAAAATATTCCATAGACACCCATCATGTGATTACCCTCCAAGCTCAGAGCTAAATGGCTACAAGAATGCAGGGCATATCAGTTTCTGGATAATTGTGATAACCAATATTGATCCAGAAGAACAGATAATGAAACATATGTCTCTCTTCTTTGACAGAGAGGGGAACACCGATTAACAGTGCTTCATAAATTGTCTGATAAGACCAGGATGTGTGTTAGTTTTGGTTGGTTGGTTTTCCTTGTTGCAAAGTAAGGGTCAGTTCCAAGGTTTATATATGTGTTGGAGGGTAGGGGAAAGAAAGAGAGAGGGCATATCCAGAGATGACTATAATGTAAAAACCAAAAAAAGGCATAAATAAATGTATTCCTTTTAAATGCACTTAATAGATTCTTGCATCTGAAAGGAAATCCTAGTGATCCTAGTTTTAGCATTCTTCTTGTCCATGTATAATATTCACTGACATTTATTGCATACAGAGTACTTCTCTCCAAAGGATCATAGAAGGATCACAGGAGCTGGAACAGATCTTAGAGGTCATTTGGGTTCACTATCTTTGACTCACTCCCATTTAATAGATGAAAAAACTGAAGCCCAGGAAGGTGAATTGAAAACCAGAGCTGGAATTCAAACTTAGGTTTTTTTTAATTGTGAACTAACATTTCATTTTAAAGTCAGTGCTCATTCCATTATACCATGCTTATTTATTCACTATTTAACCAGAGGCAACTAGGGAATGAAGGAGGTAGAGTGGCTAAGCCTGGCACTCCAGATCATTTCCATTCAACAAATCATTTATTAGGCACTTATTAAGTGTTTAGATCTTGGAAAAAAAAAATACAAACAGAAAGAAAGACACTTCTTGACCTCAAGGAGCTTACAATCTAATGGAGAAGGACAATCGTCTAATTCAATTCAATATACATTTATTAAGAAGATACCATGTGCTAAGCACTGAGGATACAAAAAGAGGCTAAAGACAACATACAAAAAGGAAGTTGATAGGAAGACAGGTTTGGGTGGGGAAGCTGGATGGATACAGGGTAGACCTGAGTTCAAATCCAACCTCAGACACTTACAAGCTGTGTGACCGTGGGCATATAATTTAACCTGCCTACCTCAGTTTTCTCAGCTCTAAAATGGAGATAATAATAAATCCTATCTGCTAAGATTATGGTGAGGATCCAATGAGATAATATTCATAAAGGGCTTAGCAAAGTGCCTGATACATAGTATATAACAATTGCTTATTTCCTCTACCTTCCTTCCTTCCATAATTCTGGGCAGTTTCCATGAAAGTTAGAGTCCAGTACCATGTTAGAGAAGTTTCTACCAATACACCTTTTAGGATGAAATTCAGCTGCAAAGAAGTTTTTTGAGTCCTATGTGAAACTCATCATAATGTCGTTTGACTTGTATATGTAACAAAAAACTGGTGTCTCACTACATATGTGCATACAGAAGTGTTTCCTAACCTGGGGTCTGTGAACTTTTTATAGATGATAGATAGGTAGGAAAATAGATATGGGACAGCTATGTGACACCATTAGGAAGACCCGAGTTCAAATTTGACCTCAGCTGTGTGACTTTGGGCAAGTCACTTAATCCTATTTGCCTTGATTTCCTCATTTGTGAAATGAGTTGGAAAAGGAAATGGCAAACTACTCCAGTATCTTTGCCAAGAAAACTCCCTGGACAAGTCCATAAGGTTACCAAGAATGGCACACAGCTGAACAACTACAGATAGAAATATTGATCATTGGATTTCAATATAATTGGTTTCCTTTGTAAACTTTACATTTTATTTTATGCATTTAAAGCATCCATAAATTTCATCAAACTGACAAAAGTACCCATTATTGAGAAAAAAAAAAGTTAATTCCAAGTACAGAGTGTTTTTTATATTTGTATATGTAATGGTCAGGAAACTGACCAGAAGTCCTGGTTACTAGGGTTCAAGTTCAGCCTCAAATACCTGCGAAACTAGGCAAGTGATTTGACTTCTAGGTGCCCCTCCCACCCCAATTCTCTAAGACCACAGGTTCCAGAGTAAATGACCCATTTTGTTCCTCACTAGGAGCTGTCCACACTGATTAAATCACAGGGCCTAGAAGAAAGAAAACAGGAAGGGGAAAAACACAAATTAGACAATTGTCCTAGCCTTCCTACAAAAACCGTTTGAGCCACCATCCATATTTCAAAGTAAGACCAACTGAAGAGTCATATTTTTTTCTACTTCTAAATTTTTAGACTCTAAATTTTAAACTCTGTATCCAGAAGCCTGAGCTCCAAACTCCAGAAGCTTGAGCCCTGAACTCCAGAAGCCTGTATATGATTTTGTGGCCCTTTTTTCCCCCCAGGGTAAGTTCTAAGATGCTCAGACATCTGACTGATAATAGGCGGTTCCACTGAAAACACCCTAAGAGAAACCACAAAGAGAGCAAAGCTACTTAGAAAATGCAGGAAGTTGACATCAATCAAAAATTCATTCTCCAGTTAAATGAAATTTAGCCCTTACTTCCATGATTCTGAAAATAGTCTTCAGTTACAGTCTGTTTCTTTAAACATAATCAGCTACGTCTGCTTTCTTTAATGTTTGAATAAACATAATTTATTGCGCCTGGTAGTGAATTTTATTTTCCAAACAGGGATGGAAATCTCAAGCTTGTCTTTAGTTTCATGAAAAATTCAGAATGTTCTGGAACACTCTCATTTGAGGGAAATGACTAAATGGTGTAAAATATGCTCCTCTAACTAAATTGATTATTACACAGAGTGTATGAAAGCAGAATAAAGGAAAAGAACTCTGGGTTTGAAACCAGAGAAACCAGATTTTCAATCCCTGCCCTTAGTTTACTAAGTCTGCCTGTGTGACTCTAGCCAAGTCACACCTGCCTTCTATGACTCTATTTCTTTATCTCTGAAATAATGTTTCTTAATAAGGGATTCATGACTACATTTCAGGGGATGCATGAATTCAGATGGGAAAAAAAAATTCTTGTATCTTTATTTTCATTAATTTCTAACAGGAATTTAGTATTTCCTTCTATTATGAATGTAATTTGTTATCTTAAATTCATTTGGAAAGAAAAAAATATTTTCAGTATTCTGACCCAAGATTATTTTTTAAAATCATGGAACTAAGGGTTAATTTTCATTTAACTACAGAATAAATTTTTTATTCTGTCAAATTATTTCAATATAATTTATTTCTTTTATAATCCTATGCATTTTATTTTATGCATTTAAAAACATAATTCTGAGAAGTCCAGAGACTTCAACTGACAAAAGGATCCCTGCTCTAGAATGACAGGGTTAGACAAGTGTAATCTTCCTTTGGATTGGAGACCAGATCTCTGCTTTCTTTGGTCTAGAGAACTCCCAGAAAGGAAATTCCCTCTGCCAATGCATATTTGTACTTTCCCCTATGGTAGCACAGTGGATAATCTAGCCTCAAACATTTACTAGCTGTATGACCTTGGATAAGTCACTTAACCCTGTTTGCCTCAGTTTTCTCATCTGTATAATGAGCTGGAGGAGGAAATGGCAAACCATTCCAGTATCTTTGCCAATAAAACCCTAGATGGGGTTATGAAGAGTTGGACAAAACTGAACTAAATGAACAACAATATCAATAACCTTCTCCTATAAGACTTAGAATCTTATAGGGTTCTCTAGACTGCTAAGAGATCACTTAGCCAGTGTGAATCAGAAGCAAAATATAAACCCAGAGATTTCTAATTCTGAGACCAGTAGTCCTATCCCACTTAATATTAAAGCACCTAATATGTGTAAGGCACTGTGTTACACACTGAGAAAATGAAGCCCGTGCCTTCAGGGAGTTCATCACATAATATACAAAAAAATACAATATAAGGCAAATTATTAGAAAAAGGAAGAGGAAGAGGAAGAGATGACTTTCCTCTAGGGGTTTCAGTGAAGGCATTATAGAAGTGGTGCCACCAAAGATGCACACCAAAAGAAGAAAAAGATTTCATAAAATATTTCCAGTGAAATGTAAATTTCTTGAGGACAGGAAACTGTTTTTCCTTTTTGTCTTTATACATCTGATACTTTGCCCATGTTTTACCTAAGTTAGCATTTAAGAAAAGTTTCTTCAATTATATTCAATTGAATTACTTGAATACATGGATAAAAGATGCTGCCAGCATGCAAGAGGATATGTGAGAATGCATGAAGGCAAAATAAAGGAACGGTGAGAAAGCTAGATCAGCTAGAATGTATACAGAATAGACTAGTAGGGAGAAATAGTCTGGAAAGGTCCACTGTAATTAGATTAAGGGAGGACCTTCAACTTTCAGCCAAGAAGTTTGTATTTCTTTTCTTTTCTTTCTTTCCTTCTTTCTTCCTTCCTTCCTTTCCTTCTTTCCTTTTTTCCTTCCTTCCTTCTTTCTTTCTTTCTTTCTTTCTTTCTTTCTCTTTCTTTCTCTCTTTCTTTCTTTCTTTCTTTCTTTCTTTCTTTCTTTCTTTCTTCCTTCCTTCCTTTCTTTCAGCAATAAAGAGTCACAGAAGTTTTTGTTCTGTTTTGTTTTTTTAACAAGGTAGTGAATTCTTCAGACCTGTGCAGAAGGAAAGATATTTTGATATCTGTCAGGAGAAAAAAATGGATTGGAGCAGGGAGAGACTAGAACAAACACTGACTGTTAAAATAGTCTAGATGCAAGGAAATAAGGTACCATGGTGGTAGTGAAATCAATGAAAGGGAAACCTTAGAAGCCACAAAGGTTCAAAGATAGAGTTTTGGGGACCTGACTATATGTGAGAGATGGGGAAGAGGGAGCTCTACCACTCTCCGACTTTGGGCAAATTGCTTAACCTCTCTGGAGCAGTTCCTTTATCTGAAAAATGAGTTTAGACTAGGTGTCCCCTAAGATCCCTTGTAGCTCTGAATAAGGATGGAAGATAGTCCCATCAACAGATAAGGGGAAGGCTGGAAGAATGAGTTTTGTAGGTAAAATTATGAGCTCAATTTTGGATGAATTGAGTTTGATGTATAGGCAGAACATCTAGATGGAAATGACCAGCAAGCAAATGACAATAACTAACTGGAGAAAAGGGAAAAGATCAGGATTAGACTTAGAGATTTGTGTCATCTGATATAGATATGATCATTGAAGTCATGGACAATGTCTCCAAGGCAGATCCTAGAGACAAAAGAGCGTTAGAACCCTGGGGGTTACCTAAATTTAGAAGGTGCAGTGAAGAACATCAAATAACATAAAAAATTAAGAAGGAACATCCTAACTTATAGAACAATAACCATATAAGCCATGTGGCAGATAGACTACCTGACATCAAGTTAGGAAGATGTAAGTTCAAATGTTGCCTCAGGCATTTACTAGCTGTTTGACATTAGGAAAATTACTCAAAGTATTCATACCTCCTGTCACTTATCTGTAAAATGAAGGAGTTTGCCTGATTAGCTTCTAAGGTGTCTTCAAACTCTAAATCTATTATCTTAATACCTGTTATAAAAGTCAAGGAAAGACAGAGTACTGTATTCAAGGAGAAATTGGTTTTAAAAACTTCCACATGTTGTAGAATGATCAAGGAAGATGAGGACTGAGAAAAGACCATTGGCAATCTTGGAGCAAGCAGTTTCAACAGAGCAATACCAATGAAAAATAAGCTGGAGTGATAAGTGCAGACTGTTACCTGGGACCTTGTAATACCAATACAATAATCACAGTACCAATGGTGACTATGAATGTGCCAGAACAGTTCTGAATCACAAAATATAATAGATTCTCCATATAGAAGACAGAAGCAAAACATTTATTCAGATACCAGAAAGTCAAATTCCAATGCCAGGAAACTGAATCTATCACAGTCAACAAAGAAGTTAATGCACCATAACAAAGCAGGAAGCCACGCCATCCTTTAGCCTTCCCCCAAACAAACACTCACAAGCCTCTCTGTCTCCTTGGCTGCATCATCTCCTCCCTCCAGCTCTAACTGCTCTGACTCCCAGCTTCCTGTAGGCTCTGCTCCACCCTTCAGCAAACTCCTCCCACCAAAGGAACCATGTGATTACATTCGGCCTATTAGGGGGCAGGGAAGATCTTCAAATTTCCTTTACCATTACAGACCTACTTCCTGAGTTAAATCAGCAGAGGGTTAAGGCCAAACATCATCTGTCTTTGTCATCGTCTGGGTCATCTCTAAATCAGGATTAAACTAGCAAGTGCATAGAATTTTAATGTTTCTGGGGAGAGATGTATACCCCAGGAATAAGGTTATTTACCCCCGATATCCAATTGAGATACCTATGAAGATAATGATTGACGCATATCAGCAACTGTGTGAAATTTACAATCTTAGACACTGACCTGGGGTCCATCATGGTCACATAATCAGTTAAGTCAATAAACTTGTATTAAGTACCTACTCTGTGTCAGGCATTAAGCACTAGGGGTATAAAAAGGCAAAAGATCATCCCTGCTCCCCAAGGAGCTTACAATCTAATGGATGTTGTATATCAAAGGAAGACTGAAACCTAGGTCCTCTTGACTCTGAGGCTGGACCTTTATCCACTGTGCTGGGAGATCTCACAACTGATGCCATTACTGTTTAAAATAATTCACAGGATTTAGAACTGGATGGGACCTATCAGATCATCTAGCCCTACATCCTCATCTCACAGATGAAGAAACTGAAATCAAGTCAGAGTTGCATGACTTGCTGAGGGTTACACTAATAATAAGTGGAAGAACCAGCATTTGAAGCCAGGTACACTGATTCCAAATCTAGCTCTCTGTCTGCTTGTAACACAGAGAATAGATTGTCTTTTGCAACATAGGGGAGAAGAGAGAGGAGAATAATATTTAAAATTTTATTTAATTAAATGCTTTTGATTTTTTTCTTGAAGTAAAATAATTAAGCAGGTCCTAGGCTAACCAAGTTGGACTTTTTTTCCTAACTTTTTTCTAAAGATTTTGTGAATAAATAAAATTGCAATGCTCAATCTGCTTTGAAAACTTTGAAATCTATGATGTGCCTTTGTGTGCCTTTCTTTTTTTTTTTTTTAACCATTCCTATTATCCATTACAATTTGTCTTTGTGCTTCAGGTAAAGATCCTTTTCAAGTCTAAGCTTTTATGATTCTATTATCCTATGTCTATAGGACAGAAAGTTACATTTATAACAACTCAAATTTTATGTCCACTCAATTTAACAGACATTTACAATGTGCTAGGCACTGGACTGCATGATGCCAACATGTCGTCTTTCATATGTGTAGACTATTTTATATCATATATTTGACTCCATAATTAGTATATGTCATCCACATGGGTGCCTTGGAGTTTTTTTAATACATTTTTTTCCTCTTTTTACTTTGTAGGGACACCTTTAATGGTAAATAGCTGGCACAGCCTACTGCACAATACTGTGAAAAGAAAAACATAAAGTACATAAAAATGCATTTTATAGCCATCAAAATAATGAGATTAGAAAAGCAACATCCGCTTGAAATTTGGTGCTCCCTTGGGGGCACTTGATTCTAAAGAGAAAGACAGGTGTCACTTACAAAAACAGAAATGCAATTGTCTGCACTTCTATGCTAAACCCAAGTTAGTCTGCAATAGAGTTGCCACTTGCACTAAGTGACCCCTTTAAATAATCTCATTTACACCTAAAAGCATTTTTTACTTAGTGTGGTTTTCTTATACCAACATTTGTTTTTTGTGCATGCAAGTTGCTGAGCTTTTCATACAATGGGGATAATTTCAAGATCATAATGATACCCCCTGAAATAAATTATTTAATATAGTTTTGAAAAAGGAAGTAAAGCAACTCTTCTGGGTAATTGATGTGCAGTAAGCTACAGCATCAGTTGTATATTCATTTTTCTCCAATGTATGCAATTATCCACTCAGCCTGTACCCATTAATATTATTTTTCTTCCTAAGCTGGAAGTATTTAAAGCCATTAGAAAATAATCCAAAGAATTCTATTTGCTGAATAAATTTTAATTTGCATGGCACCAGGAATTTTTTATTAATGGGAAATAAATTATTGCAATCTTTTGGAAGGAGACAAGTTAATAGCTTTGTGAAAAGCAATGGAGAGAAAATGATCTTGAAAAGGTCAGGTCTCCTGTCACAGTGTCTTTATGCACAATTAAAACAAGTCAAGAAAGTGGCTATATAATCAGGACCATGAATATGCATTATGTCCTAATGAGAGTGTGAAGATGGAGATGGCTTGGTGCTAAAGTCATGGTGGGGCGGTGACATAAAAATGGTAATTTGTGATGCAGTATTTAACTGTGTTTCTCTTTCCTATGGAAAACTTAACTCCTTGGTAGCTACTTCATCGTGTCGACACATAGTTATGTGGTTTCTATGTTTCACCAACACCTTTCTCCCCATCCCTCACCCCCTTGACAATTATGTCAGTTCTATAGAAAATAAAGTCAAATTAGCTATCTGCTCTTATCACTGACTGTCTGGATCTTTCAATTTTCACTTTCATTGGTCATGTAGACACAGGTTAAATTTCTATATGCATATAGATAAATGCATGTATGTATATTTCAATACATGTCTGCAAGTATATGTGTAAGTGTACACATTCATCTTTTTATATAAAACAGAATCCCATATAAACTGTCCTGTATTCTTCAAAGACTTTAGAAAACTGCTGTGTGGAAAAGGAATAGGCTTATTCTAGAAGACTCTGTAGTACCAACAATACTGACAGGAAAACTGGAAAGCAGGGAGGCTGGGGGGGGAGGGGGAGAATTAATGAGTTTTTCCATCAATACCTGGGTTTTGAGATGTTTATGAGATATTCAGTTCGCGATGTCTAAAAGGTAAATGGTAATGCATAACTGGAGCTCAAGAAAGAGATTATATATACATATATATGCACATATATACATATAAACACATGCATGTATGTGTATATGTGTATATTCACACACATACAAATATGGAGAGAGAGAGTTCTGAGAATCATCTACATAGAAATTATAATTGAACCCTTGGGAATTGATTAAATCACTAACCAAGATAGTGTAAAGAAGAGGACTCAGATAGCTTGAGGAACAACCACAATGTGTGAGCATATAGCATGGAGAAAGATTCAGCAAAGGAGACGGGAATGACCAGACTAATAGGAGGAGAATCAGGAAAGAACAGCATCATGGAAACCTCGTAAGGAGAAGGTATCCAGAAAAATGCTGATCAACAATGTTAAAGACTATACGAAAATCAAAAATGATAAAGACTGAATTTTTAAAAAGAGATCAAGAGATCATTGGTTACTTTGAAGAAGGAAGGTTTTATTAAATAATGAGGTTAGAATCCCAATTGAATAGGCTTTAGCAACAAGTAAGAAAGTGGAGGCACTACTGACCTTTAAGATCTAAATCTTTAACAGTAATGCACATAGTTTTTCATATCTACTTTATGTTACCATCACCACTAGCTAGGCAACTAGGTAGTGTGGTGGACAGAATGCTGCAGCTAGTCAGGAAGACCTGAGTTCAAATCTAGTCTCAGATATTTACTGGGTGCATGACCATAGGCAATTCTGTTTACCTCAGTTTCCTCATCTGTAACATGGGGATAATAATTTCATCTACTTCCCAGGATTTTTGTGAAAATCAAATAAGATAATAATTGTCAAGTGTTTAGCATGGTTCATTAGCTTGTTTAGCTACATGGTAAGCACTGTATAAATGTTAGTTATGATTATTATATTATTTCAAAGCATTTTGTAAAGCTCAAAGCACTATGAAAATTCTAGCTATTTTTATTATTGTTATCATGTCTGTTCTTACTACTCCCCACCTCCTAACTCCTTTTGTTAGGATGTGTGGTAAACTCCTAACTTATAAGATTGGCAACAACAGCAAAAAAGTGGGTGTGTGCGTGCGTGCGTGTGTGTGTGTGTGTGTGTGTGAGAAATGTTCTAATGAGAGTTTGAAATCATGGACACATTTCATCCTCTTGAGTCAATGCCCAGTACTTGGTTTATAAGCACATTCTTTCTCCAGGAGAGACCTTTTGAAATGACATGAACAGAAATAACTGACAACATCAAGAAGTTAACTTAAGTCCTTAAGTGGTCAATTACTTCCTGGTAATGGCCGCCTCGCTGGGTCTTACTGGGTCTAGATGCTATTGAGTCATCAGTGGCTATTCTACATTTTAATTGAGAAGCAGTATGAACATTCTGATTCAGTGGTCATTTAATAAAAGATAACGATCACTGAACAATGATTCCGATTAACTAATGGCAACGTAAAGGTTTCTAAAACCTTCTACAGTGCTGACTGCTCAATACTGACTGCTTTTCAAGCATATTAATAGAAGATGTTGACTAGGATTGTAACTCTGATCCTGTTAAGAGGAAAAGGAAAGGATTACTGGGGCAAAGTCAGTATTTCTGTTCACGTCAGGGCAGCATGACTTATACTGCCCATGACTCTATTTATTTTGACAAATTTTAGTATGCTGTTCCTGCCAACCAGATTTCCATGTCCCCATTGCTCTTCCAGAGATGGACCCTATAAACCCAATTACTCTGGTCTAGGGGTGGGGAACCTGTGGCCTTAAGGCCACCCCTGCTGGTCCTTTGTACTTGCCATTTTAAATTGGCTTCCTCCTCCCTTCTGGCATGGTTATCATTTGGGCCTCTGGAACCTATTTAATGACTTTCTACCTGAATGGACCAGTATGAGATGTCTCTGACTTCATTGTACCCCAGGAAACTCATTACTGGGAAAACTCTTCATTCTGCAAGAGAGCAGCAGCCTTGGTACTCATACCTCATCACTACTTTCTGCCCCTCTGATTGAAGTACAGAGCCATGAAATTCAAAACATCCATTCAAGAAGGAGACTTAGAAAAGACATATCATTTCCCATCTGGTTACACTTCTTTTGAACTTTACCTAGTTCTCCACCATGCACCCAGGTCACTTTATGGAGCTTCTTCCCCAACATTTACAGTCTCCTTTTGTATGTTGCCTTCCCCATTAGATTAGAAATTCCTTGTGGGCAGGGACTGTCATTTCTCATATTTGTATGCCCAGCACTTAGCACAGTGAGTGACACATCTTTCCTCCAACACTGTCTCTGAGATGTCATATGAAAAAATTTCATTCATTCAATAATCAATTAGCATTTTATTGGGCATCCACTATGTTCCAGACACTAGGCTAGGTCCTAGGGATATAACTGCAAAAATGCAATAGTCTCTGCCCTTAAGGAAGTGTGCATATACATACATACAGACATGTGTTCGTATCTATCTGCATATGTGTATATATCTATGTAAAATTCACGTTATATAATGTATAATATATTTTATTGTTATATCATATTATATATATCTTAAACATATATGAATATAAAATAGACCCAAATTAAGCAGAAAGAAATTTCTGGAGACAATAACAACTAAGAATTCAGAATATGCCTTAAAAGGTGATACAAGCTAAGCCCTAAAGAAAACTAGGAACTCTAGGAAGTGGAGATGAATTAGGGAGTGTATTTGAATTTAAGACTAGTCCTCTTTATACATAAATTAAGTGCTTTTAAGTTATTTCATTGGAATTTCTTGGGGGCAGAGCCAAGATGGCAGTGTAGAAGCAAGAAAACTCAGCAACTCCCACATAGCCACCTCAAATACCCATAAAATATGACTGTAAACAAATTTTAGGGCTCCAGAGCTCACAAAATTACAGAAAAACAGTTTTTCTGTAATCACAAAATTACAGAAAAACTGCTGAAGGCAGCTCGGCAGGCAGTACAGGAAGGGGTCAACTTTGGGAGCCAAGCCCAGCCCGGCCTGAAACTGTGGCTTGGCCCCAGGGAGGCCAGGACAAGTAGCAGCTGGAGCCTTCAGGAGGGTGAATCAGTGGCAACTGTGGTGATTTCCAGAATTAAAAAGCCATAAGAAATAAGTACTAAGTGAAAGATTAGTGGAACTCAGCTAAATTTGGGGGAGAGGATCCAGCCGAAATACCTCCAGGGCAAGGAAGCAGCAGAAGCAGTGGCCCTGCAGCCACTTCCACGTGGCTGCTTCAGAAGTTCCCAGCCTGCAGATTTCAGGGGGGCCAAGCAATCATTCATTCAGAGGCTAAGTGTTCTTGTCTTAAGCTGCCTGGATCCAGATCATGGCCTTAGGCAGTGGTTCTGGGGTGCATTTTCAGTGAACCAAAGCCGGTGGGGGCTGCAACAGCCTCCTAATAGCTCTGGCAGCTGGGAAAACCCCAGCTATTTGGGAGAGAGCTCTCCCCTCTGAAAGCAGAGTTCAACAGAGCTAAAAAGTCAAGTAATTGACTGGCAACATGAGTAGGCAAAGGAAGTAAAGTAAGAATAGCAATCCAACTTTAGCTTCTCTTTTTTGGGGAAAAAAAAGATCAAAGCATGGAATAGGAAGAAGACAACACAGTCAGAACTCCCACACCAAAAGCTTCCAAGAAAAAAAGTAGACTGATTACAGTCCATAGAGGAGCTTAAGAAGAATTTTGAAAACCAAATAAGAGAAGAGGAGGAAAAATTGGGAAGAGAAATAAGAATGATGCAAGAAAATCATGAAAAGAGAGTCAACAACCTGACTGAAGAAAATAACACCTTAAAACATAGATTAACTCAAATGGCAAAAGAGTACCAAAAAGCCAGTGAGGAGAAGAATGCCTTAAAAAGCCGAATCTGCCAGTTGGAAAAAGAATCTCAAAAGTTCACTGAAGGGAATAACTCCTTCAGAATTAGAGTGGAGCAAATGGAAGCAAATGACTTAATAAGAAATCAAGATATTATTAAACAGATCCAAACAAATGAAAAAATAGAAGGTAATGAAATATCTCTTTGAAAAAAACACTGACCTGGAAAATAGATCCAGGAGAGACAATTTAAAAATTATTGGACTACCCGAAAGCCATGATCAAAGGAAGAACCTAGAAAGCATCCTTCAAGAAATTCTCAAGGAAAATTGCCCTGATATTTTAGAACCAGAAGGCAAAATAGAACTTGAAAGAATTCACTCATCACCTCTTGAAAATGATCCCCAAAAGAAAACTCCTAGGAATGTTACTGCCAGGTTCCAGAGTCCCCAGATCAAGGACAAAATATTACAAGCTGCCAAGAGGAAACAATTTGAATACTGTGGAAACACAATCAGGATAACCCAGGATCTAGCACCTTCTACATTAAGGGATCAAAGGGCCTGGAATATGATATTCTGGAGATCAAAGGAGCTAGGATTAAAACCAAGAATTACCTATCCAGCAAAATTGAGTATAATGTTCCATGGGAAAATATGGTCATTCAATGAGGTGGAGGACTTCCAAGCATTCTTGATGAAAAACCAGAACTGAAAAGAAAATTTGACAATTTGACAAAATTTGACAATTGATACAAGAAGCATGAGAAGGTAAACATGGAAAAGAAATCATAAGGAACT
>CM053587.1:236904408-236920552 GCA_028646515.1 Pseudochirops corinnae | reverse complement strand
ATGTTATCAATGTGTATTTATATATATATATATATGCAATTATTATTATTATTATTGACTAAATCCAACTGGAACTTGAGATACACAGGAACTACGGCTGGGAGATCTATCCTGCCCTACCGAAAAGTGACATAGGAGAGAATAGACTGGGGGAGGGGGGACACACTGGGATGGCTGTTTTGGGGTGGTGGGTGGGGGAAAGAGGGGGAGAAAATATGTAACTCAAAATCTTGTGGAAATGAATGATGCAAAGTATAATAAAATTTAAAAAAAAAAAAAGAAATCTGTAAGTGAGAAGAATTCAATCAATACCAACATTGTCTATACTCCCAGTCATTTTTAGTTCAACTCTGTAGTATTAGCCAAGACTCATGTGAAAGGAGCAAACGAAAGAAGGAAGGAAGGAAGGAAGGAAGGAAGGAAGGAAGGAAGGAAGGAAGGAAGGAAGGAAGAAAGGAAAGAAGGAAGGAAGGAAGGAAAGAGCCAAAAGAAAGACAATCCCTGCTCTCAAGGAGTTTATATTCTAATGAGGGAAGAGAACTCATAAGAGGAAACTGAAGATATGTGTGTTAATTGGAGTGGGGTTCAGAGGGTGGGAAAATGAAGATATGCAGCATGGCAGTATGATTTTGAAATCCAGAAAGTCTGGGATGGTCTTGGAGGGGATTGAAGGGGGAGTCCAGCCTGGCCCCTTTACAAAATGGAGTCTTCGGGAGAAGTTTCCTAATGGGAGAAAAGAGGTGAGCCTTGAGAAGAAATATTCCGGGGTAAATAGGTTGTGGGACCCCGTCTGATGACAGTAGAGTTTCACTAAAAAATATTTCATAATCATGTGGAAAACTAGGAGATGTGGGACCAGTAGGGTTTCAATTACTCAACACCAGAAATATGGAGGTTCTAGGAAACACTGATATTAAAAGATGTAATTGGACTACAGTAGGAAGAAGGTGGTACTCCAGTTGCTTAATGAATAACCTTCATAGCCTGGGAGTGTTGGGACATTAGCAACACTGATTTCCCGTGGACCTGTGAGTGGAATGATATATGCATTTAAAATAATTTTATTCATTCACACAAAGTAATTACTTTCCTATTAAAACTCAGAGGCAGCATTTTGTAAATTTCAAGTGTACCGACATCCTGAGATCATCTTTTTTCATTTCTGGTCGGGAGCCAAGACTAGCTCTTTAAGGAAGAATTCAATGAACTTTTCTGTAAATAATGTCAAGACAAAGGGAAATGAATCCTGGGCCTCTTCCTGAGATGAGAGAGATTTGGAGCTTAAGTTGCATCTTTGCCTGAACACCTGTTTATCCTTTCCACACACACAATAGTGAGTGACCACCAGGGACAACACAGGAGGAGGTGCTGGTCTTTCTCCTGCAGAAGAAAAAAAAAAGAGTGAAAGAATTGTGTGTGTCTGTGTGTTTTTTAAACCAGGATTTTCATGACCTGATATTCATTGGACACAGATTTTCATGGCTAGTCCTGAAGACTCTAGTGGGTCATGAAAATTATCTCAGTAAAGTATATGATTAAACCACTCCGAAGTTTAGATTTTCAATTATATTTAAGAAAAAACCTGTTTCAGTATATGACTAAAAATGTATATGTTTGTGTTGGGCAATTGTGAGAGGGATGCCAGAAAATAATGTGAAGACTAAAGCTGATTTATGGCACAATAAAACATTTCTAAATGTTTTTATTCAAGTCCTCTAGTATATTCATGTCAGATGAGGGAATTGGACGAGATGATCTCTAGGGTTTCCTTCAGTCCTAACACTCTGTGAGCCTATGGTTTTTAACATATGAAATCTGATTTAATTCTGAGTTTGGGTCCAAGACTGTTCTGTAGTTCATATGTTTTATCATTTGGTGACTAAAGAAATCCCGTAGTCCAAATGTCTTCTGCAATTTTGGTCACTTCACCAAGAAATGTTACTCTTTTTTTTCTGCTAAGAAGAGGATAAATTGCAGACAACGCTGTATTAAGTTAGATGTTAGGAATATCTTACCAACTATAATAACATGCTTTGATATTTCACACTTGATGGAACGGTGATTTTTACCTGTGTAGGTAAAATGATCTCCCCCAAGCCTTTGCATCCTGTGGACCATAGGCCATATTTATATAGTATATTACAGTCTATAATAATAATTCATTTATGTTCTTCCTGGAGTCAGGAAGACCTGAGTTCAAATCTGTTCTCAGACACTGAACAAGACACTTAACTCTGTTTGCCTTAGTTTCCTTATCTATCAAATGAGAATAACAATAGAATCTACCTCTCAGGGTTGTTCTGAGGATCAAATGAGATAATTCAAAAGCATTTAGCAGTGCCTGACATATGTTAAACACAATTTAAATGTTAGCTAATATTTTTATTGTCACTCATATTTCTAGAGTATTTTGTAAAATGTTTTTTTTTTTTAATATTAGAGCTGTACAACACTGTATTACCACAACCCACCTTGGAATGTAGGTAATACAAAGCAAAGATAGTGGTATGGAGTCAGAGGAACTGGATTAAAATCCTACTTCTGTCACTAATTAGGCGACAGTAGGCAAGTTTCTTATCTTTCTGTTCCTTAGTTTCCATATTGGTAAAGGAAGGGAGTTAGAGCAGGGGGCCTCAAAAGTCCCTTTTAGCTCAAATCTGTGATCCTAAAATTAATATTAGCATCATCTTATAAATGAGGAAACTGAAATTAGAGGAAGTTGGAGGATTTGCCTGACGTCACCAATCCAGTAAATGGAAGGAGGCAGAACTCAAAGCTTGGTCTTTTGATTGGCTTTTTGCCATTACCCTCTTTTGTCTGGCAGAAAGGTATGAGATAATGGGGTAATAAAAGAGGTAATAGCATTGCTTTTTATGGGGATCAAGTATCAACTTCTTGAGGCTAGGGGTTATGTCTGAAAAACAGAATGTCATGCATTAAGTAATCATTAAGTATTTACTGATTCTTTTTTTTTTTTTTTCAAACTTTCCCTATGACTCCTAATATTGTTGACTAACCCTAATTTTGGGTTGGTTCAGACATTTTAATGTTTGGGAAGGTGGATTCAGTGACCCTGGAAGGTTTTATCCAGACTCATGATTCAATGAATTCAACCACAACTGGAAAGGTTTACACCAGGCTATTGAAGTCTAGAAAATCCATTGTGCTAAATAAATCAAAAGAGCAAAAATAACAATGACTAGGCTAATGGTAAACACTAAATTTATTGTTAAGAAATTTTTAAGCATTATTATATTCAAAAAGTCACAGTAATTATAGAAGGAAGACTGAGAAGACTCACCAAGTCATCTAGTTCAGTTCCTTCCAAAGTGCTGATGTGTTCAACCACGTCCGACTCTTCATGACCCCAATTTGGGGATTTCTTGGCAAAGATACTGGAGTGGTTCCCTTCATTTTACAGAGGAGGAACTGAGGCAAACAGGGTTAAGTGACTTGCCTAGTGTCACATAGCTAGTTAAGTGTCTTGGGCCAGATTTGAACTCAAGAAGATGAGTCTTCTTGATTCCCCAGTGTTCTTTTCATTGCACCACCTAGCTACTCACATCCTTATAAATGTATAACAAATGTGTATATACATACATGCATACATACACACATACATGTATATAGTCTATTTAGATTATAACATAGTAGCTATCAAATGAAATATGGTATTTTAATTGACAAAGGAAGATTTAATAGAGGTTCCTAATCTACATACTTCAACACTTAAGTGGCTCTGTGATCTTACTAATAAGGGTATTTTCTTCAGACCTGCCCATACTTTCTCATTCTGTGATTCTTGTCCAGGGATCCACTCAATTTGCTAGATTATTTTCTCAGATCTTTTTTTATTTTATGTGTACTAGTGCAGTATTCAGGTCATCTGTTTATTATCCTTTTCTGATCATACATCTCGTAGATGAAGTTCCCCCATAATAAAGAATAGTAGAAACAAATTTAGTGAATATTGGATCATCATTTTTCATTTTCTTTTGGTGGTGACTTTTGGGGTTTTGTTATATCTACTTTTTTTCCTGGACAATTAAATGCTTTGATGTGCCTAACAGTGACAGTTTTCATGCCTTTACAATCTCTAAAACAGACTCTTCCTCTTTATTCCAGTAGGTAACAATTCCTTTAGCAAAAATCCATATCCAAGGGGATCAGTTTGCTGACCAACGATCTATTAATTAATAACCTTAGAACTGGAAAAGTAAGAACCTTATGGCAATACAAGCACATCTTCTGGGTGACCAGATCATTTATAACAGAAGAAAAGAGTGTAAGAAATAATTGGGACACTTCATTCCTTGAAGAATAAACCCTTATTATATTATAGTGTAAGCACCCTCAGGGAGATGATCCTTAGTTCCCAACAGAGTGCACAGTAAGACACTTAATGTTTTTTAAACGTTAAAATGAATACTCTTCCTTTGAAGGACTTTCTGATTTCATGAAGAATATGTGATTGGATTGGGCTCTTGTCAAGAAGCAGAGCACTAGAGGTATTCATTTACTTAGTACAATATATGATACATAATAAGGGTTTAATAAATGTTTGTTGACTGATTTGTGAAGGATCCATCATTTCCTAGGTATAAAGAGCTCCAAGTGTGGAGAATGCATCCACTGAAATACTTGCAGTGGTCTCTGGTCTCTTACCTAATTGTCTACATGTTATCTCTCCCATTAAATTGTAAGCTCCTTGAGAGTAAAGGTTGTCTTTTGTCTTTCTTTATACCCCCACTTCTAAACATGGTTCCTGGCACATAATATAGGTGCTTCATAAATTCTGGCTGTCATGATTTGACTTGTGTGAGGCACATAGGAGTTAAGGGAGTTGCCCCAGGGTCACTCAGCTAGCAAGTATTAGAAATGGGTCTTCCTGACTCTAAGCACAGGATCCTGCCTACTACATTGGATGACTTCTATGTGTAATGTGAATGGAAATTTGAAGATCTTCTCTGCCCCTTGATAGGATTAAGTGAATTTGAGGACCTTCCCTGATTTGAAAATATACTCTGCTCCCTAATAGACTGAATGTGGTCACATGCAGCCTATGGTGGGAGGCTTATTTTTCCCCAGTGGCCACACCTTGTTAACTTTGTGATTAGGCAGTGGGTCATGAGGGTTGTGATGTTCTCTGACCCTGGAGAAGGCTATATATACCTCTGAGGTGAGGTTTTGCTTTGGGGCTCACTTATGGAAGGAGTTGTATGATGTGGCCAGATGATACTCTGAACAGCTGTTGAGTGTCGCCCCTTCCCCCCTTCCCCCGACTCCCCAGCTTTGAAATTCCAGATGTTGGTGCTTCTTTCTCTGGTAACTAGCTAGGTATGGATGTAATGGTCAAACAGCTGGAAGCCCTGTCTGCTGGTCTGTTTCTCTGTATGTGTTTTTTGTCTGCTTATAACTTCTGTTTGTATTTTCTCTGAAGTTCAGGTTGCTGACTTTTCCCTTCAACTAGGTAAATTATATATGTTTGATTAAAGTAAGATTGTTAACCCTTTTTGAGTTGCTTTCCTTTAGAAAAGCAAATCAAAGAACCTGTGCTAGCAGCCATCCTGGGTATGCTAGGGTGCTTGCTGCTACAGAATGTAAATCAGACATTAGATACAGAACTGCCTGGGAGAGCTGGCAACCAGCAACCAGGTTGGTGCAGTCCATTGAGATTATTTGGGCAGAGTAAAGGAAAGATGTGTGTATTCTAACAGCTCCATCTGGAACCTGTCAACTCCTTTTTGTATATCACAATTGCTAAAAAAACAAATAATAGAAATAGACCTATGTTTGGCCATTTTTATTATATGTTCTATTATAACTTTTCTCATATATAATAAATATATAATAATATGTACATGCATACATATATAGGCAAGCATGTGTATACATGTATACATATATGTGTGTGTGTGTGTGTATGTGTGATTGCCTTTTATATGTAAGAAGGATTTACAGACTAGGTCAGAGAGGCCAATTATTAAGCACAAATCTTTACCAAATTGCTAAACTCCTGTTGACTTTGGGCAGAATAGCAAGGTGGAAGGAGTTTCTTTTCACCATGTTCTTTTCAACAGACCTCATACCCTCTGATGTTGAACTAGTCCTCTCTTACCTTGAGTCTTCTTCCTGGTTTCAAACACTCAGGATTTGCTTCCATACTCTCCCCTCCTGGAGATGTTTCTCTACCTACCTCACTACCCTAGCTTTAACTTTCCAAGAGTCAACCAACTAACCTATTAAACATGGGTTGGTTTATTTGCCAGTGGAAAGGCTTGAGAAAGCCATCTTTAGGTAGCAGGCAGATTGGAACAAAATGATTCTTCTCGCTTTTGTTGTATAATGCATTAGTGACTCTAATAACAGAAAATTTAGGTCATGGGAGACTTATAAAGGAGATTTTTGGAGACAGATTTGATCTTCAGCTATGTGACCCTCAAATACCACTGCATGATTTTTTTCTTTTAGATTTCACCTTGTGCTTTGGCTTGTAGTTACAGTAAAGTCTGAACAAACACAAACATAAGTGTACCTTATAAGTGTACTGTAGGTGGCTGGTGACAGCATATTGGTGCCTAATAGCAAATGTTTTGTAATTGGAGGGGATGCTATTATAGTGAAGTCCTATGTGACTCAGCTCTTTAAGAGAGAAGACACATTTTCTTTTTTTTTTCCTTATCTTTTAATCTCCATAGCTTAGCACAGTAGAGACATAAGTAGAGATATACATAGTAGAGGCACAATAAATAAATGGGTGTTAACTGACTGTTGACTGGCGTCCACTTTACATAGATATGAACAAAGGAATTTCACTGTGCTCAGTCTTAATGGAATGCCATAACATGTGACTATCATGAGACTGGTACTCACTTCAAACGCTTGGCAATCCTTAATTTTTTTAACCAAAATAATTTCTCTCAAATTACTAGATCACAAGTAGTGATTTTCTATTAAAGCAAGAATATTCTATGAATGGGTGAGGTTGCACTATAAAGAAGAATTCATAGAATTGGCTTGGGAAGAGGAGAGATAGGTTGTTCACTCCCATCTCATTTTGCAGATGAGGAAACTGCTTCTTAGAAGGGAAAGTGACTTTTCCCATGTCACACACAGGTGGCACATAGCAAAGGAAAGGGTTGAACTGAGATCCTCAGACTCCATAACTTGTGTCCTACTTCTATACCACACTGGTAATAGACCATGTGGTCTCAAGTCCTGGAATTATAGGAGATCTTTCAGAATTGAGTCATAGGTGAATAGAACACTGGCCCTGGAGTCAGGAGGACCTGAGTTCAAATTCGGCCTCAGACACTTAACACTTACTAGCTGTGTGACCATGGGCAAGTCACTTAACCCCAACTGCTCTGTCTTACCCTCTCCAAAAAAAAGACAAGAATTGAGTCATAGTAGATACTGCCCCCTTCAAATAATATTATATTGCAAATGCTCTGGACTCTTCTTGAACAAGATAGCTATTAAAGTTGTTATTTGTGGGTTTGGAAGGACAGCTATATGGCGCAGTGGATAAAGCACCGGGTCTGAAGTCAGGAAGACTCCTCTTCCTGAGTTAAAATGTGGCCTCAGACACTTACTAGCTGTATGACCCTGGGCAAGTCACTTAACCCTGTTTGCCTCAGTTTCCTCATCTGTAAAATGAGCTGGAAAAGGACATGGCAAACCACTCCAGTCTCTCTGCCAACAAGACCCCAAATAGGGTCAAGAAGAATAAAAAAAGAGTAAACAACGACAAACGGGTTTGGAACATTGGTTGTATTTTTTCAAAATCTGTTTTGCTTCGTTTCACTGATCTTTTTTTCCCTCTTATTCCTCCTTTGCTTATTTTCTTTTCCCTTTTAAATCTAAGGAATGGCTGTCTGGGAAAAGGAAGTGGATGGATAGAGGGAGAAATGCAGACTATGTACAAACAAAGTATATCAATAAAAATCTATTTAAAAAAATAAAAGTAGGGGTGGCTAGTTGGTGCAGTAAACAGAGCACTGGCCCTGTAGTCAAGAGGAGTTGAGTTCAAATCTGGCCTCAGACACTTAACACTTACTAGTCTTGTGACCTTGAGCAAGTCACTTAACCCCAACTGCCCTACCTTCCCCTCTCCTAAAAAGCAAAAAAAAAAAAAGAATAAAGAAATAAATCAAAGAGACCTCCATCAATCAGATAGCTGATTTGGGTATATGACTTCTCTGAGTCTCAATTTCTTCATGACAGGGTTGGACTAGATGATCGTTCCTCTCCCTCATTAGTGTTGATATTCAATGATCTATATTTTAAAAATGATTTTAAGGTCCTGCTTTGCTAGAATTAGATGTCTTAAGTCTTGAGTTTGTGTTCTGAGGTGATGTCAGCAGAAAGGATGCACTTTCTGACATGCAGAAACAAGGCAAGTAGTTGGAGGTGGAGCTGAGGTATTTGAAAGGACCACAGAAATACAGAGAGTTCCTGGCTTGGGAATGGTGCTAGCACTGCTTGTTGTTCTGATGACCTTTCAGAAAGGATGTACAGAGAAGCAAATACCATCTCCTTCTGTTTAGAGTTCTCTGAATGTAATGCAGGCTCATCTGCAAGAGATTCCTCTAGGGTCACGGGGGAAAACACATCTTCTCTTGTCCTTTTGGAGACCAGCCCATTAGAGTATAATTGTACGATACCCTGAAGCTTTAATGAGGGTACACTGACTTGGCTCCTTCTCACATTTAAAGGTTAAAACCCCCATGTTTCAGGAACCCTTTTGGGGATGTAGTGATAGAACACATTCACAGTAAAATACATCTGTAGCACAAACATCCCCGATTAGCCCAAGAGTAATCTACAAGTAGAGTTGGGGATGTTTACTTTGTAGATTTGTACATTATCTGGACAACTGTGCATGAAAATCTGTTTCCTGTGATGTTTCATGGCAGGAATAAAAAAAATATTTTGACTTACAATGAGAAGATGGATGTTAGCCTTCATGTACATTCTGCTTTAGGCTGCAGGGCAGGTTAGGATGCCACAAGTCCTATGAAATCCTTTTTTTCTTCTCTGTCTTTCTATTCATGGAAAGTAATTCACCAGGGCCTCATCTGAGCGCCTTCTTTTCAGAGGGGGCGAGGGTTCAAGGCTCTGATATTTAATGTCAGCATAGAGAAGCAGAGTGCCTTTGGGCAGAGTATTCCTTATCATGCGGACAGGCCCAAACCGATCATTAATTTCCCTCTACTTCAAGTCCAAGAAAGGAAAGGATCAGCAAGGTACAAGAGCTCCCCAACCCAGACTGACCTCTGCCTGGCAGGGCTGCTATTTCTGTGAATGCATAATGTGGGCCCCACTTTGAGAAAATTTAGGGCGGATCAGCCCTTTTCTTTAATTTGCAGGAGAGATAAACCTCTGTGTCCTAGTGAGGCATTGGCACCATATTATTTGCTTGTTCTCGTCACTTTCTTTGGCCTGTAAATGCTCAATAATTGCACAATAACTATATTATTCTTTTTCTGAAAGACACTGGGGATCTTGCCAGGAAGTCTATCTCTTCTGCTGAGAAATATTAGACTACAGATAGGCACAAAATGAGAAAAATGACATTGTTCAACTATTCTGTTTGTTCCTCTATAGTGTCCTTTCTCCCTCTTCTTCTTCCCTCCTCTTCCTCCCTTCCTTCATCTTTTCCTCTCTTCTTTCCTCCCTTGCTCCTTCCCTTTCTTCCCTCCTTTTTCACTCAATCCCTCCCTCATCCTTCCTTTTTCTCTCCTTTCCTTCCTTCCTTCCTACCTTCTTCCTTCTGTCCTTCTCTGCTCCCTACCATTTTTACTCCCTCTCTCCCTTCTTTCCTTCATCCCTCCCTCTCTTCCTTTATTCTCTGCTTTTTTCCTCTTCTGTTTCCTTCGTTTTTCACCCCTTCTGTTTTTATTCCTCCCTCCCTCTCTTCTTTCCTTTCTTCCTTTGTTCCTCCTTCCCTTTCTTCCTTTATTCACTGCTTCCTTACTTCCTTCCCTGTTTTCTTCCTTTTCCACTCTCTCCCATTCCTTCCTTCCTTCCTTCCTTCCTTCCTTCCTTCCTTCCTTCCTTCCTTCCTCTTTCCCTCTTTTTTTTTTTCATTTTCTATTGACAGATTGATTTGATCCTTTGCTTCCATTTGATTACATCTGACAGGCTCTTTCATTTCCCCAGAGCTAACATTTTACTATTTGTAAATTTTATAAAGGGCTTTCCTCTGCGGGGAATTTTGCCAGTGAAGGATAGGGGAGATCTAAAAAACAAACAACTTAAAAAAAATCTAAGCATGATATATGCTAGAATCCCAGCTGGTAAACAGAATAATGAAGTTAAGTGAGTTAGCACCCATTCAAATCTTAGGTTTATGGAGCATGAATCTTTGGAACCCATGGTTGTTTATGCTTAGAAAAAACAAAATCCTATTTCAGAAAAAAAAAAAAGTTTGAAAAAAATCACAAAGAGTGATCAAAAAGCTTTTTGGACATCAAATGGATCTTACAAATCAACAATCTGATGAGTTAACTCAAAATGAATCACAAACATATGGATTAAATTTCCCTTACAAAACACATGGGTTTAAAAGGGGGAAAAAGAATTTGGGAAAATGTGTTTTAGGTTTTCCTAAACCCAATGTTTGAAAAATAATTTGAGGCATTCAGTGGGCTCAAAATGTGGCTGATTTCTCCCATCTTTAAGCACATCCCACTTAACAAGGCGGCAATGATAAAATTTCATTGGAAAATAAATAACAAATATTTAAAGAGCTTTCTTCTTCAAAACTTCCAGACCACATGAACATAATAAGGCTGAAAATGGGCCAGGGATATCTCTCACAACCTACACTAAATAAAAATGATTTTGAAATGTCTACAGGAAATTACATATACTTTGTTTTTTTTTTTTTTTTTTTGCTGTTGAACATATTTTGTTTTCCATGCTGGAATTGAAAGCAGAAGAGGAATTGAAATTCTCTCTTGGTCATAACCCCCTCCTCACTGGTCTACATGACAAAAATAAATCACGTTTCTGTAGACTTGGTTTCAGTATATTCATGTAAGCACACATGGTAATATCTATAATTTTAAACAACAAGAACATTTATATATGTATATTTAATACATGCATACACACACACACGTATATGTATCTATATGTAACCAAATAAGAAACTCTTGGTTTATTAAAGTAATGTTGAGTTAATGGATTTCCAAATTAGTAATGAAAGAAACACGAATGACCTGGAGATGTAGTCTGTTCTGGCCTTTTGGAATGTTCAGTTGAATTATCCAGGTTTTTTGAGACATCATTAAAGCAATTATTTATACTAGGGCTTGCATTCAACTATAAATGTTGCAATTTTGTGACCCTGTGATTCTTGATTCTTTTCTGTCACATGATAACACGTAATCTTAAAGATTCTCATACTGTTAGAAGAACAAGGAATGTTAGATATCATAGGAACGGAGATATAGAACTCGAAAGGACCTCACATGTACTCTGGACCAACTTTCTCATCTTATTACTGAGGCCCAGAATTGTAAAGTAAATTATTCAAAGTAACAAGACAATTCAGCAGCAGACTTGAGTCTTAAACACAATCCAAAATTCATTCCAATCCAATATTCTTCCTATGGCAGCATCTTTCTGTTTTTCTTACAAAGAAAAATGAAATTGCTCCTTGTCCCTTTCTTCAACGGGGAACTAGGGATATATCCTGTCTTACTGTGGTTCATTGGTTCCATAAAAACAAATAAACATCAAAAGAAATCATACCTTTAGGTGAAATATGTTGGAGGGGGGAGATATTTCCACTGCTCAGAACTTTTCTGGAATTCTCCATACTATTTAACTTCAAAATGACTATGATTGTTATTACTAGACTTCTAAGATTCAAGTTAGATTCTTGTCTTTTGTTATAAAGGCCTGGAGACTGTTCGCACCAAAGTAAATGAAGGCTCATCCAAAGATTACAAGACTTTTAAATAACTTGGTGCTAAAATTTCTCATCGACCTAATAATTACATATTGATAATCCACTGGAGGCCTGGCCTCATATTAAGTCTGTGAGAAGGAATGTATATGAGGATGAGGTGAGAGTGCTTCTGTTATTGAACCTGTTCATGCATCCCTTCTAGACCACTTAATCCAAGACACTTATCTGTACTAAAGGTAATAGAATTCTGGTGTAAATTTTAATAATTGCAGCAGTGATTACTTTTAGATCTTGCCAGTTCATTATTGGCTGCACAATTCCAGAGGCTCTCGTTAAATGGTCCATGGAATGAATCAGGCATGGAATTAACCTATCTTCAGCTCCCCAAAGCTTATGTCCCATGAAGAAGTACTCATATTGCTTTGTGACTACATACTCTATGCCCTCTACTCCTTTTGACCGTTCTTCCTCCCCAAAGAAATAAACAATGAAAACCCAGAGAACATTAAGCCCAGACTGATGCTTCAGTGATTAAAAAGTGAAAAAAATCCAGCAACAGAAATTATTTTAAATGCCTCCATGTCTTCTGTTTTATTTTTTAATTTTATTTTTTTTCCTTGAAGCTACTTTAACTGCAAATCATTATAGGCTATGCCCTGTGGTTTGGATGCCAATTGTGAAGAGGCTGGCCTGTCCCAGCCTGGGAATTCTCGGCGGGGGATCCTTCAGAAACAGAGGCATTTTGTGCAAAGGAAGTATAAGTACTGGGTTAATAACCACTAAATATATCTTTTTTCAAAGCTTCAGTGAAATTCCAATTGCGTTTTAGTTGCTTAAAGTGCCACACTTTAAATGGATCCAAGTGTTTGAAGTGTCTCCTCAACTGTGAATTTGTGAGAACACTGCTTTGCTGTACAAAATTCCACCACAGAGGAAGCCAGGATAATTTAGATTATATTCAGGAGCGTCCTATTGAAAAACATCATTCCAGAAGCTTCTTTCTACAAATTTATTTTCTAGAGAGAGATCAGCAATAGGGACCACGTTGCAATTGTGATGAATATTGCTTCCTGAGGAGCAAAGTTTCCATGCTGAATCTGGGTGAGTGAGTTCAGGCACTGGCACTGCCCAGCTTTTCCAGTCGGATTTGATGATTATTTAAAATATGGGCAACTCTTAAAAGTTGGGAGGTTTGTCAATTAATTAGGCTACAGAGAATTTTTTCTTACTAAAAAGTAGCAGTTGGTTGACTTTAAAAAAATGATCTAGACCTATTATTTCATCAGTTTAGGAAAAACCTCATGAGGAACTATCAATGCAGACAGATAGCCCATCTGTTCCACCTAGTCTGTGAGGGGCTGTGTGATTTGCCAGCTGTCAATATAGTTCATATAAGTCAGAGGTAGGATTTCACACAGGTCTTCTTGACACCAAGAGTTCAGTGATTATACTACATTCCCTATTGTACTGTTATATCTTTAAAAAAAATGACTCACAGGCTGTATTTTTAAGTTATTAGGGCAGATATTGGCACAGTAGAAAGAGCATAAGATTAAGAGTTGAAACTCCTGAATTCCAGTCTTAATTTGGTCACTAACTCATTCTGTGACTGTGGACCAATTCATTTCATGTTTGTGACCTCAGTTTCATCTGTAAAATGTCATTACTGGATTGACTGATCTTTTAGGTTTCTACCAGCCCAAACATTTCATATTTTTAAAAATTTTTCGATGATTTAGATCTTTATTTTCTCTTTTAATAGACTTTCACTTGGCATTTGTGTATTGAGAAAACATGAGGGGATAATTTGATTCAATGGGAATAGTTTTTGCACTAAGTTCATTGTCATCTTGTTCTTATCTTTTTGATGTATTACTATAACTACTATTACTACTACTACTATTATTATTACTACTACTACTACTACCACTACCACAATACCACTACCACCATTACTACTACCACTACTACCATTACTACTATTACTACTACCACCACCACTACTACTAACACTACTACCATTACTACTACTACTATCTAATTCTCATCTTTTTAATGTAGTTCAGATAGAAATGGCATTGGGACAAATCATACTCTTTATAATATTACTTTATTTTAATTTTTAATTATTGTACAGGTATCTAGGATAACTGTTTGGGTAGTTGAACAAAAATAATAGGATGTAAGCTCATCCTCTGTAGGGGAACCAACCCCTCACTTTCTCCCCCCAAAAAATATCCTTGGTTGCAGAAGGTAACCAGACAAAAAAGATGACATATGTCATTCTATTTTCATAGAATTTTAATCCCTTACAGGTTTTTATACTTTGAAAGCTTTTCATTACATGTAGTTTGAAGATTATGAATATTTGGTTTGACAACATCTATTAAAATAGTTTTTATGGGCGGGAAGGAAAGGAATGTAGGACTTACTATGTGCCAGGTATTATCCTTAGTGCTGTTTACAAATATCATCTCATATGATCCTCACAACAACCCTTCAAGACAGGTGTTGTTATTATCACCATTTACAATTGAGGAAACTGAGGAAAACAGAGGTTAAGTAATTTGTCCAGGGTCGCAGAGCTAGTAAGTAGTACAACTATTAATTAAGCCACCAGTTGCCTCTCTTATGATCTGTGTTAAGTCTTAGATTTAGATTGTGGATTATGGTTTTTTTCTGTGACAACAGTCTGACTCCATTTATTGGTTAAATTTTCCGCAAGGGTCTGAGATCTCTATTTGTAGTATGGTATGTTGTAGTCTGCCAGTCTATGATAGATAATAAGCTTCTCATGTATAGTCCTAGCCACCAAGTCATATCTTGCTTGGTATTCAGTAAATGGTAGAATTTTTAAAACTACAATAATGTGTTGCAGTTTCTACTCTTTCCTTGAATGACATACATCAATCACTAAGTCTGATATTTTAAGAATGACTCTTCAGAGGTGGCTAAGTGGTGCAGTGGATAGAGTGCTTAGAGTTAGGAAGACCTGAGTTCAAATGACCTTACACACTTATTGTGTGGTGCTAGGCAAGTCACTTACCCTTTGTCTGACTCAGTATCCCCAACCAGCAGAGGCCAGAACAGACTTCAGGAGAGTGAGTCACCAGCAGCTGTGACAGTTTCCAGACTCCTCAACCCAAAAACTCCAAAAATAAAGTAAAAAGTCAGTCAGGAATTCTGTTGGAAGTGGGTGGAGAAGAACACAGTCTGGCCCCTGACCCCGATAAGAGAAATGGTAGGGGCTTGGCTGCAGCTGCAGCTACTGCTGCATGGCTGCCTCTAGAGCTCCTGCCCTGCAGATCATGGAGGGACACAGCAACCATTCAGAGGGTAATTTTTCTTGCTTTAACCTGCTTGTATCAGGATCATAGTCTTGGATGGTGGTCCTGGGGTGTGTGGCCAGTGTGCCAGAGCTTGTGGGGGCTGCAGAGAGGGCATGCTGCTAATAGCTCCAACAGCTACAAAAACCCCGGTGATTTGGGGCATAGCCCTCTGCAATCTGGAAGCAGAGTTCTACCATGGCAAAGAGCTCAAAAGTCAAATGATTGACTGGCAATATGAGCAAGCAGAGGAAGCACAAACAAACCATAGAATTCTTTTTTTGGGGGGACAAAAAGGATCAAAGCATGGAATGGGAGGAAGACATAGAAGTCAGAACTCCTGCACCAAAAGCTTCCAAGGAAAAATGTGAATTGGTTACAAGCCATGGAGGAGCTCAAGAAGGATTATGAAAATCAAGTAAGAGAAACGGAGGAAAAATTGGGAAGAGAAATGAGAATGATGCAGTAAAACCATGAAAAGCAAGTTAATAGTCTGCTAAAGGAGACCCAAAAAATGCTGAAGAAAATAACACCTTAAAAAATAGACTAACCCAAATGGCAAAAGAGGCCCAAAAAAGCCAATGAGGAGAAGAATGACTTAAAAAGCCTAATTTGCCAGATGGAAAAGGAATTTCAAAAACTTACTAAAAGAATAATTCCTTAAGAATTAGATTGGAGCAATTAGAAGCTAATGACTTTATGAGAAATCAAGATACTATAAAACAGATCCAAAAAAATGAAAAAAAAAAATAGAAGGCAATGTGAAATATCTCATTGAAAAAACCACTGACCTAGAAAATAGATCCAGGAGAGATAATTTAAAAATTATTGGTCTGCCTGAAAGCCATGATCAAAAAAAAGAGCCTAGACACCATCTTTCAAGAAATTATCAGGC
>CM053587.1:236883869-236903908 GCA_028646515.1 Pseudochirops corinnae | reverse complement strand
TGGTTCTAAAATATCAGGGCAATTTTCCTTGAGAATTTCTTGAAGGGTGATTTCTAGGTTCTTTTTCTGATCATGATAATTTTTAATTTGTCTCTCCTGGATCTATTTTCCAGGTCACTGTTTTTTTCAAGGAGATATTTCACATTGCCTTCTATTTTTTCATTGTTTAGATTTGTTTAATAGCATCTTGATTTCTCATAAAGTCATTTGCTTCCATTTGCTCTACTTTAATTATGAAGGAATTATTCTCTTCAGTAAGCTTTTGAGATTCTTTTTCCAAATGGCAAATTTGACTTTTTAAAGCATTCTTCTCCTCATTGGCTTTTTGGGCCCTTTTTGCCATTTGGGTTAGTCTATTTTTTAAGGTGTTGTTTTCTTCAGTCAGGTTGTTGACTCTCTTTTTATGATTTTCTTTCATCATTCTCATTTCTCTTCCCAATTTTTCCTCTACTTCTCTTATTTGCTTTTCAAAATCTTTCTTAAGCTCCTCTATGGTCTGTAACCAGTCTATGTTTTTTTCTTGGAAGCTTTTGGTGCTGGAGTTCTGACTGTGTTGTCTTCCTCCTGCTCCATGCTTTGATCCTTTTTGTCCCCAAAAAAAGGAATCTAAAGTTGGATTGCTGTTCTTACTTTGCTTCCTTTGCCTGTTCATGTTGCCAGTCAAGTACTTGACTTTTTAGCTCTGTGGAACTCTGCTTCCAGAGGACAGAGCTTTTCCCAAATTGCTGGAGTTTTTGCGGCTGCTGGAGCTATTAGGAGTCCATCTCTACAGCCCCCACCAGCTTTGGCTCACTGGTCATGCACCTCAGGACCACCACCCAAGGCCACGATCTGGATCCAGGCAGCTTAAGGCAAGAGCACTTAGCCTCTGAATGATCTCTTTGCCCCCCTACAATCTGCAGGCCAAGAGCTCTGAAGCAGCCATGTGGAAGTGGCCGCAGGGCCGCCACTTCTGCTGCTTTCTTGCCTTAGGGGTAGATGGCCAGATCTGTTTTTCTCCCCCAAATTTAGCCAAGTTCCACTGACCTTTCCCTTTGTCCTTGTTTCTTATGTGTTGATAATTCTGGAAACTGCCACAGCTGCCAGTGATCCACTCTCCTGGAAGCCCTAGCTGTGGCTTGTCCTGGCTGCCCCAGGGCCAAGCCACAGTTTTGAGCCTGGCAGGTTTTGGCTCCCAGCATCCTGTGATAGGTCCTTCCTGTCCCACCTGCCAGGCTGCCTTCAGTGGGAGCTTTGTTTCTTTGTACTTTTGTGGGTTCTGGAGCTCTAAAATTTGTTTAGAGTCATATTTTATAGGTATTTGAGGTGGTTATGGGGGGAGCTGCTGAGTTTTCCTGCTTCTGAACTGCCATCTTGGCTCTGCCCAACCTACAGTTTCTGACAGAGATTCTCTTGTCTTGTTTGCCTGTAGAGTAGGCAGACTCACTTTTTAAAGGCTAAAAAGAGGCATAGAAAATTCTTCATTCAGTGCATGGCTGAATAGATAGTTTGATTTAAGAAACTCTTTACACCTCCTAAAGGAACAAAGAAATATAAATACTTTTCTATACTTATTTTCTACCTCCTTTACATTAGGAAGCATCCCTGATGATCCAAAGTAAGGGTTCTTACCTGGATATTATTTTGATAACTATATTTCAATATAATTATAATCCTATGTATTTTGCTTTATGCATGAACATTCCATGTTCACCAGATTGCAAAGGAGTCCATGATTTAAAAAAAAAAAAGGTTAAGAACTCTAGGTTTAGAGGGTATCAAAGGTTAGGAGCTCCTGATGTAGAGGGTACCAAAAGAAAGCAATTGGGATGATGATGAAACCAGAGATAATGTTAGAGAGGCATGGTGAAAAGAGCACTTTCTTTGGAGTAAGAGGACATGGGCATGAGTCCTGCCTGTGGTGGGAGCAATATCTAACCTCTGCCTCCAGTTAAGGCTCTAGTATTTCCTTAACAGGAATTGAAACTATACAGATTGATTTAGGGGGCAATCCAGTGTTGACATCATTTTCTGCTCTGCTCCCCTGAGTACAAAATAGGCAGAGGGAGCTCCTAGTTCTTTCTTTTTGGTGCTTGGCTAGTGGAAAATGATTGAAAATTCATACAAGGGAGCTTTGTTCAATTGATTCAACTCGGGGTACCACTGATACTTGTCCTTGATGAATATCTTTTTCCTCTTGGGGCTAAATAACCTCCTTTGATCAATTGTTGAACCACTTACTTATGTCTCATTTTGTCCTCTATTAATCATGAACTACCAGAGGACTGACCTGAGTCAAGTCAACCAGAAAATTGCCTGTGATATTTACTACCTGCGTTATCTTGGCCATGTCCTTTCCTGTCCCTGAGCCTCAGTTTCTTTTTCTCTAAAATGAATAGGATGCATATGATAGCCTATGATGTCCTTCCTTGCTCTATTTCTATGATGCTATGAGCCAAGTGAGGGTAATCTGAAGTCACTGAGGTTGTTTAAATTGGAAAACAGAAGACTTAGATTGAGGGATACTAGCTTTCCCCCAGTGTTTGAAGGATTGTCTTATGGAAAAAGAGACTGAAATTGTTTTGATTGGTCCCAAAAGGGAGAACTAGCAACAATGGATGGAAGTTGGAAAAAGGCAGATTCAGGCTTATTGTAAGGCAAGTTTTCTTGATAAAACTTTCCAAAAGTGCAGTGATCAGCCTCTGGAGGAAGTGGTTTTCTTTTCTCTTCATACAAAGTTTAGATGACCACTGGTCAGGTATGTTATAAAGTTGACTCCTTTTCCCATATGGGTTAGACTAGGGGATCTTTGAGGTTTTTTCCAACTCTGAGATTCTGGGATTCTATAAGAATACCTTAAATTTGTATAGATGATTTATACTTTCAAAATAGCTTCAATCTCCATTACGTTATTTGACTTAGGGGAAAAAAAACCAGTTTTTTAAGCAGATAGAGAAGGTACAGTTATATTTCAATACTCAATGATCTGTGATTTCCACCTATGCCAACCCTTCAGTTAATATAGACTTTGAGAACCCAATGTAACATTTCCCACTATGAAAGTCATTTCAGGTTTGCAAGATTCAGTTTCCTCATCTATAAAATGGCGGATAGTAAAGTCATACTCAATTTTCATAGTAGAGATATAATACTGGTTCTGAAAGTCCATATTAACTGATCTGGAAAGACTTGAGGATGAACTAATTAGTATTCTAGCAAAATTTCCAGATTGGCCACAAGGTGCTGAATTTTTTAACCAGAGTAACTATAAGACACTGAAGGATTGGCACAGGTGGAAATCACAGATCATTAAGTATTGAAATACAATTATATCTTCTCTACCACTTAATAGAAAATGTCACTGGATAGGCTTCTAGATAAGCAAGAGTTTCTTATGATTGGAAGGTTGGAATCAGCTGTGGAGTTCTTTCCAACCTGCCCTCCCATCCCCCTCCTTCCTTCTCCAGTCTTTAATATCAACATGTTTCAGTTAAGATAAAGCTGGCCTCTATTCAGGCAGCCTTGTCCATTTCAGTGCTACATCTGATCAATAAAATGTGCCTTTATAGCATTGGCAAGAAGTCAATGTGTTGTGTCAAAATTAAGGGAATTTTCTGGCCAAACAGGTTTAATTATGGCCTTGTTAAAATCGTATAAATCGTTGGGTGGCCTAGGCTATCATCCCAGCTTTTAGCATCCTTCTTTATTACCTGGGCCTTATTTACTGATAGCTGTCAATTGTGGATGGGTTTATAAGCATTCTCTTCCTATGCCTGGATTGTAAAATGCTCTTCTTATCTTCTAAGCCTTCCATTATCTTCAACCCAATATCTTTAAGACAGGTCTGGTGGGGCCAGGACCTGGATAGGTGTTATCTTTAACAAGCTGACTTATCTTTATTACCTGTCTTAAACCATCAAAGGGGCAAGTAGGAGGTGTGAAAGAAGCTTCAGAATCTGTTTAAACCAATTCTTATTCTCTGGATCATATCCTAAGACTATGGATTCTAAAAACTGAGATTATAAAGTATACTGGATAAAGTCCAGGATGGGGCAGCTTTGGAATTCAATGGTATGGCCAGGACCAATGTAGCAAAGGGGATATCCTCACTTTCAGAAGTTATGATAGAAAAAATAAAATACAAGTGGAAAAAAATAAATAAATTGATCATGCTTGGGAAAAAAAAAAAAAGAAGTGATGAGACTGTTAAGTATTTTGGATGCCTTTTCTATTCTAGGTTGTCTGTAGATCAGGGAATCTTAACCTGGTATCCCAAGATGCTCAAAGTGATCCATGGATAAATTTTGGTGGGCTGTGAACTTGAATGGGGGAAAAAAGTGCCCCCCCTACTAATCTCTAACTGAAGTTTAGTGTTTCCTTGGATTATGAAAGTGAGCAATAAACCACTTATTATCAGTACCTATGACTTTGTCATCAATATAAAGTGTAGATGTTTTCATGTCCCATTACAGTTGTTGGCGATATCATTTGTGATTATCACTATTTGAATATTACTGTAATTGTTGGAGCTACTGCTAGATTGCCTGTAATCACAGTCGTCCTCTCTATAGACTGTATTTCGATATAATTGATCTCCTTCAGATTTTACTTTCTGCATTTAGAAGCATTATTCTAAGAAGTGCTTCACCAAACTGCCAAAGGTGGTCAGGATCCATGACACACAAAAAGGTTAGGAACCTCTGCTCTGTATAGTAAACTAGAGTATGCCACTGCCTGGTAATCCACAAGCAAGGAAAACTAGATATGAAAGTAGAAGCCCTAAGTCTGCCCCTTGTGAGCTGGCTAATGTCAACATTATTTATTAATTTTGGTCCCTTCAGCTACAAAACATGGATAAGAAGGCCCTACTTAAGAGGGTTGTTGAGAGGTTGAATGAAATGTATGGGAAATTCTTTGTAATTAAACTATCATTATTTAGTACAGATGAAAGAGCATTGAAAATGGACTCAGAGAACCTGGATCCTAATCTGTGCTCTGCCACTTCCCAACTAAGTGATGTTGGGCAAACCATTTCATCTCTCTCCAAGTTTTCTCACCCATAAAATAAGAAGGTTGGAACAAATGACCTCTAAGTTCCCTTCCAGAGCTTTGCTACAGTATAAGCAGCCTCCTCAAACCAGAATGGTGTATTTGCCTTAAGTTAATATCACTAATCAATTTAATCTGTAATGCTGTAATTACTATCTAAATATTTCTTTTTTTCCTGCCAAGCAAGGGAACAAAGGGATATAGAGTATATTATTTGAGGCCCGAAAACAACTCTCAAATGAAATCCCTGACTTGCAGATCTCTGGCTTATGGATTGAGTTTTGAGGGGCAAGGTAGGGAATAAACTTGGTTATCAATCTATAATTATGTTCTGTCTACAAAATATCCCTCAGTCTCTATGCAAATTGTCTTGGATATATCCTTTCAGGGTACAGCAGTTCCTCTCTTAGAATTATGGTAATAAAAGAATAGATTTTGATCTTGGGTAAGTCATCTTTATTACCTGTCTTAAAACCTTAAGTATATAGTTGTTACTTAATAAGTAATGGGAAGAATGAGCGAATGAAAAAACAATTTTTTTTTTTGACAATATTCCGGGTCTGGTGACCTGGTTTTTTTCAGTCAATCTTAAGTATATTCTAACACCAGTTTCCAGATCTTGTGTTGAGTCACTTCTGACTATATAACACAGAATAAACTGTATCCCTTACCTAGTCCTGCTTCACCCCCTTGGTAAAGTATATTTCAATGTGGCAAGACTGTAAAGTCCCTTTAAGTCTTTGTTTGAAACTTTCTTAAGAAAAAAAATTGAAGCTATGTCCTGGTAAGGATGGAAATTTTTATAACTCCAAGCTTTATATTAGAAACATGTTTGTTTCTGATCTTATGTTAGAGTTAGTTCTAAGGATACATTTGATGTAAATTTTGATTATCACAAGATCTGGCTTCAAAGGCAAAGAGCAAAAGAAAAAAAAAGTTCTTTAAGTAGAGAAAATAAATTTTACTTTCTGATCGGAAAAGCATAGCCCAGTGGTTTCAGATTTCGGTGAACGTAGAAGGAGAATAGAAATGTATTACTGGCCTTTCTTTTCCCCCTTTCTACTTCTTCTTGAGACTGAGGACACAGAGAAACTAGGAGAACAGAGAAAGTGCTGAGAAATCCAAATTAAGTGCTTGCAGGAAGCTGGGGTTAAAATGACATAAACTTTCTTTTCCATGACTGAAGGACTTTTGATCAGAGGAATCATAAGATTTTAGGAATACAAGCTCTTTAGAGATCTTCTTTTCTAACCTAATTTTTACAGAACCTAATTTTGAAGTCCATGAAGGTTGCATTTAAACCCAATGACCCATACCTAAATTTTGGCAAAACCAGGACCAGAACTTCGATATACCTACATGTAGTTCAGTATTCTTTCCATGGTGGTATTCTGCCCCTTTGACACATGGTAATGTTATAGAGACACTGGTGTATCTCTAGAAATTAGATCGGGATTCTTGTCTTAAGTGTAAGGATTAATGGTGAGCTGAAAGAAGAGTTCTCAGTTCTCTGAAGAAAGCCTGTGTCAGATTAAATAGTGATTTCCCACGGTTAAAGACACATGCCCCAGCTGTATCTTTGCACAGGTAATTCTTTACACCTTGCTCTAGTTGTGCAACATCTTACAAGACATAATCAATAATTATAATTAATTTTATGATGATCTGTTTTAATGTTGCTATAATTTTAATATTAAAAAGGGAACTTCTCTTTAAAAGTGTACAGATTTCACTTTCGGTTAACCATGGCCATCAGAAGCCTGGTTGTTTGGAACATTAAACTACAATTAAGATGCCATTGTTCACGTGACACAGTATAGCTTAATCTTTGGCAATGTCTGTAGGAGAGAATAAATATACTCTTCTTGAGTGCTGGTCTTACAAACTTGTATCTATAAAGTAATAGTAAATATTACATTAGTCCCAATTGCCCTCCAAAAAGCAAAAAAAAAAAAAAGATATAAAAAAATAGTAAATATGACAAGTGACATCAACCCTAATCTTGTTTGATGCTTAGGCAACATCCATTCTCTCAGATCAGTTATATTCACGTAGCTACCAAGAAAACCCGACCTGTACAAATTGATTCTGATTAGAAGTGACCTAATGACTTTAGAATCATTTTAATTATACGTTTTCTCCCATTCTCTGCTCCTACTCATTTCCAGTAAATATTAATGTCTTCTATTCTCTTATGGTTCAAAAGTGGTAGCTGATCAAGTAAAATTGCTCCACTGTGAAAATCACCTACGTTTTCTTCCTGTTATTTAGTTTTTTATAGCATATGTATAATGAAACAGAAATCCAAGTTCTTACAATGTCTGTAACTTATATTGTTCTTTTCAGGTGTATCTCCCAAGTTTCTATGAAGCGTCTCTGGTGTGAAAAGGGAGCACATTCATATGTGCGTGGATCATATTGAAAAAGGTCGTATTCTCCTTTTCAAGGATCTTGTCTTTCATGGGTGAGAAGGGGTACGCTAACTTTTATGGGTCTTTTCTCAAGTAGATGAAAAGATTGGCTTCCTAATGAAATAAATGAAGCTAAAAGCAAAAATGCATTCTTAACTTGAAATTAGTTAAATAGGAGAAAGGAGTCAGATGAATCAAAAAGGTTCTGTGATTTTGGGAAAATTTAGTCAGTTTATGAGTCACCCATAAGATAAATGGAACACATACTAGATTAAGAGTCAGAAGGATGACTTGGTTCTTCTCCTCAGTGCCACTAACTGGTTCCATGACACTGGACAAAACTATTTACTTCTCTGGCTCTCAAGTTCCTCATCTATAAAATGAAAGGTTTAGACTTGATACTTTAAAGATCCCTTCTATCTCAGAGGTAGCAGTTATAATTCCTGTTAATTCTAGCTCTTTATTGAAGTTGTTACCAAAAGCCCATATTTTTTCTTGTTATGGTCATAGTATTTCTTTTCTTGCTGCCTTTCCTTATGCACTGATTTGACACTTTCATACTATCACGGAACATACCAGGAGAGAGTGTGGCATAGTAGGAGTGCTGAATGTGGCACCACAATGCCTGATGTCAAACCTCACCACAGATGCTTGGTAGCTCGGTTAATGTGATCAAAACATTTAACTCTCAGATTCTTTGTTTTCTTATCTGAAAAATGGGAATAGTATTGGTACTGCCTCCCTCATAGGGCTGTAAAAACAATACTTCATGGATTTCCAATTGCTATATAAATGTGAGTTACTGTTACCACTCCCCAAATGGTCTTTGACAAGTTAATTCACCTTTCTGAGTCTGAGTTTTCCTTCCGTAAAATGAAGGAAAGCATGTTTATTAAATGCTTGCAATGTGCCTGGTACCGTGTTAAACATAATGGTACTAGCTACCTCACAGTGTTATTGTGAGGAAAGCATTTTATAAATTAAGTTAATATTAGCTATTCTATTTGGAAGTCTCTGAGGGCAAGGACTATGTTATTTTTCATCTATATATCTCTGGAACTTAGCTTAGTATCTTGCTGGTAGTAAATGCGTAATAAATGTTTGATTAATTGAATTTGTTGAGTTCAAAAGTAATTGGGAAAAAAAAGGATAATTGTTTTTAGAAATATAGATTGCCACCTTTCATAGTTTCCATCAATATATTTGAACATTCCAATGTTCTCCATTTTAGAAATGTAGTGTATTCTATTAATGTGATTATAGTAGAGAGCACTGATATAAATGGTATCTTTGGGGAAAGGCATTTATAATTAGCATATCTCATTAGTGGCTCACTGTGAAGATCTGCTGAATAAAATATTTTAGTTAATTTACATGTGCATTACATTATCACCATCATAGTATATGATTCTGAATAATAATAGTAATGATGGTAATAAAATTTATTGAATGCTCACACAGAGCTGGACATTGAATATAACGCATCAACTGATAATGTCACTGGCCTCAAGGAACTCATTCTTATTATTAAAAATTATCTGCGCCAATCATCCATTTCAGAAATGTAATCTCCTGGCAATCAGGAGACTGAGTCCATTTAGTTAGCATTCTATTACATGCAACAGAGTGCCGTGTAGATTGGGTTCTTAATTACTATTTGATGATGATCATCATAAATCCTAGCACATAGTAGGCAGAAAATAATTTTTGATAGTGTTGAGCTTGTAGGTAAAGAATGTTCCCAGACTACAAGGCTCATATAATTTTTATGAGGCAGTGAGGTGGTATAGAAAAGAAAGCATTGGGCTTGAAGGCATATGCTATAAAAATTAATATTAACTTCAGACACTAGATGTGTGGCTGTGGGCAAGTCATCTAACATCTCTTAATATCAGTTTCATCTTTTGTAAAATATGTCTATAATTGGTTGGTTGTTGTCTGTTTTCAAAGAGAACCAAAATGACATCACTATGTTGATGTCAGGGTGCAGTGTGTCTGACGGTGACTGATCAGGCCAATACAAGCTACAGGTCAGGTACAAATAATCTGCATGAACACTTGGAGTGGAGATGACTCTAAGTTTGTACATCTCATGTTTCTTTTGAGCTACTGTGTTTCTACTTTGCTTATAGAGCACGGTATCTTCTTTGATGCAGGCATGCCATGCTGGGGGGGGCGGGCCTGTGCCAGTGTCTCCCATGTCTCACAATCAGTTCTTTAGAGAGACCTTTGTTGTTGAGAGGACCGAGTGAGATAACATATATAAAGTGTTTTGTAAGCCTTAAAGAGTTAGCTAATAAATCTTAGCTATCATTTTAAATCATCATTATTGTTGCTATTATTATTAAAATCATCATCAACCACAAAGGTAATTTAGAGTTATGGCACTGACATAGTTCTCCATCTTTTGTAAACAAAGATGGTGCTATGGATTTATCACTAATTAGACATCTACCAGTAATTGGGAGGGGTTGGCACTAATTCATCCACACACTTACTAGTCCCCCTCTTGTCCAATGGCCTATATTTTTGAGACAGCTCAGTGGGCCTACTATTGAAAGTACTTGTGACCACAAAATAGAACAATGCTAACTATCCTGTATGGATTCCAACACATGACTTTGACCTTATTAGCATTCTATTCTGATCATCTCTCCTTCTTAGGCATAGAATACTCTTCAATTAAACAAACATTTAAATGCTTTCTTACTATGTGGAAAGTATTATAAAACAGAACACTGTTTCTGAGGTTCAAGGACCTTCTCACCTTGAGTTTTTCAGGAAATGTTCTAATAAACTTGCTCTAGGGTCTTCTCTCCTCCCGTCCCCTCCACCCCCAATGATATTTCAAATGTTGAGAGATAGCATGATTTAGTGTATAGAGAGCCAATAACAATCAAGTTCAAATTCCAAAGTAGCACATGTTAGCTATATGACCTTGGGCAAGTATTTTAACTTCTAAGTGCTCTAGGCAACCTTCTAAGCAATAAATTGCAGAGAAGGCCTGAGGCTGTATGGGTAAGCAGGGTTTCCCCATTTAGGAATTATCCTTAATGAAACCATAGATCCAGTCTCTAGCCCTTCAAAGACTAGAGAAGTGCCATAACCATAAGTGTTGTGCTGTATTACAAAGAAATGACTCAGTGACAGATATTACTGGACATAGAACCATTCATTTTAGTTCAATTCAATAAACATTAAATGTATTCTATTCATAAGGCCTTGTTAAAGGTATTGTTGTTCAGTTTTTTCAGTAGTTTCTGGCTCTTTTTGATCCCATCTGGGGTTTTCTTGGCAAAGATACTGGAGTGGTTTGCTATTTCCCTCTCCAATTCATTTTACAGATGAAGAAACTGGGGCAAAGTTAAGTGACTTTCCCAGGATCACACAACTAGTAGGTGTCTGAGGTCCAGATTTAAACTCAGGAAGATGAGTCTTAACTCCAGGTTGAGTGCTTTATCCATTGCACCACTGTCATAGGTAGTGAGGAGAGAAAAAAAAAAATGTGATATAGTTCTTGCCCTCAAATAGCTTACATTTTGCTGGAGACTGGAAGAAGGGCACAAATGTACACAGATAAATCAATATGAAACATATCCACTGCCCACAAAAAAAACAAATGCAAAATGACAGCATTCTAAATATAGGGGATGCTCTGTGCATAGGTTCTGGGAGTGAGGGATAGAAAACAGGATAGGAATAGTGTGTGAGAGGGAGAGATGTGAAATGGATCTGAAAGGATAGACATGAACCCAATTGTGAAAGGTTTTAAATGACAAAGGAGATGGTATTTTAGCATAGGGAGTTATTGAATCTTCTTAGGAAAACCTTAGGAAAATTAATTTCTAAACAGTCAGAAAGATAGAAGAATTTTAGAAGCAACAATTTAATTATAAGGGGTGTTAGAAATGTTTTTGAGGTAGAAGTTGCATTTGAGTTTTCTTCCCTAATATGCCATTTAGGGTGACTAAAGAATCGGTATCATTACATGTGGTATCCTAGAGGTTTTACAGTTACATTAAGTAGCTATGCAGGGATCACAAAAATGAGAGAGGTCAGATTTCCCCAGCCAAATTGAAAAGACAGTAACTGCAACATTAGGCAAATAGCCCATTCTCACTTGAATTATCCATCGAATTTCCGTGAAGGCCTGGCCTTGGAAAAACATCAAATTACCTCGGTGATATTGTAATGATGTTCTTTGAGGAAGGTACTTATCAGAGTCACTTTTTTGGGATAGTGGTGATGTGCCTTGGAGGGGGAGTGGGTGAAAGGGGGCTAGAGAAGACCATAAGATGTTCATTCAGGGTATGTAGTAGTCATTCACTGCTCTGCTGAATGGCCAACCCAGAAGTGCTGCTAATATGCCGGTGAACACAATTAGGAGAGAACGAGCTACTACATTAACTTTAATGAGCTGCAGGCAGTTCACTTGGTTCTGGTGGCACCATGCAAAGGTTATACAGTTCAAGGTGATCAAAATCTCTGCCAGTTGCCCTTTCCAGTTTTTCTGCAGTAGCCATAATGAAACAATTGCTTATAGAAATAACCGGATCTCTTTGCTTCTTACCCTTTGGTATGGTTTTGGTTTTAGTTTTAGAATCTAAGAGCTTAATAATTTATAAATAGAGTTTACGTAACTGGCAGTTGCGATGAACAGCATTAACTTAGAAGTGGTCTTATAGCTGAAGGGGTGATAAAGACTTTCCACATTTATTGTTTCCCCTTGCTTGATTTTAAGGGTGCATTTAAACTTCATCCAGTAAATACAGCAGCTCTGCAAAACCAATGAATGATTTAGTATAAAAAAAATTGACAGTGGAATAAGAAAGACTGGTTTGTCTCTTCTAGCATAAACAAGATCCTTCTCTGTGAATATTTTCCATTTTAACATCTTTTAAACAACTGATAGCTGAAATTGAAGCCATTTGAGACAATGAAATAAGTAAAAAGTGACTGGTGTTCTACTAGAACGTATTGTACTGTATTTAATAAAGAAAATTGTAATGTTGTAAGAATGTAAAGAAAACAAATATAACAAGTTAAAATTCAACCAAATAAGTGTATACTTACAGATTTTTAAATTTTTTATGGAAATTATTCTTTCTGGGGAAAAACAAGTAAAATTGGTCTTCAGCAAGTGACAGCCCTTTTCTGGGCCTCAGTTTCTTCCTTTTCTGAGCAAAGGGGTCGGCTGAGAGGACCTCTAAGGTCCTCCTCTGTTGGTGTTTCTATGAATTAGAACCCCCAAATGCAGGGATAACTACTCTTTTACCTAGTCTGTGGCTCCTCCAAGATGCCTTTGGAGAAAATTTGTGGATTAACTCCAGACATCCTGGAGTTATGAACTGACAATCATCTAGTTCCCCAGGCCATATATGAAATAAAACCCCCATCTTTAAAGCTGGGTTAGTGCTCCACTGGTGGGGCTTAGAAATAATGTTAGTGCATGATGAAAAAAAAAGATACATTTTTATTTTATTTCAATTTAGGCACCCTAATCTATGACTAGTATCCCCATATAAGAGAATAAACTTGAGGAAGGTGAACAACATTCACCAAATGCCTCCAAGCTTTCAGCAATCTTCCCCACACTATTATCATAAATTTCTAATCCAGCAAGGGAGACATAACTAAAGAATAAATTGCTTGAAATAACTTTCTGTCATGGAACGGCTTTACTTTCCAATTGTTTCTATGTATGTGCTACCACTTTCATTTCTGTCTTCCCACATTTCTTCCCTTTGTGGTTGTCTTTCTACTGCAGACACATTTATAGTATGGTGCCTAGTAATTTCAAATGCACCTCTGTGTCTCCAAAGGGTCATGGAAAAATAGAGATGACTTTTAAAAAGGTTTCTTTCTTTTGGTCTGCATCTGTAATTTCATCAGTCTGGGGAATGACCTCCATCTATGACCTCTGCAAGATATAGTCATACAGAAGTCCCTGTGGGTACTGAAAGGGTCTGCGAGTTACCAATGTTCTCACAGCTAGTATTCGTCAGAAGTGGGACTTGAACCCAGCCTCTCTTATTGTCTTGGAAGTTTAAGTAATTTGAACCGTCTCTTTTAATTGTATCATGGGTGCAAAAACTGGAATCTTTGGCTAATTGCGGTGGCCCATGGCTTGCACCCTCAAAATTAAGCACCTAATTGTTCCCCCAATTGGCTAATTGTGGGTGCAATTAACTGCAGGTGCAATATTTGCACCTGCAACTAATTGAGGGCCTGTACCACCAAAAACAAGAGGCTGGCACTGAAATTTAGAGCCATTGACTTCTAGCTTTACAAACACTTAAAAATGATCTTCCTTTTTGTTTCAAGGATACTATATAACAAACATGTTTTATTGCGAACAGAGTACGGTTTAGGGTATCATTCTTCACATTCTGTGTTACAGTGCCTAATTCAATACACTAGAGTAGAGTAAATCTGGGCATTTAGATTTTGTCTTAACTTGAACAAAATCTACCCAAGGTTCTTTGTTAAACAAAGACTGCTGAAAAGAGCAGGTGCCCCTCTCATCCCACTTCTTAAAGCAGCCCATTATCCTTCCAGGATTGAAAGCCTCGCTTCTGCAAAATGGGGATAAAGGGGAAAAAAAGAAAGGGTTTTGTCTTATGGCAAAAAGCCATGCTTTGGGGCTAACTTTCAAAGGCACCTCCACGTCCTCTGTTCTTTACATGAAATTTAATCAATAAAAATAGAAATTTGGAGGTAACATTTGGCCAGATAGATGGCTGACTGCTACATTTTCCCTTAGAGTGACTTATTTATATGAAAAATGGCATTTTAAGCACAGATATATTTTTAGTCAATGGTTAATGCCCACCATAATGTCTTCCATGTAATGGGCTCTTAACAGATATTTGGTGGATTGATGTTAAAATTACAAATATTTTTCTTTTTGCTTCCTCACAGTCCAGTTTGTTTCTTTTGTCTGAAAAAGGATTACTCTGTAGTAAATCTCTTAGAGACTTCTTAACCTGATGTCCACAGACTTGCACAGAGTCTACAGATATAATTTCTTAACTGCCATATCTAATGGCCTCTTCTCAGTTCTCATCCTACTTGATCTCTCTATAACCTCTGACACGTTGATCACTCTTGTCCTGGATACTCTTTTCCCTCTAGCTTCCATGAAATGAATCTATCTTGCTTCTCCTACCTGTCTGATTGATGTTTCTCAGTCTCCTTTGCTGGATCTACATCCAGATCATGTTCATTTTCAGTGGGTATTCCCTAGCACTCTGTTACAGACCTTCTCTTTTCCCTCTATTCTATTTCACTTGGTGATCTCATTAGCTCTCATGAATTCAATTATTTAGCATTTCTGTGCCATTGATTCTTAAATTTACTTATCTATCCTTACTTAATCTCTATTTTGACCTCCAGTCTTATATCTTTAATTGACTATTGGATATCTCAAATGGGCGGTCCCATTGACATCTTAAACTCAGCATGTATAAAACTGTTTTCATTATTTTGATCCCAACCCTTCCTCTCTTCCTATCTTTCCTACTACTGTGTAAGATACCACTATTCTCCTAGACACTGAAGCTCAAAATCTAGGTGTCATCCCTCACTCCTCTCTCCCTCATTCCCCCTACCCAATCTGTTTCCAATGTCTGTTAGTTTAACCTCCATAAAATCTCTTGTAAATACTTCCTCTCCTCTGAAACTACCATACCCTGGTACAGACCTTCAGTACCTTATTCCTAGACTTTTGCAATAGCCTGTTGGTTAGTATTTCTGCCACAAGTCTCTCTTCACTACAATTCATACTACACTACAATACATACACACTGTAGTGTGTGGAGATCCAGCCAGGAATTCCTGGCTTGAAATCCTTCCTGGTTTTGTGACCCTGTCACTGCTCTAGACAACTCTCTGAAACAAATTGTAGAGATGGTGATTAGCTGCTTTGCTAAAAGGAGTTCCCTGTATCAGGCCAATCCCAAGCCTAATCCCTATTTCTGTCTCTTAAAATTGCGTTTGTTAAGGGCTGTGTGTGTGTGTGTGTGTGTGTGTGTGTGTGTGTGTGTGTGTGTGTGTGTGTGAGAGAGAGAGAGAGAGAGAGAGAGAGAGAGAGATTGATGTTGGTTATGTGTGTCCACGTGAGTCTGTTAAAATGTGGCTCTCAGGGTGGCATGATTAGATATTTCCTCTGCTGACTCTTCTCCAAGGGAGACCAATTCCTGCCAAGAGAGGAAGTAGGAGATTGGCATTAGAGACTGGCCGCTCTGCTTACCTCAGAGAAAAGGTATCAGGCTAGAATTATATCTTTGTCTTCCCCTACCTAGTGTTATTCTAAGGAAATTTTTAGGTTCAAGATATGTTCCTGATCACTATCTCTTAATAGGGAAGGAATGCTTCAAGCATATATCCCCAGCTTGACTCTTTTCCTACCAAATGCATGTTCCAAAAAGACTGCAAATAACAAATAGCAGTTCAATCCATTTAGTCAAGCTGAAGGCAAACAAATCAGAGAAGGTATACAGATGAGATTATACCAGGAAATACACAGAGTAAATGAGCTCTCCCATTGGGAATGAGATATCTCAGCTCAACTAGGAGAAAGAGAGTCCCAGATATCACCTGAGGGGAAATTGCTTGAAGTCTCTAGTATAGCAACTGTGGATAGGGACATGATAGAGGTGCCAGCTTCTCTGAATGTTGGCTTCTTCCCATAGTCTTTCTCTCCCATCAGGGACCTCTCCATGAAGTGAGAATCTGGAACTTCATGTCTTCTCTCTCAACACTAGAAGCCAAAAAAATAAGATCTTTCCTGTCTCAGGCTCTCACCAATGCCATCCCTCACAAAGGCAAAGACCAGTATTCACCAATAAGAAAAACAGACTTTAAACCTTGGGCTATATATGTGATAGAAGTTCACACTTTCTTACACAATTCTGTTCCCTGTTCTTTCCTGTATCTTAAAATGTTTGTATTTGTTGGTGATTGTTAAATTCATAATTAAAATCAAAACCAAAACAAGAAAAAAGAAAAGACTAGCTTCCTCTCACTCTCTTGTCTACATTACAAATACCTAAGCATGGGTGTTCCTCCAGGGACAGGTACTTAGGATTTCAGCTGATAGAATTTGAGTATTTGAAGGGATCTTAGGGACATTTATTACAAATATCCTATTATGCAGAAGAGGCCACTGAGACCCAGCAAAGTAAAGTGATTTGTTTCAGATCAAATAAATAGTGTACATCTGTGCCAAGATTTGAACTCAAGCCTTCTGATTCCAAATCCAGTACTGCTTATACTATACTACCACAAATATACCATACCTTAATACCTCCCCACACAATATACATATAAGTTCAACCACCCCTTTAACTTCTGCTATCACATAGCATTTTTATTTATATGTCTACCCTTGGAAAAGTATAATTTTCTTTTCTTCTTTTTGAATAAATGTTCAAAATGATAAGCATTATATTAACCAACAAAGGAGGGCTAACTATTAAAAGACAAGCATTTTCCATTAGGAAAAATGTCCTGTTCCTCATACTGTTAATTTTAAGAATGATTTCTAATTACTCATCAAAATAGTGTTCTTCTGTAAAACATGGCTTTAATCTTATTTTCCTACTTTTTTTTGGCCACGTAGCTGACCATCTGATAAGCCTAAATATTCAATTGAATTTAATAGTTTTGTTCCAGAAGAGAAGTAGGCGTTCAGGAAGAGAGGAGCAGTTATTTCCAGTGAATTCTCCCTGTTACAAGTTGACTGTGGATAAGGTCAATAAGTACATTAATATAATTTAACCAGTATTTCAGAAGCCCTTAAAAAGTACAAAGAATTATCTAATGGCTGAAGAATTAAATGACAAACAAAAGCCAAAAAACACTACTCCCTTCCACCCCACCTACCCCCTAAGAGCTCACATTCTATTGTGAAATTTAACAGTGAAACAAATAAATTCAAGATAATTTGAAGGAGAGAGAGACAGAGACAGAGAGAGAGGACAGACCAAGAGCAGAAGGCTGTCACAGTAATTATCACTAAAGGGAAAATATGTGGTATACATTTCGGCCACTAGTTGGGTACTACCATCAGTCCTCCAGCCCAGTGATTCCATCAGAGGGTAGCCAGTGTACATGCATGAACTTTCTCAAGGGCTTCAGTATCCCTTGGTGTTCACCAAATAGTCCTCTGATGATACATTAGTAACGTACTCTTCACCTGGATCTCCAGGTATAACCTGTAATATGTTCCAAAATGACAAAAATTGACTAAGTCTATCATTTCAGTTCTCATGACCCTATAGAATAGGTATAGTCTCATTGGGAAGCCATGGCATTCTAGCTCTTTTGTATGGAGTGGCAGACTGGGTGACTAATAGCTCATCAGTATCTGTGTCCCCTGTATTGGACCCTCTGGGTAGAAGCTAGGAACTCCAGAGACTCTATTCCTCCATTAAATTGTAATCTCCTTGAGGGCAGGGACTATCTTTTTTTTTTTTTCTTTTTTTCACTTGTATTCAAATCCTCAGCATTTAGCCCAGTACCAGTACCTAGCAGGTGATTAATAAACATTTATTGATCGACTGATTGATGGACTGTTTATATCCAAAGCCCAAGATAATAGCAGAGGGGTCAGGGCCAAATTTCATGTGCCTACAAATTAGGGGGAATGTGTGTTGTTAAATCCTGTTACCTTCAGATCTTCCTGAGTTCTGCACAGAGTTGATTCTTCTGAAATGTTTGTTAAAAGAATTGATTTGAATTGAATATTAGTTTGATTATCTAACAGATCAAAATCTCAGCCACACTAATCTCAACAGATTTTGGCCCCTCCAAGACCTCATAGACAACCTTTGATTTAATGGATAATAAATAAGCAGAGAGAGGGGATGAGTTAATGAAAGGTATATTGAATTAGGAGAGACTTGTGTTCAAATCTGCTTGTGTCATTGACTAGCCATGTGACAGTAGGCAGTACCTTTAATCTCTTCTTTAAAGGAGTTTCATTTTCTGAAGAAGCCTGAAATACAAGTTATTATGTCTTCCAAAAGCCCTGGAAGGCAATAGTTCTGCTATCTCTCTACTAGATAAAATGGCCATAACATCCATCATACATCTGAGGCATTATCCATATAATAAAATTCATTTTTAAGTATTTAATAAATGTTTGTTTATAGTTCTTATTAAGGACTTTTTTTCAGAACAGTAGTGTGAAGTAGGTAGGACACATATTATTATCCTCAGAGAGGTTAAGTGATTCATTCATGATCACAGAGCCAGTATGTAGCATGACTGGCTTTCAGACCCTAAACCTCAGGCCTTTAAGTCTAGAAATCTTCCACAAAGGCATAATGCCTTCCTCTGCATCTTACTAATGGAACAAATCATTATAGAATGATTAAAGTAAAGACAAAGGGAAATGTTCCAGGTTAGCCACAAAGCATGGCAGGAAGAGAACCATATATGGAGTCATGTGGAGTATTTGTATATATTGGTTTGCCTGGGTATCCTCCGTTAGACTGTGAGCATCTTAAGGGCAAGGATTGCCATTTGTCTTTTTTTTTTCAATATTTCTGGCATTTGGCACAATGTCTGACACATGGTAGGTACTTAATAAATGTTTGTTGATTGAATCCAGAGACTTTGGTTTGATCTAGGCTCCAACAGTTACTAGCTCATCAATACACATGATTGTAGGCAAATCAGTTTACAAATTGGAAACAGATCTTCCTCATCTGTAAAATGGGGGTAGTGTTATTTGGACTACCTTCCTCACTTTGTTGTGATGAAATTATTTTGAAATTTCAAACTAGTATATAAATGTGAGTTATTATTATTATTTCAAATAAATTTCCCAGTATCCTTCCTATGCAGGCAGAAAGTACAAGTCCAAAGACCTGTAGAAAGTACAAGTTCAAAGTATTTGTAGATTTTTTTTTTCCTCTGAGGACACCATTGCGAAGCTAGAATATAGTGTCAGCTGTTTGATGCTCACAGAGGCTCCCGTTTGCTTTAATGGAAGCTACTGTATGTTTATGAAGGTAGCATGTCCTGTTGCTTTACAGAGTCTGACATTTGCAGTCTACAGATGAGCCACTTGATTGGAAGGTCTGTTAATACCCTTTTAAGTCTATCAGTGCTAAGCTAAATACCTTGTACGGTATTAATCCTAGCAGGATATGGGTAGGACATAGGCATAGGCCCTTAGAACAGACCCAGAAAACAGCATGAACTGAGAGCTTGGGAGTTAATGGGAAAGACCTATTAGTGAGCAACCATGAAACCATCTGTAAGATTTTATGTCTTAGGATGCAAGTGACCAATTAAGTACTGGCACTATGGAAAATTCTTGAGAAAAAGCTTAAAAGCTAGGACCTCAAAATGATGGATTGGGAAATAACAAAGACCTTACAAAGCAGCTAGACGCATGGCTCAGACACCTGAAAGATATTCTCTCTCTTTAAAAAAAAATTATTCATTTAAAATATAAATTTATTTATAAATATATATTATATAATACAATGTATAATATATAATGTTATATATAGATATAAAACAATAAATTTCCATTTCATGAAAACCTATATAATAAATACCACACATTGTTTTCAAAGTAACCCA
>CM053587.1:236858218-236883369 GCA_028646515.1 Pseudochirops corinnae | reverse complement strand
TCTGGTTTTGGGACTCAGTCTTCTGGTATTTAAATGAATGCACTATCTATATTTCTTATGTAGAGAGCCTGTTCCATTTTGTGATTAATAACTATATCAGCATATTTGCAGTTACTGTAGGCATTGTGAATACTGCATTGCTGATACATCAAGATGAATCAAATTAAAAATCTATGCTGATAATAGGAAGATGTTCCACTCTAAGAATTTATGAACTCCCTGAAATCCAGTAAAAAAAAAAAATTAGATGGAAGTACCAGGAAAAAAAGAATGAGTAGTGCAGGAAATGATGTGAAGCTTCCCCTGCTCAATTTCATTTATTAGTTTTGTATTTGCTTGGCATCATCTGTGGATACCTGCTATACTAGATGCTAAAGGAACTCCTGATCCAAATGTAGAGCAAAGGCTGCTCGAAAACAAGTAAGGGAAAGATAGGAAAATGAAAAAAATTCTCTTTTATGACTCGAATAAAGACAATTCACAAGTACAGCCTTCTGATGTCTTCATTGGGTATCACAGGACACATTGGTAGATTATGAGTTATCAAATGGCCCGAGGCATTGGAACTTGACTGAGCAACCTTACCAGAATGTTTGTGATGAGGCCAGATACACACAGTTGAATTGTGCCTCGTGATGCAGGGGGTGTCACTTTTAAGCAGGATTCATCTGTTACTAAATCTCTTCCCTGAGAATACAGTTGCTATCAGCAACATGATTCCTCTATAGCAGTGGTTCTGAACCTTCCTAATGCTGTGACCCTTTAATACTTGTATGTGGGCGTATCTGCATGTGGACGGACCCGCCTGGAGATGGATAGAGGAGCAGTGTCTTGGTTCCTAAGACCATCAGAAATATGTGTTTTCTGATGGTCTTAGGGAACTCCTGTGACCCCTGTGAAAGGGTCATTCAACTCCAAAAGGGGTAGGGACCCATAGGTTGAGAACCGCTTACCTATAGACTCCCCTTCCCTAGTCATATGTTTCTTTTCAATAATCTTTCAAATCGGTCTATGTCAGTGGTTGGGTAAATGTATTAGGGTTTATGAGTTATCTCTCTGCTGTCAGAGAGACAACACGGTGTAGTAAACAGATATCAATGGAGAGGATGGCATGATGGCTTTAGAACCTATCTCTGATACTTATAGCTATGTAATCAATAGCAAAATTGCAAGCTCTCTGAGCCTCTGTTTTCTCATCTGAAAAATGGGGATTATAGTACAAACAGTACATACTTCATTTGAGAAGTTTAAATTAGATAATGTCTATGAACCATTTTATATATTAATTTGTTGTACTACAACATTTTTACTTTTTGATTATTTGGACTTTGCATGTTCCCCTTTAATTTTCATAGTAAATCAATGAGTTCAGATGATATGATTCTCATAAGTTACTTTATAGGATATGGACAGAATTTTCATTAAATCATTATTAGTGATTTTTGGAGTCAAGGAGATTGGGGGCCATGTCATAAAACTGGTTCTATCTTCAGAAAGGAGGAAAAGTCATATTACTAAAACTACAGGCCACAAAGATTGACTCCAGTTCCTGGAAAGATTCTCAAATAAATGACGAAACATTTTGTGAGCACAGAGAAAGAGAAGCAGTGGTCAGTATGTAATATACACACTTGAGCTTTCTCTTTTAAGACAAGACCATATCTCCCCTAATGCTTCTAAAGCACTCGAAGGAACAGGAGAGTCTCTTCTCTGCTGCCATTGGCTCAAGCCTTAACCTTTCTATTGTTAGAAGGGGCGGTAGCTAACATACCCCACCACCACCACCACCAAAATTCATTTAATTATTTAACATCAAGTAGCTTTTACATAGGAACATTTACTTAAATGATATATCAGAAGAACAAAGAGAGAGCATTTCTTCCAACACCTGGAGGATACGTTCTCCTCTATACAATCTTGGCCTTTGGGGTAGTAGGCTCAATATTTAGCTCAGTTCCCAAATAAAATTGGGCCTCACTAAATTTATATCCAGGTGTGGCTAGATTGCTGGATGATTTCATCCACAGAGGTGGGATCTCAAAGGTCATTCTTCTCCTTATTTCATCAGTGTTGGGCTGGCTACCACCCTCCTCCTGGATTCTGACCCCTAAATTCCTGTGGTTCACACACTTGTAGTCAGAAATTCCACTCCCTGTATCTAGAACCAAAAAACCCTAATGAAAAGGGCAACGACACACTATTTCTTAAAGGCCATGTGGCCCCTAAAGGCTCCAAAGTCCTCCTTCATACTGAATAATCTCTCACTGGACAACAAACTCCCTCCATGAGAATGAACCAAAGAAATTCCAGAAGCTTACTTTAGCCTTTTTAAAGAAGCTGACAGTTGCAGATCTAATCAAAAAAGCTAAAAAAAAAAAAAAAAAAAAAAAAAAAAAAAAAAAAAAGGATCCTTCCAACCACCACATGGCTAGCCAAGCAGTAATGTCTCTGCATGTCACACTGTGCCCCTGTCCCTAATGTATCTCTAAAACACAACCCTTTCATGCAGAAGTGTTCTAGATCTAGAGCTAGCTCATATCAGTTTGTAAGGGCGAACTGTAAAATTTTCCATGTGACCATTTATACCTTGGAAATCTACAAATGCTACAAATCGTGACTTGATTTATTGTTTTGCTGACTGTAGACTTGACTCAAGGTAGTGAAGGAGAATGTATTAACAGTGAGGATTATATTTAAAGATGCATCTGGAACACTTTTTTTTTCTAGAGAGCTATTTGTTAAACATTTACCAACTCAGACTGACTTACACGCCTTCTTCATTCTCCCAGGAAGCCAACTCCTCAGTACCTTCCATGTGAGGAGACACCACCTGAGCAAACCAGTGAGGCTTCTACATGGGCCAAATCCCATTACAACTACAAAGCCGGATAGGATTACAAAGAAAATATGTATGCCAGCCTAATCTCATTTGGCAGGATTGCTAGACTAATAGATGAAGGAAATGCTATAAATGCAGTGTTCCTGGATTTGAAAAATACTTTCATTGTTTTCTTGTTTAAAAAAAAATACAGAAGTATGGACTGAGCAACAGCATAATTAGGTGGTTTTAAAGCTGTTTGAACAACTAGACCCAAAAAGTAGTGATTAATGAATCTCTCTCAACCTTGAAGGAAGTTCCACATGCAAGTGCCACGAAGCTATGTCCTTGGTCCTCTTGTTTTAGCACTTATATCAATGTCTCAAATTAAGGCAGTGGTTGGTGGCTTATTAAATTTGGATATAACAAAAATATTTGAGGAATGATGAATAAATTGGATTACAGAATCAGAATCAAAAAGGAACTTGATAACCAAGTGACATTAATATGAACAGACTTAAAAATTTTCAATTTGTATTTTTAAAAATGAATGAATACAATGTGAGGACATAAAAGCCGTATGAATGTGAAAAAAACAGATTTGAGTGTTTTAGTAGACTGAAAACTCAATGTTAGGCAACAGTCTGAAAAAATATTAATGCTGTCTTGGGAGATATCAACAGAAATATATTGTTCATACCAAGAAACACAGGAGTTCTGATACACTCTGCCTGAATCAGATCATATATATATCATATATTTTATCCAATTCTGGATATGATATTTTAGTAAAGTCATTTGCAAGTTGTTGTGTCCAAAGGAAGGTGACTAGGAGATAGACAGATTAAAAATCCTAGCAGAGAAGGACTGGTTGAAGGAGAGTAAGAGGGGCTTAGTCTGGTAAAGGAATATTGGGATGGCATGACACTTAAATTTAAATATTTGAAAGGGGAGTATGGATGTCCTGGTTGGCTTCAAAGGGGAAAACTAGTGTTGATGGATGGAAATTCCAGGGAAACAAATTTCTATTGATTATAAGACAACTTCCTAACAATTACAGATACCAACAAAGGGGCTTGCTAACTAAGAATGTGCTGAGTCCTTGAGTTCTCCATTATTAGAAATCTTTAAGAAATGACTACATGACTACATTTTAGGTATGGTGTAGCTTGGAGTAATGTTTCAGTTATGGGTTGAATTAGATGATGTTAGTTATTATTTTAACTGTTTCATGGTTTTTGTTTTTATTCTGTTTAGGCCACTGGACATTTAGATTATGTATCTTTCTTTAAAATCACAATTGTACAAATGGTCTTAAATAGTTTCCTCACTTGAGCAGAGCTCAATAGCTCATTATGAATTGATTTAATGATGTAAATTTTCTCTACACAGATGAAACATATACATATGTCATGAATTAACATGGAGTGAGCAAGCAAAGGAAGGAAGATGAACTTAGAGGAGGTTTCTTGAGAGAAAATAATAGCTAAACTGAGTTTCAAAAGAAATGGTGGTGATGGATTGACAGAAAGGGAGTGGGAGGAAATGAAACCAAGAAGAAATAACCTAAATAAAGCCACAAAGATGAGGGCAGCAAAGTGCATGCAGAGTGGCAGACTGGAGTGGCAGGAGGGAAAAGACTATCTTTCAATAAAAAGTCAAACCAACTAACCAACTGACATTAAGCCCAAATAGCTTTGACATGTGAGGTTGACATCACTTTGAGGTTAATGGACCCAAGACCTAACTAATCAAGCCAATTCAGCACAAATTGATTTCTGTTTTGTATGCCTATGAAAAGGAAATAACTGCATGTCAAATGATGGTGAAATGTTTGCTGGTTCTGGTGATTTCAAAAGATTCTCAAGATGTTTTTAGTTGTTTGGGCAACACTAATATAATGAAGGGGAAGTCCTGATTAGAATTTCATCATTCAAGCTATGATGACTTGTGCTGGAACAAATTATGGAAGATTTTAAGCAATTTGGGAAAACTCCATAATGACCATTACAACAAATTACAAGAAATCATGGAGGATCTTTAAATGTACCTGAATTTGGTTGTTTTGAATATTATATGAAATAAGTAAGGACTTGGAAGTCTGTTGTAGTATTTCTGCTAGAAGAGTATGTATTTTAATGAAAATTTAACCTGCATCTGTTTTTTAATATTCTGTCCTGTTGGGACCCCAATTTTTTCCATGCAACCCATCCATATGCTAGATCTTCAGGAAATGAATACTACATGGAATATTGACCATCTTGAAATGTAGAAAAAATGGAACTAATTAAATAGGAATATGCAATCCTTTTCATGCTGACTGCTAGATATTATCAGGATACTATATTTGGGGCATTTGTGTGATTTCTTAACGCAGCTTAATGACTTATTAGCTTTCTTGGCTATCCTATCATACCCCTAAATCATACTGTGTTTGTAGATCAATGAAACACAGCCCTCCTTTCATTTTCAGAAGAAATCCTCACCTCTCCCATCTTGTACTTATGCAGTTGATTTTTTTAACCCAAAATACAGCTTTTATATGTATCCCTATTGAACTTCAAGCTCTTATTTAATACTTAATGATTTATTAGTCCATTGTATGAGATTTGATCTACAATTCTAATTTGTTGAGAACTTTTTAGATCCCAGCTGTCCTCTAAGGTGGTCACCATTCCTACCAGCTTTGTGTCATCTTCATGTTTGACAAACATCCCATCTATATGGCTTAATCTAAGTCATTAGTGAAAATGGTGAATCATCCAAATACAGATCCTTGAGACACTCCACTAAAAGACCTCCCTCTCAGTTAACAATAAACCTTAAATAACTACTATTAGGATCTCATCATTGAATTAATGTCAAATGTTCTTAATTCAACTATTATCTACCCTTCATCTCTTTTGTCTTGTCCACAAGAATTATATGACACTTTGTCAAGTACTTTCCTGAAATCTAGGCTAACTGTATCTATAACATTCCTTTAATCTACAAGTCTGGCAATCTTGTCAAAAGAAGAAATTAAATTTATCTGGCATGACCTCTTAGGTCTCATAACTTTAGGATCTGGCATATGTATCTCATAGTCTATAAGTGATTATGCTGGGTTATTTGAAGAAAGATGGAACCCATGATTCTATGAGATAATAAAGCCTATGCATTGTTTATAGTAATCACACAATGATATCTGAAAGAATGGCCTTACCTTGCCTTATGAAGTAGATTGTAGAGTTGAATTTCACGTCTCTTTTAAATACAGAGCAGCCCAGTCTATTTCTTTTCACATAGGTTTATAAAACAGAAGAAGATATGCTCATGTGCCAGACAAATCTGTCTCCCAGTGTGATCCATCACGAATAAATTATCGCATAACTACATGTGATTTGGGTAGATGTAAGGACTAGGGTATACAGTGCAATAAGTAAAATTGATGTTTTATAGTATTGGGGGTATACATTTCATACAATACATTTTTTTCTTAAAAATTAGTGACTCCCTAACTATTCTCTCACTTTCTCCATTCTCTTCTTTTTCTCCTCCATTATTCTCCCGATTTTTGTCCCATTTTGCTGCCATGGCAAATAAATACATTTTTCCACTTTTCATTTTCCAGTTCATCACTCCTTTTATATTTGTGCTCATTGCATTTGTTCATCTTCCTTGCTTATCCTCATTGCTTTATCTTGTCCTCTGTCTTTGGCTCCATTAGGTTGCCTAATCCTAACTTTTCTGCATCACCCCATTTATCTCATTGACATGTTTGGAGGTAAAAAAATAAAAGCCAATCACAATAGCTCCCACTTATGCCGTCTATCACTTTAAATTTTACTAAGCATTTTCCTTATTTAACCCATTTAATCCTGGAAACTAGGACACAGTCAGAACCTTGAAACTACAAAGAGTTAGGACCTGAATTGTAAACCAGGTTTCTCTAATTGTAGACCCCTCTGCATTGTACCACCCTGCCTACTTTGGGATTATACTCTCAAACCTTATGTACCTTAGCCAACAAGAGAAGTTCTTTCTCTGCCCACTTCTCCTTAGCATTTTTCTCAGATCTACTGCAATTTGGAATGATAAAAAAAAATAAATTATCTTCATATCTTTGACATCTTCCTGTCAAGGTAGTACTTCCTGTCCTTATGGAGTTCGGGAAGGAACTCCAACCCAATTTACCAAAAGCTCTAGCATATTCTTTTCTAGTGCCCTCCTTAAATCCAAACAGATTGCCTAATATTTCTCATTAGTGATTTTTAAAGAAATTGACATTTTACACTGACATATCCAAATACAGATCTCTGAGACACTCCACTAGAGATGTCTCTCCTGGATAATATCAATTAATTAATTACTACTATTGCGGTTTAGTCATTCAACCATTTCCAGCAATATCATCTAGCCCATATTGTTCCATCTTATCTACCAGATGAGAGAATCTGTCAAATGCTTTATTAAAACATAAATATATTTTATGGCATCGTTCTCATCCACCAGTCCCAAAAAAGAAATGAGGGCCCCAATAGATAATTGGTCACACAGTATTCAAAAAGAGAATTTCAAGGCATCAATAAATATGTGAATATATGACCTGTATTAAAAGTACTAAGAAAAATGCAAATTTAAATGCTGAGGTTCCAACTCATTCAGCAATGGCAAAGATGATAAAAGAAGAAAATTGTCTATTTTGTAGGGTCTGTGGAAAGACAAGAACATTAATATGCTGTTTGTGAATATATGAATTGATCTGATTATCCTGGAAAAGAACTTGGAATTATATGAGGAAAGTCACTGAACTATTTCATAACCCTTACGCAGACTACCCGTGCTAGGCAAATAATATAAGGAATCAAAGAAAGAAAGATAAACTTTAATACACCAAAATATTCATAACAGAATTTTGGAAGCAGGGAGGAAGGGAGGAATTGTAAATCACGTGAGTTCCATTGATAGGAGAATAGCTAAAGAAACTGTGATTTATGAATATATGTTCAGAAAGAAATGACGAATATATAGAATTCAGAGTAGGGGGAATCATTAAAAGACTCATATGAACTGATGCAGAGTTAAATAAATGGAGGCAAAAATATACACATAGTGGTCATAGAAATGTAAAGAAAGATAAGAATAAGAAGATATTAAACACTATAAAATGATAATGACTAAGTCTGGGTTGGAGAGGATATAAGAAAATATACCTCTCTATCTTCTGTGCAGAGATGGGGGACTCAGTGTGGAACATTGCAGGAACTGTCAGATGTAGTTAATGTGGTGATAAGTTTTCTTAACAATTTTTTCCCCATTTCTTTTTTCAGTCTTTGTTATGAAGCATAGCTCACTGACTAGAGGTGGGAGAGGGATAGAGTCCCAATTTCTAAAAGAAGGAAGTAAAAACAAAAGATGTCAATTTGAAAATAAGTGAGACAGTGGCTCAGATTATTCCCTTTGGTAGAGAAAACAGGAACCAGACGAAAGTTGAATTATTCTGCTGCATTGATCCATTCACCCTGAGCAGTAGTCTTTGATCTTCCCTTATCTTCCACAAAGCATTTTTTTAAGCCCCCTCCTTTTTTTTAAGCATTCATTACAATGTTTTGTTGTTCCTTTACTTCCTAACATTAATCCTTTTACTTAACCTGTTGAATAGAGTTAAATTTCTGAAAGTACTGTTAAGAAAAATAAGAATTAAGTTTCCTAGTTATGTCAGTCTGGTGGCCAAGAGAGCAATTTTCCTTTTTTTTAGGGTGCAACTAGTAAATAAATTTTCTTCAGATTCTACTCTATAGTTGATACTGCTTTATAATCCAACTAGAAACTGAATCCAGAGAATGTTCTCCAAAGTTATTTGACAGAAATAGCTCCTGGCATTTTAAATATTACTTCTGGACTTCTCATGGCAGACTTCTCAAAACAATTAGGACACACTTAGTCAGCAAGGATCCTTCCATGTTGTTGTGGGTGTCCACAAGTAAGATTTCATAAAAAAATGTCACAAAATGTCACAAAAGAGAAGCTGCTTTAAGAAGAAACACCACAAATCCATAGAATTATAACCCAAGAAATATCCATTGGTGGATAATGGGTTGACTGATTAAAATGCCATTAATGAAAATACTTTTCCTCAAAGTTAGAGATATAATCTGTAAATTATAATGCATACATGTATTTATATATTCAGTGAAAAAAAATTGAAAATTGTAATGAATACAATGGAGTTAAGTATAACTTATAAATATAACCACCTTTTCTTAGTTACAAAATCAGGAGATTATATCCATTATATGAAGGCTGAGTTGTAACATTCTTTCTAAAAATATTAGCAGAGTAAATGAGACTAAATAGATGAAACTAAGAGTGGTAGAAATGAAAAAGGAAGAGAGAGAAGTACAGAATAGATTCTAAAGAATAAGAGAATTGAAAATTATATATAAGATCACAGGGTTATAGATTAAGAACTTTGAGATATTGAGATGATCAGGCTGCAGGGAGAATAATTCCTTTAATATCACATATCTACAGTCTGATTTCAGTTTTAAAAGGAAAGTATAAATGCAAGAATAATATTAATAAGAAAGCATGTGGTGGCGCAGGGGTGGTTTGCAAGGATATGATATACATAGGTGGTATAGAAAATTCACATGAATTCCAAAGTTCTCATCTAATTCCTCATCAAAGAAGGAGGGGAGAGAGGGAGAAAGGAAGGAAGGGAGGAAAGAAAGAAAGAGAGAAAGAAAAAAAGAAAGAAAGAAGGAAGGAAGAAAAAAAGAAAGAAAAAAAGAAAGAAAGAAGGAAGGAAGAAAAAAAGAAAGAAAAAAAGAAAGAAAGAAGGAAAGAAGGAAGGAAGGAAGGAAGGAAGGGACAGAGAAAGGGAAGGAGAGAGGAAAAGAAGGAAGAGAAAGATGGAAAGAATGGAAGAATAAAAGAAAAGAAAGAAGGAAGAAAGCCTACTGATATTCCAAGCCCTCTGATCTCTTAATGTGGAAGTAGGATTTATCCTGTTTTATCTTGTTTATCTTCTTTTATCCTGACTGTGGCTCTGCAATATTTTAATTGGTTCTTTCTGACTGCTTGCAACATCTTCTTGTTGATCTGGGAGCTTGTAATGGTAAAGAAATGTAAAGATCCCCCTGTATTGGCTTGGTTTTTGGGTTGAGTGTTGAAACCCAGAGCTTGTGAATCGCACTTGTGGGATGGACTTGTTGACGTGAAGACAGAAGGCTGAACTGGGAGGAGCTTGTGCTGTGGATTTAGAGAGAGGCCCAAGCAGAGAGAAGCCCTTCCCCTATTCTAATTTTTAAGGAATTATTTTCTTCAGTGAGTTTTTGTACCTCCTTTTTCATTTGATCAATTCTGCTTTCTTAAGGAGGTCTGCTCTTCAGTGGATTTTTGTGCCTCTTTTTATTATTTGGCTTATTTTGATTTTTTAAGTTATTTTCTTTAGTATTGTTTTGTACCTCCTGTACCTTTTTTCATGACTTTTTTGCATCACTCTCATTTCTTTTACCAATTTTTCCTCTACCTCTCTGATTTATAGAAGCTGTTCTAAGTTCTTCAAGGAATTCTTTTGGGGCCTGAGACCAATTCACATTTTTCTTTGATGCTTTGGGTATAGAAGGCTTGACTTTGTTGTCATTTTCTGCCTTTACATTTTGATCTTCTCTGTCATCATAGTAATTTCCTATGGTCAGATTCTCTTTTGTTTGTTTGTTTTTTGCTCACTTTCCATCCTATTTCTAGACTTTTAACTTCATGTCAACAATGGGCTCTGCTCCTGGGATGTAGGAAACACTGTCCCAAGCTTCAGTTTTGTTGTTATTGTTTGGTTTTGGTTTTGTTTTCTGGTTTTTGGTGCAGCTACTTTCAGAGCTAGTTTTTGGGGGTCTGTAAATTTTCAGTTTTTCCAACATGGTATGATCTAAGGCAGTGGTTCTCAACCTTCCTAATGTCATGATCCTTTAATACCTCATGTTGTGGTGACCCCCAACCATAAAATTATTTTCTTTGCTACTTCATAACTGTAATTTTGCTACTGTTATGAATCATAATGTAAATATCTGGTATGCATTGTTGTATTTTCATTGTTACAAATTGAACATAACCCACAGGTTGAGAACCACTGATCTAAGGAGAGGTGTGTTTGATACTCTCCTGGCCTGTGCTCTGGTTGGTGAACAACTGTAAACACTCTTTTCTACTCTGGAACTGTGACTAGGGTCCCCACTCTGCTTTAGCTGCAAGCTCTGGTGCTAGTACTCCTTCCTCCCCTGGGAATACAACTCAGGACTGCAATCTGGATCCACTATGAGCAATGCAACAGAGTCCTGTACTAAGTGCCAGCAAATAGACTCCTATAATCTCCTTCTCACTAGTTGCCCAACCTCTTTATCACCTGTGGGCTGAGAGCTCCAAAAGCTACTGCCACCAGTTTAGTTGTCTTGCAATGCCTGATGCTAGCATAGCCTCCCCTGGACTATGCTTCACTCTCACTCCAATGATACAGACATTTTCTGCCAACCTCCACTGTTTTGGCCTGGAAAATTGGTTCAGCCCATCCTTTTGTTCATTCTACCAATCCATAATTAATTTTGAGGCATTATTTTAAAGTTGTTTAGAAGAGAATTTGGGAGAACTAAAGCAAGTATGTGCATTTTCTTCACCACCTTGGCTTCATCCCTCGAATACTATTTTTAAAATGCCAATCTTAGGACATTGTTCATGTTACTTAGTCTAAATGTTTTTCCTTTGTTTTGCCTTTTTCCTATTTATTTTCTTTTACTCCCTCCTAAATAACTTTTTCCATCTATTTGCTTAGACTTTATGCCACAGACTGTGTTCAAGTCAGAATGTTTTAGGTTATTTTTTTAATCCCATCATTCAAAGAGGTTTCATATTCTTTCTTCAAAAATCCTTTGGAATACATTATATTTAACTGCTAAGTATTTCTTGTTGTCCATATCTTGACCTTTCTTTGCTATATTCACATTCTCTCGCTGAGGTATACTGTGCAATATGGGACACATTATCAAAAGATTTGTTTTCAAAAAATTGAGTTGAGCTAGGAGTGTGGCTGGAAAATGAAGCAGGAAATTCAGGTAATGACATGCCAAGTTTAGGCTAACCCTATTTTCCCCTAATAGAAGGTGAATGCTTCAATATTTGATGACTACTTTGAAGCATCTTTCAGATTCATTTGGCACACTCCTGTTGGTGATGCAGATTAAATTCATCCATGCCTTCTTCTTCAACATGGCACAATAATGCTAATAATACCTAACATTTGTATGGGACTTTATGGTTTGCAAAATACTTGATATATTTTATCACATTGGACCCTCACCACAACCTTGTAAGGTAGGTAATATTATTCTCCTCATTTTGTATGTGGAAAAACTGAGGCAGAGGGAGATTGAATGACTTGTAAAGATACATTAGTATCTTGTAATTAAGTGTTAGAGGAAAAATTTGGACTCAGATCTTCCTGACTCCTACTCTTACACTCTATCCTCTATGTCACCCAGCTGCCACCAGCACACCCAAGGTGACTCAGTCAGTGCTGAGGATCTTCTTCAAAATTCCTTGACAATCTGTGGACATCAACAGAGCATATATGTTCAGAGGTATGTTTCCAACTAGAGAAAGGCAATTGTTAAATTTTCAATGTGAGCATTTACACCTCAAAAATGGGCAAACTATAAGTTAAAACTTGATTTTTTGTTTTATTTATCATCTTGACTTGAAAAAAATGTTAATGGGGCAGCTGGGTGGCACAGTGAATAGAGCACCAGCCCTGGAGTCAGAAGGACCTGAGTTCAAATCCAGCCTCTGACACTTGACACTATTTGTGTGATCTTGGGCAAGTCACTTAACCCCAATTGCATGGCCTTTCCCCCTCCCCCAAAAAAATGTTAATAATGGAGACTAAACTTAAAAGTATGACCAGAATACTATTTTCTCCCCAGAGAGCCAGTTGTTAAACACTCACCATCATTTACCAGAACAAGCCTGCATAAGGCATTAATTGATGATCCACCTTTTTTCTTGTAGTCATACATCTCCCTAATGACATCCTTTCCAATGCTGTTCTTGCATTATTGGTCGGTAATGTGTTACGGTTAGGAATTTTTGTTGCTGTTTTTTTATATTAGGATGTTGTTGTTAAGTACCTCAGTCTTCCATGTCAGTTTGAATATACACAACCTTCTATAACCACCCCAACCCCCATTAAGTCCTTTAATCAGGTCAGTTAGCTTGAGCTAAGTGAACACATACCATTCCTCCCTAAGGCTCCCTTCACTATCCCATCAGGCTAGAAAAAGTTTCTTTCTTTTGTCCTGCCTAGCAGCAGCAGAAGGTACAGAGACTGCTGAGGGTAAAGGCCTGGAAGGGACAGTTTGGTTTTAGATCCTGAAATGACCCTGGCAAGCAGAGCCACAGAATCTTTGACCTTCAAGCTACTGTAAAAAGCTGATCTAGAGTTCACTAGAAGTACGACTCCGTGGAGCTGGAAACCATTAGAGGATTTTAACATTTAGTTGAGTATTTAAAACTACAGTTATAGAGTATTATTGAGAAATAATAGCAACATGTTAATCAGTTTACATAAACTTATATGTGCTTTGTTTCTCAATAGAAAGTATTGGCATCATGAGGGTCTTTGCTTATGTAGGTTATCATCCTGGTGAGAACCTGATGGTTAAACTACTTCCTAGACATATGGCCCAAAGCTGAAACACCTCAAACAAGAACAATGCTCAGAGGTGTCTAAAATTATCCTGGCCTTTAGGGTTGTCTTTACTCAAAGCAGATGCACATTTAAATTCCTGTGTCTTTCTGTCTTTAGGTATTCTAGGATTATTTCTTTATATGCATCTTCTTTCTAATAAATGGAAATAAAGCATTAACCTATTCATCATGCAGACTGAAAAGTAAATAATTTTTCACAGTTTAAAATAAAAATCCAGTTTTAAATGACATGAAATAGGTTCATCTAAAAAAAAAAGCAACAAACAAAAAAAAACCAAGAGAGACGGAACACTAAACAGGAAGCTATATTCTCTTATGCTCTAATTTACCCACAACCGAGAGTCAAAACACAATTTAATAGAATAGCAAAACAAAAAAACAACAAAAACTCAACAACTTAAGTTTCTGCAACTTAATTATTCATGCACAAAGCAGCAGGAGACATAACCTAAATACGATATATTTGACATGCTGTGAATAAAAATTTATTTCTCTAGGTATCAGCAGAAGGAAGCCAATATATACTTCATACAAATGTAAATTAAAAGCCAGCAATCCTTGTACCCAAGAAATGTCCGCGGGATATTTTAAATCATGAAGAGTTTGGGTACACTCATTAACCCATGGGAATTAACCATCTGGCATATACTATGTCCTTACTGGTTAAAAAAAAAAATAGGTCCTTCTCAACAATAAACTCACCACTCACTATGCAGAACAAGCATTAATATCATACTCACTGTAGGATTGAAACACAGGGAAATAATATCTGGGGCATAGAAACAAGTCATCCTTAAAAAGTTATTAGAGTCCCAGTGACATTGATAAAAGACTACACAACAACCTTTTGCCTAACCACATACCCTGCAATGAGACAGAGAGGAGTGTTTGAGAGAGATACTTCACTGAGTAAAAAGTAATATTCACCTACATAAGGAGTTCTTCTTGCTGCTTCACAATAGTTCTATATGCCTTCCATGTTTGCTGAGTCCATCTGTCTGTCCATATACCTGCTACCTCCCTTAAATCACATTTTAGAAATTATTCTACTGTATAATTGAAGCATACTTTTTTTTTAATGCAGTACACATCCTTTTGCTTTCATTAAATTTTCCTGGACTACCAAAGCAGCAGACTGAAATATTTCTCATTCACAATCAATTGAATGGAAAATTCAAGAAGGAAATGATGGATAAAGAAGTATTTTAATTCAATAAATGAAAAAAATGAGAGACAGGATCTGACAGTGAATAGAAAGTAGGCATCAGAGTCAAAAATATTTGGGTTCAAGTTCTTCCTTTGACACAAACTTTTTGTATTCATTAGTAGAAGGAATTTCATTACTAGGAGTTACCTAAACCAGTAAGATCACAGTCCCAGACCACAACCACCTACCCAAAATTCTTAAAATAACATCCAATATACCATCATTTATGGAAGCACATTATGAACTAAGGAATGTGCATAAGAAACATTTGTTTGGAGTTGTTGCAAGAATAAACTATACATTGGTTGGAGAAGATATGGAGTACATGGTCTAAGAATAAGATAAAAAGAACTTCCCAGGAGGCCAGTTAATAGATACCTCTAAGATGATGCAAACAACAATGAAAAAAAGACTAAAGATATGATGAAAATCAATGATGATATGACTTAGAAAGAGAAGCTACTTTTTTTCCCTATAATGATGGGTAGATGGGTGTGGTCTGGGACTGTGATCTCACTGGTTTAGAGAACTCCTAGTAATAGAATTCCTTCTCCCAATGAAGACAAAGAGCTATTCTGCCCTGAATACTTTATAAAGTTGCATGGGACACCAAGAAGTTAAGTAACTCACCTAAAGTAAAAGTCAATTGGTATCAGAAGAACTTGAACCCAAATATTTCTGTCTCTGATGCCTATTTTCTTTTTTTTTCCTCTCTTATTTTTTCCTTTATTGAATTAAAATACTTCTTAATCCACTAGTTCCTTTTGTAGGATGAGGAAAATCATGAGAAATACTGAACATATGGAAATCAGCTGAGAGAACTTGGAATGTTTAACTTAGAGAAAAAGAAAGTTTAATTTGGACATGATGGTTGTCTTCCAGTATTTACTGTTCATGAGTTGTCTGGGACTCATAAAACCTCTTGCCAATAGTTACTCATGAGCCTATATACTGGTCCTACTCTCATCTCAATCCTCAATGTCAGTAACTAAGGTGGTGTTGTTGTTGTTGTTCCTTGTGTCCAAAACCTTGTCTTTTACCCCAATTTCAGCTTCTGGCATTCCTTTGTTTGAATTCTTGTAAACAGCAAAATTGGAACCTGACTTGTGAGTTCTAAAAGCCAAAGCAATTAACCTGAAGAAAGAGTGCAAGATAATCTTAAAGTTGTTGTCCTTCCACAGGAAAAAAAAAATTTAAGTGTGAAAACCTTATTTTAGATTGTAAAGAGAGCTCAACTGAATCTATAAGAAAGATTCAGAAAAGAAGCTCAACTTCAGTTCACACATAAATGTATTTGCTAAGTTCAAGAATTTCAGCATTAGTTTTTTATTAATAGTCTGAATAATGCATGGCTCTATGATGATCGTGAAAAGGAAAAAAATCCTAGAATATGATATTCCAAAAAAAAGTAAATCAATTTGCTTCACAAAATATCATATTTTGCAAAACTGAGTTTAACCAAATTTTTTTTTCAAAATCAGTGGGAGGTGGGAATTTGACTTATTCTTAATGAAGAAATAAGAGAAGAGTGACAAATATGCCATGTAAATTAATCAAGCAAAAAAATAAAATAAAAACACGAATGAAAGGTAAACAATCCTCTATACCATGAAAAGACCAAGCAAATAAATTGATGTTTACATTCATATTGAATAAAATATTGTAATGTCTCTTCTAAGGCTTGCTTTGTCTGATGACCATTGAAAAAGCAAAGAACACTTATGGGACACATTCATAGATAAGAATCAAATAAAAGTACTCTAAAGGCACAAAGTGGGCAACTAGGTAGAACAGTGGATAGAGAACCAGGCCTAGAATCAGGAAGACTTGAATTGAAATCCTACCTCAGACACTTACTGGTTGTGTGACCTTGTAAAGCCAAACACAAGCAGCTTTCCGGAGGACAGCTGCTGTGAACAGCTTTCAAGGTTCTGATTACATAGTATAGTGAGCTCTCTATTCATTCAATAACAAATCAGAGCAAAACATTCACAAAATCAAGGTACAGCATTCACAATGTTACAACTTACCACAGAAAATCAAAATACAGGATACATCTTTTGTCACAACTCAACAACTTATCACGAAAATGGCCACATAGTTTTCACCAAAGTGGTCACATAGTTTTAAACAAAGTACATTCATTTAGTCAATCACAAAATCCTTAATTCAGTCACAAAGTACAAAAGTCAAAGTTCTCCACCCCTATGTTGCAGTAAATCATAATCTTCTCTGTCAGTACACAGTATCCAAGTAAAGTCTTCTTTCAGCTTGACTCGAGGCTAGTTCTCAGCTTCCATTGTTCCTTTTCCATGGTCCTAGCTCCTGAGTCCAAAGGCAGGCAGCTCCCAGTTCCTTGTCTGGCTCCTTGTCTGATTCTTCATCCAGATCTCATTCCATATTGAAGTTCACAGTATCCAGTCCACCTTACAGTTTCTGTTTCTGGGAAGACAAAGCTTGATAGTCACAATAATATTTATACCATTGCCGGCACCATCACCAATTCACTATCTGCCTGTGAAATCAATTCAGACCCACCAACAAGGTCTGAGAACTCAACACAAATCATCAACATAGAAATCAATACAGACCCACAAACAAGGTCCAAGAGGTCAGTACAAATCATCAATAAAGTCCCAGGACCTCCAAAACCTTTCTCTAGGACTTCTGTAAACATACAAGCAGAAAATATTCTTTCAGAGTTTCTAGTAAGGTCTCACAGCTTCTGGACAAAGTATCACAAACAAATATCAACACAGATAGAGAAGACAGAGTGCCAGGATACCACAAGTTTTCTCCTTCTTGACTCTGCCACCACAAGATTCTTCTTCTCAGTTCTGCTGTCTCTAGCCAAGATGTCTCCTTATATATGGTATTAGCTACTCCCCTTCCTGTTGCAGGAGTTCATGACTTCTAGGGTTCACAAGGTGTGGGGTTCACACATTCCCTTTCTTAACAGACTTAATACAAGGCTCAAAAGAAACTTGAACTGAAACAAGGTGTTAATTCAATAGCTGAAACAAGGTGTGAACTACTTCTGTGTTTGCCATTAAAGATCTTGGGCAAGTCATTTACACTGTTTGTCTCAGTTTCCTCATCTGTAAAAATGAGCTGGAAAAGGAAATGGCAAACCTCTCCAGTATCTCTGCTAAGAAAACGCCAAATGGGGTGATGAAGAGTCAGATAGTGGCTGAAAATGACTGAACAACAGCAATAAGTGATAACTTAGGAGAGCCTCTGAGAGTTCAGAATCTTAGTTGTGTTATAGAAGCAAGGTAGAGTGGGAAAAGTACTTGATCTGGAGTCAAAGCACTTTGATTTGACTTTCAACTCTAATGCTGACTACTTCTATGTCCTTGGTAAGTCATTTAACTTCCCTGAAATTGTGTTTCTCCATCTGTAAAATGAGAGGGTCGTATTAAACAACTTCTAAGGTTCACTTCAGATCTAAATTGCTGAACTTACGATCCACAGCATCCTGAATCACTGTCTATTGATAAATGAAAGTGTATGACCCCATACAAATCATTGTGAAACCACCTGTTTTTGGAGACTATTAAGCAAGATGGAATTTTGGGGCTTGGCTGCAACCCTCAATCTATTCCTTATATTATTTTAGTCTTCATCATACTTGCTTTTTTATTTCCTATGGCCCAAGAAGCTTACCAAACATACTGAAAGCTGGATACATGAAACCCTGTAAAAACTCAGGCAAAGCTCCCAGACTTGGAACTCAGATTCCATATGTATGACAATTCTTTCCCAAGCTTAAGACAGGTGTGATCCAGTAGCCTCACTGACAATCAGAAATAGAAGTGTCCCAGACTGTGCAACTCTTCCCCTCCCCCCATTCCTGAAAGACAGAGGAACCATAGACCTGTAAAGACAGAGAATAGGACAATGTTCCTTAAGACCCCAATGCTCCTCTCTGCAGAGATTCAAAAGCAAAAATCCCATAAACAAGTCATCCTTATAGCACCCAGCATTTTTCCTTAGAGAATCCTCTACCTCATTATGGCTAAGACAGGTGCATCTTAGATCCTGAGATCTGACAAGCTTCTAGCCCCAGGGTAGTAGGGCTGTAGGCGGCTTCACAAATTTTGAGAAAAAATCATAAATTATTAAACATTTTGCCAACAGCAGGTTTTCTTCCCCCATACACTGTGAGTGTCCCTCAGTTCTGTGCATGCATTCTAGCTTCATTTGCAAAACACCAAATATACCTAAAGGAAAGTCACACATATTTGACCTCTTGAACCATAGAACTGACTGGGAGCTGCCTTCCTTCCCCCCCCCCCATAACCCCACCGTACCACCATTGCACCTCCTGTATAAAGAAAGCAGAAGTCATTAACCAAAATCTTGGCCATAGTGGATAAACTTAGTCAAGCAACAAGTGTTTACTCTGTCCACTGCTCAGAAGACGGCGTGGTAGAATTCATTTGATGAAAAATGAAGACCTCACAGTCATTGGACATTTAACAAATCTTTGTTTAATAGTTGCTAGGTACAAGTCACTGTACAGGTGCCTGTGGGAAATACAGAGGTAAAAACTAAATCCCTGCCCTCATGACTACCCTCACAAGTAGCTAGGTAGTGCAGTGGATAAAACATTGCTTGGAATCAGGAAAACCTGCTATCAAATCCTGTCTCAGATACTACTAGATGTGTGACCCTGGGCAAGTCTGTCTGCCTCAGTTTCCCCAACAGTAAAATAGGGATATTAGTAGCACATATGTGATAAGGTCGTGGTGAAGATCAAATGAGTTAGTATTTGTAAAGCACTTAACATAGAGCCAGGCACACAGTAGTCACTTAATATATGCTTGTTTCCTTCCTTCACAAAGATTTCAGTGTAGCAGACAAGGAAAACAATACTGCATTGTAGGCTGGGATTTTCCTTTCTGCTTTAGAGAATGGCTGGTAAGAGTGATTAATGTCCATGTCCTAATTCTCCTACTACTCTGTAAGTTGCCAGAAGGTGGTGACTTTGTCTTATTCATATTTATATTTCCTATAGATCCCAACATAGTGCCTCACCAGTTTTAAAAAGACAGGGAGAAGGGAAGTGTCAGATCCAGACCTATGATTTTATTGTTTTGGGAAATTTTCTGGTGTGGAAATTTCCTTCAATGATGTAGATCAGTCACTCCACTGAAACTGAGTCTTAGACAACTGCTTGAGGTACTGAGAGGTTGTAATTTCCCTATGGTCAGAGGCAGGACGTGAACCCTGATCTTCTTCAATCTAAGGCTCCAATTGCCTTTCTACTTTACCTACAGTTAAAAGTTTGATAAATATTAACCAAATTAATAAATCCAGTTTGCTAACTTGAAATTCTTGTTTCTTTCCCTATCTCTTGAAATTCTGACTAACCATCAAGGCAAAGCTTAAGTCCCATGCACTCCACTAAATATTCCTTCACATCTTCAGTCTTCACCGACCTCCATATATATTAAACAACTCTTGTATCTGACTTCTTTGCTTCATTCAAACTGCCGCCACCCTAGTTTAAGTCCTTAACACCTTTTTCCTGGACAACTGACCTAGTCTCTTAGCTTCTAATACAGTGGCTCTCAACCTGTGGGTTGTGACCCCTTTGGGGGTCAAACGACCCTTTCACAGGGGTTGCCTAAGACCATTGGAAAACACATATTTCCAGTGGTCTTGGGAACCAAGACACCACTCCTCTATCCGTCTCCAGGCAGGTCCGTCCACATGCAGATATGCCCACATATAAGTATTAAAGGGTTGTGGCATTAGGAAGGTTGAGAACTACTGTTCTAATATGTCATCTCTCTAATCTTCAAGGTACCTGTCAAAATAATCATCCTAGGAGATAGGTCCGACCAAGTCAGTCTACTACTCAACAATCATCAGTGGCTCCCTATTGCCTCTGTGGTAAAATATGAACACCTTAGTCAGGCATTTAAATCCTTCCTCCAACCTACTATTTCATAAAAATTCTTTTTTATGTACTCTATGTTCCAAAGAAACTGAATTATGCATTCCAATATCTGTCTTCACACTTTTACATAGATATTCACCATCTTTTCCATGTATTCCCTCTCTCTCTACCCCAATTTCTTAGAATTCTTAGTTTAAATACCACCTTTGAGATGTCTTTATTGATTTTCCCAATCCCCTTCATTGTTACTTTAGTGCTTTCTCCCTCTTGAGTTGCCTTGTACTTAATTGTGTATGTATTTACAGTATCTTAATGTCCAGTATATTGAATGCCCTTGAGAATGGGGACTCTTTCATTTTTGGTTTTATATCCCTAATGACTAGAACAATGGTTTGTGCATAGTAGGTGCTTACAAAACGTTTGAGTTGAACTACAAGTAGATCGCTGAATTCAGATTCAGAAAACGTAGAGTCAAATCCCAAACAGCTCTGCTACTTGCTCCTTTTGTGACTGTGTCATCTTTTTGAGACTATTTCCTCTTCTCTAAAAAGGAGTAGACTAAATGATTTCTAGTCAATCTCTTTCCCCTTCCCAACTCGGTGCTGGAGGTTAGAGCTACCTGGATTCCTAGAGGAGTCTTCCCCAACACCAAGCTTCTACATACCACCAGAAAGTAGACATGACTGAGCCTAGCTGCAGCCTTTGGCACTATTCTATAGCCTGCCTCCTGCTCAGTTCACAATGAGATCTCCTCAACAGTAATGGGCCAGGTCCCTCCAGACCTATGACTACTACTTTATCTGGCCACTTACATCAATTCAATGAGTCAATAATTCTAATCCTCAGGAAGATATTGGACCACCAGTTCCTACCATCTGCCCTGCAATTGAAACTTCCCACTTTGTCCCCCCAGTTAGAATGGGAGCTCCTTGAGAGCTATTTATCTCATGTTTATATCTCCATGGCTTAGCATACAGTGCTTGGCACATAGTAAGCACTCAGTGCCTTTTTTCATTCATTCATTCATTCATTCATTCATTCATTCATTAAGTTCTGTATCCTCAGATTCTTTCCACACTTGGAACCATTGCCATATCATTAAGCACTTAATTATATCTTGCCTGATACCATTTCCCAATGTTCATTAAGGGCAAGGAACATACATACATATATATATATATATATATATATATATATATATATATATATATATATATATATACACACACACACATATATACACACATGTTTATATATACATGTTTGTACACGTGTGTATGCATGTGTATATGCACACATACATATGTACATATGTATGTGTCTGTGTGTCTATACGCACAAATGTATATGTATTTATGTATATACATATATACATACACAATATACATATATACACATATATATACTTGTAGTCCCTATGTTTTTTTATCATGCACCCTATCAATAAAAATCATTCTAAGCACACACTCCCAATATATGTATGTTAACTTATTTGTAAATCACAAATATATGCTGATGAACTAATGTACATTATAAAAACAAACGTAGACATTAAACAGAGAGATGATAGTGATGAAATAGCACTTGATCCTTATATCAACAGGCAGCCACCACGGTTTGTTGTGCAGGGGAATGACATGAACAGATCTGCACTTTAGGAAAATCCCCTTAGCATTTGTCTGGAGGATGGATTAGAGTGAGGAGAGGCTTGATGCAGAGGGACCAATTTGAAGGCTATTGCAATAGTTCAGGTGAGAGGTAATGAGGACCTAAACTAAGGTGGTGACTGTGGAAATAAAGAAAATATGACAGACTTGGGAGATGTTGCTGAGGTGGAAATGACAAGATTTGTCAACTAGTTGAATGTGTAGAATGAATGAAAGTGAAGAAACAATGATGACTGTAAGTATGGTGATGCCCTCAAAAGAAATAATGAAGTCTGAAAGAAGGGTGGATTTAAGAAGAAAGAATGTGATGAGATTGGATCACAATCCACCCACATCTATGTATGCTATGAGTCTCTATGCCTCCTGAAATTCTCCCTGTCCACTGCCCAGAATCACAGGATCTGCCCCATGAAGGGTGCCTGCTACAGCCATAATGCAATCGAGGGTACAAGGGGTAGGGGTAGGGGTAGTAAGGGTTGCCCATCCTAGTGCAGGTGCCCACTCAGGGCACCTCCCTGAAGGGCCAATGCCTGGTAGAGAACAGGAGAGGTTTTTAAACTTTAGCTTTAGCTTGCATAGATATGGGAGTAGTCAAGGTGAAAGGGTGTGGTTGTGTTTGGCAACCAAAAACAAAAAAAAAAAAAAGATTCGCTATTACAGGAAAAGGTAGACCATATAGTTATCCTTTCCCCATTGCAGGGGATAGGAACGTGGCATCCTCACAATCTGGAAAATCTGTGTAAAAGTTTTTGGCTCTGCCTTCATACAAGAGAAGAAGTCTGAATTTTTTTTTTCTTTTTCTTTTATGGGGTGTTTACAATACCTTGCTGCAAAATTTGAGTTGATATTATACTATACATGTGTTTTATGCATTTCTGAGTTTCTAAACTTTTTTCTGCGTCACCTGCTGACCTTCATATGTTGTCTGTGGCTTCTGCAAAACTCCCCTAAAATTCCCATTATTTTCTTATGCCAACCCACAATATAGTAAAACTGTGGTGGGGCAAGTCATGATGTGGAAGGGTTCATTGTACAAATCTTCCCACTTTTCAACTGGTTAATCACTGCACAGCTTGAGCCATGTCATGGCCCCAGGTGATCAGAGTTCCTTCTTTGTAGACTACTGACTTATACATCTGTACATCCCACAGTGAGGGGGCTGTATATTGAATGGTTTAGTCTTGTTTAGATGTGGGTGACCAGATTAGATGACAGGATCAACACACAGTTTCCCTCATAATACTTAATAATTGATTTAAAAATTTGCATATGAAGAGAAAGCAAGTATTTTACAAAAATGGGGGAGGGGAGAAACCTGACAGAAGCTTCCTGTTTTGGGTGCTTATAAATAATACATCTCTGATCAGGTTTCCCTAGTTCTGGTACAAGTTTTAACCCACGTATTTGTTTGGAAATGTTAAATCAGTATCTTATTGTTCCTGACTGAAAACAATCCAAAAAATGAACCAATCCCAAAAAAGCTATCCCAAACTCACGACTGTTCTGAACAAGAAAAATCTACTTTAGGAATAATTTTGCATTCACAGGGCAAAGGGGCAAATTAAATTGTTTTATTTTCAAATTTTAGAAAATCTAGAATCCTACACCTTTGAGGATTCTCACAAAATCACTAGAGACAGTATCCTATATCTAAGTAAGCATAAAGCATGTGACATCTAGTCTATGATATTATTGTATTTTTGAAGAGTGTATGATCATGAACTACACATTCCCCTCTCATTCTAAAGGTGAGAAATCCAAGGTGCAGAGAAGTAACTTGTTTAAGGTCACACAAAGTAGTCAGTAGCAGAGCCCAGATTCAACCCTCAGTATTCTGACTCAAAATTGGATACTGGGTCCACTCCACCAGGATGGATTTCTATGGATAAGGATTTCACACCTTTCTTGAGTAGCCTGGAAAGCATTCAGTCACCTTATGGCAAGAAGTATCTACAATGAAACTCTAGCTCTCCAAAGCCTCTCTTTGAATCACCTAAAGTGAATGAAATGGTGAATGAATGAATGAATGAGTAAATGACTAGGGAGGGGGGATGCAGGCAGGGGAAGCATCTATTGAGCCCTTCCTGTGGGCCAGGTATTAATTACATTAAAAGAGAGGCAACCTGTGGTAAACATTGAAAAGAACATTGTACAGCAAGTAAGAAGATCTGGGTCTCGTCCTTCAGTTTTCCACTTCACTTCAAACATAGTCTTCCTGTCTTCAAAATGCATTTTGATGAATTTCTATGGGCTGTTCAATTCAATTCATTGAAGTTCTGCTGGCTCATCTTCCTTACCAAGAGTACAGTGAAATCAAGTAGCATCCGTTTCTCTACTTTGCTCTAGAAAAATTGAGGCACAGAACAAATATACTACCTTAATATACAAACATCACAAAAAATTATATGCTATCATTCATTGCTGTGCCTTTTCATAAGGCTGACCCTCAGACCTGTAAGTGTTCTCCTTCCTCACCTCTCACTCTTACATCCCTTCTTGGACCAGCTAAAATACCTCTTTCTATAGGACATTATTTCTAATTTGCCCAGATGTTAATGTTTACCCACACCTCACATCCCTTGAAATAATTTTGAATTTATGCATACATATACATACATATACACATATATATATGTCTATATGTATGTATGTATAATAACTGGGCTTCCAATCAAGCCTGGAATGAACCACATCAAGTTGTACATGGATTTCATATTTATTTATCTGTATCCGTGTTATTCTCCAACCCCTGCCAAGTAGAGTGCAAAGCTCCTATACAAATTTCATTTTGTTCTGTATCCTAAAAACTTA
>CM053587.1:236833066-236857718 GCA_028646515.1 Pseudochirops corinnae | reverse complement strand
ACATATATACATGCACACACACATACATATATATAGTACATATGCACTATAGTGTATATATGTATATATATACTACATAGTAGGTACTGAATAAGTGCCTTTTGAAATGTTAAATCAATTGATATAATATGAGATGATTTAGCTAACAGATTTTTTTAGGCAATCAAGTACTTCCAATCCTTGTCATTTTGCCAAGAAAATATCCTCCCTCAGTAAAAACAAGTGATCCATGAGGTTTCCAATGGTCATTGTTTCTAATGAAAGCATTGACTTTGAGATGCAAGAGGAAAAAATACCACGTCTTCTACAGAGCAATGAATCACCCAGAAACACTTACTAAAGCGGAAATTTTCAGACTTTTTGGTCTCATGATCCATTCCCATACTTGGATATTATTGAGGACTTGCCCCTCACCAAAGAGTTTTTATTTATAAGGGTTATATCTATTGATAATTATCATATTAGAAATTAAAATATCTTGGTATTACAATGAAATATTGCTTTGTGTAGGGTACCGCTGAAAGGGTTTTCAAGCCCCCTACAGGTCCCTGGACTATATTTTGAGAATTGCTTTCTCATAGTAATGTTATGTAATAAAAGTGTGAACTTCCTAATAATGGTCAGAATTATTAGAACTCTTCCCAAGATTTGACATCCATGTTAATCAGTGATCTTAGCCTAGCTGGGGCACAGGTTTTTTTTATATCCTTATCCCCCTTAGCAATTAAGATAATCTGGGTATGAAGACTGGCAGGAAGAAATCCACCTGTGCCCCTCAAGTGATTGAGCATGTCAAGTACATGTACAGAGAAAACTAAGCCAAAGGTTTTATAAAAATCTCCTGTAACGCTTCCAGGGCCAAGAACTTTCTCTTGGGGGACATTTTTAATTACTTCATCTCATTCAGAAAGTAAGGGGGAATCAGGCAATTCCCAGTCTTCCGCAAATCACCAAGACAACTTGAGAGAAACAAGGACTGTCTGTTTATCCATTCGTGATACTGGTTTCTACTCTCTGTATCACTCTTCATCCTATTTCTGAAATAGGTTATTAAGGTGTCTTGGGTCTGTGTTTGTCTTTCCCTCCTTTGGGCACCTAACTCCCATTATAGTTATGGGTTGATTGTAAGAGTTCAGCAGTCAGCACAGCAGACTCCAGTCTGTCTCCTCCCACTGGTGAGGGTACTGCCTAGCTAAATGATGGATAACTTCACTTTATGGGTTATGGATAAGCCCAGAATATCTGGGGCTAAGGGAGAGTTCATTTACAACTTTTAGTGGTGGTGATCACCCAAGTCTGATTTTTGTCTTTCTCAACTTCTAGGAAGGTTTTTGGTTTGGGTTTTTTTTTGGTGGTTTTTTGTTTTTTTCCAAGCCACTTCTTCTCATTCCCCCATCCCAAACCTGGCACATCAGTGGTAGCCCTGATTGGTAAACACCACAATGACAAGGATAGAATCAGTAGGATGGAAAAGTTTAGGAAGTATGAAAGCACTGTCCAGTATTTGAAAACTGAAATCAAAGAATTTAAAATATGATATTTTTTAAGGAAACATCATACTTGTGCAAGGAATTATTTCATTCTGAAAGATTTTACTCTGAAAGAGGCAGAGCAGCATAAAAGAACTTGGAGTCAGGAAAGATCTGGCTTCAAAGACCTACTTCAGCTGTTAACTAGCTAAGTAATCCTGGACAAGTCCCTAACCTCTCTCAATCTCAGTTTCCTCATCTGTAAAATGGGGATGTGCCTACCTAACAGGATAGTGGTGAGCAACAAATGAAACGATGCATTTAAAGGCCTTTGCAAAGCTTAATTCAGGATATCCAAATGTCAGCTATAACTATTATTGAAGACAACCTCCCTCCATAGGTGTTACCCTCCAGCAGCAGCAGCAGCAGCAATAATGCAGTGATTGCAGAATTCAAGACCAGATAACTCAGGCCCCCAAATCCACTTCTTGTCCCATTGAATCTGAAGTGCTCAAGCAATAAACACTTTTTAATGATACCAAAAGACATTCAGTGTGATACACTAGTTTAGGAAGGATTTAAAGAACAGTTGGCTTTAAGAATAGCTAACCTAGGCCATGGAAAGAGAGAAAGGTGGAAGAGGAGAAAGGAGAGGAGAGGAGAGGAGCGGAGGGGAGGGAAAGGGAAGGGAGGAGAGGGGAGGGGAAAGGCGGAGAGAGGAGAGGAGGGGAGAGGGAAGTGGAGGGGAGGAGAGGGGAGATTGGAGTAAAAATTCACTGTTTCCATTGATTCTCCCAAATCAGAATTTGTGACAAAGTTGTATTTAAATTAGAAAGCCTTAAATCATATAAATATCGCAACTATGATACTATCACTTGTTGGCTTTGGGTTAGGAGGGATTCCTGTTTGATATAGTATGCCTAGACGATCTCTGAGGTCCTTTAGAGTTATGAGATCCTATGATTCTGTGTGATTATGAGCTGAGTGTCTGTAACTTTTTTTTTAATCTTTCTCTGTATGTTTTATTAATGAACCTGTACCCTAACTATCATTGCTTCGGAAAATATGTCACTCTCCTTGGCAAGGAGACCAAATATAGATCAGAGGAAGCAGATTCTGGGCTCTTTCAGTCTCTTTGTTGTGATGTTTTATCTCTGATAAACTTCCCTAAAACTTAGTGATAATCAATGTCTATACTTTTGTCTATTTCTTATATTTTGGAGCTGTTGTAATATCATATAGTATTGTGTTCTTATCTTAAACCTTTTTTCTAATTTGGTTTTCCCTCTAATATTTACATAGACAGAATACCTGTGTGACCTTGGACAAGTAATCTCTGAGTCAAGTCAACATGCTTTAGGTACTTACTATGTATCAGGCACCGTGTGAAGCCTGAGAATATAAATATGAACAAAAAGATAGTTCCTGCCTTACATTTTGACTGGATACGACAACACATAAAAGAAAGCTGGGGGGGGGGGGGAGGGGAGAGGAGGGAAGAATAATGGTACCCTACATAGGGGTATGTTTTTTTTTTAAGGGCATCTAGGTGCCATAGTGGATAGAAACGCTGGGCTTGGAATCAGGAAGACTTATCTTAATGACTTCAAATCCGGTCTCAGAAACTTACTCACTGTGTGACCCTGGGCAAGTCATTTAACCCTGTTTGTCTCAGTTCCTCATCTGTAAAATGAGCTGGAGAAGGAAATGGCAAACTACTCCAGTATCTCTGTCAAGAAAACACCAAATCAACATTAAGAGTTGGACATAATCGGAACACAAAAACAACACAGTCAAGAGAAGAATGAAGGCATGGTTGGATTGGTCACCTATCTTAAATGGAGCTCTGGAAGGAACCAGCTAATCAGAGGGAAAGACCATTGGGTGGAAAATACTTCAGTTGTGAGAAATCTGGGTGCTAGAGCTTTTATGGCAGGCAGAGAAAGTCGGGGGGAAAGTCAGGAGTGCAGCTCAGAGACCTGCTCAATCTATGATCCTGTAAACACATTTTGGAAACTTTAGGGGTAGAGTAACAAGATAGGAAAGGGTTTTTACAGGCAATGTCGCCCCAGGTAGTGGCAGGTTCTTTTCATGACTGTAGTCTCTACTTGCCATGCAGGTTTCCAATAATTTAAACCTATTAGAGCATAAAAATGTTTTTATGCTACTATGAAACACACTTTCTAATAATGTGAGAGGAACTCTGCTTAGTAAAAGCCCCGTATCTCCCAATAATCTGTTTTCCAAAATAGAACATAAACTAACTATACAGTAACATTGAACCATCTCAAAATCTGTTGTCAGATGTAATTATCTCACTCCTGCCAGTGGAAGAAGTGAAAATTAAATGACGTAGAAAACAATAAGTCAACAGAAGAGGTAAGGAAATAATTTCTCTCTTCTCACATTTAATCCCACGAGCAAGCCTTTACAAGATTGTACTTGCCCTTCATAGGGAACTTTTCTTTAATAATGAACCTGACTTTTAAAAGAGATTCTCTACACAGACCTTTAATTCCTACTTGAGCTTTCGACTTCATCACTCTCCCAGTTATTATCAATAATAATAATAATTTAAAACATGTCATATTTTTAAAGCAGCTGATTTTAATGAGCTCCCCAGTTTAGACACTTGGCATCAGGCCTCCCAAATTCGTTCTGTGTCCTGAAAGTTGTTTAGACAGCAGCTTGATCAATATGGTAATTTTCTGGAAACTATCCTCTTATTACAGTTGATTATTTTTAATTAACTCAAATTTAGTTGCAAATCTGTTATAATCCTTAGCGATGCATGGCACAGCCACATCTTCCTCGTCTGAGTCTACATCCTGGTTGGATTTTTGGCCTCCATTCTCTGCTTTGGGCCTGGGAGATCACTAATTAATTGTTCTTCTGGATGCAGAGGGGAAAGCAGTAAGCCTTGCCTAACCCTTCCTCCTCTTTGTTAAGGCAGCCTGTTGTAGTGGGTAGCAAGCTGGCTTTAGAGCCAGAAAGACCTCCATTCAAATTCTGCCTTTAATGTTTGTCATCTTTTTTGATCCCAAGCAATCCTCTTAAACTTTCTGAGCTTCAACTTCCTTATCTTTAAAATGAGAATATTAGCAACTACCTGCTTGTGTTGATGCAAGAATCATGAGATAATACTTGTAGCAATAATAATAATTATAGTCAGCGTTTATATAGTGTTTTAAGGCTTGCCTCTCCTCGACAAATGTTTTCTCATTTTATCCTCAGAACAACTTTGGGAGATAGATGATATTATTAGTCCTATTTTGCAGGTAATGAAACTGAAGAAGACAGAAAGGTTAAGTGACCTCTCCAAGGCACTATGGCTGATAATTGTCTGAAGTTTGATCTGAACTTAGCTCTTTCTTACTCCCAATTTCAGCACTTTATCCACTGGGCTACCTGTCTGTAAAGTACTTAAAACACAATATAAATAAGTTACTGCTCTTGCTTCTATTATCACTACTCTGGAAGAGCTCCCCTCCATCAAAGACCTAGGAAATGGGAGAGAATAAATTGAATATGTCAGTGACTTAAAAAAGAAAAACTGTCCAAAAAGTTAGTTCAGTGTACTATATGGCACATTCTTTTTTTTTTTTTTTTTTTGGAGGGGGAAAGGCAAGGCAACTGGGGCTAAGTGACTTGCCCAAGGTCACACAGCTAGTAAGTGCCAACTGTCAGGCTGGATATGAACTCATGTCCTCCTGACTCCACTGCGCCACCTAGCTGCCCTTTATGTGCCACATTCTTGAGCACAGTTCCCCATCCCCAGCCTAACCTCCCCAAGGGTAAGAAAGGCAGAAGGAGAGAGTACCCTATCAGACACCATAAGGAGAAAGGAAAACCTAGGCTTAGTATAACCTCTCCCAGTTCACAGAGGTGAAAAAGAACAGCAACTCCTGTGATTTTATCCCAGCCTACATAATTTATTCCCCTAAAGTGACTTTATGCTACGAAGTGATGGTAGAAAATCCCTTAAATGCAGAATAGTGACATCTTAGCCTTCCATGTGTGGTTGCAACAATATCTTATTCCCTCAGAGATATAGGGGTGGGGAATAACCAGAAAAAAATATATATGTCAAGAGACTTTAATCATCCTCTATTGCAGCTCTAAGTTTTTCTTAAAGAAAAGCTTTCATTAGGTGAATTTCAAGTTGTTCTTAAGACCCACAGACCTGGAGTAGGAGAAGAGAGACAGAGACAGAGTGGACAGAGAGACAGAGAGACAGCGAGAGAGAAGGAGGCAAAGAGAAAGGAGAGAGTCACAGAAGCAGAGTGAGAGAGAATGAGGGAGCATTTGTTAAGCATTTACTTCTTGTCAAGCACTAAGCTAAGTGTTGGGGATACAGATACAAGCTACAACCAAGATAAGAGTCCTTACCCTCAAGGAACTTATATTTTGATGGGGGAAAACAACACATAAAGGAGAACTGGAAGTGAAGGAGTTCCCCATAGCAGGAAGGATTCTGGAGAAATTCCAGACATAAAGAATGGGAAGCACGGACAATGCTCTTCATAAATGATGGTCCCAGGGAAGGAGGGAGTCACCAAATGAAAACCTGAATCTTTTTTTTTTTTTTAATGATGTTGGGATGGAAGTGAGAGAATAGGAACATGCAGAACTATGATTGTATGGAAACTTCAGTAATCTCCATCCATCCTGAAAAGAGCACGGACTCTGGGATTCAGAGGACCTGGTTCAGATCTTACCTTTGAAACTTATTACGTATGTGAAGTTTGGCAAGAGGCAGCTGAGTGACAAGGCTAAATTCAAATCCAATCTCATACACTTACTGTGTGACCCTAAAGCCACTTTACCTCTACCTTCTTCAGTCTCCTCATCCGTAAATTCAAGATAACAATAACATCAACCTTCTAGACTTGTTTTGGCGGTAAAAAAAAAAAAACTACATTTGTTAAGTGCGTTAGCAACTTTGATCAATCTATATGAAGCCTAGTTATTTTTATCCTTATTAATGCTACTTAACCTTTCTTGGTCTCAGTTTCCTCATCAATAAAATGAGGTGGTTGGATTAGATAGCCTCAGGTCCCTTCCAGATACAGATCTATAACATCACTGCCTCTGCACCCACTCCCTGACCAAGCTCCAGATTACGCTGGATTTAGTATTTCTTCCCCCTAGGTACTGTCCCACTTTCGCTCACATTTGAAAAAATGTCAGCTGTTTGGACAATTCAAAAAATAATTAAGACAAATTTTTCTTTTCATCTGAACTGATTGGAAGAACACCAGTTTTTTTTTCAAGTTTCCTTGAAAGAAAAATGTGGTATAATTAGGAAAAAATAAAATATTAAATAAATAAAAAAGAAGAATGATGTGACCCAAAATGGGCAATTTTCTGGTTTGACTTCAATGACTGTAAATATATTATTAAATATTAGCAGGTACCCTATGGTCTCCACCAGGGCTCCATTGATCAAAGACTGAGATATATTTTATGTTCCCATCAAAATCCAATTGTCAGATTCTCACAGAGATTATTCATTTGTTGCTAATACCATTGATCTTTTTTACAGCAAGACAAGGATTCTTGGGTGAAGAGGAAGATTTTTAGAGGAATATGGAATTGATTTAATGCCCTGTGGTTCAGCTTTCCCACCACCCACTACTCTCTGAAAGTCTGATGAAATTAAGAAAAATGGGACTAGTTTTGGACAAAACATCTGAGGAAGATCTCACCTTTTCTTGCCAATCCTCCTTTCTGTGATGGCTTCCCTCTCTTCTGTGGCTCCACATTGCCTCTGAGATAATATACAGACTCCTTAGCCATGCATTTCAAATCTTCTCAAAATTGGCTTGCAATCTACCCAACTATCTGCAAACTCAACATTCCACATCCACCCTCTTTGCCTTCCAACAGATCAGCCTTCCTTCCTGCCCTACACTGCCTTTTCCTCTCCACCTCTCAGACTTTATCTTCCTTCCAAACTCAGCTCAAGTGCCGCTGCCTTCATCAAGCTTCACCCAATCCCTCCAGGAGTTAGGATTCTTTCCCTTCTGAAATTAGCATGAATTTTCATATCCCTATGGATGTTGTGCCTGATGGTAGAACATAAACTCCTTGAAAGTACAAATGTTTCATTTTTGTCTTTGTGTCATAGAAGTGCTTCTCAGAAATTGCAAAATAAATGCTTGTCATTTGTTACTGTTTGCTTCTCATGATTAATAATAACAACTTTGTTTTTGCGAACCAATTTAAATTATCTCCTTCAAGTATCCCTGAAATCCAGCAAAGGAAGCTGATTATGCAAGTATTATTCCTGCTTTGAAGATAAGGAAATTGAGGTACAAGAGGTTATCTGACTTGTTTAAAGTCATGTGACCAGTAAGTGACTTAGTCCTGACTTACTGGTCACTACTAATTGCAAATCTAGTGTTCTTTTCACTAGAATATTCTGCTTCCGGGAGGTGATCAAATCTTTTCTTTCATGGGGAAAAAAAAGTGATCAGCTAAAAAAATTCACCAAAAGGCAAAAAGATTATAGTTTTTAAACATATTTGAATTTGACTACAAGACCACAAAAATTTGGTAAGGCTTAACATAAAGAAACAAATCTTTAATGGGGCAATTTTAGACACCATGTGACTCCTAAATGGAGAGGATTTTTTAGGGATAGATCATATGTGTCTCATCCCTTTATGGAAGCATTACTTCTATTGTCACATATCTGATTTAATAGTACTATTGTATGCCGCTGCTAAGTCTGTATCTCAAAGGGATCAAAGAAAAGGAGAAAAAAATCTATTTACACAAAAATATTTATGGCAGCTCTTTTTGATGAAAAACAAGTTGTAGCATATGATTTTGAAAGAATGTTATTGTGCTATAAGAAATGATGAATTTCAGAAAAACCTGGGAAGCTTGAACTGATGCAAAGTGAAGTGAGCAGAACTAAGACAACTTAGTACACAGTACTAGGAATATTGTAACAATGATCAACTGTGAAAGACAGCTTCTCCAATCAAGACAATAATCCAAGACAATTCCAAGGGATCCATGATGATAAAGAAAAACACTTCCAGAGAGATTACTGATGAACTCTGAGTGCAGATTGAAGCAAACTTTTTTCACTCTCTGTGTGTATGTGTGTATATGTGTTTTCTTTTGCAACATGGTCAATATGGAAATATGTTTTGCATAACTACACATGTACAACTAATATTATATTGCTTGTTATATATATAATATATATTAATTATAATTCATAATAAATGTAAAACATAATTGTAACGCCGCAAAAGCAACTTCCAGGTTCTCATTACAAGCATAGTAACCACCATATATATATTCAGTAACAAATTAAAGCAAAACATTCACAGAAAAGAGAAAATAAAAATAGAGAATAACTCAACCATTTAGTAAGTTCTCTGTTCAATCACAAAGTACAAAAGTCAAAGTACTCCACCCCTGGGTAGTACATTGATTTGGTCAATCACAAAGTCTTAAGTCCTCAGTCCAATCACAAAGTACAAAAGTCAAAGTATTCCACCCCTGGGTAGTCTCAGTCGGAGATTAGTTTCCAATCATAAACAAAGTACATTCGTTTGGTGAGTCACAAAACACAAAAGCCATCAACCTCTAGTTCACAACCACGTTACAGTATCATCACAGCATTCAATACCCAGACATACTTTTCTTCATCTTGACCCAAAGCAAGTTCTCAGCAGTTTCTGTTCCTGGGAAGACAAGGCTTAACACCACAACATTTAAACACATTGCTGGCATCCTCATAAATTCATTCTCTGCCTGTGAAATCAAACTAGACTCAGAAAGAAGTTCTGAGGAATCAGTACAAATCATCAGCACAGTCCCAGGACCCCTGAAAACATCAACAAGGCCCTCTTTTGGGATTTCTGTAAACATACAACAAGAAAATCCTCTTTCAGGGCTTCTGAACCAACATTAAGGTCCCAGGACTTCTGCAACAATAGCAGAGGATTCTGACACAGTAATATCAAAATATACAAAATACCCACATCACATTCATGCCTCTTCAGTTCTTGGCAGCTTTGTTGATTCACAAGCTCCAGGTCTTAACATATAACCCCAAAACCAAGCCAATACAAAGGGATCTTTAAATTCCATTACCGCTACAATAATACAATATAATATATTGTATTATATATTATAATATCATATATAATAATAATATTATATATTTATACATATAAAACTTCTCAAAGAGTGTAGGATGGGTTTGAGGGAGGGGGAGTATTTGGAACTCAAATTCTTTTAAAATGAATGTTAACATTTTTTAAATGTAACTAGCAAATATTTAACAAAACAAGTACATATATATTAATATAAAAAGAGTAGTATTGTTGGAACATAGATTTAAACTTAGAAGGGACCTTGGAAGCCATGTGTGGCCCAACTCTTGTGACCTTGGGCAAGTCACTTAACTCCAATTGTCCCTCTAAACAGCAAAAAAATAAAATAAAGTAAAATAAAATAAAATAAGCCTTGATTCTGATAAACAGAAAATGGGAAAAGTAAAAAATACTGACCTTGATTGTCATTTCCTAAAAAAATTTTACTGATATAAAGCAATCACTACAACAAAAAAGGCCAATTGAGCAACTACACAACCTTAACTAGTAAAACAATTGATCTCTTTGCTAAGAGAGAAAGGACTGTCAAAATGAACATTAGTTTAGATAAAAATTTATTTGATGAACACTACAAAGGAGAACAGTGGAAGATTATGGGCAGTATTACCCCATAAAATATAGGAAAACAGTGGAAATAAAAACAATACTAGCAAGTATAGTGTTTGATGCAAAAGAGAAATTATATCTCAAGAGTGTTCACAAATGAAACTGGGAGGAGGATAAGAAATATATAGAAAAATTGAACAACTTTATAACATTTCTATACCAATCTATTTTCATCATCAGTGATGGGGGAGTCACTAAAAGTTGGATTCTAATACCTCAGTTTGTAGTGTTCTATGTGACATGTATCCTAAAGTGATCAAAGAAAGAGAATGTTGAGTAGAACATCTGAGCCAAACCAAATCCATAGAAAGAACATCTGTCCTAGAGTTGACACAACATTGAAAGCAATGAGGGATAATTCCATAACATTTTTGATGGCTCTGACTTCTCATCAATGTGTATATTGCCTCCAGTGATAAAGACCACAACCCATCTTTGTTCATCATGTGTTTGTTACTTTTAACTGTATTCTTCCATAAGGACCCTACAGGGAATCTATCTAATTTCCTGGGAAGAGGACCTTCCTCTAGATCTCTTGCATTGTGTGCATACCAATGGAGTAAGCATGCTATTTGGTTTCCCTAACTCTTGTGATATAATAGGCCTACTTATTTTCTGAATACATATCTCTCTGATGATGTCTATGACAGGATCAGGACCCCACAATGATCAGTTTTCTCTAAAAGGTAATAAAGCTGTCCCCAGGACATGATTGGCCCTTCAACCCCTTGATACAGCTTTCTGGTCACCCAAGTACATAAAAAGTCCCACCTTCATAGAGCTTGGGCTTGTATGACTTGATGGATTTCTACAAACCACATAAGCTGTCTAATTATGTTTCCACATGGAGATAAGGGGAGCCCATCTAGAGAAGCTATGTTGAATATCCTTGTTGTGGAATAGCAAAGTAAGGCTCCTTTTTCTTAATTGTTCAATAACTTATTAGTGCCTCATTTTGTCCTAATTTTGAACCTGAACTAACAGAGTGGTAGTGTTAAGCCCACCAATAAAATCTTTCTGTTTTTTTTATTTAATGTCTTTCTCAAGTAGGTTAGCACCTGACTTAGCATCATCTTCACTTCCCTAACTCTTGTTGCTATACTATGGCACTTTTATATCCTCATAGATGCTCCCTCAAAGTCTCTGATCCCCCAGTCCTTCAGTCTCCTCAAATCCAACCCTTAACTCTTCATTCAATCAAAGTCAGCTATATATGAGAATGGACACACATACTATCTCTAATTTTTAGAAAATCTTCACATAGATTTTTTGTCTAAGATATCTTTGATGAAAATAAGAGAATATGGCAGACAGAATGTAATGGCAATCAAAGAAGTACTTAGCACCTTGTTTCAGCTATTTAATTATTTAGCACCTTGTTTCAGTACAAGTTTCTTTTGAGCCTTGCCCATGATTATATCAAGTCTTTGTTAAGATACAGAAGCTGTGAAGCCCACAGTGGGAGGAACTTGCTGATGCAACAGAAGGGGCAGAACAGGGAGAAGCTAATTACCACATATAAGAAGAAGCCCAAGCTAGGAAAAAGTGGAATTGAGAAGAGAGCACTTGTGGTGGCAGAGTTGAGAAGGAGAAAACTTGTGGTATCCTGGCACTCTGTTTGTTTTGTCTGTGTTGATTTGTGTTTTTAATACTTTGTACAGAAGCCCTGGGACCTTACTGGAAGCCCTAAAAGAGGATTTTCTTGTTGTCTGTTTACAGAAGTCCTTGAGGATGTTTTTGGAGGTCCTGGGGCTATACTGATGATTTGTTTTGACCTCTCAGACTTTGTTTGTTGATTTCACAGGCAGATAGTGAATTGTTGATGGTGCCGACAATGCATATGAATGTTATTGTGGCTCTGTTAAGCTTTGTCTTCCCAGGAACAGAAACAGTGAAGGACTTGAGGTGGACTGGACACTGTGAGCTTCAATATGGAATGGGAACTGGACAAGGAGCTGGACAAGGAGCTGGATGAGGAGCTGGATGAGGAGCTGAGAGCTGTCTCCCTGTGAATCCAGGTGACAGTTGGGTAGACTCAGGCAGGAGCTGGACCCATGGAAGAAGAACCGTGGAATTTGGAAGCCAGCCTCCAGTCAAGATGAAAAGACCTCTCCTTGGGCACTTAGTGCTGACTGAGAAGATTAAAATTTACTGTGGCCTAGGGTTGGGAGAACTTGTACTTTGTACCTTGTACCTCTTAAGGGTGATTGAATTAAAGACGATTGGAAACTAATCTCCAATCAAGAAGAAAGACTATTTGACTGAGAGATTAAAACAATGTCACCTAGGGGTGGAGAACTTTGACCTTTGTACTTTGTGTCCTTTAAGGAGGTTTGCTTAACTGATAATCTGCTGATTATATTAAGCCCTAGAACATTTCAGAGCTTCCTCAGACAGATCCATGATTATGTAAAAGAAGTCTACCTAACTATCCACAAAGAGAAAACTAAATGGATGAAGAATGCCTCTTATTCAGACTATGACATCCAGCCTCCTAAGGTATACATCAGTATACAAACACACACACACACACACACACACACACACACACACACACACACACACTTGTACAAGAGCAACACAAGCCCTGAAGACAGATAGTGAATTGGGCTTGGAAATGACTGGGAGGAAGCAATTAGTTTGGAATGCATTTCAAAAAGTGAGCAGTGTTTTCAATGATCTCCAAGCACTCCCTAGCTTTTTAAGACCAGTGTTCTCCCAACAGTACATTAAGATTTGAAATGTTAAAAGACTGAAATTTCCAAAGGGTATGGATATGAGTCGATAGATGAACCAAAGGCAGTAGAGAGACATATGGTAAGTGCAAGTACACTACAACATATATTCAGTGATGGTCTATATGTGTGAAGTGATATAAGGATTTAATCAAGAAAATGCATGAGTAGAAAAGAAAACTGACTAGTCATGAAGTGAGAGTGAGAGATGACACCTTAATAGCCTGAGATAGGTAGATCACCCATGCCAGGCACTGTGTGAAGTGCTGGGGATACAAAGAAAGGCAAGAGATGCTTTGAAGGAGCTCACAGTCTAATAGGGTGAACAGTATGCAAACATTAAAGATAATTTTGAAATCAACAGTAGGAAGGCACTAGAACTAAGAGAGATCAGGGAAGCATTCATGTAGAAGATAAAATTTTAGGGGTAGCTAGGTGGTGCAGTGAATAGAGCACCAATCCTGGAGTCAGGAGGACCTGAATTCAAATCCGGTCTAAGACACTTGATGCTTACTAGCTGGGTAACCTTGGGCAAGTCACTTAACCCCAATTGCCCTGTCTTCCCCCCCTCCAAAAAAGTGTAAATTTTTTTTTAAATAAGATAAAATTTTAGCTGGGAAGAAAGCCAAGAAAGCTTAGAGGGAGAGATGAGGAAGAAGAGTGTACCAGGGATGAGGGACATACCAGATAAAATGCCCAGAGCTGAGAGATGGAATGTCATGTTCTGGAAACAGCAGGGGGGTTAATGCTGCAGAGTACAGGTTGGAATGGAAGTTGTAAGAAGAGGGATGGAAAGATGAAAGAGGGTGGTTAAGTCCAGGGACTTCTCCTACCCCAAAGAGAAAATGTGGTAGAGAGGGCATTTCAGTTACTTTGTCAGGTGGGATGGAATAAAAGGTATAAGAGATCTTCAAAAATATTTATTTCACAAAAACAGAACACCAATTTGGGCAAAACTCTGATCATGACATTGATGTACTTCTAAGTCTATTATAAAAAATGAGTTCTCCCTTCCACCACAGAGGAGGAAAGTTTCTGACAGCTACCAGTCCATAGTAGAGCCCCCATGGAGTGACTCATGTGGGACTCTTACGTGTGTGCATGGTCTCTGTTGGGCAACCCACCAACAGGCAACATTGCAGATGTATCCCAGGAGTGGAGCCAGCAGCTGTCTAAATTCACAGTGGAAAATCTGGAAGAGCAACACATTTCCCTATTGTACGTCTTTATTTTCTAAAACTCCTATTCTACAGAGAACATGCTTTCCAATGCATTTCAGCACAAAAAAGAGTACCTTATATTTGTATTTCACTTGCATATACAACATAAATCTGTATTGTCCCCGCTTTTCAGATAAGCAAAATGAGTTTCAAAGAAAATAAGTGATTTAATTGAGGTGATGGAGCTAACAAACAAGACGGGTCTACTTTATCAGTGGTTCTGAATATTTTTGGTCTCAGGACTTTTTTACCCTCTTTAAAAGTAATCCAAAGAGTTTTTGTTTAGGAGGATTATAGCTATTGATATTTACCAGATGAGAAATCAAAACTGGTCATTTTTTCAAAGTATTTATTAATTTGTTTAAAATAAAATTAGACCCATTACATGTTACCATAAATAACATTTTAATGAAAACTAACTATATTTTCCAAAACATAAAAATTCTACTGAGGAGAGTGGCATTGTTTTACATATTTTTGCAAATCTCTTTAATGTCTGGCTTAATGGAAGACAGCTGGATTCTCATATCTGCTTCTGCATTCAATCTGTTGTGAAATGTTGTTTTGGTTGAAGTATATGAAGAAAATCTGGCATCACTCAGATATGTAAGTTGGAAAGGGGAGGAGTAATTTAATAGGCAAAAAACATCTTTGTATTATGATGAAAATAATGTAGGCCTTGAGGACCCCTGAAAGTGTCTCTGGGACCTCTACTCAGACTCAGATAACACTTCAAGAACAATTGTCCTATTCCTTTCTGTGCCCTCAGAGGCATCTTCTAAGAGATATCTGTCAAATCTTTAAAAATATAATTTTGTTACTTCATCAACTACCAAATTTTAATAAGATTGCCCTATCCCCAATCTGTCAGTGACCAGTACTCAGGATCTTCTTAGGCCCTGAACAAGAAAGCAAATGAGGGACTCTATCCCACTAAATAAGCAGACATTTTTTTCTAGAGTGTGAGGGAAGAGAGAAAGGGAGACAGAAAACAAAGCAATACATAAATTAACAATTTTTGAAGCATCTACCATGTATCAAGAATTATGCTAGGCATTGGAGAAAAAAAAATACAGATTAAAACAGTTTCTTCCCTCAAGGAGCTTACATTCTATCAGAGGAGCAATGTGTACACATACAGACACATATACACACGTGATATGAGAGAAAGGAGAGAGATAAAAGGAAGGAAAAAACAGGTCACTCATCAGCATACTGTTGCCCACTGGAGGGATGAGGTATCATTGATCTTCAAATTCCTTTAGGGCTATTAAGGGGCAGGGAAGATCTTCAAATTTCCATTACCATTACACAGTTTCAAGAAACAGTGCTAGAAATCACAATCCTTATGAAGAACAGGAAATTGTGTAGTGATTTGAATGAAGGGCAAAATGTTCTTTTTTTTTGAAGTTTTATTGATGTATGTCATGAGAGGTCTCTTATAACAAAGTAAAATAATTAAATAAAATGAAAAATGCTAAGACTACATGCAACAACACATGCAAAAGTACATGCAATGTTTCATACCTGTAGCACCATCTTCCAACCTATTTTTTTAATCAAAAGAAATTCATCTTATCTCTCTCTCATGCCATACCCTATTGAAAAAAATGATATATGAAAAAAATCCTTATAACAAATATGCAGAGTAAACAAATTTTCTCATTGCCTGTGTGTGTGCACATGTATACACAAATACACACGTAAACAATATAGAAAGAAATTATAAGTGTGTATGTACGCATTTCTGATTTTGTACCCTAAACTATCACCATTCTGCCAGGAAGTGGATAATACGCTTCATCATTAAGTACTTGGGATCACATATGGTCATTGTGTTGATCACTGTTCTTAATAGTTTCAAAGCTGTTTGTCTTTGATGTTGTCCTATGAGTCGTTCACCAAGTTCTGCTCATTTTATTCTTTGTGAGTTCGTAAGAAATCTTCAATATTGTCCATTTTTATAATATTGATATTTTGACATAAATTGTTCTTCTGGTTCTGGTCACCTCATTCTACATCAGTCCATACAAGTCCCTTTGGAGGTCCAAAGAGGAAACAGATGTAAGTCTTCAATAGGGGATAAAAAGGCCCTGAGGTAGAAGGATCCTGACTCTGTCAGGATGATGGAGGATGGAAGAATGTTTAGACAGAAGAGAAAGGGATGGATCAGGACAGCTGCACAATCTAAACAAAAATAAATTGGCAGCTCTTCCTGAGAGGAGAAAACGCAATGCTCTTGAAAGGAAGAAGCTTCTTGTCCTCCTAAGAATGTTATAATGAAACTGAAGAAACTATCAAGTGGAAGGTCATCCACTAAAGGGCAGGGGAAGAAGAGAAGAGTAGTAACAATTTGTGATTCCCTTCTCTGGAGAACTAAGGCAGCTATTTGTTGGCCCAATAATAACTACTGAGAGGTCTATTGTCTCCTTGGGGTGTATTTCCAAAACAACAGAGAACCTACTGGAACTTAATCAAACGACCCACTTTGGGTAATTCACACTCAGAGGCATAAATGACAAAACCAAAAAGAATCTAAAGCGTTGCTAGTGATTATGAAGTCTTGGACAAGAAACTGAAGATGATAGGGTAGAGGTTATGTTTTTTCACTGTTGGCCATTGAAGGTAAGAGAGCAATTCATTTGAGGAGTGAATAGCTGTCTGAGAACAGGATTTGGATTTCTGCATTGTGGTCAAAAACATAGGGTTGGCACATTATTGTCCAGGGATAGAGTGCACCTGACAAAAGTTGGTAACAATGCATTTTCCAGGTGTCTTGCAAATCTCATCAAAGGGGCTTTAAACTAAATATGATGGGAGAGGGAACAAACTGCCTGTGTGTGTATCCCCAAAGTTAGATGCCATCAAGGAGTATCCTCAAAGAAGGAAGAATTAAGCATAATACACACAGAAATCGCAGGAGACAAAACCCAAGAAAGAAGTCAGTAGTGAAATCCATGGCCTCAAATGTCTAAGCACAAATACCCACATCTTAAACAGCAAACAAAAAGAACTAAAGAACCTGATGAAAGGGTATAAATTTAAGATTATGGATATTACTGAGATGAAACTCATGATCAGGTCATGGTTCTGAAAGTAGATGGATGGATAGATAGATGGATGGATGGATAGATGGATGGATGGATAGATGGATGGATGGATAGATAGATAGACAGACAGACAGACAGACAGATAGATAGATAGATATACATACATACATAGATATACATACACATACACATATGTAAATGTGTGTGTATATATACACCTTATTCAAAAGAAACAGGATAAGTAAGGTAGGGGGAGGGAAGGTAATTAGATATCAAGAACATGTGTTCATGTGAGGAAATCCAGGAACCAGAAAGAAAAATGATGGAGAACATTTGGGTAGAAGTCAAAAGGAGAAATAGAAATTATTTTTGCCATTGGAGTATATTACAAACCACCTATCCAGAAAGAAGAAATAGATGAGGAACTGGGAAACAAATCACAAGCTCGCCACAGAGGCATGATATAATAGTTACTGAGGACTTCAAAACATAAAGACATCTGCTGGAGCCCTTTCTCTCCCAAAGGCAGAGCAGCTAATAACTTCTTTTTCTTTTCTCAGTGATAATTTCATCCTTCAAAAGGTAGAGAAACCAACAGGGGAAATTCTGTTCTATAGCAATCTGATTCTCACTAACAGGAAGAAACTGGTTGCTGTGATAGTAATGATGAACTTTTTATGAACTTACGCAGAGTGAAGTGAGCAGAAACAGGAGAATACTTCAGAAAATAACTCCAACTTCTTACTCTGTAAGAAAAAAAACTTTAAAGACTTATGATCTCTGGTCATGGCAATGACTATCAAAGAATCTAAAGAACCAGTGATAATGTTGAGTCAAATCAATTTGGGGGGTACAAAAAAATCAGCTCCACAAATACGAGATGGGCAGGGAAGCATTGATAGCAGTTGTTCTGAAAAAGATCTGGAGGTTTCAGTGGTTTGCAAGATCCACATAAGCCAATGATGTGATGAGGAAGCCAAAATATCTAATGCAATCTTGGACTACGTTTGTAGGGTCATACCATCCAGGAACAGAGAGTTGATCATCCTACTATAATCTTCCCTTATAAGACCTTATTTACTATTTATTACCTTATTTATTTTATTATTATTATTATTATATATTATTATTATTATTATATATTACCTTATTTATTAAATATTACCTTATTTACTACCTTCTCATGAACCATGCTAACCACCTGCTGACAGAGAAGTTATGTACTGAGCATGCAACATGAGATGCATTGGAGGGGCAGGGGGAGCTGGTCAACGCAGGAATTTGTTATTCTTGACAATGCATATTTGTTATATGTGTTTTGTTTTTATTCTTTCAGTGGAGCAGGGAAAGGGAGAAAAAATGTTTTTTAAAATCAAAAAATAAGATTCCACTTTAAAATGCTTTGCAAATTTAAAACAAAAATGGCCTTTACTCTGAAAATGACAGGCAAAAAAACCTCCCACTAACAGGGAGTGGATGCTCAAGATAAGTAAGGAGACAGTAAATATAGCACTTAACTGTTCTTGATAAATTCAAGTCTTATATTGGAATAGAACTGGCAGGTTTAGTGGCAGAGTTACTATGTTATATGAAAGATCATAGAAATTGAGAAAGGGACCCCAGGATTGGAAAAAGCAAGTGCTGTGCTGATTTTTTTTTAAAGGAAGCAAATAGAACCTGTAAATAATTGACCGGTGAGTTTGACATTGCTTACTGGGGGGAAAAACTTGAAAGAATCATTAAAGTGATGGTTGGTGAATGTCTAGTAATAGAAATGGTGATTACAAGAGTATTAACCTTGTTTCCCTTTTTTGACAGGATTATTCAACTAGTAGATGAGGTGAACATTGCGGCTATAACTTACCTGAAGTTTAATGTTTTTGACAAAGTATCTTGTGTTATTTTTGCAGAAAAGATGGAGAAATGTGGGTTAGATAATAATGCAATAGAATGAATTCAGAAATAGTTGAATGACTGGGCTCAAAGAGTAGTTGACACTTCAGTTTCAACATGGCAAAAGTCCCTAGTGGAGTACCATAGGAATCTATATCTTGGTTTTATGTTACTTAACATTTTTATCCATAATTTGAATAATAGCATGGTATGCTCATAAAATCTTCAGATGTGAATAGAGCACCAGCCCTGGAGTCAAGAGGACCTGAGTTCAAATCCGGCCTCAGACACTTGACATACTTACTAGCTATGTGATTTTGGGCAAGTCACTTAACCCCAATTACCCTCCAAAAAGCAAAAAAACAAAAAAATCTTCAGATGACATAAAGATGTAAGGGAAAGGTATATACTGGTTGATGAAGTAAGGATGTGAAAGGTTTTGTCAGGCTAGAGCAGGGATGTGGAACCTGCAGCCTTGAGGCCACGTGTGGTGCTCTAGGTCCTCAAGTGTGGCCCTTTAACTGAATCCAAACTTCACAGAACAAATTCTTTTATTAAGGGGATTTGTTTTGTGAAGTTTGGGCTCAATCAAAGGATCACACAAGGACCTAGAGGGCCACATGTGGCCTCTAGGCCGCAGGTTCCCCACCCCTGGGCTAGAGCATTGGACTGTATCTAATAAGATAAAATTCAATAGGATTAAATGAAATATTATACTTGAGTACAAAAAAAAATCGGCTCCACAAATATAAGAAGGGCAAGGATAGATTGATGACAGTTGTTCTGAAAAAGCGTCTGAGGGTTTTAGTGGTTTGCAAGATCCACATGAGTCAATGATGTGATGAGGCAGCCAAAAAAATCTAATACAATCTTGGGTAGGGTCATACCATCCAAGAACAGAGAGTTGATCATCCTACTATAGTCTTCTCTTGTAAGACCTTATTGATCTAAAGTATTGTTTTTATTCCTGGACACTACAGTTTAAGAAGCATGTCGATTGAATGGAATATCCAAAGGAAGGCAACCAGGACAGTGAAGGACCTTGAGTTCATGACACGAGTATCAGTTGAAGAACTTGGCATGTTTTGCCTGAAGAAAAGAATACTAGGGGTAGGGGTAGGGGTAGGGTGACATTATAGCTGGTATCAAGTGTTTCAAAGATTGTCATATAGAAAATGGGTTAGATTTTTTTTTGTTTGAGTCCAAAGGTCAGAACCAGAAGTAATGGATAGATGTTGAAAAGACTCATATTTAGATTTGATATCAAGAAAAACTTTCAGACAGTTACAACTGCCCAAAAAGAGGAATGAGTTGTCTAGAGAAATGTTGGGTTACCCCTTTTTGGACCTTTTCAAGCAGAAGCCAGATGACCACTTGTTGGCTATATAGTAGCTGGAATTCTTCATATGTGAGTTAGACTAAACGGCCACTAACGTCCATTCCAATTGTGATGCTATTAAAATGCCCTTTAAAGACCTATATTTTAAAACTCAACTCAACTATTGTTTCCATTTTTATTGAGTCCTATACTTGCAGTGATAGAATCATAGATCTAAGACACTTAACACAAAATAACTAGCAGTGTGACCTTGGGCAAGTCACTTAACCCCAATTGCCCTCCAAAAAGCAAAAAAACAAAAATAAAAACAAAAACAGAATCATAGATCCAAAGCTGGAAAGAATCTCAAAAAGCTAAAAAAAACAAAACAAAAAAAAAAACAAAAAAAAACCCACTTCATTTACATAAGCTGAAACGGGCATAGAATAGTTGAATGATTTGCCCAAGGCCACATAGATGGTATATGTCAGGGGCTAGATCATATTTCTTCTTACTAGATTCTCCGCCCTCTTGATGGTTGGAGGAAGCCCATTCTTTCTACATTCTAAATTCTGAGGGCCAGTTCTGAAGGCCAATGAGTATTCCTTTTAAAGATCTAAGTTGGTTGTGAATGACAAGGGTCCTTCCCTAATGATAAACAGAGAGCCAATTCCTCAATGCAGTCATCAGAAATTTATCTAGCTAGAGACCAGTAAGGGATGAGAGGGGCATTGTATGCTCCCCTTTCTAAACAGGAGGCACCTAAATGGGAGCTGTTGATGTGTATATTAGCAAAGATGGTGAAGCAGGCAGGCTTCTAACAGTCCTCTCCAGGTCCCTAAATGAAAACTAATGATAAGCACTGTTGGGGGTGGGACAAAGAAATGGGAATAAATGGCCAAAAAATGAAAATAATAGAACAATGGTAGAACATAGAAAATTAATAGGATATTTTACTTCATATCATAAATTGGGTACTCACAAACATGTATCTCAAAGGCTGGTTTCACATGGCTTTTATAACCAGTTGTGAATACTTCCGTTAACTCTGTTACTTTTTAAAATGCTGTTCAATAATACCGAAGCAGGAAACAATAATAGAAACATCAGAAAAGATCAAAAGGGGGTAATGGGAGGGGGAGGATAGCCATTTGTTTAGTGGTAGTATGGACTTTCTTTCTAATTTCCTCTCTCCTGGATCTCTTCCCAACCTTCTCTAAGTCAGGCAGCTGCCATGTGGTGTAGCCTACAGATGGATACAGGCTGCAGTTACACAAGTACAGCTGTTTGATTGAGGCTGGCTTGGCAAAGGGTTCTCCCAAGCTGAAACACAGAGCTCTTATAGCTGATACTTTTAACTAGTGAGGAGAGGGAGCAATCATCTATGGCAGCTCTTTCAAATAAAGATCAAGAGATCTATGCCCTATCATAGCGTAGAAAGCATGGAGCTAAGAATCAGAGGCTGGGGTTCAAATTCAGGAATTGTCACTTACTAACACATGACCAGTAGCAAGACATTTGGCCTTTCTGTGCTCTTTCTGTGTTTACATATATGTGGAATGAAAGGGTTGTGTTACATCAGAAGTTCTCAATCTAGGGTCTGTGAACTTGGAATTTTTAGTATTTTCATAGCTATTTCAATATAATCAGTTTCCTTTGAAATCCTATATAACTAATTTTATGCATTTATAAACATTCCTCTGAGAAGAGGCCTATGGACTTCAACAGACCCCCAAAAGGGGTCCGTAGTACCAAAACAGTCAAGAAACTCAAGACAGTATATGTCTACAGGTCACTTTTATGCACAAAAACTCAATGGCAGACTGTTATTTCTAGACTTGGATGGACACAAGCCACTCTCCCCTTTGTAAATAGTTAAGATCTCACAGGAGGCAGTGTAGTAATGAAATAAGTACCAGACTTGGAGTCAGAAATACCTGGAATCAAGTATAGTCTCCAATGCTTTGTAGTTGTATGATCATGTGGAGGTCACTTAAGTTCTCACTGTATCCAGGAAAATCTGTAAAATTAAAAGTTGTATTTGACGAACCCATCTGTATAGTTGGGGAATTGGTATACCAGTGAAATCATAAGTCTAGATCAGCAGTTCTCCACCTGTGGGTCACGACCCTTTTGGGGTTGAAGGACCCTTTCACAGGGGTCACAGGGGTCACCTAAGACCATCAGAAAACACATATTTCCGATGGTCTTAGGAACCTCCTCTATCCATCTCCAGGTGGGTCTGCCCACATGCAGATACACCCACACACGACTATTAAAGGGTCATGGCATTAGGAAGGTTGAAAACCACTGGTCTAGATGCTGCCTTCCTCCTCCCTTCTCTCCCCCCTCCCCTCCAAAAAGAACTCATAATTGCATTATGATGAACTATGTGAAGTGCTATCTAGATAGGAAGTAAGGTGTGCTGTGTAGTCTCCCAAGCCAACAGGAGAGTCAAAACTGAGTTCTGAATCAGAAAAGATGCCAAGCCTCTTCACGGAGTGACTGAGCTCAAAATGACATCCTTCCAATAAAACATGAGTGAAAAGAAAGTTGCCAGGTCTGACAGGGAGCCCCAATTAGAATAGCCTCTGTCGTCCTAATGGTGATGGCCTTCAAGTTATTAGTCATCCGACTTTTTCTACCTGTCAGTCAAAAAGCAGCAGTGTGGCTAGGGAAAGGAAAGGGAGGGACAGTAGATTTAATGGAAAAGAACCCATCACAAATCATCACTGACACATTCGCAAAAGGGCAGGTGATCCATGTAAATAGCATGCCTCAACTGCCAGTGGAAAATACATACATACATATATGTATATGTGTATATATATATGTCTGTGTTTATATATCTATGTATCCATATATATATACATACATACACACATACATATATATATATATATATATACACACACATGTACATATATTTAAATAAAGAAACTTTTGTCCTCAAATAGATCCTTTGCTTTCTTAAAGTCATTATCCCCTGTCCTTACCCACCAATGATCCAGGGAGATGATCTGAAGCCATTTATTTCTACTAACTTTCCTGGGACTGATAGACTCAAATTCAGTTTAGACCACCATCACCAAGGTGATGCAAAGGCCTCAGTGTATTGTGAAAGGTTGTGTGATTCAAAGAGTTCCCAATTCTGAGTTGTCTCCCACAAGAATGATGGGGACAGGTTTGCATCACAAGTATTCTGACTAGAGGCAGTTTCAATTTAGCCTGAAATATACCTCTCTCCAGAATGTCTTCAAACATACTGCAGTGAAAATGAAGCAAACCTAACTTTTTTGTGAGGACAGCACTAATGGTGTAACAATGCTCATGAGTGCATTTAATTTGGCTGAACAATTCTTTTATTTACTTTTACTAGCAACAGAGCACAGAAGTATATTGTGCTGAACAAGTGATTGACAGCTAATTACAAGCAACAACAGGGAAACTACTTTGGGGGCTAGTAACTCACTGGTTTTGTCTACCCAAGTTCAAGGAAGGAGAGAATTTAGGCAATTTTCCCAGAAAGCATGAAACATTATTTAGAGAAAGGGAGACTTCTGCCCTTTCGTTTAGTTTTCTCAATTTGCTGGAATAATCACCTTAATTCTGTAACACAATCTGTCTAGGTAAAAAAAAAGTTTCTAATTTTTATAGGGAATACCTGAATCTCACACTTGACCATGCCCTCCCCAGTGTGGTTTGACTTGTATATTTAGGTATCTTCACACTCAGTTGTGCACTAATTATTTAGATAAATCATGAAGTAATGTAATTTTATCAGTAAGGAGAATCAAATTATATATATATATATATATATATATATATATAGTAGGAAGCCCCGAAATACTTCGTACTGTATATATGAACTGTTGTCAACATTATCACCATTGCTATTATTATTGTTATTATTACTATTACTATTATTATTATTATTATTATTATTATAGTAGCCACAATAATATTGGTTAAACTGAGGTTTTAATCCTAAGGATGTTGCTGGCTTTAGTGCAGTTTAGCTTTGGAGCAATTCTAGAATTAAGGTAGAAGTGTTTTATAACAATAAAACATCTTAGTCTTGCTTCAGTTACTGGTATTCCAAGATTTCTAGCTAAGGAAATGAACATTAATTATTAGAAATACCTGAGGTATGTGGCCTGGGAAAATTGTTGCCTTCTTCTTCTTCTTCTTCTTCTTCTTCTTCTTCTTCTTCTTCTTCT
>CM053587.1:236815152-236832566 GCA_028646515.1 Pseudochirops corinnae | reverse complement strand
AACTCAAAATCTTGTGGAAATGAATGATGCAAACTATAATAAAATTAAAAAAAAAAAAAAAAAAAAAAAAAAAAAGAAAACCCCAAAGGCAATAATCTTTCAATTAATTGGTTTTGTGTAACAAAAGTATGTGCTAAACTATAAAGGAAAAATTCAGTAGAATGAAGATTAGTTCTATAGATAGCCTGGGATATGATTAGGAAATACAGGTTAGAGGAATTAACCAAATGGAATGAAGTACGGGAAGTGTTGGATTAGAATATGGAAAGAAAAAAGAAAGAGACAGTTTTAAGTGCTTTAACAAAGAATAGAAGAAAGTTTAAGGAAGTAGGAATAAGAGGAAATATATTAAAATTTAATAGTAAAATACATTAATAAATTAATGATAATCATCTATATGTTAAGTTAATTAAGTTTTCATCTTTTGCATTGATAGGCTTAAAAGTAAAGGGTTTGGAGATTTTGGAAAGGGAGGTTGGAGGAAGGTTTTAATCTCATTCAGATAAGAGTTATATAAGAAACTTTATTTGATTATTGTTTATATATGGAAAATATAGGAATATGTTTGCAGCATGAAATTAAGTGGCATGGAGGACCACTTGAAGGGTGTGTCTCAACACTTAGGTTCATGAGACCACCATTTTAAAGTATCTAGGAGGGGTTGGTGGGGAAAAAAATGGAAGTCTGTATTGAAATTACATCTTTGAGCCAATTATTATGTGTTTGTTCTAAGTGCAAAACTCTAGATTGCAACTTTTCTTAATTTATAAATGAAGAGCAAATAAGATGTCCTTATATGTGCTCATTGTTAACTATAGATATTGCAACATGTCAAGAAAGAATAACCTAAACCTAAGCTATGATTAGTGAAATTTTGTTATTTGAGGTAAAATCACATTGGATTGTAATTTGATATTGTTCTTAATTTTAATTCCAGTATGGTTGTCTGAATTGTCCTGAAGCCAATATTCCACCATTCGAGAGGAATGACATGTTCTGTCCAAAGAGAGTAAAGTCTGAGAATAGCTACAGATAGATATCCCTGGAAACAGCTGAGGGAACTACCTTAACATAGGTGAAGGTAAGATCCTCTTGACTAAGTTTCTCATTGTGCTATTTTCCTTTTTAAACTGGAAATTTTCCAGCCTGGTTAGTTCTGAGCCTGGCTATGACACCCTGTGAATAAAGTTGAACATTTTGTTGTGCGATTGACTATTAACTATGACTTGTGTCTAAAATCAAACAGAGTTAAGGGAGATTTTTTTCCCCCTTATTATAGCTTATGTCAGGTAAATCTGTGCCCCTGAGTGGAAAGTTTTGATATCATCATAACCATGTCCCTCCTTTTTCCTTTCATAGCAAATTTCTATAATCAGGGCAAGGGCATAGTGGATGCTTTGGCATTGAAATACTAGAACATCTCTCAGTTCCTACAATAGGATGCAAGTATAAAAGATCTTATTGTTTAGAATCAAAATTTGTAATCAATTCCATATTCTAAGAAACTAAACAAATGAATTCTTGTGATTGCCATCCACTTGCTAATAATTATATATTCATGTATAAGATTAAGTCCTTGAAATATTCCATTCTTTCAGGATGATATGGGGATGACATCCTCATATAGTGGAATAAGACAAAGAAGAAATTTTTTAAATTAGAGTAGTAAATTTTGAGAAAGCAAAAAGATCATATTATTTGCTCTAAGAACTAAGGTGTGTGTGTGCGTGTATGTGTGTGTGTGTGTGTGTGTGTGTGTGTACATGATTGGTTTCCAAATGTTTCTGATGGGTCTTGAGTGTATTTAGTAATAAGTTCTCAAAATTGGATTAAAGATTTTTACATATAAAATTGCAAGGAAAGGGAAATTATTTTCCTATTTTCGAATATCTGTCTGAAAAACAAAAGGGCACATTTTCCAAGGCAGGGCCCCATGGATTCTTTTTAAGAGTTTTCCTTCAGTCTGGTGATGGTGGTGTCCATATCAGATACAGGGTTTAGGTAAAGATAGAAACAGCAAGTGGTATATAAAAAACTTAAATTCTCTGAAGTTTCTAATTTGATGGGGTCCTAATTTTATGTTCTCCTTACAGCTCTGTTGTTAATCAGATCAGAACCATAAGGCCTGAGCTGGTTTTTACCATATGAACTAGTTATTAAAAATCAAATATAGGAGGTCCTACTAAGTTGTATTGAGTCTTGTTATTGGCAAATCTCTGCAAGTGACTTAGAACCAGAGAAGCATATCTACTAGGACCACATGTGTTCTGTCAATCAAGAGGATTATTCCTTGAAGTTAAAAAAGAGAGCCATTTGAGAAGAAAGAACCCACTTCTTGAGAAAGAATTGTTCTTTGCCTTTTCCCTTATGCTTCTTTGAGAGTACAGCAGGTGTGGGACAGGATTCCTCTCCCTCTTCCCCCATCACCAACGGTACCTCTAACGGAAACTCTAAAGAGTGAGCTCTATATTATAGTTGAACTACAGTGATGAGCAGACCCACAGCACCCATTAGAGATAATGTGCCCAAGGCACAACATGGACTTTTTGGGCAGAGAATAAAGGTCAGAGCACAATAGTGCTAGAGATGTGAGTTGCCTGGGCTGTCTGTATTCCCTCTACAACCTCTCCAAGGGGTTCCCAACCTGTATGTGCAAGTTGGGATTAAGATAACTGAAAAAATAATATCCAGATTTGAACACAATGCTACAGATGTGTTGGGGGTGGCTAGGTGGCACAGTGAGTAGAGCACTGGCCCTGGAGTCAGGAGGACCTGAGTTCAAATCTGGCCTCAGACACTTGACACACTTAGTAGCTGTGTGACTTTGGGCAAGTCACTTAACCCCAATTGCCCTCCAAAAAAAACCCAATGCTAGAGAAGTGGTGTGACAAGGTCACAATCCAGTAAGAATTATCATATGCCTCATTCTGGACAACATACTTCTAATACAATTTAAGAAAATAGCATTTTTGGCTGCCATGTCACACTGTTGACTCATGTTGAACATCTTATTATGTTTTTTATGTAAGTATGGCAGGAATTTTCCATAGTTTCTTATATCCTGAATTTTAAAAAAAATCATATGGTATTGAAACATAAAAGTTATATAAAAGTTATAATTATAAATTTAATTAGAAATTATTCTTATTGGACCTTAATTTTAATTAATTTGATGATATTTTATGTTTTCTCTATAATACCATGTTGCCTGGTGCATAGTAAACACTTAATAAATGCTTGTTTCATTTTCCTTATCATTTATTACAATAATAATAATAATAAAAGCAGGTATTTCAAATAAATTCTATACATACTTAAACTGTTGTACCCAATCAAGTAGTGGTCCCCAAATATAAAAGACTGAATCATTTCTTCTAAGAAACCCATTTTTCCTCCTTCCATATTACCAAAGATTATTTTGGGGGCTTATATTTTCTATTCTCTGCGGTATTCTGTGATTGTATAACATTATGGGAATTTCTCAGCATTAAACAGAATGAGGATCTGACCTCATGAGGTTTTAATAGATGCTATTATATTCAAATTGAAAAATCAAAACCATCTTTTTCCACACATGTTCCTGTATTTCTTGAAGCCTTTTTCTTCTGCCCACAAATGGCTTCATTCACTCCCACAACAGAGTATTTATTCAAAGGAGCAAGAAAACAAATTAGGGTCAGAACAGAAGGCAACTTCTTTAAGAAGCAAAAGCAAAATCTACATTAACAAAAGGAAGAATTCTGAATAAAGTAAGGCATGGAGTGATTAAGAACAGGTATTTGTAACCCCAATTTATTCATCAGTTCAACCTATTACATTGACTCAAATGCTTGTTTTAAACCAATAGGGAGCAGAAAAAAAATCCATAAATAGCTTAAAATCTTTGCAATTCTACAGTTATAGATTTGAGTACAGCATAGTGAGACCAATCTTGCATATATCTTTGAACTTTGAACTTTTGAACATAAACATACCCTTTCTCTCCTTAGAGAAGGACGACATTTTCCCCTTTTTATCCTCTTGGTTTCTCCTTCCTTCTCTAGTATTTTTCTTTTTCTCTTTGTTGCATGTTTTCTTCCCCTCCCCCCTTTTTCTAAGCCTTTCTTCTTCTTAGTTTCCTGGAAGGCCCATCATCTTCCATCTCGCCCCTCAACAAATTTTCTACCTCTGTTTACTTCCCCAGTTATTGTTCTCATGTATCATGATCACTTTAGGTACACAAGGTTGTTTTTCTGATGTTACCTTGGGCAGGTCACTGAACATCCCAGAGCCTCAGTTTCCTTACCTGTATAATTAGGGGGTTCATCTAGATTCCCTCTGAGGGCTCACTTACCTCTAGAAGATTGATGACTTTATGATATTATAATCTGACTTCCCCATGTGGTTGCTGACCTGGCTATAAAGACATTTCCAGAGGAATTTTTCCCAAATTTTTTTTTTCCCAAAAAATTGTGAATATTGGCAAAAAGGCTCACATGCAAAGGCTCACATACTCACATACAAAAAGTTTTTCCAACATGACCACTTTAAAGAAAAACACTCAGAGAAAAGTTTATTTACCTTAGTCTAAATGGCATTTGGTTGTTTCCAAAAATTAAATCTATTCTCAGATTATTAGAGTCTACTGTCATATTCAAAAGAATATGCTGCAGGTTCTAAAGTCAACTTTGGGGGAGATAATAATAACAATAATCAATCAATAAGCATTTGTTAAGCACCTACTACATGCTAGGAGCCACAGCTAACACTTATACAGAAGCAAAGTGCTTTATTTATATTTATTTGAGACTTACAAAAAGCCTAGGAGGCAAATATTATAGAAATGATGATTATTATCCCCATTTTTTTTTGGATGAGAAAGCTAAAATATTCCAACAATGTTGTCAGCAATGGCAGCATTATTAGAATAAGTGTGCAAAGTCATAAAGTGGCTGTATTGAAAGCAATATTATTTATCTCACTCTACTTTGCAATTGCTGCCCTACCCAACGTGCCACTTACACATCTCTAACTATCTCTAATCTCATCACCAGGCTACTAACTAGAGCCTTCACTGACACCACTTCCCTCAGCTTCCTCTCTTTTTGATTTGAAGGCTGGAGAGTAGAGTACCAAACTCCTCCCAATGCCTTCCTTTATAAAGGCAGAAACTGGACTCACCCCACTTTGCATCTGTTGCATTACCTAGTTTCAACTCTATAGAACAAGATGTCCTGTGCCCAGACCATCCTACCACCTCCTTTCCTGACTCTTTTTGTGTGTTGTCTCCTCCCTTTAGATCAGTGGTTCTCAACCAGTGGGTCCCGACCCCTTTGGGAGTCAAATGGCGTCACCTAAGACCATCAGAAAACACATATTTCCGATGGTCTTAGTAACTGAGACACCTCCTCTATCCATCTCCAGGCAGATCCGCCCACATGCAGATATACCCACATATGAGTATTAAAGGGTCTTGGCATTAGGAAGGTTGAGAATCACTGCTTTAGATTGTAAGCTCTTTGAGGGCATGAACCGTCTTCATTAATTGTATCCCTAACACTTAGCACAGTGCCTGGCTCATAGTAAGCCCTTAATAAAAGTTTAGTGGATTGGATTACTTGAACAAGTGATTTCTGGTATCACCATAAAAATAATAAACAACATAGTGAATCAGTCTTACTCTCTCCAGCTGAATTCCTAATAACAGCTGAAAGTTCATGCTTTATGACAAGGTATTTCTATTATAACAACCCTGTGAGGTAGATAATATGGGTATTACTATCCCAGTTTTGTAGATGTGGAAATAAATGTTAAGAAATAATAGCGAAAGTTAGCCTTTATATAGCACTTGAAGGTTTGAATAACATTTTACAAGTATCTCATTTGATCTTCACAACAACTGGGCTGGGGGTTGTAGGTGCTATTGTCATTCCTGTTTTACAGATGAGGTAACTGAGGCTGAGAGAGGTTAAATGACATCCCTAGGGTTACATAGCAATTAAGTGTCTGAGGCAAGATATGAACTCAGATTTTCTTGACCCCATGTCCAGGGTTCTATTCACTGAGCCACCTAACTGCTTCTGGAAAGGTCATGTGACTCATCCAAGGGTCAAACAGGTAGTGAGTGATATGTCGGAACTAGAACTTCATCCCAGACCATCTAACTATAAAATTATTGTTCTTTTCGCAACGATGTATTACTTGTATAAAGTCAGAAGCCACCATCTATGAAAGGTGTTTCTGCTTTGTTTTAACAGTAAACATTCTACTACTGTGGAAAGCATGACTCTGTCCTACCCTTTGAAAAACTGCTCTAATTTTTATTCACATTGAAGATATTTAACCGTAAGAGCCAGGTTCTACTTTCTTTCATCATTTCTAGTTGGATAGAGCTCCTTTCCTCACTACCCAATCACACCCACGCCCCATAGAAGTATTACTTCATTCATATTTTAAACAATTTCATACCATCTGTCTTTTTCATGCTGAGTTGAGAGCATTTTCCCCCCTCTGAGACCAGGCAGAAATCGCTGTTAAGTTTCTCAAAAGACTCCTATGTCTGCTGTGACTTAGAGAGGATTTAAATTAAACAAAGCAAAAAAAGGGGAAAATGAATATAATAATGGCCTGATTCTTCCTTACTCCTTCCCATAAACTCCCTCCCTCCCACTGTTTCTCTCCACCCAGCCTCCACCTTGCTGTGAAGATGGCAAAAAGGCAATGTAAGCCAGAATCATTCTTTAAGTCAGCAGTTCTTAATCTTTTTTTGTGTGTCATGGACTCCTTTAATAGTCTGGTGAAGCCTATGGACCCCTTGTCAGAATGTTTCTAAATGCATAAAACCAAATATCTAGGATTACAAGGGAAATCGGTTATATTAAAATAGAGCTCTCAAAACATTTTTAAACCAAGTTTACATACCCTAGGATAAGCACATCAGTTTTAAGAAATGATGGACATATTTGACAAGAGGGGTGACCTTTTTTTTTTTCTTTTTAGCTCTACACTCATCTGCAGGAGGAGGGAGGGATAGAGAGCAGAGCCAAGTGTAGAGTCAGATATTGGGTAGAGGCAATAATACTGAAAGTCATCTGCAAAACAGTAAAATGTAAGACCCTCATAACACTGGATGTTGGGCAACCCACCTTTTAGTCCAAAGATTATATTTGTCTTGGTATGAATGCACAATAGAAAACTGTTCAGAGTCTGGACTGAAGGGATAAAATAATTCCACCCCTAAATAAGTTCATTATGGGAAGAGAACAAGAGGAAATACACTTGAATGGCTGCAGTCTTGCTCTTCTGCATGGCTCCTAGGGGGATCTTTTTGACTGAACTTACTAGTCAGATTGTTTTGATTTAGTTTGGCAGATCTAAATGAATTAAGTTGTTGTCATGGAAAGACATATCCCATTAGAATCTATGTTCCTTGAAGGCAAGAATTGTTTTTCTTAGACTTACAAAATCTGATACAAAATGAAGTGAACAGAACCAGGAAAATACCGTACACAGTAACAGCAACATTGTATGATGTTCAACTATGAATGACTTAGCTATTCTCCACAATACAAAGATCCAAGACAAATCTGAAGGACCTATGATGAAAAATGCTTTCCACCACCAGAGAAAAGACTGATGAAGTCTTAATGTCTAGCAAAGCATACTATTTCTCACTTTGTGTCCATATGTGTTTCTCTTGATCTGTTTTCTTTCACTAATATGGAAATATGTTTTACATGATAGGTCATGTGTAACCTATATCAAAATGCTTACCATCTCAAGGAGAGGAGGGGGAAGGGAGAAAATGAGAGAATTTTGAACTCAAAAAAAATTTTTTTAAAGAATGTTAAAAATTATTTTTACATCTAATTTGGGGAAAAAATAAAATATATTTTTTAAAACTCTATCTTTCTTTTCCCTTGTATATATGTCCCTGGTGTTTAGTAAAGTGCCTAGAATATAATAAGCACTTAATAAATGCTTATTGACTTGATTTGTTTCTATATTTATTATTGTCTATTCTGCCGATCAGCATCTTTATCTTAAACTAATACCTAATCATTTTAGTAATCAGTACTGTGTTCTACAGTTTGAGATCTAGTACTGATAGCCAATCTTTCTTCTCATTTTTTTCACTATTACATTTGAGTTTCTTGACCACTTTGTTCCTACATAAAAACTTTGGTGGGTTTTTGGTTTTGCTTTTGTTTTTTTACTTTTTATATATTGTCTTCCTCCATTATAAATAAAACTCTTTGAAGGTAAGGGCTCCTTCTTCTTGCTTGTTTTTTTTATTCCCCCATGTTTAGCACAATTCCTGGAACATAGGAAGTACTTAATAAATATTTGTTGAATTAACTTCCAAGTGGGCCAATGTAGGGGGGGTCCTCATAAACCTGTGTTTGGAATTTTTAAAATCCATATTCAAGCCCCCAAACTCATTAGTTTTGATAATGGACAAGTCTGAGGGTGGCAGTTTTCTCACTTGGTAAGGGGGAATAATGCCTGCTCTTCTTCCCTCACAGGTTTGATACAAGGCTCAAATGCTAAAGGTGCTTTGTAAATTGTAAAACACTATATAAACTTATGACACTATTATCTGTAGCATTCTCTTAGATGCAAGGAAGAACATATTGTCCAGTAATCAAGCACTAGAGTAGGATATGCTGAAAAATTTTGCAATCTTTAAAAATTAGTATTTTAAATTTATTATGTTCTAAATTCTTAGTGCCCTGAGGAAAAGGCCTGACTATCTCGCCCTAGTAACAGCTCTGAATCTGAGTGTCTTGAAGTCAAGGGATTTTTTTGTCTTCTCTATTCTTTGGTATATTAATAATAACAGTGCCAATAATTGAAAATTTTCTATTTCTATACTAAAGATATAGGCTTGTCTTTTTATAATTTATAAGTCTCTTGTCAAGTGAAAATGCTATCTGTGTCTTTTGTTCCCCATGTGTGCTATTTTGAAGCAACATCATCAAACCTGTTTCTGTATTCCTGCATTCTGTTGCAGTCCTTCTGTTCTCTGGTTCTCCTTCCATTCCCAGGTTTAGATAACATTTTTATATTACATTTTTTTCTTTTACTGATGCTTTTTGTTTTGACGCATCAATCATTTCCCAATAAACAACTACTACATAAGACCTCATTTTAAAAAATAGTTAAGCAAAACCATTTAGTCTAGTGATTGCAATTGACATGCAACTTTCTACTCTTATACTCTAATATTTCTCAAAGAAAAGAAGAATGTACATTTTAACCTCAGCCTCAGTTAATGGAATTAACATTGGCCATTATATATGACATGGTTTCTGTTGTCTTTTCTTTATTCTTGTCTTTTTCTGTGACCCTATATTATTGTAGCCATTAAGAGTGTTGTTCTTGAAATTTTACAAAAATGAATGTTGAAAACTATCTTTACATGTAATTAGAAAAAAATAAAATCCTAATACTATTTTAAAAAATAAAAATAAAACTGCTGGTTCAAAAAAAAAGAATGTTCTTTTCCTTATGCTTTTTAGCTCTGTATCAGCTCATACAAGTTTTCTAATTTAAATCACATTTTATATAAGATACAGGTCATGTGTTGTTGTTGTTGTTGCTGTTGTTGTTAGAGGGGAAGAGTGGATAAGACTGAGTCCCTATCTCACTCAGGTTGGAAATTCAGTGACCACTTACAGACTTGATCCTGCTATTGATCACCATGGAAGCTTTGATGTACTCCATTTCTAACCTGGATCAGTCTATCCCTCTTTAGGAATTCTAGTGCTTCCTTACTCCCAGAGGCTCACCATAATTGTTGCCAGATATGGTGCAGACTCCCAACTGGTGTTAGCTCTACTACAGCTCAGTGCTTCTACACACAAGAGATCTACCAGTCTTAGTATCCCCAGTAGCAGGATCTACAAGTCTGACAGACTTGAAAGACAATCAACACAAGGATCAATTGTATTTTCCAGTAAACTAAAGCTGAAAGGCTACCCACCTCCTGACAGAGAGAAGATAGACTAAATATACAGAATGAGATTACAATTTTGTACATAGCCAAGGGGAAAATTTGGTTTGCTTAACTATTCGTATATGTTATAAAGATTTTGTTTTGTTTTTCCTTTTTTTTCATTGTAAAAGAGGGAGTATTAATGAGAGAAAATAAGTGCTTATTAATCAAAAAAGAATAAAATTTAATTCCAATAAAAGAGGAAATAAAACTAGAATAGAAATGCTTCTCCTGAATTTTATTAATGAGTATACCACTTTTTAAAAATCAACTCTGGTTCATTTACTGAACAGTATGAAGAAATCATTGCTGATAACCCTCATAGCCTCACTGATACATAGGGAAATCCCTCAGTAAATTTCAAAACATTTTAGAGAATCATTCCATTCAGTTTGGAACCATTGACAGTGGGGGGGTGGGGGGCCCCCCGCGGGGAGAGGGAGGGAAGAGGAATCATCATTTCAATGAATAAAGAAAAGAAGGAAATTGTCTTTCTGGGTCACTCCTGGATTAGAAATACAATTGGCTTTCTCCCTTGGTATTCTGAACTACAAACCTGTATCTGGGTTGAATGGCCTTTGACCTTCTTTGTTGCCATGATCCTTTCCCTGTCTTCTGTTTCCATCTTTCTGTTCATGGCTTTGAAATTCTACCTTCTATTAGCTTTCTCAGTTAAATTGTCTCCTCTATTAATTGATCTATGGGTTTATATAACTATGGCAACTAAAAGTATCAATTCTTAGTTCATTCACTGAACTGGTGGGAGAAGAAGGATATAGGCTGTGCTTATTTCTGCTTAGACTATCCTTATAAAACATAGAGCAACTATTGGAAGGGTTTTCATGTGGAATTCAATAGCAAATTCAGTTTAATAAACATCTATCAAGTGTCTTCTTGTGCAAGGCACAGAACTGGACTCTGGAAATTTAAAAACAAGAAAAAGTTCCATCTTGTTCTTCATAGGATCATTGACTTAGATTTGGAAAAGGACCTCAGAGGTGATCTGCTCCAACCTCCTCATTTTACAGATGAAAAAAACTGAATCTGGTTGAGGTTAAGTAAATTGCTGAAGAATCACAAAATTAGTAAGCATCTGAGATAAAATTCAAACTCGTGTTTTCCTGGTAAGCCTATATTCTTTCCCTCCTCCCCCCCCCAAAAAAAAGATGAAAGAAAGAGGAAAAGGATTTTTATGTACACAAAAATATATAACAGACCTTTTGTAGTAGCAAAGAACTAGAAAATTAAGGCATTCCCATTAATTGGGGAACGGTTGAACAAATTATGGTGTATGAGTGTAATAAAATGGCATTATCCTATAAAAATGATGAAAAGAACACTTTCAAAAAAATCTGAGAAGATTTACATGAACTGATAGCAAAGTGAGCAGACCCAGGAGAATAATTTGTAGGATGACAACAACATTATACAAACAAACAACTTTGAAAGACTTAAGAATTCTTATGAATTCTGATCAAAGCAATGGCCAACCAGTTATGGACTTAGGGTACAGGTTAAAATGTATACTTTTTGGACATGGCCAGTGTGGCAATTTGTTTTGCTTGACTATACATATTTGTTACAAAGGTTTTGTTTTTCTACTTTCTTTCCTTTTTTTTCCCATGGGAAAGTAGGAGGGGGGAAAAATCAATTTTTTTTTTCGTTGAAAACACAATTGAATTTAAAAACAAACTTAGGTCTTTCTGCTTCCAAAGATAGCATTCTGTACACAGTGAAAAAAGAGGAATAATGGGTAGAAGTTAAAAAGAAGCAGCCAGAAGACTAATCTTGAGGAAAATATCACTTCCCGAAGTGGAATGGGCTGTCTTGGGAGGCAGTTGATTCTCCCCTAACTACCTGTTGAGTATGTTGTAGGGGTACTTCTATTTAGAGATGAGTTGAACTCAGTTGTCTATTGTGTTTGTTCTGTTCTCTGTTCTCTAAGATCCCTTTCAATTCAGAGGTTCTAGGACAGATTTCAAAATATCATTTTTCTTTGCAAAATTCAGACTAACCTTAGTGACCTTTTTTTTTTTTTTTTGGCCTCTCATGTGTGGGTTATTAGTAGTGCCTTTGCTAAGATTGAACAACTAGGGGGCACAGTAGGTAGGACCCAGGAGCTTCAATCAGAAAAATTCAGCTTCAGACACTTACTAAATGCGTGACTCTGGGCAAGTCATTTGATCTCTGTCTTCTGTTTTTAAGATAGAGATAATACTAGCACCTTCCTCCTAGGGTTATTTTGCAGATCAAAAGAGATAATATTTATAAATGCCTTGTAAATCTTAAAGTGATATATCAATGCTAGCCATCATTATTATCATAAGAACTTTGACTAAAGACCTCTTTAAATTCTTTATAACATGTTAGAGATGGTCTGAGGTTCTCAAAAGCAATGATAATGGAGTACAAGCTCTGAAACATCCTACCAAGCTGGAAAGGATTTCACATAACACAGTGATGGACTACTGTTCAAGAAACAGCCTAGCAAAATTTGCAGAGGCCCATTGCCAGGCTGACTACAGAGTGTCAAAATTTTCATCCACTGACATTCTTAAAAATCATCCACTTTGTAGATGTGTGGCAATCTGCATCTGTAGAGGGTATACCCATATTGATGAAATCACAAGTTCTTTTTTTTTTTTTGCTTTTTTTGGAGGGCAATTGGGGTTAAGTGACTTGCCCAAGGTCACAAGGCTATTAAGTATGTCAAGTGTCTGAGACTGCATTTGAACTCAGGTCCTCCTGACTCCAGGGCTGGTGCTTTATTCACTGAGCCACCTAGCCTCCCCTAAATCATAAGTTCTTCATCATGAAATCAAATAACTTGAAGTGATACCTGAGGCCATTTAGTCAAATATCCTCATTTAATAGATAGATAGATAGATAGATAGATAGATAGATAGATAGATAGATAGATAGATGGATGGATAGATGGATGGATGGATGAATGGATGGATGGATGGATAGATGGATAGATGAATGGAAGGAAGGAAGGAAGGAAGGAAGAAAGGAAGGAAGGAAGGAAGGAACATTTGTTAAGTGCTTGCTATGTTCCAAATACTGTGCTAAATACTGGAGACATAACATAAGCAAGATAGTCCTTGCCCTCAAGGAGCTTACTTTCCAAAACTAGAAGATAACATCTAAAGAAGAGCTGGACGGAGGGGAAAGGAGAAAGAAGGAGACTACAAAAGTGTCAAAGAGCCCTGGACTGAGACAAGACAAGGTGGAAGATAAATAAATAAAGCTCACCTATCAGAGCCAGGAGATTCAGGAAGGAGTGCGGGTTTCCAGTTGCATAGGGAAACTGAGGTTAAGTAAACTCAATGAAATATTTCTAGTCATAAGGATGGAATCTGTCATGATTACAATTTTTTTTTAGCTAGTAGAAATAATGTACAAATTCAATATGATATAGGCATTCTAGACCCTGTGGCAGGGTCAGAGGACAAGGGTCAGGGTCAAAGCATTTAGGCAGCTACTTATTCTGTCTCCTAGATAAAGCCAATACTAAGGCAGGTCAGCCTTAAAAAATCATAAGGTATAATCAAGGAAGGAGAACACTGTTTGACTTTCTTTTGTAAATGACTTCAAAGAAGGAAAAAGGCAGAGCTGTAAGAAGATGAGAAAAGAAGGCCTGGCTGATGGATGAAGAGGCAAAACAGAGGAGAAAAGATCTATGGTTGTTACTCTATAGACACTTGTTTGACTCTTAGAGAACAAAGCCAAGGGCTTATAGTGAATGGAAAAGTACCCACTGCACAGTTGAATAAAAGCTACTAGGAACCTGGAGACTATTTTGTATTGGATTTTTCTCAGCACCCAAATTTAACAAGTTGGAATTTTTTTTAAACCACATCCTATTCACTCTTTTAAGATGATGGATTTTCTTTTTGTATGGGAAATCTGCATTTCAGAGCAAAATACAGGACATAACATCCTAGGCTGTTATGCTCCACAGAGAAGCAGGCTCTGCTTTGTGCTGTTTCTTTCATATACACTAAAGATATATATTTTAACAAATGCATTGTGGGCTTGAAAGATCATACCTCCATAGGCACAGATGGAAGTGTATGGAAAGTGGAGTCCAGATGCCTCAAAATTAAAACTTTTGGAGGTGACATCAGTAAACTATTGTTTCTCAGCAATGAAGAAGGATAAATTTTTACCTTGCTAATAATTCAGAGGTTACATTCCTAAAAAGTTGCACAAAAATAAACTGTTGTTAATTGAATCCTATTTTAGATGCATAGGAGCTGAGCACTTATTTAAAGGAATCCAAATGTGAATCCATTTGTAGAACAAATGACTCAGTTCTCATTTTTCTATGTTTAAATTCCAATTTTCGCATATTTATCTTCCATGAAGCAAGGTAGACAGATATATCACGTAAATTAAATACAGGAAGGATTGATGCCATTGTTCCAGCTATCTCTAGCTACCCATACTGTTCAATGACTGTGATAAAAGGGCAACAGTGGACTGACCATGGGTGTCAAACTCCAAGAGAAACCGAGGGCCACTAAAGGCACAAGTACATGAGGACCACTGTGGGCTGCATGGTTGGTTGTTCTTCATTCTGGAAGAGGATCAAAATTACACCATTATTCTAGAGTCGAGTTTCAGTGTGTCTGACTGACTGATCAGACCAATACATTCTCGGAATATTCTACCACAGGTTGGGAACAAATAGTGCATGTGAATATTTGAGGTAGATTCTCTAAATCTGTGCATCTTGCATTTCTTTAGAGCTATTTAAATTCTGCTTTGCTCATAGAGCACAGCACCTTCTCTGAGGTGGGCATGCCATGCTGAGTGGTCCTATGCCACTGTCTAACATGTCACATAGTCAATTCTAAGGTTAAGAGAAACCTTGAGAATATCTTTGTATCACTTCTTCTGACCATCATGTGAAACTTGTCCTATGTGTGTTTTTTTTGGGCAAGCATACATCATTCAAAAAATGTGGCCAGACCATCAGACTTGAAAAAGCCATGAGCCAAGACCAAAATGGAGGGAATGATGGTGCATAATTTTCTGTTTACAGATGATTGTGTACTCAATGCAGCCTCTGAAGCAGAGTTGCAACAAAGTATGGATCTATTTTCTGCTGCTTGTGCTAATTTTGGCCAAGAATTCACCAAGAAAATGAGGGCTGCATATTGACTTAGAAAACCACAAATTAATATTATCTAAGTTTCCTTGTATTTTCCATTATATTGTTAAATATTTCCCAATTACATTTTAATCTGGTTCACCTATACTCAGATGTGCTGTGGGCCATGTGCTTGACACCTCTAACATGGTAGGTAGAGAGCTGACCCCAAAGTTAGGGAGACCTAGGTTCAAATCTCATCTCTGACATAATCTTCCTGGGGGATCTTAACAAATAACTCAGCCATTCACATTGTTGTTCTTCATCCTTTATTCTCAAAGAGGACCAATGACATGAGGAGGGTGCTGTTTTGATTCACAAGTAGATTTCATTTAAGTGAGGTAGAACTGTGCAAAATCATCAGCCTCACCCTCTCCTCCAGAATCACAAGAGTCCAATGGAAAGGCAAAGGTCAGGACAATTAGCCATGAGCCTGGATGCAGTGAGAGACCTTGGCCTTTTCAAGCTAAGGTCTTTCCCAGGTCTCAGTTTGTCTGAGACAATACCCATTCAATGATTAAAGGAGAAGTAAGAATTGAGGCAAAAGATGGCCTAGTTTACCTTCTCAAAAAAAAAAAATCAGTCTGGGAGGGGAAGATCCTGGGAGGGGCTTCTGGCCAGAACAGAAAAAATTGCTCAACTCAACCACTCAGTGCTTTAGACAGCACTTCCATTAACGCTGAAGAGAAGGGAACAATTTGTACAGGAAGAGGAAGGTAGTTCATAACCTGAAACTCCCTACAATAAAGAAGAACCATGCCCTGTCCTGAATAATGATGATTTCATAAACATGTTGTGGGCAGCTGGAGGTCAGCGCAAGAAGCCATGAACAGGAATTCAGAAATATGCTTTAGGCAAGGGTGCTATGGAACCTCCCTAAGGCAAGGTCATACTGTTTGGCAAGATGGTCAGACAGGAAGAAGTAGAAGTCCAGACTGATTTGGGTCATGCTTGGAGTCTAGTCTGCAACAAGCCATCTGAATGCTGAAATGGGAAAGTGAATGAATCCTTAGCTGAGATCTAGAAAAAAGTGCCCAGTATTTATCAGCCTTTGGGTATGTATCAAGCTGGCCCAGTGCCAAGTGTGGGGAACCTGCAGCCTAGAGGCCACATGCGACCTTCTAAGTCCTTGGGTTCAATCTTTTGACTGAGTCCAAGTTTTATAGAACAAATACTTTTATTAAGGGGTCAAAGGGATACACTTGAGGACCTAGAAGACCACATGTGGTCTCAAGGACCCTGGTCTAGTCCGTAGTAATGACAGTGGGATGAGCTTATGGGAACATAGGTGGTCCATAACAGATATGTCACAGACATGCAGCCAGCATTGTGGTCCAGCATTCCCAAGTGTTGCTGGAAACAAATTAAAATGTAATTTGGAAACAGCTAATAAAATATATTGTTTATCTATATATTAGATATCTATATATCTATATATCTATTCAATAAACATTCATTAAGGACCTACTTATTGCTAGGCACTGTGACCTTGGGCAAGTCACTTAACCCCAACTGCCCTGCCTTCCCCTCTCAAAAAAGAAAGCCTTTCCTTTTTCCCAAACTCCCTCCCACGTGCCATGCTGAGACCTGAAGAAGTGCTGGGGCACAATAACATAAACTTAACGCTAAAAGGGACCTCAGAGGCCATGGAATCCAGCCTTAAAGTACTATCCATAGAAGCCTTGACAAGCCAATTGCTTGGCTTCAGAAATGGAACTGAACTCATCTCAAGGTCCATACCAAGACAAGGAAAGAGGTTCAAGAGGGCAAAGGAGACTTGGAAAATGCCAAAGATGAAGTAGGGAGAACCTCTGTAAACTGTTAGTGAACTGTTAACTTTTTCATCTGTTACTGTATCATCCCCATGGGCTTATTATATGTTTCTTTATAGAGTTTCAGGGTCAATCTTTTTTATTCACTTGGACATTTACTGTGTTGTGAATGAGGTGGGGGAGTCAGGGAAAAGAGAAGAGATCGAGTAAATCATGTTGATCTTAGAGGTGTGGGAATCCAGGAGACACCCTAGATTCCAAAAATCTGAGAAGAGCATTCTATTATTATTATATATACATGTATTTCCTTGCAGATTGTAAGCTCTTTGAAGTCAGTTACTATGATACATAGATTATTCCATATTACCTAGTTATGTGTTGAGTACAGAGCAGATGTTCAGTCATAGTTGGAAACCTGGTAACATTGCCAGTGAGGAGAGTACTGGGCTTGCCGCTAAGAAATGAAGTAGTTTGCAGAGAGCAAGATGCATCTTAATCAGTATATTAT
>CM053587.1:236770981-236814652 GCA_028646515.1 Pseudochirops corinnae | reverse complement strand
TCTCCTCCTCCTCCTTTTTCTTCCCCTTTCCATCTTCCTCTCCCACTTCCTTTCTCTCCTTTCTCACCTCCCCCTTCTTTCCTTACTAATTTCTCCTCCTTAAATTCCTTTTCCCTTCTCTCCTTTTCTGTGTTACAACCCTTCAAATAGTTCAAGACAGTTATCATGTTCTCCTAAGCCTTCATTTCTACACCTAAATATTTGTGTTGTTAATGGGAATTAAGATGTTCTCGGCCCATTAATAGGCCTCATGTGGAGCCCATTAAGGGAAGCTTGCTTAGGGGAGTCTTGCTTGTAGGAAGACTTTCACACCTTTTGCTAATTTTTAATTAGGCACTGAGTCTCAAGGATTGTGATGCTTTCTGGCTCTGTGAAGTGTATATATACTCTGAGTTGGTATTGTGTTTTGGGGGCTCGATTATGAGAAGAATCTTATGATTCCCTGTTTGATATTCTGAGTGATTGGCTGTTCAGAGCTCCCTGCCTGCTCAAATGTAAAAGCTCTCTCAATCCAGGGATGTATGTAAAGTGTATAGTTGATTCAGGCAGTCAGAGTTCTGTCTGTTGGTCTTTATTTCTCTGCTTGTATATTCTCTGCATTTTCTTTGTATTTTCTCTGAATAAAAAGTCAGGGTGCTGACTTTTCCCCTGAACTGGTGAATGTCATTTTAAAAGATTGTTGACCCCTTAAACAGCTATCTTTCCTAATAAAGCATATCTAAGAAACTGTACTAGCAGCTATCCTGGGTCTGCCAGTGTGGTTGCCACTACAATATTTCTACTTTATTTAACTCATCCTTGCATAGCACTGTTTGAATTATTTCACCACCTTGGTCATTGTCGTACATATACATTCCAGCTTGTCAACATCCTTGCTAAAATGAAGTGCAGAATGGTCACATAGTACTACAATGTGGTCTGATCAAGACTCCTTCATTCTGGGCACTATGTTTCTGTTAATGCAGTTTAATAGTGTTATCAGCTTGTTGACTGTCATGTCACACTGCTGATACATATCAAGCTTGTGGTCTACTAAGTGTCCCAGCCCTTCTTTACAATCAGGAAATCTTACTGTATCTCTTTCATCCTTTACTTCTGCAGTTGACTTTTTTTAAAATAAAGTACAGGACTTTTATGCGCATTTACTGTCACAGTTGATTTTATTAAATGTAGCCCATCATTCTAGATTGCTTAGATCTTTTGGGATCCTAAATCTGTGATCCAAGCTGTTAGTGCTTCCTTTCAATTACTTGTCATCTTTAACTTTGACAAGCAATCAGTAAGACTTCTATTAAGGACTAAAAGCCACTCAAATAAATATTTAACAGAACAGAGTCAAAGAAAGATCCCTGAGGCATTCTACAGGAGACTTCTTTCCAAGTTGAGACCAATTCATAAATTGTTGGTTCTGGTCACTCAACCTCCTCTGATACCACTACCATGTCTCTCTTCTGTATGCCTTATGAGAGATGTCAAATATCAATCTAAAATTCTAGTTTACCATGGCATTTCTTTGATCTATCTATCTGGTAATTCTGTCAAAGAAAAAAAAATGAGTGTAGTAGGGCATGGCTTGGTTTTTGATTAATTCATATTAGCTCTTAGTGATCACTCTTTCCCCAGTGACTAGCAACTCATACCTATAATAATATATTCAAGAATTTTGTCAGGAATCAAAGTTGAACTTGAAGCTTGAAGAATCAAACTTTCCTGAAAATCAAAATATTTCATAGTCTTTAGTCATTCCAAACTTCTCTCATGTAATTTTCTAGGTTACTGACATGTGAGAAAACTGAGGCAAACAGAGGTTAAAGTACCTTGCCTATAGACACATTGGAGGCCTATGTTTCATTTCTCTGTCTAAATGAGATAACATTTCCACTTCCTTGGTGAATTTCCCAAAATAACAACATCCCATGTCCTAGCCCTGACCAATCCTAGCAGATATACCTGGTTGAAGACATCCTAACCTCTCTGAGTAATAACCATTCCTATCAGCAAATATCATTTTGTTGGCATTCTTGACACACACATATATTTCTCTAATGCAGGCAACAAAATCTTTGTATCAAAACTGAAGACTTGCTGCTGGTCAGGGAAGGAACCCTTTCTTTGTAGATCAATGCCAAACTAACAACATTAGCAATTTGCTAAGAGAAGAGTGATAACCCTATTGTAACTTGCCTGACCACAAACACTAGGGTAATTTCCCAGGAAAAGTCTTTCCTGTTGAGCATTAAAAGCCAAATTCCTTGTCACTTTCCCCTCTGGATTAAATAAATACTATTAGTTTTTCAACTGTGTACGGTAAATATAGATTTCAGGACTTGTTTGTCTGCATTTCTTAAAACATTTATGAGCATTGAACAGATGAATTTGTTTTAAGCATATTTTTTCATTTGAACACTTTTCCCAGTGGTTTTTAATATGGATACTGTTCATCACATATTGAATAAAGCAACTTTTACTTTATTTAATGTCTTGACCCAAATCACATTGTCTCCATAAATATTTTACTGTTTGTGTGCAACAAAAGCACGATTACCAAAGTCGGGTCTGTGCTTGTAGGTAATATACCATAAAAAATGGATTATTTTCCTCTTCTCTTGTTTTCGTAACAGGGAATTGGTGCTTGCAACTGCCCAAGTGGGTTTTCTCTTTTTTTTTTTTTACACTAACTAGCTCCTTAGGGGTAGGATGTTGGAAATATGGGTTCTGTGCCAAGTTGCTGTCTATATAAAATCCACCAAAGAACAAGGAAACATTGCTCACTTTATTTCTTTCCAGCTGTTTTTCACTTAAAGAAGAAATTTCCAGACTACTATCATTCTGATAAGTAGAATAAAATTACTTCATGACTTATTGGGAAGAAGCTGAGCTGCTATTTCAAACTAAAAAGGAATATGTTAACATTTTCCTTAAATTTAAAAGAGAGCATGATGCTTTTTCCCCTTTTTTTTCTGGTTCATTTGCAATTTATCTTTAAATCTGACTATTTCTAATTGCAACATGTTGGAAATACACTTACTAGAAGAAAAATGGTATGATTGAGGGATTCTAATTGTTTTGTATTAATAATCCTAGGGAGTAGTCATATAGAGGAGTATCCTGAGATCACAAATCTAGATAATGGACAGAGAGATGAGAGATAGATTTGAGAACAAAAGAGAGAGAGAGGGAGAAAAAGAGAGAGACAGAGATAGAGACAGAGAAACACAGAGAGAGAGAGACAGAGAGAGAGTGAGTACTGCATAGTTGATCAAGAACTGACCTTGGAATCCAAAAGACCTGGTTTCAGGTTTTGACATCTCACACATATATGACCCTGGACAAATCACTAGCCTTTATTGGTGGCATCCCATCTGCATATATTGTGGCAGCTTCTGCACCAGGAGCTCCCAATATTGTTGAAATCACAGGTTTACCCCAAAAATATGTGTGTGTACAAATGTATATGTTTGGTCAAGACCTGTGAGTGTATCAATTTAGGTAACACTCTGAGTGAAAACCACTCTCAACAAATGAAAGTATGCTTTCTTTTCATGAAAGATGGATTTCATGAGGAAAAGATCTCATCAGCCAGGACCCCAAAATTTTGGGTTTATGGCAATTGTATTCAATCATTAAAAACAAAGTACCTAACAAAAATCTCTATTTTGGTATGCTCTCTCCCATGATTTCCTCTGGAAAGTGAGAATCTGGCTCATGTCTAAATCTCCACCAAAAGAGAAAATGACTCACACCCCAGGCAAGCATTCAGGCTAGCAATACCTCAAATATAGGACAGACTTAACTTCATCTATCTGAAACACAAAAAACAATGAATTTATACCAGAGTCCATGAGCAGTCAAGGCATATGTCTTTCTCCTATGAAACTCACTTTCACTGGGGACTGATAAACTTCTCCAGATGTACAGAACTGTCATAGAGTTAGCATTCCCTGAAAATGAGATAACATTTAAAATTGATTGGTAATTGATACCTACCCTACCCCCTCGGGCCACTTATAAAATTAATATGACTCACAGTACTAATTCAGGACAAAATATAGGTCCGTTCCTCTACATTGTGGCTTTTTTTTTTATTTCTGCCCTTCAGCTGTAGCTACTGTTTGGCCCAGGGATTCTTCCTTTGGGTCTAGAGGGCTTGTTATCAGAATTCTTCTTGTTCAAGGAATTACTTTGTAATGTGGGCACTTACCAACCTCTTCTGATGTCCCTGTTGCCACATAGCTCCCCTCAGGGGTCATGGCGCTGCTCAGGTTTCCTTCCATGGAGCCCAGTCAGCATATGTCCAACCGACATCCCTTTAGTCTCAATTCTGATTCTCATCTCCCACTCTGCTCTCCCTTATAAAGGCCAAGTCCAAAGGTGTAGCTTGGATGCATAACTAATCATTACTCAATCAATACCAGAGAATGTGGTGTCAATGGGCCAATTAGGAGCAAAGAGTAGTGTACACCTAACAAAGAGATATAATCAATGCCAGAACAAAGTATCAAAAGTGATTTCCATGAGGATAGCTATATCTTATATAGGGAAATATTTTCAATTACAGAATAAAATCCTCTTAAACTTTACAAAATTCCTCCTCCACACACCATCTCCAGACTTGCTTTGCTTGACCCCCAGAGGACGGAACGAGGATCGGCTCAGCGGAAGTGATAGAAAAATAGTAACTAAATAAAAGAAGAATTTTCCTAATTATTAGAGCTTTCAAAAAGTAGAATGGTTCTTTCAGGAGGCAGTAAGTTTTATATCATTAAGGGCCTCTAAGTGTAGACCAGGTGAAGACTTGAAGATATTATATAGGCATCTAGGTGATGTAGTGAATAGAGTGCTGGACCTGGAGTCAGGATGTCCTGAGTTCAGATCCAACCTCAGACACTTTAGTGGCTTTAGCCCCTTAATCTCTCTCAGTCTCAGTTTTATTATCTATAAAACAGGGATAATGATAGCACCTGCCAGGTTGTTGTGCAGATCAAATGAATTAACATGTGTAAAGCTATTTGCAAACCTTAAAATATAATATAAATATTACATAATACATATAATAAAATATTATATAAATATTATATAAAAATATTATATAAATATTATATAATACATATAATAAAATATTATATAAATGTTATATAATACATATAATAAAATATTATATAAATGAGAGCTCTAAAATATTTTATTATACAGGTATAGGTTGAAACAGTTCCTTAAACTCAAAGACTTTATGATTTTTAAAGAGACACCATGCCCTCTAGTAAGATATTTGTGTTTTATACAACTGTTCTTTCCTTGTTCTCTCTCTAGCCTTCTTCCATCCCCTTCACATACTCTATATTCCAGCAATATTACATACTAAATGCTTTTCCTCATACAAAATAATCCGTCTCCCAACTCATACCATCTCACTGACCATCCCTAATTCCTAGAAAGTTCTCCCTGCTCATCTCCAGCTCCTGGCTTCCTTCAATATAACCTTCTTCCAGGTCCCCTCCTCCTCCCTGTCAATGCCGTCCCTCTGAGAAGGGGAGGGCTTTCTTCCTCCTACTCCATATACATCTTGTATATTGAGTTGTCTCCCCATTAGACCATAAACTCCTTGAGGACAGGACCTAGGTTTTTATCTTTCTTTATATTCCTATCTCTTAGCACAATGTCTAAAACTGTCAGCACCTACCTAATGAACATTTGATTGACTTGATTCCCTCTAGTCAGGTCCAAAAGTACGTTAAAAAGATCTCTTCTGTCTCTGCTTTAATTTCTATCATCTCTCTCCTCAAAGTCTCCCACTGGGTTCGCCATCATTAAGTCAAGTCTATTGCAGCTAATACCCTCTACCAGGTGGAATCTATCCATCAACAAGGCCATTTAACAACATGTGGAATTTCCCTCTGCCTTTTAGGCTTTTATTAGCACTGTAGTAGTTGAGTAATTCATGTGGAGGCCCAACAGTGGCCTATAATACCACAGGAACAGTTTGGTGACTACAATTTCCATTTTGTTTATTACAGCTTTCAGTTGCCTAAGTCCTGAATCCTTTGAAGACTGTCTGGATTTCATTCTGGGAAACAATATGGAACTGTAGCCAAAAAGTCACTAAGCTGTGTATACCGTGACCCAGAGATATTACTATTAAACAGATATTCCCAAGAAGGCCAAGGATAGGAGGGAATAAATTCATGTGTACAAAAATATTTACAGCAGCACTCTTTGCAAAGATCTGAAAACTAAGAGAGGGTCCACCCACTGAGGAATTGCTAAACCAATATTTGTGCATGATGAATGTCAGGATTGATAAATTTGATTTTTCAGAGAACCACAGGAAGATGTCCCCATGAAGTAACATAGAATGAAACGACACCCAAAAGCACAATTTATGTTTGTTATTATTCAGTTGTTTTTCAGTCATGTCTAATTCTTCATGACCCCATTTGTTTTGGGATTTTTCTGTTTGTTTTTTTGGAGGGGGTAAGGCAGAGCAATTGCAGTTAAGTGACTTGCCCAAGGTCACAAAACTAGTAAGTGTTTAAGTGTCTGAGGCCATATTTGAACTCAGGTCCTCCTGACTCCAGGACTGGTGCTCTATTCACTGCACCACCTAGTTGCCCCATTCATGATCCCATTTGAAGTTTTCTTTGCAAAGATACTAAAGCAGTTTGCCATTTCCTGCTCCAGCTCATTTTGCAGATGAAGAATTTAAGGCAAAAAAGGTTTAATGACTTGCCCAGGTTCACACAGCTAGTGTCTGAGGTCAGATTTGAACTTGAGAGGATGAAGCTTCCTGACTCCAGACCTGGCACTCTATTCCCTGTGCCACCTAGCTACCCATACTATTTATACTGTGACCACAAAAATATTGTGAAAGAAAAAAACAAAAAAAACTTTGAAAGACTGAGGAATTCTGACGAAAGCAACCACCAATCACACTTCAGAAGGATGGTGAGGCATTTTTCCCATCTCTTGGTAGAGAGGTGATATGCTAGAGGTGCAGAACAAGACATATATTTTCAAACAAAGTCAATGTGTAAATTTGTTTTTCTTAAGTATACATTTGTTCTGGAGTTGGGAGGGTGGGGGAGAAGGGTTCTTTTTGGAGTATGGGGTAGTGGGTATTGATTGGAATTTTTAAAATAACAATCTATTTTTAAATACACATAAGAAAACAAAAAAAGAATGCAGAATAGAACAAAAAGAGCTTGAACAATTTAGTTATTACCTTATTAATATGGCGTAGTGAACAAAGAGAAATCTTGGAAGCCAGAAAGACCTTGGTTCATCCTTGGCAAGACACATTTCAACTTCTCAGTCCTCTAGGCAACTTTTAAATTAGATAACATGTGTAATGCTTTGTAAATCTTAAGGCATTATATAAATATTAGCTATTATTATTATTAATATGATTACAAGACTAAATATGCAGAGAATGCCATTCACGATTCTACTCTCTCCTGGTTTTCCTCCTGTCTGTTTGAAACAATCATAACTCTCAGTTACCCAGGATTGCAAGCTAAGTGTCATCTTCAAATACTTGCTCTCTCTCTCTCACCCCCCATATCCAAGCTTTAGCCAAGTGCTATAGCCTCCACTTTACCAACATCTTGTGCACATTACTCTTCCTCATCTTTGACACTGATACCACCATTCTGGTGCAGGCCTCATCACCTCACACCTGGACTATTGCAATAGCCTCCTGTTGGTTGGTCTGTCTTCCTTTTAAGTTCATTCTCCACTCAGCTGTCAATTTGTTCTTCCCAAAATATAGTCCCACTTATGTTCTACCACTATCCAAAAAATTCCAGTATCCCTTCAACACCTCCTGAATCAAATGTAAAGTCTTTTTTGGTGTTCAAAGCCCTTCATATCCTGGCCCTCTCCTGTCTTTCCAGTCTTCTTATTCCTTACTGTCCACCTCATGCTTTTTGATCTGATGACACTGGGAAGCAGTCAGTAGGTGGGAACAGTTGAAGATTAGTAGAGATGATAGGAGGGGCAATCAGCACATACGGAGGGGTTTGCCTTGGCAAGGAGAAGGGTTACCTCTTCATTGGATGTTCAGTCATTTTTCAGTCTGGTCTGACCCCTTTTGGAGTTTTCTTGGCAAAGATAGTGGAGTGGTTTGCCATTTTTTTCTCCTGCTCATTTTACAGCTGAGGAAACTGAGGCAAACAGGGTTAAGTGACTTTCTCAGGGTCAAACAGCTAGAAGGTATTTGAGACTATATTTGAACTCAGGAAGATGACAATTCACTTGATACAGGAGTGAAGAAAGCAATAATGAGAGAAGGTATCTGAGTGATTACAAATAAGAAGGTAAAAGAAAAAGCTCCTGGTAAATTGTCTTAATTTTTATAGTGACATATGAAGTAAGGTTATCAGTTGAGACAGTGAGGGAAGAGAGGAACCTTGAGAGGTGAATAAGTAAGACAGGACTGCTCCATTCTCCCTTCCATCACCACTACTCCAAATCATGTGCCTGTGGCATTGGCCACATGTTTCCAGGGAGATCTAAAAGGTGAGAGAGCAGTAACTCCCAAGCATAAAAGTCTTTCTCTTCCCCAAATCTGCCTCGAGTGACCTTGTGTAAGACATCCCCAAGATTCAGAAGCTTGACACAGTGAAATCTCATCCTGAATATTTACTTAACCACTAGTCTCTTTAAATTCATAGAAGCAGGGGCAGCTAGGTGGCACAGTGAATAGAGCACCTGCCCTGGAGTCAGGAGCACCTGAGTTCAAATCAGGCCTCAGACACTTAACACTTACTAACTTTGTGACCTTGCGCAAGTCAATTGCCCTGCCTTCCCCCCTCCAAAAAAAAAAAAATTTCATAGAGGCTTCAGGAGTCTAAGTTTCTCTATGCCCTGCCTTCCCCTAATGAAATGGAAATGCTGTAATAGCCACAAAGATACTTAAAAACTTTGGTGTATTCTTCCTAAGGCTTATGTTTTAGCTCTTTATAATTAAATGCAAGTTTAAAACCAAACAAAAGTCAAAAAATTATAGCTCTAGTTTGGTGTTTTGTTTGTTTGTTTTTAACCTAAACAATCTAATTTTATGACTGAAGACTTGGTAAAACATACTATGAAATGCTTGAAAAAAGAAATGAATGAGAAATACAGGTACTGATCTTTATGTAAACTAAAAACCTGGATGGTACTAGATTGGCTTGTGCCTTTTTTTTTAACCAAGGTTGGTATTTTTGATGGCAGTTAGATGGACAGAGTGCCGGGTCTGGAGGCAGGAAGATTACTCTCCCTGAATTCAAATCTGGCCACTGACACTTACTAGCTATGTCATCTTGGAGAAATCACTTAACCCTGCTTACCTCGGTTTGCTCATCTGTAAAATGAGCTGGAGAAAGAAATGAAAAACCACTCTAGTATCTCTGCCAAGAAAACTCCAAATGGGATAACGAAGAGTTGGAAGGGACTGAAAAAGATGACTGAATAATAACAGTTGTTTTATAGGCTAGAAGACGCATCTTCTGCCCTAGTTTTTCCCCTCTCCCTCTCTTTGTCTCAAAATTCTCTTTCTGGGGTAATAGCTACTTAGTGCTATGAATCATTCTTCTTTCCTCAGCTCTGCTTTCTACCTCTTTTCTGCCTTATTCTCTCTCCTCCTTCCCCACCCCCACATTGGAGTGGCAGAGAGAAGGCAGAATTACAGAGTTTGGCAGCTGTCAGCTCATCATTCGAGACACACTGTCCCATCTGCACTATTTCCATCACTGAAGTCCCAGGGGGGTTTTCCCCAAACAGGCTCTCAGGGGAACAGTACCATGCCTCTTGATTTGGCTGTGAAGTTATACTTGTAATTATTAATAGACAAGATAAGAGGCTGGGGCTCTATCCATCCACTTTAGGGCTAATTATTCAGTTTGATCTAAGCTGATTATAATACTGATAGATAACCACCTGGCATGCTTTGGTAGGCAGAACAGAGGCTCACAGCAGCCAAGAACTTTGGCTTCTGTGGCATTTTGGTGTATCTGATAGAAAGGAAAAGGGGGAGGGAGAGAGAAGTTGCTTTGGTTGATTAGCACTGTGTTGCATGGGACCGTTTATAATGAAGCATATCATTTAAATTTTCCTTTACAAATGATTCCAACCAACTCTCTTTGCAGGCTGCAGGCTCTGTTAATTGTCACAAACATTGCCTTTTTTTTTTTAAACATTATTAGCTCTTTGGCAGGATCTCCATTGTTGACTAAAAACTTGGCATGATCAGGGCTTGCTGAATAATTTAGGTTGTTGGCAGCTGGAGGAGGAGAACACACACATCTAGGCAGACAGACATGCTGCTTGAGCCCTTCATATAATAGGATTGTATACAAAGCAGAATCCAGTCAGCAGTGACTTCTGTGTCTGTTTATAGGTAAACACTGATGTTCGTTTTATAGGGAAACTAGAGGGATACTTCACACAAATTGTATGCAGCATATGAGACAGATGCACTGGTGGATTGTTCAGATGACTCTGACAATCTCTGACTTTCACAGCAATCTTGAGATTACTGGAGATTCTGGAACACTGGAGCTTGCTGGGCTGTTCAGCCAAAGCTGCCGGCCTCGTTGCCAGTCCAGTCAGAAGTCATAGGAGATACAGGAACATTGAACCTGGAAGAAAAGCAGCCTGCAGACAGAAAAGATGACAGTGCATCATGAGGACAATGAGATGGGTCGGAGATGTGCATTTGGGAAGTAGATGCATGAGTGTACCTATGTGGGTGAAAGGAGCTAGTGAACAGTAGACCACAGCCAGGTAGGAGGTAGAAATACAGTGGGTTACTGAGGACTTCTCTGACCTAAGTATTTCTTATGTCCTTAGAACAGGGGTTAACCCATGTGACCCATTCTAAGAAGGTGTTAACCTGGCCTTGTGTTTCTGAGAGTGATAAGGGATTTCTTCTGAGCCAAATACCAATACTTTCTCTCAGTCAGTCCCGTGTCATGGGACAAATGGCCCACATTTGTAACACAATTAGAATCCGGGTCTGAAATAATAATAATAATTGACATTTTTATGATGCTATAAAGGATGCAAAGTATTTTGTCTGCATTATATCATTTGAACTTCCCTATAACCCTAAAAAGTAGTTACTATAGGCCAACAGTTCTCAACCTGGGGGTCACGACATCTTTGAGGGGTCAAACGACCCTTTCACAGGGGTCACAGGGGTCGTCTAAGACCATCAGAAAACACATATTTCCAGTGGTCATAGGAATCGAGACCCTGCTTCTCTATCTATCTCCAGGTGGGTCCACCTACATGCAGATACACACACATGCAAGTATTAAAGAGTCACTGCATTAGGAAGGTTGAGAACCATTGCTATAGGCATTTTCAGAAGGGGAAAGTTAGATTCAGAGAGAGAATTGTCTAAAACAAGGGTGGTCTAAAATAATACAATTAACTAATAAGTGTCAGAAGCAGGATATAAAGCCTAGGCTTCCCAACTCTAAATCCATTATTACCTATTATTATCCATTCTCTATAATTCAGTCAAATTGACTTTTTCTCTGGTCCTCAGACACTCTGTTTCCCACTTCTGTGCCTTTGCACTGATCATCCCACACTCCGGGAATGAACTTTCTCCTTTCCTCCACCTGATAGAGTTCCTCTCTAAGGTTGTTGCTGTTCATCTTTGTTTGTTTGTTTGTTTTTCTTTCTCTTTTATTCTGAACTTAAGAAATAAAACAAGCATTTCCATAATATAGTAGAATTTTTAAAAAAAGATGGCTGCAAATGAAATTGAAAATCTATTATGTACAACTTGTTATTCCTTTTAAATATATAATAAATTTATAATGTAACTTTTTTTTTTCTTTCCTTCCCTTCCAACCTTAGAAAGGGCTATCATCAGACTTGTGTGTGTGTTTCTGTATGCAAAATCATTCTATACATGCTTTTATTTATCAGTTCTTATGGATGCAGATAGTATCTTCCTGGATAGGTCCTTTGTAACTAATTTCAGTATTTATATTAATCAAAATGACTTGGTTGCTCCAAGTTCTTCTCAAAACAATACTGCCATTACTGTATACAGTAATTGGTTCTGCTCATTTCATTCTTCATTACTTCAGGCAAGTCTATCCAAGTTTTTCTAAGATCATTGCACTCATCATTTCTTATAGCACAGTAGTATTCCACCAGGATCATCTATACCATAACTTCCTTAGTCATTCTCCAATTAATCCGCATCTCCGAAATTTCCTTTGTTTTCACAGAGGACCAATGATATCACAGGGTAAAGTCTTAACTGAATTGGATTTAAGTGAGGCAGAGTTGTGCAATGTCATCTACCATTAACTAACAGCTCAAGTAGCACCCTTTGCATGAAATCTTTCCTGATTTCCCTAACTGCTAGTGACCTTCCAATTGGTCTTCTATTTAACTAATTCGGGTACATTTATATTTATTCACTTTCCATTTCTGTTGCACATATTTATATATGTTCTCATTGTCTCCTTTTATAACATTAGCTCCTTATAAATTGGGATTATTTCATTCCTTGTACTTGTATCTACAAAACTGTGCAACATCATCTTTAGGGAATTAACAATGACTGATTATTGATTGATTGATTAGACTACACTGACCCAAGCTGGGTAGAAGCCATGTCCCTGGCTCATGTGAATTATGCTCTAACCAGATAAGTAAATCTTTTCCTAACAAGCATACATATTATACAACGTATTCATCTTAACATCCTGGAACGACCACTTCCTAATAATGGATTACAGCATGCTCTAACAGCAGACATTTTTCTTAAGGGGTTGATTATAATTTATCTCCATTTCCTCACTTATAACCAAAGACTTGACTTGGTTTCGTGGATTACCATGGCTATAGAATATATAACCCAGTAGTAAAATGATTGATGAGAAACCACTTTACCCAGGTAGGCTATTTCTCAGACAACAGACAGTCTGTCTCTAGAATTATTCTCAAAGACTTCTCAGCTTGGTAGAGCAAACAAAGATTTTTGTTTTGTTTCGTTTTCCTTCTGCTGCCGTAGCTTTTAATCATTCATGTTGGACTATAAGATAGGAATACTTATATAGTATTCTGCTTCTGCAAGAGATTACTGTAGCCTTTTGAACTCTCCTGTGACTGGATGGTCCTTAAACTTTTTCCATAATGAACCTTAATCATCAATAAATAAATTAATAAAAGAAATTTATTATGAACTTCCAATATGTGTATATTTACTTATTTATTAATTATATATATGTACAAATATACAAGTATACATAATTGTGCACATCATAAAACATACAGTTTTATTTTCTAGGTTTTTAAGTAGAAATTTTAAAACAATGAGATAAAGGAGAAAATAGTTTAACCAATATTTTATTAAGCATACAAAAATATTTTATGCTAACTAAAATATTATTCTGAAGGGTGATATTTTTAATGACAGCAATGTGATTAATATGTTCTTCCCTTATGAAAATCTCAGTCTAACATTGTGATATAGGGAATTAAAGGTCTGGTGCTGACTAGTTTATTTTGATGTTTTATTTAATGAGTAGCATAGCTGAAAAAGATAACTCACAAAGCTAGGTAGAGACAAATAGAAAAAGCACATTATAAGCTATGTTCACTAAGTCATGATATTCATTTTTCCATCCTTTCTACCAATTATGCAAAAGTTTCTCTTTGAAATTTGGCTAGTAAATTTCCATCTTCTTAATGTCAATCATTTGTTTTTATAAACCGTGGTGGTATTTTTGTATTTTTTAACAAATGGGTTCAAAAGCCACTTAAATTCTTCCTTTGTAAGACTTTTAAGCAGCTTAGAAAATTCAACTTCCAAGTGTAAAGTTGGGAGAATTTTTATAGGTAACAAATTTGCATTGTTTTTAGAAACCTAAAGAGGAGAAATAAATGAAAGGATGGGGAAAAAACAACTTAAATGTTTACTTACAAAAATAATAATAATAAGATGGCCCGTGCTCTCAAAGAGCTCACATTCTAATTTGAATAAATAACATGTATAAAAGAATTCAACTACAGGTGGGGATGGACAGGCACAAAGGTACTAAGGTTCTGCTAGCCAGGAGGTGGATAGCAAAGCTCAGGAGTCTTTAGGCTACATTAGTAAGACAAAAGACAATGCCAAGTAATTTAGAGGTTATAGCAGTTGAGCTGATAAGAAGATATAAAGAACTTTAGAATCTAGTAGAAAAGCAAACAGCAAGGCCCTTAATCTCATGGAAAGCTTGGAACTGTGGACTCCCAATTCATCCACATAGTTTGAATAACCCATTGTTGCTGTTTCCCCCGGGCTATCAGACCAGTCTACCTGAGGTATTGGGAGATAGGTAAAGAGAAACATGGTGAGGAGCTTGGAGGGGAGGAATGGGAAGTTTGGGGAGGGTGTTGTATCATCAGTGTCAAATGCTGTAGAGAAGTCAAGAAAGATGACAATTGAGAAAAAGTCATCAGATTTCTCAATTAAGAGAGCAAATTCAACTTGAGGAATGAGGAATCAAGCATAAATAAGAAACTGAAAACTGGAGAAAGTAATAGGATGTTGGTGCTCTTGAGGGAAATAGGAAAGTTCAGAAGAGTGATAGGTTTGGGGAAATGAGAATGTAATGAGATCTGCCATGCAGATAGCGACTCATTCATGTCAGCTCATCTCATTCTATTCACTCTTTCCCATTGAATAAAAATAATGAAATGTAGGAAGATCTTACTGGCATCTGCCCCAGAATGTGAAGCCCACCTATGGGGGTGCCAGCAGACAGTCATAAAATAATCTGGTAGCAGGGTAGAGGAATATTGGGGGAGAGGATCTTGTCTGTGAGGCTACAGTGGATGACTGGTGAATAACCTAGGCCCTGAAGGGAAAAGTCCCAGCAAGTAAACCAGTAGTGGGAGACTACAGAATGGGAGAATTTTGAAGAGTGTGATCATATTAGAGACAAGCCCATGATTGACTATTGTGGGTATGGTAAGGTGTGGCCCATGTTCATATGCTCTGATTGGTTGATCATAGATACCCTTGTGGATTTCTCTCCCCCACCATAGTTTGGATATAGCATAATGATCAGATAATGACAATTATTGTTTTTATTTAGTACTTCAAGGTTTGTAAATCACTTTACATGTTATCTCATTTGCTTCTTTCCAATAACTCTGAAATGCTTGCAATTATTCTTTTCATTTTACAGATGAAGAAACTGAAACTGAGAGTGATTAAGTGGTATGCCCACGTTACAAAGGAAGTTGGTGCTGAAGGCAAGATCTGAACTAAGGTCCTCCTAACTTTGTCTATCTTCTGTTCTGCTATCGTTCAGTCATTTCAATTCTCTGAGACTCTTTGAGCCCCCATTTGGGATCTTCTTGCCAAAGATACTGGAGTTGTTTGCCATTTCCTTCTCCAACTCATTTTATAGATGAGGAAAGTGACACAAACAGGGTTAAGTGACATGCTCAAAGTTGCACAGCTAGTGTTAGGAGTCAAATTTGAACTCAGGTCTTGCTGACTTGGTTCTCTATCTACTGTGCCAGCTAGCCGCCCACCTATCTTCTATACAACCTAACTCTCTATTCTTTCCTCAGTCATTCCCACGGCTCATTGACTTTTTGAGATTGATCACTTCTCATTGTTATCACCAATGAAGATTTATTGAGCCTCTAGAGCATGCCTGGTTCTTCAAAGAGCCCTATGTAGTTGGAAGAGACACTAGGGAAGAGGGAATGCAAAATATAGATGAATCAAGGCAAGAGTATGGGATACTGACCTTTCCTACCCCACATTATCCTCTCAACTACATCCCGGAGCCCTCAGTACCAACCACACAACCAAGGGGGTGACAAGCCAATAGCAGGTCCTGGGTTAGGTGCTTAGCAACCATTTGGCCACAGTGAGTAGGTTAATGATACCCATCATTAATCTGGGTAATAGTGGGAAGCAGAGACTTAGGCCAAAGAATAATTGTCTAATGTGGAAAAGAGCAGCTCATCTGTTGTCAGCAGGGAGCAGTAAATTCTGTATGATGGCCATGACCATGACCCCAGAATGAGGCTCAGGTAATAACAACCATTATCATAAGCTAGAAGCATTTTCCCAGCTTGAATTGAAGTGAATGCTATTGACTAGACAGGAATGAAATGCAGACAAATTATTCTTAAGAAACTAATTGCATCAGATATTTCCTCCTTTACTTTCCAGAATGTCTTTCTCTCCACCCTCTTTTTCTCTCTTTTCTTCCTTTTATATTGGTTTCCAGAACCACTCCCCCTGTTTCCAAGAATTCTTCCTCTTCATGTATTTCTTAACAAAACAAACAAACAAACAAAATCCCCTGGCTCTTTCTATTCTCAGGTGAGCCTCTCTCTCTTCCCACCTGTTGGCTTCTTCTTCCGGGAGAAGAAATGTCTGGGAAAAATGCCTCATGGATTTATCTAACAGCATCTTGTCAGATCTCATGCAGCATAATGGAAAATGCATCACAATACCTTTCTTGACAGCCTGGGATTGAAAGGACTATAGATACCAGACTCTCTCACCTAGGTTAAGGTTGAGGCACATTGCCAGGGTGATGCGTAAGAGAAATCTCTGCTACTTGCCCAAGCTAAACTATTTATATTCATACATGTTAGACATACAAAAAAGTTTACCATATGCTTACTACCTTATTAAATACCCACAAAAGCCCTGTGAGGTAGATACTATCATATTACCCATTCTGCAGATGAGGAAATTGAGGCTCAGTCAGAGAATTTGAGTGATTTCTTCAGGGTCACACAGCTAGTGAGTATCTAAGAAGAGATTTTAAACCAGGCCTTTCTGGCTACAAGTCTAGAGTTCTATGTGCTATTCCACACCTCCTCTTTTATGATAGACAACAAGCTAGCATCTTTGATGAGCAATATATATGTACAAAAAGAGAAATTATTGGATAGGAGAATTTTCTCCTACTGTGTGCTCTAGCCAATTTCCGATGATTTTAGTTCCATATCTAGCAGAAACCAGATTTTTATGGTGCATTTATTTTGAGTACCAATTCCAACAAAAGAGTTACCACCATCTCCCCTCCTGTTTCCCAGAATGAACATCTGATCACTATTAAACTGTTGTGTATTGTTGTCCCTTTTTTTTTTGTTCTGGGAAAAAAAAAAAAAGCTTTACAATCATATAAGCTTCCAAGGGGCTATATTTCAGTAGTTCCTTACAATATACATTTCATTATATATTAATGAATCCAACAGATCAATGATCTAATAGATCATTAAATGCCTTGTTCATGAAACCATCCATGGCCCTAAACATGCAATCAAATGAAACCAGAGCCACAGCATGACTCCACATTGAAGGTATCACAAGTCTAAAGCTTCACCCAGATAGACTGGGGAGAAAATGTGCAGGAAGTAGTCATACAAAACCAGTACTAATGATTTCCATACATTCCACTCTTGGTCTATGTTTAAATATTGCCTGATTATGTCAACCCATCACTGGTGAAACTAAATGACATTTGTGGCTATGGTGAGAAATTATCTAATAGATTCAGATAAATCTGGTCACTCAATGACCAGTCACTGAGCTCTTCCTGCTATGCAAGAGAAGCATGCATTGGTAGCCATGGATACCCACTAATGAGATGCAATTCCTGGCCTCCAGAAGCTTACAAGTTAGTATGACTATTTCCATGGATACGAAAACATTTAATAGACTATCAGGTGCAACAAATACATAGGAAAAGTATCAATAAAAGCTGAAAAGGTGCTTTGGGGTTAGGGCACCATGTAAAGTGACAACTGAAATTTATACGACTTTTTAAAGATTGAGGAATACTTTATATATGCTGTGTAATATAAGGTTAGGTAAAATAAGTACATGTAATATAAAATAACTCAATGAGGGAAATATTATAGGTTTTATTATTCCCATTGGAGTGGATGAGGAAACATTTACCAGCTATACAACCCTAAGAATGTCATTTCAACTCTTTCAGCCTCAATTTGCTCATCTATAAAATGGGCATATTAATAAACCCTCCCACCCAGGGTTGTGGTCAGATAATATTGATAAAGTAGTTTGTAAACTTTAAAGGGCTACATAAATGTTAGCTATTATTATTAGTGACATGTGATTTTGGGAAGTGTGCTCTTTGGGTGCTATAGCTTCAAATAGTTAGAAAAACTTCCTGAAGACAAGTCATGGTGGTCTTGTCAGGACTCTGGGAAATTAATGCCAGTCAACAAACACTGATTAATTGCTTAGCCTGTGCCAAGTAAATTGTGAAGAGAATTTATCCTACAAAATTCAGATGGGAACATATATAGTGGAAAACATGAGCTCCTAAAAAATAGCATTTCCTCTCTCACCATTAGGAGCCAGTGGAAAAAGAATTCTATTTATTATCATGATTGAAAGCCTGAATATATGTCTTGTTGCGTTCAGTTCTAGGTGCTTGATCCAGCAGTTTCTTCAAGGAAGTCAAAGGGATACCCAGCCAGTAATCACCTTTCCTGGGCCTTCCTCTTTCCACCCTTGGAAAAATGCACTTTTTTTTTTTTTTCCTAATGCGGCAGTGGCAACTCTGAGCTCTTTGAGCAGGAGGGCCTCTAGAGCACGAGAACCTTTTAATAAAGTCAGTTCCTCTTTGTTATAAATCATTCATTGGGTAAGAGACTCTTACAGGATTAGCTGTGTTACTCACTTTGATGAATCTCATAATGTTAAAGAGTTTAACAACAGACCCATAAAAAGGTCTGCCTCTCGTGAGGCAGCCCAAAGGCCTGGAGATACATCCACAGCATTGCTGACATTTCTGCAGAATGTCCAGCACGGAAGCACTCAAGAAACCGGGGGCGTGGGGAGGAGGGAGTGACCATTTGCATGGACCAGTCATTCAACAAGAAAAGGCTCTGTAATCTCTCTTGGGATAACACAATGTTGAGTTGACTTTCTGTGTTGTTAATGAGCACTCCAAAATAATCCTTAGGGCAGAATGATAGAGATGTTTGATAGGAGCAGCAGCTTTCAAAAGACTTACTGAATGGCTGTTTCTTTATGTGTATCTTCTGGAAGTGTAAATAGATTTCTGTAAGGGAAGGCTGCTGTGAAACATGACGGGGATGGATCACCTGTGACTTCCTACACACCCTTCATATCCCTACAGGTCATTAGAGAATAGTTTTTACTTTCTCCCAGGCTTTCTCTTACAGTCCTCTCTCTACTGGGCTATGGTTCTATTTTAATAAATGGAACATCTCTCTCTCTTCTCTCTCTCTCTCTCCTTCTCTCTCTCTCTCTCTCTCTCTCTCTCTCTCTCTCTCTCTCTCTCTCTTTCTCTGTCTCTTTTTTTCTCTCTCTCTCTTTTTCTCTCTCTCTTTTCCCCTCCTTTTTTTTCCTCCCCTCCCTCTGTCTTTGTGTCTGTCTCATCTTCTCCCTCCCTCTCTCTCCCGCTCTCCTTTTCTTCCTCTCTCTCCCTTTCTTCCTCTCTCTCGCTTTCTCTGTCTCATTCTCTCTCCCTCACCCTTCTCCTCTCTCTTTTCCTCCCTCTTCCTCTCATTCTCTTTTTCTTCATCTCATTCTTTCCCTCCTTCCCTCCACCCACTCTCTTCTTCATTCTCTCTCTCCCTCTCTTTTCCTGTTTCTGTCTCTCTGTGTCTCTGTCTCTCATTCTGTGTGTGTCTGTCCGTCTGTGTTTCTCTGTCTCTGATTCTCTCTGTTTCTGTCTCTGTGTGTGTACTTGTCTCTCTGTGTCTGTTTCTGTATGTCTCTATCTCTCTCTGTCTCTCTCTGTCCTTGTCTCTCTGTGTCTGTCTGTCTCTCTTTATCTATATATCTATATATCCATCTATCTATCTCTATCTGTGTCTTTTTCTCTCTATGTCTACCTCTCTGTTTTCTCTGTCTCTCTCTTTCTTACTGTCTTTCCTCAAAGGAGATGTTTAACAAGGACATTCTAATAACAAGAATAGGAAAATTTAGAGATAAGCGTTAAGCCTTTTTCAACCTGGCCCCTTCCTACCTTTCCCAGGCTCTCACACATTACTCACCTTGCTATATTCTATGATTAGGTGCTCCTGGTTTTGTGGTTGTTTCTTACACATGATGTTCCACCTTCCAGCTCCTTACACATGAAATAAACTCCCTCTGCACATCTGCCTCCTGGCTCCCCTGTTTTCCCTCAAGCCTCAGATCAAATATCACCTTCTGCAGGAAGTTTTTTCTCATTTCCTGCCCTCCCCCTCCTATCCTATACTGGTAGCCCCTTCCCTCTGATATTGCTTCTCATTGAGATCTCTTATTCATAGTTGTTTGTATATTGTCTCCTCCAATATAATGTGAGTTTCTTGAGAGCAGATATTGTATTTTTGTCTTCCTTTGTATCCATAGAGCTTTGCCCAGTGCCTGGTATGCACTAGGTGCTAAATAAGTGTTTTTTGGCTATGACTGGATGTCATGCAGTTTGAGGGTTTTTTTTCTCATTGACATGCAATACCAACAATACTGGGATTCCTGAATGGATTCATCATCTTACAGGTGAAAGTACTTCCTCCTCTGTCTACACATGCTCATGCTGTCCTTTTCCTGTGCCCATTTTCTCACCTACAACCTACAAATAGTACATGACTCTTGGTACTCCTGTACCACCATGACCATAAAATTCCTGGTGGTGTTTAAACTTGTTTTAGAAAATAGTTGTTCAAAATCTGACTTTTAGACTTTAAGGAAGAGTAAAGGATTTGATGGGATGTCAGAGACCATCAATTTCAATTCCTTAATTTTACAAATGAGAAAAGTGTGTACCAGTGATTTTAAATGACTTGCCCAGGGTCATACAGAAAAGAAGTATCAGAGTCAGGATTCAAACCCATGTCCCTCAATTCTTAATACAATGCATTTTCCACTGTGCCATGATGGCCAATTGAAATACTATTTTTTCTCTCACATCACTTTCTTTTCCCAGCCCATGAATTTTCCTTTACATCAAACAACTAAGAAATATCCAGATGAAAACTTAGATGTCAGAAGAAAAAAAAAATCTTTTTTCTAAATGAATTCAATAGAAAAAAAAACACCAGAGGGCCTACGAATTTTGAAGGATGACACTTCTGTAGACCATTTGGATCATGCCAGAGTTGCTTTTCAGAGAAACACCAGTACTTGAGTAAAAGCATTTTTCATCAAGTCACAGCCAAGCCTTAAAAAAAAAGTGCAAATTGCATTTGTTTTTTAAATTAAGATCTTTCCACTTTACAAGTGCTTTTCCACATACCAGAGGGTGAGGTTATTATGATAAACCCACATTTTAGATTCCTCCATGCCATTGGGTATAAAATCAGTACATGTGGTGTGGGATTTTCATAAAAGTCAAGATCTGGTAATTAGCAATAAGACTGTTCTTTGAAATCTCAAAGTATTGGTGATAATAGCAATGGAAGCTCAGTGCAAAGCCAAGAATAGCGTGCATTTGCAAAATACCACCCAGGAGCCTCAAAGCACCAAGCGCTTTCATAAGCAACTCTGCTATACTGGGCCTTCTTCCTCTTTAAAAAAGAAAAAGAAACCTGGAAAGCCTATATTTTCAGAACAGTTTTAATATTTACTTTAATTTCTATATTCTTTTTCTTTCCTTTTTTTTCCTTCAAAAATGTACTCTCCATCCTGAAAACTGCCATGTCCATCCTGAACATCTTCACTAGCTTCAGGCCAGAAAAACATGGTATTACACAATACATTAAATAATAAGAATATGCCGACCAATTAGTATGGGAGACAATAAAATATTCTAAGAAGAAGACCCTTTAAATGGATGGATTATAAGGGTAGAAATTGAAATAGGGAACTCCCTGGCTGCTGTTCATTGTTGTCTCCAATAGTAGTGGGTATGCATGTGTGTATGTGTGTGTGTGTATGTGTGCGTGTGTGTGTGTGTTTTAATCTGCCAATTTTAACAGTAGTTTAGAAAAAAAATAAAATCTCTCTTGGCAAGTTTCCAACCCAAATTGGTGACTAGATGCCTGATTTCTGTTGATTTCAATAGCTGCATTGCCCCTCATTCTCCAGTGCACCTCGAGCCTATGTTATTATTTAGTAGAGGAGAAGTAGGATTTAATGTTTTCAAGAATTGGCAACAGATTGCACCAGCAGTACTTAAACAGCAGCATACTGTATTTATTTGTATACTGTGTTTTATCCAATGTATGTAATTCTATCTCCAAATTCAACATTTGTTGGCCATTAAATAGGGAATGATTCTGTTTAAGTCAAAACAGCAGTCAAAACATGAACAATGCTGTATTATTGCTAGTATGTGAACTAAATAGTTGATACCCATTTTTTTGGAAAATAACCAATATCTTTTATTTCAAATAATACACCCTATTTTCATAGGCTGTAAGTCATACCATTAGTAATGGAGGAAAATCGTTTCAAGCTCCTGGTGAAAAATATCTGGAATGCCAAAAGAATATTGTTATAAGCAATGTCATCCAAAACCTTAACTAGGAATTCCTTCACATGGGAAAAAAAATAGTTGAGCAGGGAAGGGAGGAAGACAGAATTTCAGAGTAGGCTAATGGGGGTAAGGGAGGGGGAGAAGAGTAGCACCTCAAAAGACAGGCTTGGGATGCAGTATAGCAGAACATAGGGAACAATGTGATCATAGAAGTAGTCATTCTCAGAAACACCCTGCCCTCTACTTGTTAGACATGTATTCCTATAGAGAATGGGAGAGAAAAATGTAGGCCCCATAATAGGGATACCCTGTCAATAGGACCCTGGAAGTGTCAGTCCAAGGCTAGATAGACAAGCAATGTAATTACTACATAGGACAGACTAGTGAATGAGGCAAGACATGGGATCATGATCTTTGAATTTTTGTGGGGAGAAAGTAGGCCCCTGAGGAAAGAAATATTCCCCAGATTTTGGCTTCTTGGAGCAAGGTTTCATTCACCCTTCCCTAGCTATGATTTGGAATTTTTCTGTAAGGCTAACCTAAACTATGGAGCCTGAGAACACAATCTAAATGAGATTTCAATATATTTGTAAATACGTAAATAAAGGAGCAGAAAGAGGAAGCACGGCACACTGGAGAAGGGGCCCACCTCGGAGGAGGCCCAACATCGGGTTGAGGTCCTGTTTCTGATACCTACCGAGTGTTTAACCCTGGGCAACTAATTAGGTGGTGCAGTGGATAGAATGCCAGGTCTGGAGTCAGGAAGACTAAGCTTTCTGAGTTGAAATCCATCTTCAAATACTTAATAGCTGTGTAACCCTGGGTGAGTCACTTAACCCTGCTTACCTCAGTTTCCTCATCTGTCAAAGGAGCTGGAAAAGGAAATGGCAAACCACTTCAGTATTTTTACCAAGAAAATCCCAAATGAGGTCACAAAGAGTCAGACCCGATCGAGTAGCAACAATTAACTTAACCTCTCAGGGCACCCGGAAAACTCTCTTGTGGTATAAATTACAGAAAAGTTGCTGTTTTGCATTGGTGGAGAGAGTTTGCTCCCAAAGAGTTTCCTATACCATTGTAATTGCAGGACCAGACCAATGTAAAAGAACATAAAACTTGAAAAGTGATAAATCAATTTACATTGGTGGAGAGTGAAGGAGATATGGATGGGAATGATAAAGGGTAAAAGGGAGTAGAGAGAAGAAACAATATTATTTATATTAACACTGGTAATTGCCTAGCACATGGCTTAGTGCCACATCCATATTAGGTGCTTAATAAAATACTTCTTGAATTGGATTGAGTTTGGAATTAATTTGTCCTTAAAAATTTCGTTGCAAAGCACAAGCTTAGTCCACTAAACGAAGGGCTGTAAATTATCCCAGGTATAGGGTCCACATTATTTTCTCTCCTTGCTAGCATTTTTTAAATCTCCTTTTTATTGAGCTTCAGATAAATATTTCATATCTATATTGATCGTTTATCCAGGCATTGGGCTTAGCATGGGACCAGGCACATAGTAGACACTTAATAAAGTTTATTGACTGACTGGGCAAATAGAATTTTGGTACCATCTATACTACGTAGAATAAAATGGAGAGCCAAAAATCATCAACCAAATGATGAGACCACAGTCTGAAACATAGTCTTTTCTCTTCAAGTGGCAGATTGTGTGTTAACTGTACCACTCTCTGGCCATATCTACTCTGTATATAGGGTGCTTAAGATTTTTGCAGTAGCAGGAGGAAAAGTGAAAGCTAGTTTCATACTCTTTCTAGAAGAAAAAACACTAGCCTGGGAGTCAAGAGGTCTGTAGTTTTATGTTGGGTCCTGTCACTAATTAGCCATGAACAAAGCCATGACCAAGTCATTTAACCTCTGTTGGCCTCGGTTTTATCATCTGCAAAGGAAAAAAAGTTGAACTAGATTAGACATTTGCTTAGGTGTCATCCAGTCTATAACTCTATAATTCTCATGGCATATAGTTATAGCACACATTGAATGAAGGGATAGGTGGGATATAGAGGGAAGAGATGATCAGTCTAACTAATAGCAGAATGGAGGAGATTAAGAAGGAATAAGGGCCCCAGTTGTAGAAGCAGCACTAGGGCTATTGTGTCCAAAGGGAAAAGAGAAACAAACTCCAAAATGGGAAGAAAGAGAAGTAAAAAAAAAAAAATCCACATTTTAATGACTTAATTATCTTTTCAACTGGCTTTTGTAGGTCTAAAATGAGTTATCTGCCCTCCTTGAACTGCAAGCAGCCAGAAAAAAAAATGCTATCATCTTCAAAAAAGGCATAGCATTTATGCTGATAAATCATTAGATAACTTTTGTGATATGAAGAAGAGGAAGGAGGAAAGAAGGACAAAGAGGAGGAGGAAAGAAAGAGAAAGAAGAGATGGAAAAGGAGAAGAGAAAAGGAGAATAAGAAGGGGAGAAGGAGGAGAGGAAAAAGAAGAAATAAGAGGAGGAGGAGGAAGAAGAGGAAGAGAAGGAGGAGGAAGAGGAGGAGAAGGAGGAAGAAGAGGAGGAGGAAGAATAAGAGGAGGAGGAGGAGGAAAAGAAGGAGGAGAAGGAGAATAAAAATTTGGCCATTTTCAGAATAGAACTATTTTTTTCAATTTTATTCTAAACTTAAGAAATAAAATAATCATTTCTATAACACACTAGAATAGGAAAAAATGATTGCACATGAAATTGGAAATATATTTTGTACAACTTGCTATTTCTTTTATATATATAATAAAGTTATCATGTAACTTTCTTTTTTCCTCCATTTTTCTTCTTCCTTTTCCCCCCTTCCCACCCTAGAGATGGATACCAACACACACACACACACACACACACACACACACTCACACACACAAGTAAATAAATATAGACACAAATATACATATATATACACATATATATGTTAAATAATTCTATACATACTTCCATTTATCAGTTCTTTCTCTAGATGGAGATAGCGTCTTCCTTCACAGGATCACAAGGGGCTTTAGTAAAGACTGTTTTTTTAAAAAACCTTTGCTCTGAAACTGCCATTTCATTCTAACATTCCATGGAACCTTGAGTGGACATGGTACTTATCTCCAGTTGTTGGTATTATTCATTTTTAAGTCACTACTCCCATTTCTTCAAAATATATGTATTTAGGTAGAATCCTACCTGTGAAGCTGATTCTGTATATTTCCCATTTTTTCATTATGCCAAGAGGTAACTAACACTGATAATTCTCCTTATCTAGATTTTGAAAGTGGAGATAAAAAGTTTTAATAAGAAGATGGGAGATGGGACTGAAAATACCAAGAAACAGAGACTTTTGTGATCTGTAATACCCTTCCCTTGCCATGCTTTTGCTCCTGGGCTTCAAAACAGAAATGGGGGGAAAAAATCTGAGTTTGGGAAAAATCTCACTGAACAGATGCTGGTGAATTGCCAGACAAAACTAAGTTATGACAATGGTGACAACAAAATGGGGTTCTGGAGGATATTTAGAGAACTAAGAGTCTGGTTTTCCTCTCATTACTCTCAGGGAAGGACTGGGTGATGGTCTACAATGTATTACCAGTTAATAGCTTGTTTCCAAACATCTGGATTCATCATCTCATCAATTTTAAAATGGCATTAATTGTAACTTGTTACCATTTCAGTCAAAATAAGAGGAGAGGGGAATTATTTCCTCTCTGGCTCTTCCAGATTTTTACCAAATCAATATTATAATATTTTATTATTATAATATTTAAGAGGACTTAAGTGCTATTAATCATCAGACATTTATTAAGAGGGACTATGCTAAGCACCATGGATACATGAACAGAAGCAAAACAGCCTCTGTTCTCAGGGAGCTTATATTCTATCAGACCACAATTCCTTTATTACTTAGTAGAAGGCCTTTGATGAAGCATGCTATCTACCTTCATAGAAAGAACTGATACCCCAATTGCCCTCCAAAAAGCAAAAAGAAAAAACAAACCAAAACAGAAAAAAGAACTGATACTGTCTGAATACATACTGAAGCATACTATTTTTCACTTTCTTTCTTTCATTCTTTTTTTATCTAAACTTTCTTATACAAAATAACTAATATGGAAATATTTTATCTGATTGCATATGTATATCCTATACTTGATCACTTAATGTCTGAGAGAGGGAAGGAGAGATAGAATATGGAACTCAAAATATTTTTAAATGTTTTAAAAATTATTTTAATATGTAATTGGGGGAAAAATAAAATATTATATTAAAAAATGCAACAAAAAATTTGTTTGATCCTTTGACCAACATAGTTAAGAATCCCTTGAAATTTAATGAGGCTGGTCTAAGGGTCACAAGCATGTCATCTCTCACTGGGTTTGTTCTATTAAAAATTTTCCTGGACCTATGTTAATTTCAAGTATTCCTCCCAAAAGAAGTATTTCCTATCAATTCAGAAACTGACTTAGAATTTACAGGCTTAGAAAGTTACTTAAGGAGAGTCATTTGTCCAGACTCTAAAAGCAATTATGGGTCTGACATAGGACTTTAACCAGATCTTTCTATCTCTCATGCTAGTCCTATATCCAGTATGCCATACTATCTGTCTACAATATTCTAAAGCAGACATACTTAATCTAGGATCCATAAACTATTTTAAATATATATAATGATAGTTATGTTTCAATATAATTGGTTTCCTTTTATTTTGTGGACTTAAAAATATTTTAAGTAGTGATCCATAGTTTTCACAAGATTGCCAAAGGAGTCTGTGTCAAAAAAAAAAAACAAAAAACTTAGAACCCCTGTTTTAGTCAAGTCAGAAAGTATTTACACTGTATTCAATGTTAGGATAAAAATTATAAGTTTTAAAAGAATAAAATAACTCTAACCTCAACTTCTTTCTTGTTAAACCAAAACTGAAATTGGATGTTGGTTCAATTCAATAAATGCTTATTACGTTCAAGGATCACACTAGGTCCCAGAGATAAAAGATTTTTAAATGACATTTCTTGCTGTCACAAAGCTTTAGTCTAGGTTCTCAACCTTCCTAATTAGCCATGACCCTTTAATACTCATATGTGGGTGTGTCTGCATGTGGGTGGACCTGCCTGGAGATGGATAGAGGAGGTTCCTAAGACCATCAGAAATATGTGTTTTCCGATGGTCTTAGGTGACCCCTGTGACCCCTGTGAAAGGATCGTTCAACCCCCAAAAGGGTGGGGACCCATAGGTTGAGAACCACTAGGAGGATGATAAAATATGTGTTCAAACAACTAAAATAAAGCTAAAATGTATGCTTGATCATAATCTGTAATTAAGCCAGGAAAAATTAAACAATCAATCAAGCTAGGCAGTGAGGGTAAAAAAGACAAAAACAAGACAATCCTTGTCCTCAAAGTGCTTATGATCTATGGCTGAAGACACCATGGACAGAGGCATGATAAGTTAGGGATTGTGATATAGGGGTTTTCTGTTGTTGAATTGTTTCAATCCTGTCCATTTATTATCCCGTTTGGGGTTTTCTTGGCAAACATATGAGAATGGTTTGCCATTTCCTTCACCAGTTCATTTTACAGATGAGGAGACTAAGGCAAATTGAGTTAAGTGGCATGCCCAGAGTCACATAATAAGTGTCTAAGGCTGGATTTCAGCTCATGAAGATGAGCCCAGAAACTCTATCTACTGTGCTACCTAGCTGCCCCATATAGGACTTTACATTTTCACAAAGCCCTTTACTACACTATTTTATTTAAGCCTCACCATAATCCTTTAGGTAGACAATTATAAGTAATACTATTATCATTTACAGATGGGGAAATAGGTTCACAAACATAAAATGACTTGTTTGTGGACATATAGCTAATTTAAAGAGATAGGATTCTAACTCAAGTGTTACCTGATGCCAAGTTTAGGGCTCTTGCTACCTTACCTCTCTGATCCTAAGGCTCTAGTCATTACTTGACCTATTACTGTTTTCACTATGTAAAAGATAATGATAATAATAATAAACATACAGCACATAAGTTTTACAAAGTACTTTATATATATTATCTCATATATCTACACCACAGACTATAATCAGCATCCAGAAAAATGGCCAAAGCAAATCCTATTTCTTATCACAATTAATACACTAATCTATACCAATGATATCAGACCCAAATAGCTCTGTGAAAATTGGCAAATTATTTACTGCCTCTGAAACTCAGGTTCTTCACCTATAAAATGAGAGAGTTGGGACTAGACCAGGCCTTCTTAAACTTTTTCCACTCAAGATCCCTTTTCAGTTTAGGCAATATTTGTCAGTGTTGAGTGGCCTGAGGGTATGGACAGCGCAAGGTGCCTGTGCTTTGTATTCATCACCAAGGCTTCAGTGAAGTTGGGAGATGAGCAAGCACTGGCAGAAACACCTTGGATTCATTACACGTTTGATTTTTAATTAATTTTTTATCATTGTATGTTCTGTAACCTTTTATTTTTGCCAAATTTTTCAAGACCCTATATGGGGTAGAGACACACAGTTTAAGAAGCCTTGAGCTAGGCTATCTCTAAAGCCCCTTTCACATGTACATCTATGTTCCTATTATCTTGGGGTTGTTTTTTTTTTTTCCTTTCCAGATGCTTGCAAGCTCTCCCTTTAATCATGCTCTAGAATTTTATCAGGAACTCTTTTAGTGGTCCACAATTTCTTTTCTTTTTCCCTTTTCTTTAGAAAATTGGTATAATGTGCAACTATTTCTTGTTATATGATCATGGAATTTTACAGCTGGAAGGAAAGTTAATGCTATGTATGTCTTTTCCAATTCCCTCATTTTATACATGAGAAAACATCCCAAAAAGGTGAAGTGACTTGCCCAGGATCATACAGTTATTTAGTGGGAGAAATGAGATTAAAACCTAAGTGTTCTGACTTCACATCAAGTATTCTTTCTAATTCTAACACATCATGCCTTTCTTTTCCATGACTTTTTAAAGCTAGAAAGAGTAGCTCAATAATCTTTGTTTCCAGTTATTTTTAGTTCCTTTGAATACAGTTTACCTCCATCATAAATAATTGAACTGAGGGCAGCCAAATGTGCCCATTTCAACTCCATGCACCCCCTTTTTTTTTTCCTATCATTCCTTACCAATTCAAAGTCCATGCTACTCAGTAAAGAAAATGAAAGCCAAATAAGAGTGGAAGCATTCTTTCTTCATTAACATCAAATGACCCATCACCTCTCATCTCCCATTTTTTATCTTTATCTTGCTATCAACAACCTTTTTTATCATCCTTATCATTCCACCCATCTTGGTTTGTTTTAATCTTTGCCATATTAACACTGAACGTGCATAATTAAGCTACTCTTTGGTTGTCAACTTCCATTTCCTGATATTGTTTACATCTTCTATACCCATTTTTTTTCAACATTTAAGTTGGTTTTTGAGCTTCCTATTAATCCTCATTAAAAAAATTTAAATAGCTACCATTTTTTTTCTTTCTCATCAGAATTGTCTGTATTGGCTGGAATGTCCACTTGTTGATTCCCAGAATACAGTTTTATTTCTTAGGTAAGAAGTCAATGAAAGGCTCAGTTTACTGAATTAGGAAAATAATACTATTTGTTACACTAATACCAACTTTTAACATCCATACACACAGGCATTGATAGTATTGGAATTCAGTGCTTACATTCATTTTACATGGAGTCTTCTAAATCACTTAAATTAAAATCTCTTTCATTTCAATCCCAGAGCTCTTCCTAGTTGGACACACTGAAGTAACTTTTCTTTGGGCAACCAGATGTCTCCTCTAATTCCCAATCCCAGGCCTTTATTTCTCCAGAAACATATTTTCATCTAAATATTATCTTAACATGTTATAGCCCTTGCCTTCAGGGAACATTAGAGAAAATGGAAATCTACTCATTTCTATGATTACAAAGAATTTCACCAATTTCCCAGGAAGTCTCCTAGAAAAGATCTAGACTTTCCTTGATCTGTGTTACATTGTTATCATAATTAAAAGAAATAACTTTGGTTTCCCTTGAGGTAGGCATACCAGCTCATCTCAGTTCTCCTCCAACACATAGTATCTCTAATTTTACTTCATTTCCTACCTCTGTCTTCCAACTTCTCAAAAGAATAGAAATGGGAAAGTGAGTAAATGAAAGAAAATGAAAGAAAGAGAAAGTTATATATTTGTGGACAAGAAAAAAAAAACTATAGATTTTTCTCAAGATACATTTAAATTCTTACTATGTGCCAGGCACTGCGCTGAACCCTGGAGATACAAAAACAAGCAAAGACAATCCCAAGGAGCTTATGTTTCAATGGGACAAAAGAGGAGGAAAGGAAAAGGTTACTAAATTCAGTGAATCAGAAGCAGAGACAGGAAAGTAATCATGAATAATTGGGAAATATGGCCTTCCTCAAAATGGAGGTTTCAAGAGTCACTCAGGAATGGGAGAAGGAGGCTAAAGAGGCAGAGGGATGGTACAGGAGGAGAAAATCATGGGGATAGAGGCATCTTCCAGGGAAAGAAGACCGCAGAGGCTGAAGGAACATATAAAGTGAGAAGGCAGCAGAGACATGGTGGCTAAGACCAGAAAGTGAGAAGCAGACCCAGGAAAGAGGAGTAGGGGGAAGTATCTTCCTATTAAATAAAATGAGTGAAATTTTCTAATGATATATTGGTAAAATTAAAAGAAAATTCATTTAAATGAATTTTTGAAACAGCAAAAAATGAAGACAGCAAAGCAAATGTCTGGAAAAAAAAGTCAGTTCTTTCTGATTACCTTAGATTTTTCCATATATGCTCTATTAGTGTATTCCTGAAAAGAAAGAATACTCTCTGATTTTTTCATTTACCTATTTTTTTTATCTATGTGACATTTTTATCTAACAAATTTTATAAAGCAAAGCAAGATGTAGGAAGGCAAAACACTGGGTCCTTGGTAGAAAATCAGAGAGAAAGATCTGTATTTACAACTTAATAATAATTGTGATCTGTATGACTTAATTTCTAAATAATATATACTATCCTTTACATTTAAAAACAAACAAGCAAAAAACCTCCAGCTTACTGCTTAAGTTTACCTTTGATCCCTTGTCTGTTAGGTTGTTCCTTGAAAGTTTTCAGTGAAAGAGAAGACTAAAACAGGAAGAATAATAACCCCTACCTCACAGGGGTTTTGAAAGGATGAAATTAGTACTTTGCAAACCTTAAGCTTCTATATAAATGTTAGTTTTATTGATAATAATAAAAATTATTTTAACATGTCTAAATTGAAGGTTTCCTTCTTCCCTTCATTGTCTAATTGAATCAAGATTGTTTGGACATCTCTGGATAGGTTTAGAGGCAGCAGAGATTCTTGACCAAGAGTATGATAAATTATATTTTTGGAAGGGCAATTAGATAATAGTTCATAGAATAAATTGGAGCTAGGAAGAAATAGGAGTTAGGGAGATCAGTTACCAGGCTATTACAGCAATGCACGTAAAGGATAAGAAGATCTCCATTCTTGACATCTTCCTAGTCATAATGGAGTGTCTTTTTAACAAGGTAAGTTCCATTAACACTGAATTAGTTTGCTAATAAGAATGATGGATTTTCTCTGATTCATCCACAAACCTACTCCCTTTTGTAACCAATGGCAGACATTGGTTGTCTAAATCTCAGAGTTCATGGAACAGAAACTGACCCAATGACCTCAGCCTTGTTAGCACCATGTTCCAAACATCCCTGAGAAAATCCCTGCTGAGAAGGCAATTTCTGAACCAGAGTCAAAAGCTAAATTATTGACAAGTCTTTGACCTGTCCCATTAAGGCTTGCAGGACAGTTCTACTATTCTGCCCCTGACGGTGACCTCAAGTTAATGAAGGAAGCTTTCCTTCCTTAGTTTTATAGCCTTGACAAAAATGAAGTCACTAAAACCAAATAATGCCTGGTAAAGATATTCAAATATCCAAGTTTAAGTTCTTCAAACTTTTAGGAAAAAGTGAGGCTCAATTTATTATTTCTGCTGTTATTTACAAGGGATTTCATCCACACAGGTACTCCAAGCTGAGACAGTGACTGACAAAAACAAAACAAAACAAAATCTCCTCTAGTCTAGGAGGTTGCTGTGGTTGAAAAATTACTCATTTTGCCCCCAGTTGATTGGTGGCCCCTAAGAACTATCTAGGTTGGTCTTCAGACTGCACACACACACACACACACACACACACACACACACACACACAGAGGCACAAACACACATACTTCAAGGTTGATGTTGGGTTCATTACTTGAAGCTTGGTAGTTGTTGCTGGAGATTCCAGCTTTCAAGAATCCAGTGTGGCTTCAAGGATTACCTCTGACATATACTGCTGGTCGACCCAAGACAAGTCAATTAAACTTAGTACTCTATGCAACTGTAAGAGTGCATTGTAGACCTGGTAGTAAAAGGAATGACCCCACTTGGGAGGTTCTCTATGCTAGTGAAATCTGTAGTTCAGTCTCTTTTTGATCCCTAATAATAGTTGTAAGGAAGGTATTATTATTGTCAGCATTTTGCAAATAAGGAAACTGAAAATGAGAAATTAATTAAGTGGCTTACCCTGGGTCAAATAGTTATTAAGAGTCTAAAGCAGGATTCGAACCTATATCTTCCAGTCTCCAAATTCAGCACATTTTCCTGTATCTCAATGTTGCCTCTTACTAATAAGTAACATTTATAAAGTGCATTGCATACACTACTTCATTTGAGCCTCAAAATAATCCTGTAAGTTAGATACAGATTTTGCTCTTGGTTTAATGTGAGAGATGGGGGGGGGGGGGGGGGAAGGGGAATGCTAATAAAAATAAAAGGAAGCAAAGATTCTTTGGAAAAAAGGAACCCAGTGTAATCTACAGCCAAGGAGACATCAAAGGAAGACTGCTAGCATCCTCCCTCTCAAACTATCTTACATTTAATTATTTTGTATTTATTCTCTTTATGTTTATTCTTTAGACACTTTTGTATGTTTTAGTCTCCAACACTTGAATATAAGCTCTTTAAGAGGAAAAATTATTTCAGTCAGTTAACAAGCATTTATCAAGGATTTACAATATGTCAAGCATAGTGCTAAATCCTGGGAATACAGTTGCAAGCAGAAAGAAAGGTAATCCTTACCCTCAAGGAGCTTACATTCTAAGAAACGAAGATAATTCATAAAAGGAAGAAAGCTGAAAAGAATAGATATGAAATTTGGAGGACATGCTAGACAGGAAGGAGACTCGGTTGGTCTGGGTAGCCTCCTTAAACTGGATGTTCTGGGAGGAGCCATCCAATCAGAGGGAAAGATCATAAAGGGTAGAGGTTAATTTCAATGTGAGAATTTTAGGACTGGAGAGATTTTCCAGGATAAAGAAGTTTCTGGGATGTGATAGAGAAAGTATGGAACGGTTTTGTATTTTAATCTACAATGCACAGCACCTATTAGGTACTTAGTAAGTGATTAATTAAATAATTACTTGATTGACTTTGGTAGAAATGCCTCTATTAGCTTCTATTTACCTTTTCCCACAATCTGTCATAAAGCATAGTGTAATGGGAGGGGATCCTTTAAAGAAAGTTTCCCTCAAATCGCTCATGATTCTTCCTGTTCTGAACAAATTATAGTAGCCCATGATAATGCATTTGGTGACATTTCACTTTGTCCCCAGAGAGGAAAACTCCAGGCTTTCTGTTCTCTCACACATACTGCACATTGAGATCTTGGGTCTCCTCATTGCCGTGCACATCTTACAGTCCCTTACATTGAAAGTAATCCCCTTTTCCCACCTTCATCCATCATTCAACTGTCACAGCACACAACTGGGGTGGTTTTTAACTAGATAATTTTCTATATTCCTTGGTTAACCTTTCTGCTCAAAGCTTGCTCCCTTACTAAAATTCTGAAAGCTTACTCATTCCCTGGCCCCCAGCATCACCGCCAGTCCCTTGTGAGTAGCAATTAATCTGGCACCTGTTTGAGAAGTTTTGCTTTTTTTTTTTTAAAAAAACATGAAAGGACTCAGGCAACCTGCTTCTTGCTGCCTGGACTCCTGTCTGATCTTTCTGCAGCCACACAACAAATCTCTCTCTAGGCTGAATGCTTGCAAGAGTAATTTAGAAATTGTTTAAGTCAGGCAGCATCTTCTTGATCTTGCTTGGGTGGGAGATGGCCCTGTTACAGCAAGAACATGACCCCTTCCTAAGCCCCACTCTCCACAGCAAATGTTCTCCACTAAATTCTAACCTCTCTCCTCCTCTGAAGGTAAGGATAAAAGACCCTCTGATGGGAAACAGAGATGCTATGTTATTAGAGGGCTACCCATTTCTTCCTCTCTATTTCTGTTTCCTGTATCTTACTCTGGTTTTACTAGGATTAAACACACACACACACACACACACACACACACACACACACACACACACACACAATTACGGTGACACTATTCACCTGGGAGTCAGAGAAATGAATGCTGCTATGGCTGTACCAAGAGAAGAAGGATTGCTTAAATGCCCAAGACTTTTCCTTCTCTGATAACCAGGATCCCATCCTGTTTATTCCCATTATTTTCAATGTTGCTTGAAAACATAAGGAAAGTGGCATGCGTTTGTGTGGTGATGAATATGTCCCACAGTTGCTCCATATGGGAGCATATGTACATTCATTTTATAGTAAAGGAGTTCATGAACTCATGCTCTCCTTTCGTTTTATTTTTATTTCGTCTGCCTGGGGGCCTTATGCACACCCACGTAGTGCCACCAAATTTTATTTGCAGACTAGCTTTATTTCGTAAATAGAAATGGAATCAAGTAATGTGTGTGTTTGGCCCAAACAAGAGCTGAATTGTTTTTATTCACAGTCCAGGGTTGGTTAAGTTTATTGCAAGAAGCCTTGATAATTGAGAAAATTGAGCCCAGGCCTAAAGGTAGGAGGAGTGCTTCTTGAGTCCTGCATTGATATTATTTTAAAGTAATGTAGATAGTATGGTGATTTAGCATTTAACTATTAAGACCTGTGAAGGCAAATTTTGTCTTAATGTTTCCAGGAGCTATTTTTTTTTAGTTTGTTTCATCAGTTCATGTGTGCTTATAATAGATGCATTTTTTTTGTACATTTTATTTTATTTTTCAACCAACAAATATCAATTTTCTCTGCATCCTGTCCTTCCTCCATTTAAAAAAAAAGCCCTGCATCAAACAAATGAAATTTTCATATTAAGACCAATTTTTGATACCAATTTTATCCTAGTGCTTTTGTTGCATATTTTTTGCACCAAGCACCATAACCCCAAAGAATTACAAATGAAGACACTTCTAAGGGCAACAGAGAGGCACAGGTTGAGTATGAGCAAGCTGTAATACATAATAAATGCAAAATTACTTAGAAGAAGTTGTATAAAGGATGTCATTAGCGAAATATATTTTCAAGAAAAAGGTGAGCATTAAGGGGAATCTCACATACATCCTTGTCTCCAAGAAAATATAAACTCCAAGGGTCACCTAGCAAAAATGAGTGACAATGATTAGAAAGACCCTGAGCTCCACTGGCACCCAACTAATGTCAAGGGAACTAAAGCATGCTGACACATCACATTGAGATAGATTTACAAGAGAACATGGACAGTAAGAGTAGCTAAAAGAGATTGCAATCTAAACTGTTGGTGGGATTGATAAGATCATAGGTTCATTGAATTGCTGAGGTCTTCTCAGATTCTGGTATAGATAGATAAATAGACAGACAGGCAGATAGATAGATAGACAGATTGATAGACAGATCAATAGATGATAGATAGATGATAGGTAGATAGATAGACAGACAGACAGATAGACGATAGATAGACAGACAGATAGATGATAGATAGATAGGTAGATAGATAGGCAGATAGATAGACAGAGAGACAGATAGATAGACAGATAGACATGTGTATGTGTGTGTGCCTATATATGTACATACATACATATGTGAATGTATATTTTGTTGCCCTTGGTGTTTAGTTGTTTCATGTTTCTTTTTGGCTCCATCTGGGATTTTCTTGGTAATGGTACTGGAGAAGTTTGTCATTTCCTTCTCCAACTCATTTTACAGATGAGGAAACAAAGGAAAAAAGAATTAAGTAATTTGCCCAGGACCACACATCTAGCAAGAGTATGAGGTTGGATTTGAACTCAGTTCTTTTTTTTTTTTTTTACTTTAGGCCCAGCAATCTATTTACTGAGCCCCTTAGCTGCCCTGATTTTACAGATGAGGAAATTAAGGTCCAGGGAGACAAGGTGATATATCCAAGATCCCATGGGTGAGAATTAGAAGAGTCAATATTTTAATGCAGTTCTTCTGACTCCCAATTCTAGAGTTATTTCAACTACATCACTCTTCCTTTGTTAAATTAGTTACTGGAAAACTAATTTTCAGAGGCAATAGACAATCAATCATTCAACAAGCATAAATTAAGCACCTTTTATGTTCTAGGCAAAATGCTAGGCATGAGGGACACTAAGACAAAGAGGACACTTTCTCTGCCCTCAAGGAGCTTATAGTCAATTAAAGAGGAAAGATATATACAAAATATATACAAGTAAATACAAAATATATGCAAAGCAAAGGCAAAGTAATTGGGGATGGTGCGGGGATTAGCAGCTGTTGTTGTTGATCCTTCATTTTCCACCAATGACATCATGGGGTGATGTCTTAGATCCCTCGTGAGTTGGATTTAAGTGAGGCAGAGCTGTACAAAATCTCCAGTCTTGTACTCTCTTCTGGAGTCACTGAGGTCTAAAACAAACTAAAGTTTGTCCTAAAGTTTACATGACTTGTCCAAGGTTATACAGGAAGTTGAGTCACACAATCACAAAGCAGATTGCCAGGGCCTAGGAAGAGAATGAGATGAGAAAATGTAGTAGTACAGTAGTAGACACAGTTTTCGTAGGGTTTGGTTATAAAATGGAGGGGAGATACAAAACAATATCTTTGATTTACAATAGGGTAAAATGAAGTTGTTGGGTTTTTTTAAATTTATAGATGCAGGAGATGTGGACATATTTATTTGTAGGTGACATGGAAAGAAGTAGTAGGTTTGGAAAGAATGAAGAGTGGAGAAAGAACAGATGATTATGGAATCAATCTGCTAAAAATAGAAGGGGGTAGCACCAATGGTAGAAGTAGAAGCTAGCCTTAATGAGAAAGGTCACCTCATTATCAAAGTCTGGAGTAAGGAAAAAAGAGAATGAGGAGCAGCTAGGTGGTGTAGTGAATAGAGTACCAGCCCTGGAGTCAAGAGGACCTCAGGCACTTGACACATTTACTAGCTGTATGACCTTGGGCAAGTCACGCTTCCCTTCCTCAAAAAAAAAAAAAATAAAAGAGACTGAGAAATTATGTCAAAGAGATTTTAGTTGTAGAGTTAAAAGAAAAAGTAAACTTACGGTTTCTGGTTTTTTTCTGTAAACTTTGAGGCAGGGTCTTCTGCTGACAGAAGGGTTGTATGGGCTGTTCTGGAGCAGCCACCATGAGAAATGAATAGAGAATCGATTAGAGAAGAATTAAAGGATTCTTTTGTGACTAGAAGAGTCCATTTGGAAAATAATCAGCATTATTGTATAACTTCTTCCAGCACCATTTATTAGTACATACATAAGGGTAAGAAAAAAGATAAAGAGGGTAATCCATGGTTGAGGTTTAATAGACATGAGCATTGACAAGAGATAGAGTAATGGATTTGAGTGTAGAGAATAAATACAATTAAAATGGTTACCTATAGAGTCAAGGTTGGGGAGGGAAGAAAATAAAGTCAAAGCAGGCATGATGTCCTTCAAAAGGATTGAAAGATGGAGGGAGAAGAAGTCATAGTTGGGACTAATTGTATCTCTAGCATCCAGCAAAATGCTTGACACATAGGAGGTACTTAAATGTCTATTGACTGATTGACAAAGCATAGCATTGAGAGGAATAAGGTATAAGGAATGACAAAACTATAAAAGGTTTCAGAGTTTGTGACTGTGGGTGATGGTGGAATCAAGGGTATGATCATATCTCTGTGTGATGAGAGTTAAGTGGAGGTGAAGGTTGTGGGAACTGAGTGAGTTGATGAACTGGGAGGCCAGAGTGTTTGAGGGAACTTCAATCTGTATATTAAAGAGCTTTCTGTAAATTAAAAACTATTGTCCTGATGGTTGGGATATGAAGCATGGTCTAGTCTAGAGCTAACTAGATAAAGTGAGTTGAGCTGAGTTTTTTAACTCATGCATCCACTAATCAGGGCCAAACAGAGATCCAAATATGAGTGGAACATCTTGAGGGGGGATGGGGATGGATAGTATAGATCCACATCCAGAGTATAATGAGAATTGGAAGCCAGGTATTTACCTGATTGAGAAAGGAGGAAAAAATATCCTGGGAGCCAGTAGAGCACTGCCACAGGGATGTGGATTCAAGCTCTAGCTAAGTTGTTCACTGAAAGATTTTGGGTAAAATTGCTTTCCTTCCCTGAGTACTCACTTCCTCATTGGTAAAATAGGACTAACAATACATGTCCAGTGTAGGACAGAATGTGCTCTACCTACCACCAAAAGGGCTATTGTGAGAACCAGATAAGAAAATCTATATTTAGCCCTAAATAAATGTCATGGTTTTATGTGCTCAGGTCTTTTCAAAACAAAATGGCGGGTTTCTCCTAGGCATGGTAGAGAACATGGGGGATGAAGCAGAAAGAAAAGGAAGTGAACTAGGAAAAAATCAGCAGAGGATGTTCAAGAACATTTGAAGCACTTTTGCACAGGCATATGTGGGTAATTATATAGCCCTCATCTCAGGTTAAGACAAAATAATGACATGGTTTCTACACTACCACTTCCCTAACACTACTCTCCGTGTACCCTTTCTCCTTCATGATCTAGTCATCTGAAGGGGGGAAAAACACTGAATAATAGTTTTGATTTCAATTTTGGTGGTATATTGTAAAGATCTGACCTTAGCAGTGAACCAAGGATTCAGACCTTGTAATGTAAAATCTTAGATCTAACTTTTATTGCCTAATTCTAAGGAAGTAACTTGCATTTTCAGACCATAAGTTTCATCAATAATTAGAAACAAAGTGTTGTCCAGCCACAGAGTTCCTGATAATCATAGAAATCTGATCTAATCATGGAAGCTCCATCCTTCAGAAAGAACCATCCAGAACAACATATCAGACAGGTGATGAGACACTATATTGATTTATCTTCGAGGAAAGATATTTTCTATCTTCCCTCAGTATTACATTCCATTTTTAACCCAACTTAAACTGGATAGAATTTCTTTCTTAAAGCTAATCTAAGCTTTAAGACCTCTTAATTACAGAGTAGACAAAAAGTTCCTCAGAAAAGAGGATCTTGGATTGGTTGAAATCTGCATCATTGAATACCCAAACCATAAGATAACAGATTCAATAGATTCTTGAAGTGGTAAGAGTTAATCTGAGACCCACATTCACTTGTACAAGAAATTAATTTCCAACCAAAGCATTGCAAGAACCCAAAAGGGGTCCCTCTGTTTCCTCTCTAAGGATCCAAGACCCCACTCAAGAAAAGTTGTTTCTTTGTTGTTTTTGTTTTTGTTGTTGTTTTACTAAACTACAGAAACTATCAGCTGCACAATTCAAGGTACTTGGGGGGGCCTTTAAATGTATACATGATATTTTCCTCCTATGGAATAGTTGCCTTATCACCTTTTCATAAAACATATTGCAATAAGGAAAAGACAACCAAATCTCTGCTACTTCTCTTCTTCTTTTGTCTCTGTATCTTCCTTTTAAATTTATCCTTTCTGGAGACCATGGCCATCTGGGAAACATAAACAACCATTTCAGACCCCAGATGCCCAGCCACATTTACTCCCTAACTGAGTTATGCTGCAATCAACTGGCAGAACCTCACCCAGTGGCTTGGCATACTTCATAGGTAAGTCTGCAAAGAATTCACTGAGAGCTATGGACTTTCTAACTGTGAGGTATGTGACTTTGGAAATTATTGGGCTTAGCCTCCCATCAGTTCACCATTTCAATGGCAGTCTTCATTTATCCCAGAAAATACATGGCCTGCATCTGTCTGTGAGTCACTATTTGCCACCATAAAACATTCATGAGATGCTCTGAATACAGAGGGTTTTGTGACATAAAACATGGCTCTATAACTTTTCTATGGAATTGTCCCTTAGAGCCAAGTGGCAGCTTGTTTTTGTGCTCCATTCAGTATTCTAACGATGCAGGATAAAAGAGACAGGTAGCTTGTTTATAAACACAAACATGCCCTTCATAGAGTCATCCATTCATTGTTCATTCATTTGCCAAATATTTTAAATGTACCTAATATGTGGAAGGCACTAGGTGAGTTGCCAAGATAAATAACATGTAGCTCCTGCTCTGAAGAGGCTCATAATATAGTAAAGGAGATAAGACAGGGCCTAAATAACTATAATTCAAAACAGAATATGAATTTACCATGCCTTTAAATAGTGTAAAAGAATTACTGCTAAAACCATTAATTAATTTGTTTTTTAAATTAATTTGCTTGCTTTTTTCTGTCTTTAATGACTAAATTTGTATAAATGTGATTTCTCAGATTTCATATATGTCATACTTTTTCAAGATGGAAACAAAGACAAAGGTTATGAAACATATCTTAGATTGGCATGGTAGAAAGATTATTTCTCTATTTAAATGCAAGAACTATCATCCAGAGATATTTAAGTGTCCAGAGGAAAACAGACAGGATGCTGAAGTATCTCAAGTTCATGTTATACAAGAATCAGTCAATGGAATTAGAGATAATAGAATCCTAGCTCTAAAGCTAAAAGGAACCTGGTTCAACTTTTTTATAAATAAGGAAACCAAGTCCCAGGGATGTTTGGTGACTTGCCCCACATCACACGGGAAATTTATCTCAGAGATAAAATTTTAACCTTGTTCTTGACTCCAGAGACAAGACTCTTCTCACTACACCTGAACAGGTGGGTTGTTAGTCTAATGTAGAGAAGACTCATGTTGGATGTTGTAAAGTATTTGAAGGGTAGTCATGTGGAAGAAAGTCTAGAATGGCCCATATCTAGGGCCAAAGGGTAGAAGCTACCCAGAGGCAAATTTAAGAAATTTCAGGAAAAATTTCCTAACATTTAAACTATTGAAAAGTGGAATGGGCTTCCTGTGAAGGTAGTGGATTTTTCCTCCTTTGAGGTCTTCAAGTAGAGGCTGAATAGCAACTTGTCATATATGTCGCAAGAAGGATTCCTTTGTGGACAAGTGTGGAACTAAATGACCACTGAGCTCCTTTTTAATTCAGAGATTCAATGATTCTGTGATGGTCACTGCCCTAAATTATGTCTGTTGTGCAGTTGGAGAAAAAGAGAAACTAAACAGAGACGTGTCTATAACAATGGAAAAAGCTAACTGCCAATGAGTTATAGCCAAAAAGTGTTAAAAGAGCCCACAGGAAGGAGTGATCAATAGGAAGCCAACATGGTCATGGGAATTTCTAGCCCTTGAAGAGTCAAAAAGGTCTCAATAGGCTAGAATATTAAGCTGAATTTAATAAGATGATATGTAATAATAACAAAAACAGTAGTAGTAATAATAATAATAATAATGCAGCTAGGTGGCACAGGGGATAGAGTGCTGGGCCTAAAGTCAGGACAACTCATATTCCTGAGTTCAAATCCAGCCTCAGACACTTACTAGCTGTGTGACCCTGAGCAAGTCACTTAACCCTTTTGCCTCAGGTTCCTCAACTGTCAAATAAGTTGGAGAAGGAAATGGCAAACCACTCCAATATCCTAGCCAAGAAGATCTTGAATAGTGTCGTGAAGAGTTGGACATGACTAAAACAACTGAATAACAATAACAATTCACAGTATTTACAGTGAATAAAGTTATGCAAAATATGGCAAATGATTTCAGCGCAAAGAATGCAATGTTAATTTTAATAATACAGACACTTCTGGGGATTCCTTGGACTAATTGGGAGCTCTCAGGATATAGACCATTTACTGAAATGACCAAACAAATAATAGTAATAATATTTTATATTATGCTTTACGGTTTTTAAAGAGCTTTACAGGTATTATCTCTTTTGATCCTCACAACAATGCTTTGAGCTAAATACTATTATTATTCCTGTTATATGGATCAGCACACTGAAGTTAAGTGATTTGTCCAGGGGCATTTAGCTAATAAATGTCTGAGGCTAGATTTGAGGTCAGATCTTCTAGACTCCAAGTCCAGCTTTCAAGAGTTTACACTTGAGTTCAAAAAAAATCAACCTCCCAAGTTCAAAATAGGATAACTTTGGCTAAAGAACACAATTTGATAAACATCTGGGATTTTAGTGGACAATAAGCTCAATATAAGATAGTAATGTGATATGATGGCCAGGAATGCCTTTTTGTCCTTTTTGATTTGCACATAAATTGGATTTAAGCGAGGTAGAGTTGCACAAAGTCATTGGCCTCACTCTCTTTTCCTGAGTTGTCACAGTCCAGTTGCAGGACAGAATCTAGACAACTGGTGATGGCCCAGGATGCTATGATGACCTTGATCTCTTCAATGTCTAACCAACCTCTGAGTGCTTCACAGTGACTGTTTCAGCCTCCTCCATGGCACTGGAATAAATTGTTCTCACCCACCCATTATACCAGGGGAAGTCTTCACATGCTTAGGGTAGACAACCCCTACCTAACCAAAAAGTTTGAGACCCTCTGGTTCCCCTCACCCTGGTTTAACCTGTCTCCTGAAATGATTTACCAGGGTGTGGCCACTGTGTATGGCTACCACTTCTTGGAGCCAAAGGTGAGAGTAAAGTGAAGGTAGAGAGCGAAGGTGGGCGAGCAGCTCCGAAAAAGGCTTGGTAACCTTCACACCAGAGGTGCTAATCCTTCCTGAATACTCTGTGTGTGTGTGTACATATATATGTGTATGTGGGTGTATTATATGTGTGTGTTATGTAGGAGTGTGTATCATGTATAAGCACAAATCAACATATATGTGTGTGTCTACAAATACTTACATATGTGAGTCTATATGTGTATTATATCTTCACACATATTGGAGATCTTTAAGCACTATGTCGGTGAATGTCAGTCAATCAACAAGCATTTACTAAGCACCTACTATATGCCAAGCACCGTGCTAACACCAGGGATATAAAGGCAAAAATAGGGTCCCTGCCCTACAGGATTTTAATGAGGGAAACAACAGGCAAAAAACCCTATCTATCTATCTATCTATCTATCTATCTATCT
>CM053587.1:236720355-236770881 GCA_028646515.1 Pseudochirops corinnae | reverse complement strand
ATTTTTAGGCACTGGGAACAGTCAGTCAGTGTAAAGGCAGGGAGCTGGGAGGCAGAGTGGGTTTTTCTGGGTTTTTTGGGTTGTTTTTTTTTGCTTTTTGCAGAGGGAAAGGCAAGGCAATTGGGGTTAAATGACTTGCTCAAGGTCACATGGCTAATAAGTGTTAAGTGTCTGAGGCTGGATTTGAACTGAGATCCTCCTGACTTCAGAGAGGGTGCTCTATTCCCTGTGCCACCTAGCCGCCCCTGGAGTGGTTTTCTTAAGAAGGAAGGTAACAGGTGCACATAATTGGTAGACAAAACACCTATAATGGTTGATATAAAAGTTGTCATCACAGAAGACCGCAGTGTTTTTAATATTAATATCACTACATTTTGTAAGGGAATAGATATAGCCATGGTTCCTGAGATTGATGATCTCCATTTAAAGAGTACTGAAAGTACACGGAGCAAAACCATGGTGCTATCTAAGTTAAGAAAGTGGCTCAATGGACAGGAATATTCATTTGAAATCAAAAGCCCATAAGTGAATAAGAAATCATTGAGGCCGCAGAAGAAAAATGTAATTGTTACACATCACACAGATGATCCAAGGTGAAAGTGAGAAAGGGTCACTTTAGGGTAAGCAAAAGCCTTGCCTTTCTGGAGTCACTCTGAATCATAAAGGGAGTGAACCCTTTAAGGAGAGAATCTGAAGAGAATCACAGGATTTGCCTTTTTTTTCTTCTCTTGACTTTTTTTTTTTTCATAAATAGATGCTTAGAGAATTCCACAAAGCTCTTACACAGCTTTATTTAGGACTGGAGGGAAGCCAGACTTCTATTGTTCAGGTTCACATTTCAGCTGACATGATGGAAATTCACACATTCTGAACAAGGCCATTCTGAGTACCAGGCTTCAGTGTGGGACTTTGGCAAAAAGACGACAATCTAGGACAAATATGCTTTCCAAAAAAGCAACAATTTTAAAAACAAACAAACACATCGGTTGGCCAGGAAATAGATCTTTGTTTAAGTGTTTATCAGAGAAACCGTACTTGCTAAAAATTTCAGATGAGTAGTGATAAGCATGTTTTCTCTTCATTAATTATTTTAGGGAATTTTTTTTTAAGCCCACATTGTCCCAGTATTTTCCTGTTGCTATAGAAGAAGGTTCACCTTGCTCCCAAAAAACATTCAATTCCTTCAGGTTGTTATCCAGATTTTGACTTAAGTTTTCTTCAGAAGCTCAGAGACATGGGGGAAAAAAAGAGGGGAAGAAACTACCAGTATTAATCAGAGTGTAGACTTTTTTTCATCCTTGAAATCTCCAAGATAACATAATGACCTGAGTGAATGATAAAGTCTTTTATTGAAATTGATTTAGCTATTGTCTTGCAAGGATGAATGGTCAGATTTGATCTATTGCAAAAGTATCATTGCAGTTAAGTTTTTGCAGGAAAAAAAATAACCATAATATCCCCATTAATTTCATTCATTCATTCAATAAACATTTATTAAATACCTACTCTGTGTCAGGCACAGCACTAAGCACTGGGGATACAAAAAGAAGCAAAAAATACGGTCCCTGACCTCAGGGAGCTTACAATCTAAAGGGGGGGGGGGCCGACAACAGGCAAATAAGTTCATATATATACAAAGAAAGTTGTATACAAGATAAATAGGAAATACTTAAGGAGGGAAGGTACTGAAATTAAGAGGTTGAGGAAGGCTTCCTTTAAGAGTTATGATTTCAGTGAATAGAGCACTGACCCTGGAGTTAGGAGGACCTGAATTCAAATCCATCCTCAGACACTTAACACTTACTAGCTGTGTGACCCTGGGGAAGTCACTTAACCCCATTTGCCCTGCCTTCCCCCTTCAAAAAAGACAAAAAAAAAAAAAGATTTGTGATTTCAGTTGAACTTTAAAGAAAGGCAGGGAGGTTAGCAGACAGAGTGGAGGAGGAAGAGCATTCAAGGTTTGGAGGACAGCCAGAGAGAATGCCCAGAGCCTAGAGATGGACTATCTCCTGTGTGGAACAGCCAGGAGGCCAGTGTTGCTGGATCAGAGTATGTGGCTGAGAGTAAGGTAAAGGAAGACTGGAAAGTTAGGAGGGGCTGAGGGTCTTGAGTGCCAAAAAGTATTTTCTATTTGCTACTGGAGGCAATAGGAAGCCAATAAAATTTATTGAGTAAAATGGTGACATTCATTTTGAGATTGATAGGAGATAGATAGATGGACAGATAGACAGATAGATAAATACAATAGATATGTTGTGGTTTAAAATAAAGCTGATTCTTAATAATGTGAATAAATTCTGAAATACAGATATGCATTACCTATAAATATTATATATAATATATTGATATATAATAAGAAATTTAAACATTTATAAATATAGATATGCACATCTTATATACATGTATACATCTATCTATTTGGATCATAATGTGTATTGTGTGTATATATATACACATATATTTATGCACTGCAGTTATGTGTATATATGTATATGCATATATATATATCAGAATTTATTCACATTTCTAGAAATCAGTTTTATTTCAACCGTTACCTCAGTTTCCTCAGCTATAAGAAGTTAGACAACATGACTTCTAAGATTCCTTCCAGCTCTAAATTTACCCGTCTTGTGATTAAAAAATTGTCAACATACATACTCCAACAGGCAATAGATATATAAATAAACTTTCTCCTTCTCTTTGAACACATGTCTTTATCTACCTGGCAGGTAGAGGATGAGAATGAATGAGTCGTTTCTAATGCTGCTCAGAAAATAGTTTTGAAAAGTCATTCGGCTGCCAAAATTCTATTTGGCCCATCAATTTGCATTGGCCTCAGCCGCACTAGCCCATGGTGATGTATGCCCCAGGGAGCCACTTCTACCTATATCATTTCTACAGCGGGCATTAACTCCAGGATGAGAAAGCAGAAGCATGTGGCAAATACACTCAGAGACCCCCACTCCACCAACCCTGATTGCTATGAAAACCAAATAAAAAGCAAGAGCCAGAACATATCTGATTTCTGTTAGGCTCGTTGCCTAATTTTCATTGGGCCCATTGCCTGATTTCACTTGGCATGACCTGATTTCTTTTAGTCCCTGGAAAAAGGCCTGTAGCAGCCACTCTTCAGATACTTTGAATTCTTTCTAAAAAAATGAAACAAAACACTTAGAACTACAATGATTGTTCTTTATGATGTGAAAACAAGAAATTTATTGAATTCAAAGTATTCTCATTGTTATGCAATCACTGTTTTGCACATATGAAGAAATCCTAATAGAATTATAGGTAAACATATAAAATTTCTCAGCTCTTTGTTCTAGAAGGATTTTTTTTACTAATTTTTAAAACTGATGCTCATTAGCTTTTGAATTAGTTTTCTTGTCCTAATTTTCAAAGTTCAGCAAACTGAACTATGGATTAGTTCTAACTCAACTTCAAATAGGTCTCCATTTTCTGTACGTGTGACTGCTCTTATTTGTATGGAACAAGTTTACAATGTTTCGTCCAATTAAAAATAAAACAAAACAATAAGTTACATTTGTGATTTTTTACCCTAAGATGTCTTTTTTTTTGTTCATTTTGTTTAATTTCATTTTTAGAGCAGCCTCAGAGAATGTCAAGTTAAAGCTACATTTTACCAATTGACTACTACACCAAGTTCATTTTAAATAGCAAAATATATCAATTACCTCAGAATCGAGGGATCTAAAGTCTGCTCTCAATTCCACCATTAATTAGTTGTAGGACTGCACTTAAGTCATTTAACACATCTAGGCTTCCATTTTTTCTTCTTTGTCGTTCTTTGTCCTTTGTTTTTGAAGAGGACCAATGACATCACAGATGATGTTTTGTCCAGTACATGAATTGGATTAAAATGAAGTAGAGTTCTACAAAGTTATTAGCCTCACTCTCTCTTCCAGAGTTATCAAAGTCCAGTGGCAGGACAAAAGTCAAGATGAGTGGTGATGGCCCAGGATGCCATGATGATCTTGGCGTCTTCAATGTCTGACCAAGTTCTAAGTGCTCCACAGCATCTGCTACAGCCACCTTCATGATCAAACTCTTTTCATCCACCTATTGCATGAAGGGAAGTCTTTATATCTCCAAGATGAGAGCAGTTGACTACATAATCTCAGAGGACCAAGATCTCAAATTTTATGATTCTAGCTAAAAAATTTTAAAATGTCACCATAATGGTTTGGTTGTATTTTCTGTGCATCATTGTATTTTTCTCAATGATTATGGCTCTCTTTGAACAATTCTTGGATGTGAAGAAATGTCTTAGACTAAATATAATCTTACTTTAACACCTTGTCCCAGGAGAGACCTGACATTGGACTCTTGAAAGCTATGCCAACAGAATTCAAACTAGATCAACAGAACTAATAATGGTTCAAGCTGGCATCCATCCCAAAGGCCAGTCATTTTCAGTACTACTCTCTACTAATTATTAATTATTTTAATAATTAGTAATAGTACTTTATACTACTAATAATGATAGATAGCACATGAATAGAACATTTTGAAAAGCACAGTACACAAATAATCTTATTTAATCCTTCCAACAATCTAGTGAGGTACGTAATCTTATTAGCCATATATAATATATATGTAATACCTATATATATATGAGTAGAATAAGATAAATAATAAAACAATTATTATCATCATATTCTAAATTTATAGACTGATTAATGTTTGCAAAGCACTTTCCATTAAATGTCTCATTTGAGTACCACAACAGGCCTCTGGGCTAAATGATGTAAGTATTATTATCCCCACTTTAGAAATGAGGAAAATGAAGCCAAGAAGCATTGTGACTTGTCCATGGTTACATGGCTAGTGAGTAAATTCCAGAGGCAAAATTTGAGCCCAGCTCTTCCTGACTCCAAGTCAGACAACCAATCTACCACAATATCTAGAAAGCTGGTTCCTGAGACCCTCAGATTTGGGGTTGCTGGTAGGATGACTCTAAGACTTATGGCCAGAAATTGCCTTTCTTTCTCTGAAATACTATGTTGTAGAATCCAACTGTACATATACTTTTTCCTTTTATATTTATGAACATGGAAATAAACCCTGCTCTTGACTCTGCTCTTGCCTCTTCAGAGGTTAGGGACAAGGACCTAGAATTTAGGAATTCTCCTTTTATACTATGAGATTACTATTTGCTAGTCATTGGAAATGAGATAGTGGGTAGAGTTCTTCCTGCAGTCAGGAAGATATGAATTCAAATCCAGCCTCAGACACCTACTGAGTTACATAACCTCTATTTGCCTCAGTTTCCTCATCTGTAAAAATAAGGATGATAGTAGTGTTGAGATTTGGGATTTAGGGGTGCTTGAAAGCTAAAAATACCAACATGCCAGGTCCTGCTAAATGAATTCAACTCAAGCCTTCTCTCAGCCAACGTAAAACAAAGTTGATTAAAGATTTACCATAACGGGTAGATTCTTAAGGGGCCTAAGTATTTGTGACACTTGTATTAAAAGCCAGCCAAAATAATCTGACACAGAATGATTCTGAACCAAATGAATCTGAGGACCTTCATTGAGGCAAGATGGATCTTATATACAGAAAGACTGTGGGAGGGATCTAGGGGTGGTCTAGAGGAAGGGTTTGGGGAAGGTCTTGAGGAGGAGTCTAATGAAAATCTTGTTGAGATTGAGGTAGGATTCCAGGAACCAAGAGACATGAGATTTTGATGGGGTCAAGGGTGGGAAACAGCCAGAGGCAACAGACCATGGAGGGCTAGGCTAGTTTAAGGGAAACAGATTTGGTCGTAGATATTTTGATAGGATCCAAGGTAGAAGGTAGCTGAAGGCTACTGGAGATAATGGACCATGGAGGGCTACACTAAATTAAGGGTAACAGATTCAGTCAGTGACAATGGAAGCCTTTTGGCTTCTGGGGAACCCCAGATACAGTGGGAAAATTCAAGAAGGTTCTTAGATTCTATCCTGTTCAGTAGCACCTATCTCCCAGGGTTGTTGGGAGGATCAAATGAATTAATACTTGTAAAGTGCTTTGCAAACCTTAGCCATTTAAATATTACTTAGCTCCCAGGAAGTGAACTCTGCCCTCTGGATCATGGTCTTCTCTTCCCCTCCCTAGTACCCCTCAAGACCTTGAAGACAAAGGGACAGTCTGCAATTAACTGCTCCCACCCACATCTTCCTCAACCTCTGAAGACAGAACAGAATCAACCAATTTAACTTTATTGATATGAGTTACACACACCCTCCCTTTCCTAGTGATTCATCCTTCTGGAAACTTCATTGAAGGGAGTGACCCTAATATAGAGTCTACCTGGCAACCCCTGGTGCTGTAGCCCCACCTCCTTAGCAGCCAGAGCTACAAAAAACAAGAAAAAGAAAGTTCTCACCACCAAAGTGCTTCCCACTTTCAAATGGTTCAAAAAGATCTGGTTTTATCAATGAAAACCATACTAAAAAATGTATTGCCATCTGCTTTGCCTCTGTACCCTAAAGGCCACTAATCTTTCCATCTGAGTTGCAGCTGAAACCTTCTATATACATAATCTCTCCTTATTAGAATGCCATCATCTTGAGAGCAAGAATTTTCTTGCTTTTTTGAATCTGTCTTCAGGGTTTAAGATGCTTTGAGCATAATACAGTTATCTCTGCCTATCCCTGGGGTACCCCCAGGATCTGGAAATCCACATAAAAATTTTTGGCCCTCTCTTCACAACAGAGAAGTCTGAATTATGGTATTAAAAGATAAAATATGTTGATGTTCTACAATACTATATGTATATTTTATGCATTTCTGAGTTTTTAAACTTTTTCTGTGCTATCTGCTGGTCTTTTCATGTTGTCTGTAGCTTTCTCAAAACTCCCTAAAAATTCCCATTTAACTTCTTATGCCAGCCCATGATATTTCAAAACCGCAATTTGGAAAGTCATGATGTGGAAGGCATTACTCTACGTGTTTAATAAATCCATTTTCATTCATTCATTTGTAAGGCAGAAAGGGTTATGATAATTCCATGTGCTCTATCAGAGACATAAAGTTAAGGTCCCAAACTAAGTCTCCCCATCTCAGAAGCTTCTGAGATTGAACACTACTGAACTTCTCAGACGAACCCTCTCTTTGCACATGGTGGTGACATTCTATTCGTGTTACCTCTGTTGACTAGAAGTGAGTAGGAGAGGAAATCAGACAAATGCCATTTTGTGTGCTAAGTTCTACTTTAAACTTCAGGGCACAAGAAAAACAAGTCTTCATTCAAAACAACAATGTTTTTGTATGATTTCTGTTCTGGGAAAGGTTGTTTACAAAAATGTCCTGGAATCCTGCAGCTGTGGGAAAATATTTTTGGAATAATGTATAAGTATATGTCTGAATAAGCTGTCATCCTTGGATGAAAGCAAATACAGAAACTATTACTAAATGTAAAAAGGCAAACATTTATTGGATTCAGGTAGGTATAGACAGCTCTTCTCTGGATGTAATTTTTTAAAAATTTAATTTAATTTTGTTTTTAATTTATGGAATAGAACAAGCATTTCCATAGCATAGTACCATAAAAAACATGATTGTATGGGGTAGCTAGGTGGCCCAGTGAATAGTGCACTGGCCCTGGAATCAGGAGGACCTGAGTTCAAATCCAACCTCAGACACTTAAACACTTACCAACCGTGTGACCTTGGGCAAGTCATTTAACCCCAATTGCCCTGCCTTACATTTCCTCTGAGGACGTCATTTTCTTCACCTATAAAATGAAAGCCTTAATTAGATGATCCTTATAGTACCATCTAGCTCTCAATGTACAATCCTGAGATCGACCAGGTCACCCTATCCACCCCTGTCTCAACACAACCGTCCCTTCAGCATTGTTTGACTCAGGGATTGGTTAGGTCACTATCTCTTGTGCCCTATCCATGAAGATTATTAACTAGCCCTAAATCTCAGAATACATTCAATCAATCAATTATTTATTCAGCACTTACAATGTGCTAGAAATTATGCAAAAGTTGGGGATATAAAGGAAAAGAAAATTCATTTCCTGTCTTCAAGGAACTTATATTCTTTTGCCATTCTTCTCTTTATGAATTTTATATCAGCCCTTTATGACCCCTGAGTTACCTTTAATCATGCCATCCACCATAAAAATGCAATTTTTTCCCTTAACTCTAACTAGGATTGGACCTTATTTAATGCATTGTAATAGAAGGCTCATTTTATTTTCAAGGGTATTTGGTGTTACTTGTTTCTTTATTCTCCAGTAAGATAACACTGGTATATTGCACCATGTGCCAGAGCTGGCTCATAGCAGTTTTTGAGAGCTGATTGTTAAATTTTTCAGTATCAGATTTGAAACCTCAGAAATCAACAAGCAGTATAAATCAGGGTCTGGTTTATTGTTTTGGTGATTGTCTCGGTTAAGAAAGTGATGGTGAAAGTGTTAACAATACAGATTAAATTTTAAAGTGTAGTGCATACTTTCTTTCCCCGGATCCTGTTGTTAAATATTTATCAACACTTACCTTATCAACTTATTTTGTCTAACATTATCAATTGGTACTTTGAAAGTATCATTTTTTTTTTTTTGTTTGGTGAGGCAATGGAGTTAAGTGACTTGCCCAAGGTCACATAACTAGTAAGTGTCAAGTGTCTGAGGCCACATTTGAATTCAGGTCCTCCTGATTCCAGGGCTGTTGCTCTACCCATTGCATCACCTAACTGCCCCCAAAACATTATTTTAAATGAAAGAGCATTGCAAGAGATGTTAGTTTCATAGTAATAATATCATAAATGGAGCAGAATTTCAGACCTGTGGTTATAACATATTAACAATTTTCTTTCTTTGCAAAATGATGTTTACCAGGTAAAGTATAAACAGTACATTCCAATAATTAATAATGAATCAATCATTTCTGTTTCTATTTTTCATTAGCTTGATTTTGGGTTAGTTTTGCCCTCAAGCCAGAACAAAATAATAAGAGGTGTCTAGCCAGATACAACAAAGTAAGAAATGAAACGGTTCCACAGAGTCAAGATGCAAAGCCACCTGTGCCTGAAATAGTAGAGAACCAAGATAAACGTTCTTGTGAGATTGAGTCATCTGGCTATTACCTCACCTCACCATTTTATTTTACATAAGTAGATGAAGTCATGAATCTCTGATCTTAGCCCTACCTCTTGTTATCTAGGAGACCCTGGGCAAGTCACTTCTTTGTTCATCTGTATAGTGGGGTGAATAATTTTTATGCTACCTTTGTCACAGAGTGCTTAGTAATCCTTAAAACCCTGCTAAAGGGAGCAGCTAGGTGGTAAGATGAATAGGATGAATAGAGCACCGGCCCTGGAGTCAGGAGGACCTGAGTTCAAATCCAGCCTCAGACACTTGGCACATTTACTAGCTGTGTCAATTACCTTGCCTTCCCCTCTCAAAAAAAACATAAAGATTTTTTTTAAACCCTGTTATAAGTACTTCTTATTATTACCTCTATGGAGAAATCAATGAGTAGACCTGACTGCTGCTTGTGCCATCAAGTCTTCAGTCTCATAATTTGAATTTTATCTTGCATGTGGTTGTCTCTGGGGATTCACTCATTTTCTACTGCAGTTTTCAAAAGTTTAAGCTAAGAATCAAAATGTCAGGTGTTTTTCAGATTTTTTTCTCACCCTCATGCATTATTCAAAAACATTTGTATAGCTGGTATAGTATTGAAGTTGAAGTGGCTATATAAGGTTATAAGGAAAGACCCTGACCTCAGAGTGCTTACAATCCAGTTTAGGAGACAGAATAAATAAGCAAAAATAAAATAACAATACAGATAATCATATATGAATCAATCAAGATTGTTACCTTGACCTAAATATCAATAAGATTTGCTCAACTAATTAATCAATTAAAAAACCATTTATTGAGGACCTGTTACAGACCAGGGACTGCATTGGATACTGGGGATGCAAAGACAAAAGAGATACAATTCCTGCCTTCAAGAAGCTTCCATTCTATTTAATTCAGTGGAAACTACTGAATGATGGTGTTCAGGGCAGGGGGAGAAGGCCTTGAGAGAAGGTCTCCTGGAACAAGTGGTATTTGGGTTAGGCACTAAAACAAATCTGTCACTAGAGAAGAGGGTAAGAAGTGGGAAGGGGGTGGGCAAGAGAAGGGAGAGACATTTCAGGCAGAGAAGAATAAAGGAAACAAAGAAAGGCTCACATGTAAGGAATGCATGTGGCCCATTCAGGGAACCTGGAGTAGACCAGTTTAATTATCACTGAGGGTTTGTATAGAGACCTAGAGGTCAGTGAGGTCAGAGAGTTAAGGGCAAGATCATGGAAGACTTTGAAAAGCAGACTAAAGAGCTTGTGTTTTGTCCTAACTCCTTTATCCAATATTGGCAATGGGAAACCTTAGGGGTTTTGAACAAATCAGTGTTCTGGCTAAAGAAGTGTTTTAGAAAGATTAACCTGGCAACAGTGTGTAAATACAGTGGAGGGAGGAAAAACTGGAGTCAAAGAGACCAGTTAGGAAATTGTTGTGACTAGTGCAGGTAATCACATCTTAGCCTTCTCTCTGATAGAGATCAGGTCATTGTTTCTCTTTGGTTGCTTTTTTTTTTCTCTGTGAATTATAACTTAGAAACATCTTTGCTGGGTGTGGCTAAGTATGGTTTGCAATTTCCTTCCTCAGGGAAAGATTTAACTCTAAGAGAAAGCGGCTAAGCGTCTCAGTTCAAACATACAATCTTCATTCAACCTAGAAAGCCATATAGCCTGAGGGCTCTCACACAGAACTAAAAGTCGGAGGCAGATCTCCAATTTGGGGTCATTATTGATGCGTAGTTATCAATGGTTCAGTAGTCACCTGGACAGATAATGGGAATCAAGCCCTCTAGGGATCAGTTCTGGCCTTGTACTAATTAATACTTTTTCCTGCATCTTGATTGCATAGAAAGATGGTCATTAGGTTCCAAGGCAACATGAAATTCTCTGAACTGATAGAAATTTGAAAGTTGAATATTACCTAAGATGACCAGAAAAAAAATAATGAAATGCCTCTTGTTAAAAATCACTAAATTATAGTGGTAAATTTATAACATCGGAGAACCTAGACGGTCAAGGGAGGTTTTAGTATCTCCTTCCCTTGGGATTTTAAATATGCAGTCTACTGCCATTTGTCTTTACCTAACTTGGGAACCAAGAATCAGTCTCAATGACATTTTGAGGCAGCCTTGAAAATAGGTAGTAACTGATGAACCCAAGGACAGAAAAAAATATGGAGAGATACTAAGGAAGGCAGTAGGTTAATGGAATGAGACTAATATATATTTAATATTCAATGCTTCTTTTGTTCCGTGGGAAAGAGTATCATTTGTATGGGGCTTTCTTGGTGAGTTGTTCAAAGCATGTTTGCTGTCTACAGATGTTTTGACCTAGTGACACAGATAGAGATAGAGGTAAGGTAGTAAAATCAGTGTCAGTCTTTCAGGCCAGACAGAATAGTTACAGGTATAGTTAATGCTAAAAATGATGGGGAGGCTATTTTTAATTCCTGTTGCCACTACAATTTGTGATAATAGGACTCTACGAAGCAATGATTTCATCCAGAATGTGATGAGGCCTTATAGCATTAATTGCTTCCAAAATCTCTTGCAAAAATATAAGACTTCTAAAGGAGGGCTTTCTTGTTCGTCCCAAACCTGGTGTCTTCTTCCTTCCATATCTCATGATTATTTTGTATTTCTTCTCTATATATTGATTTTGTGTCTATTTTGTATGTACGTCTGCAAGCTTCTTAAGAACAGAGATTATTTTAGTTTTGGTTTTGATTTCCCCGGTTCCTGGCAGAAGACATTTACTAAACGTCTGCTGACTGACTGGTTGATAATCATACCCTCCCTAGAGCTCATTTTAAAATCACCTTTTGAGATCCTCAGAAGTAGTCAGGGCCAAAAGGCATTCTTTCACCTGAATGTGCAGTATATTGAACATCGCCCTCCGTAAAACTAAAATTACCTGAAACCTCGATGAATGTTGACTTACTAGGACACGTCTCTTCTTATATCCAATGGGGCAAGGGTGGGGAATCTGTGGCCTCCAGGCCACTTGTAGCTAGTTGGTTCCGTGAAGTTTGAATTCAGTCAAAGTGGCACATTTGGAGTGGTTCTCAACCTTTCCAATGCCGCCACCCTTTAACACAGTTCTTCGTGTTGTGGTGACCACCAACCATAAAATTATTTTTACTGCTACTCCATAACTATAATTTTTCTACTGTTATGAATTGTAATGTAAATATGTGATATGCAGGATGTATTTAAATTGAACATAACCCACAGGTTGAGAGCCGCTGACCTAGAGGGTCACATGTGTCCTAGAGGCTGTGGGTTCCCCACCCCTGTTAGACTCTGGATAACAAGAGTCTCAATTAGACTGTCATATGCTTGTAGCTATTTCATGATAGAAAGACCTGTGAGATCTCTTGATTCTCAGCCATCCATCAACCAAAAGACATTCTTTCTGTTCCTTTTTCATTTACTTCTCTTTTCATCATGCATCTATAGGCATTTTCAGACACTCCCTGGGCAGTATTCTAAATGCCAAGAGGACCAGAATCACCTTGGGCAAGGCCTAGTCTCATAGAATCCAATATCACTCTACCATTTGAATGTACCATTCGGTAACATATTATGTGACCAGCTGAGGAATTAAGCTAGAATAAACAGAACGCACTTTAACATTAACAGGGATATTTTATAACAGAGATATTCCCAAGTCTTGGAAACTTAACTGTATGTTACCATATTGTCTTCCTTCTGCTCGCTCTGTTTGTTCCTTCTCACATAGCCTTCCATTCTTTGAAGATATTTTCCCCTAAAGTGTTAAGAAACTGAGTCTTGTCCTAAACTCTGTGTGTCTATGTATATATGTATATTATGTGTCTCTATGTGTGCATATGCATATATAATATACTATATGTATATGTGTGTGTGTATAATTGCTCCTTTTATGTCTATGAAGAGTGGTTCTGGTGTCTCTCAATAAGTTAACTGTGTGGGTCATTTTGTATTTAATGGCCCTCCCTCTGCTTATTATTTCTGGTATATCTTATCTATAGCTTGTTTGTACAGTTATTTACATGTGGTTTCCCCAATTGGACTACGATTCCTCAAAAGCAGAGGCTGTCACACTGTTCTTTGACTCCCCAGCACCTAGCACAGTACCTGGTACATTTGTGTTGTCATTCAGTTGTCTCAGTAGTGTCTGACTCTTCGTGACCGCATTGGAGGTTTTCTTGACTAAGATGCTGGAGTGGTGTGCCACTTCCTTCTCCAATTCATTTCACAGATGCAGAAACTGAGACAAACAGGGTGAAGTGACTTGCCCAGGGTCACACACTTAATACGTGTCTAAGGCAGCGGTTCTCAACCTATGGGTTATGTTCAATTTGTAACAATGAAAATACATCCTGCATATCAGATATTTATATTATGATTCATAACAGTAGCAAAATTGTAGTTATGAAGTAGCAACAAAAATAATTTTACAGTTGGGGGTCACCACAACATGAGAAACTGCATTAAAGAGTAGCAGCATTAGGAAGATTGAGAACCACTGGTCTAAGGCCAGATTTGAGTTCAGGAAGATTAGTCTTCCTGACTCTAGGTCTCTCACTCTGTTTTGTTGACTGATTGATTAATTTCACATGATTCCTTTTTCAGTCCCAGGTAACAACTGGAGTCAAAGTGCAAAGGGAAGAAAAGCATCAGATTTGAAGTCATATTTCTTGGGTTAGCATTCTGGCTCTGCAGTGTTCTGTTTCTGTGATCCTAGACCAGATTCATTTAACCTTTTTGGGCCTTGGTTTCTTGATCTATAAATGAAAGGTTGGAATAAAGGAGCTCTAAGATCCCTTTGGATTCCAAAGAACTGGATTCAAATCCTGCCTCTGTTCCTATCTATCTATGCAACCTTGGGCAAATCATCACCCCCCCCTGAGTCTCACTCTCCTTATCCATAAAATAAAGGTGCTGAGAAAAGCAACTTCTAGGTCCCTTCTTGTTTTAGATCTATGACTCTATGGTTCACATTTCATTTTTTCAGAACAAAAGCATATTCTCCTTTATGTGAACTGGTTCTCCCGAAGTCTCCCAAATATAAAATTCCTCAGCCTTTAAAAAGATCAGTGGGAGAAAGATGCTTATTCTCTGCCAAGGGTGCCTTGTTGTATATTCTACCACAGGTAAACTGAGTCAGGGAATGAGTTGAATGTTCATGTAATCAAAACATTATTTTGAGATTCAATCTTACACGCTCTTTCTTGAAGACATGCCACTTAGAACAGAACTCTCAAAAAGAAAGGTCTAAGGACAATTACTAAAGCCGATGTTATTTTCACCTCCATAGTTCCATGTTCTTAGGCTATGTTCTATGTTGTTCTGACATATGTTAATCAACATATTTGTTAGCCCACAGCTTGAGTACTATATTTCTCTGGTGGCCAGCTTATCATTTCAACTCCAATTAATGCTGAACTCTTGTTTTGCAGGGTTATTTACTTGCTTCAAGCAATGAGACAACATGACACTTTTTTTTCTTTGCTTTCCAGGCATCTGGTCAACTACAAATTGAATTTAATGTTCCTGTCTTGGCCTTAGCAGCCGACTCTGTCGACCATTCTCAGCAGATCCCTGGTATTAGTAGTTGTTGCCCTCTGTTATAGGAAAAAAATGCTTGCTAATAATATATTCCATCGGCAGAATAATCATGAAGAGACCAGAGCAAGCAAGATGCCTGGAAGGGTAATAATAAGGGAATAAAAGAAACAATAGAAACAGAGAGATGAGAGCAGAAAAAGAAATAAGGAAAAAAAAGTTTAAAGGAGAATACAAGGGAACGGGGAGATTTTTTTTTTTTAATCCAAAGAAAGAGACCAAAAAAGCAGTAGTAATGGAACGAAGTGATAATGATAAAGAAGGCAAGAGTAAGGCCAAAAGGAAACGAGGTCAAGAAGACTTAGGGGAGGTTGAAATGAGCAAAATTGGCATTTATAGCCAATTGTTTCCTAGCCTCTCTCCCCTTACAACTATTTTCGGTGTTGTGCTTGACTTGAAATTAGTAAGGACTGACTTGGATATTTTTGCCTAAACTTATTAGTCATGTGACCAAGGGAAAGTCAACTGACATTTTCTGAATCTGTTTCCTCATCTTTAAAATTAAGATAACAGTGCCTAACTATCACACAATGTTGTGAGGCTCACATGTGATAATGTAGCTCAAAAACTATCTTTAAAGTGCTATAAAATGCCAGGTGTTGTTATTCACAATTGTTTCTTCTGCTTTCCATTATACCTAGCACATACCAGGCTGAATTAAAATACCTCTAATAGAGAATGCTCAGAGACATTTAGGTGCTCCTGTTTCCTGAAGCCTTCATTATACCCACCACTGTAGAACTGGAGATTTTTAAGAGGCAAGTTTCTCCACTACTCTGTGTTGTGATACCATTAAGACACCAGAGAAGAAGTTTCGTTAAGAGAAACCCCCATTAGGACAACCTCCAGATTTCATTGTCCAAGTGTAATTGAATGATTAAAATAACCTCATGTTGACACTGACCCATCACATAGTGAGATGAGTAAAACAGACCACCCTCTGGACACCACAAGGTCATAAAGATGGCCAGTGGATGGGAATGCCCTTTTAGAGGCTCTGTCTTATGTGATTTCTAAATAATACTGCATTAAATTCTGATTACCCAGGAGTATCCTGTTACTTTAATATTCCAACACCAAATATGGAAGCACTCTTGAGAAGTCTAAAGAATAGCCAGAGAGAAGCACAATTGGTTCAAAATGATTAAACAGGCCCTGTTGGTGGCCCATAGATGTTTATGATTAATGTAGATTTAATCATTAGCATGTCATAAGAATTCAGCTCTTCTAATTGGCTTTTTCCCCCACTGAAGCAAATATATTCCTTCTCTGCTAGTGTTTTGAATGTTGCCAGTCAAAAGCATTTCTAAAAGGAACATAAGTACATATATGTATGCAAGTACATAGGCACCTATATCACACATGTAGAAACATTTAATTTGGTACGGAAAGTTATTGGACAAAAGATAGAAAAACAAGAGTTACCAATGCTTCTCCTAATTATTTTGTATTGAATTCAGTGACGATGAATATGAATACACTTTTAGCTTTTAGGATTATGCTGGAGTCTGAAGCCTGCAGTGGCCTTCATTAAAACAGGTGCTTTCACCCGAGCTGCTCAACTCTGCAGGCACCAAGCTGACTGATTGAAGCCGATACCACTTGGCGAGGAGGAGTAGGTCTTTCTTTTTGGAAACATCAGCAGTTCGATGAAAAATGCTGTTTTGTTTGATTTGGCTTTGAATCTGAGTAAAGTTTCCCCTTGAAGAATTTTAAATCCAGCATTAGGAAGAGGGGTGCAGAGAGGGAGGGAAATATAATATTTGCTTAGTTAAAAATATTGTCTCACCCCAAACCCAGCACTGTTTTCATACAAGTGACCACAATATAGATCACATGAACCAAACCCAATTCCATCCATTGTTTTTTTTTAAACAAACACTAATGAAACAAACAAAAAATCAGGTGGGAAATAGGAGAAATAGAAGTTTTCATATCCTGTTTGATTATGTTATCCATTTCCTTGAAATATTGATATGGAAAAAGCAACAGAGGGTAATGAATTTCATTCCATATGTTTCCATAATGAGGTGTTTGCAAAGGTTGGAACACCTATCGATCTAACGGCTTGATATCCACAACCCAGCATAGAAAGGGAGGTACTGCCCACTCTTCTCCTCAGTCCTGGGGCCTGATGTCATTTGTTTTGTTTGTTTGTTCAGGGCCATTGGGAAGTCTTCTTCAAGTGCTCAGGCCCCAGAGGTTCCCTCAAACACTTGTTTCCACACCCGCCCCCATTTTCCTACTGTTCCTACTTGAAGTCTCATTGGCAATAAGTAAGCTGCACCTTCAGATGATAGGGGCCTTCCCCCTTCCCGCAGGTAACTGTCAGTCAGACAGTGTGTGAGGTAGGATAATTCCATCTGCGCTGTTCAGATTGTCAGCTGCATTGTTCTGCTCAGTGTGATGGGGATTGTGAAAAACAACCAGGACGGATGATTTTAAGTAATTGCTCTGACATAGACTGATTACTACCGTAACAACAGTCAGTTATGGTTAAGGAGTAGCCCTGGCATATGGTATATATTTGATGTGGAAAGGGGAGTGGGGAGAAAGAAAGCAAAAAAAAAAAAGCTTTTAAAAAAATTTACAGATTGCTTTACATTGAATAGTCCTTGTGTATTCCTGTCCCTGGCTTCATCTAGAAAATAGCGACAATAGACACATGGGAGAAAAAAAAAATCTAAATATTGTTACAGATCCATGGATTCAAAGAATATATTTAAGAGCCATTAAGATAAACTATAAAAATGGCTCTTCATTTTCGTTAGAGTGGTAATTATTCTTGGAACAGCATTTATTGTTCTGCACATTGGGATTTGTTTTCTGCTATGGGTGATCCATGATCACCCTTTTTGAAATCTTGGACTTTTACAGATTGCATAAAACATTTACATTTATTTGAGAACAGTTAAATACTTTACATTGATAGTTTTTCCCCCGAAAAATTCAGACATTTCATTCATCACAACACAATTTCACACTATTAATTTATATATCAGATTGTGAAATAGTAGATATGTAAATTACATAATAAGGGTATAAATTATCTGCTATCATCTAAGAGAATGAATTTTTTTAAAAAAACCTTCCTAAATGGATTCCCAAAAAAACACAAGTGTATGATGTATTTGCCTGAAATGTATTTGAACTACGTAGGCACCCATTCACTATATTTCTCAGCACTGCACAAAATGAGAGAGGGGACCAACAGATTTTATTTTTATTTTTTGCAGAACTGTCCTAAGAAATGACATGTATTAGGTGACATGCAGAATAGTGAACCCAAAACCTCCTTCAATGAGAATTGAAAGGATAGCGGGTTTCTTTTTTTTTTTTGTAAATGGTAATATATTCAATAAAATAATTCAATACTAGATAAATAGGAAAGTCGTTAGGAATAAAAATGAGGGTAATAATTTAACTGTGTGAAAAGTAAGTACAGTAAAGTACATCTGAAGGACATTAATTACTTCTATGTGTGTGAGCTTTTGTTGAGCACATAATGGCAATTCCATTCTAGCTCACAGCATTTTAACTCATTACCTTGTAAAAGTGCTCTGAGATACCTTGGGTATGAAAGGTGCTATTTTAAAACTAATGCTACTCAATATTAATTAGCATTAAGCTCAAATATTCTCCCCACTTTTTTTTTTTAACCAGATATGGGACAAAACAATTTGGGGCAACATGACAAGAGCTCTGTATAGTTTTCTAGGTCTTCCAGCATGGTATGATTTATCCATTTATCAGCAACAAGGCTACTCTCCTCTTTACATCCCAAATGAGAAAAGGAAGGTGTTTGTAGTTGGATGCACTGGGTCTGCCCTGGGTATTTGGGGAGAGCTTTCTGGGATAGCAGGCAAATCTAGCAAGGTCTTGATCTCTTCAGCTGTGAATTAGGAATTTTTTCCATAGCCTCTTTTCAAGGAGGAAAGCTGTTTTTGAAATTCTCTAGGAAACTGGTCCAGGAAGAGTACTTACTACAGCTTCTGATCCAGAGAGGCCTGTTCAGTTCATGAGACCCAGAAGCTCTGGCTGGGCTTATTTAATTTTTCAGAACAAAGGGAGTCCATGCATGGATTTGTTCATTCATTCATCCCAGTAGATTTTTTTTTTTTTAATCACTTGTGGAGGGAACTGCTACCTCTTCAAATAGAGGGGATAGGGTTCCCTCTCATATCTCTTTTTTGGGGCAGAATTTGGTCATTGTAATTTCATAACATTTAGTATTGATTGTTTTATTAATGTTGTTCTTAGCATCTACATTATACAAGTCAGTGGCTATTATTGTCTTCCTGGTTCTGCTTAGTTCACTCTGCATCAGTTTGTTTAAGGCTTTCCACGATGCTCTGTATTCGACAATTTTGTTTCTAATAATATAGTAATATTTCACTCATGTATCACAACTTTGGCTATATCCCAAATTAATGGTATTGAGTTGTCTCCATTTCTTTGCTACTGAAAACATACTACTATAAATATTTCATTGTGTATAGGATCTTTCTTTAATCATCAACCTTCTTGGTATATATCCCTCCAGCAATGGGATCCCTTAGTAAAGAATATGGCCATTTTAGTCACTTTCCTCATGCCTTGGATGATGGAGGCACTCTTCCCTAAACCACTTCAGAACAGATGCAGATATCCCCCTCATTACTACCTGATATCTATGAGGGCAAGTTTGATTGACTGCTAATATCCTAAAGGGGATATCCTTGCCCCTTAGGTCCTTCTTTTGTGACCTGAAGGTGAAAGAATGACTTTCTGAGCTCTGGAGATTCCGAAAGGTGATATCCTTCCCCCATTCATGCCGTAAGCCATAAGATCATGGATTCCTAGGTAAGCCTGTTTCTGAGATGAGGCTATCTCCTGATTGAGTATTCTTTGGGATTAGGAGATCTCAAAGAGTAGCTGACATTGTTTCTTGTTTCCTATAGTAGAACATTGAGGTATTGTCTATAGAAAGAGTAAGAACAGTAGAGACAATGACCACATGGACCAAGAGGGAGTCCACCCACAGAGAAAGAAACCTATAGCTCTATCAACTGTACCATTCTGTCTCTCTAATACACTGCTGTTGTTGTTCAGTCATCTAGTATCTGACAATTCCTGATCCCATGTGGGGTTTTATTGGCAAAGATACTGGAGTGGTTTGCCATTTCTTTCTAATATTATATAAAAATGACAATATAATTTATGAATGGTCAAAAACATTCAAATGACAGAAGCTTTAGAAACAGTTTTCTTTCTATAGTAGATAAGGAATTTGCAGTAGGTGTCTTGGTACTGTGGCATAGCTTTGCCTTGAGTATTTTGCATTTGATGATTGATTTTTTTCTGATACGTTTTTAAACAAATACACCAAATACAGTGAAAAATTTATTGTAAAGTGTAATTTAAGATAAAGTAATCAGAGTTTGTCAAAATTTATAAATTACTTCAAAGTCCCGTGCTTATAGAACACAACTACTGATTTCCAAAAAAGGAGTAAGAAGGTGCTAAAGTGTTTTGTCAACATGGGTCATTTAAATGAAGCCTGTGACAAGCATAACTTAAACTATAAAGGACAGGTTACTTTCTTTTTGGATCCCTATTGCTTCTAAGATAAAACACAAAATTCTCTGCTTGGTTTTTAAAGCTGTTCACAATCAGACTCCAGCATACCTTTCCAGTCCTCATAAACCCTGTTTTCTAGACAAACTGTCTTATCTGCTGTTCCCTAAACTCCACATTCCATCTGCTGCCACCATACCTTTCCATGGTCTTTTTGGAAGCAGCAATATGCTGGAGCCAGTTCCAAAAGGCTAGGAAGATCTAATCATTAAATTTTCTTTTTCTTTCTTTCTTTCTCTCTTTCTTTTTTTCTTTCTTTCTTTCTTTCTTTCTTTCTTTCTTTCTTTCTTTCTTTTGTTTTTTTTTTTTTAGAGAGGGGATGGCAAGGCAATTGGGGTTAAGTGACTTGCCCAAGTTCATACAGCTAGTAAGTGTTAAGTGTATGAGGCCAGATTTGAACTCAGGTCCTCTTGACTCCAGGGCCGGTGCTCTATTATTCACTGTGCCACCTAGATACCTCCAATCGTTAAATTTTCAATGGAAAATGGGCAATGAATCGGGGCTTGTTTTATTGTTTTAGAACTAGTTTTTAAACATTTGCCAGTATACCACTGCCTATGATGCACTTCACCTTTTGGAAGAATTTGAGAAGAAATTTTCACTTTATCCAAAAACAAACAAACAAACAAACGCTGAGGAAGCTATTGGTAATATTTGTAAAGTTCTTGGACATGCAGTCTTGTGGGAGGTCACACAAAATACCTGAAAACAAGACTGCTCACCCATTGTTCCTAGCAGGTGTGTTTTGACAATGATGGTCATAATATCCTCATGTGCTCCCAGCTGGTTCAGACAGACACAGCAACAAATCAGGATATATCCAGAACCACAGAGAAGCTACCTGTTATTATCATCCTGTCATTTTTAGGCCAAGGGATTGTTCTTCTTAGGCTCAGGACTCTCTGATATTACATACACAACAGAAAGATTGAATCCTTCCTTACAGGCAGAGTTGAACACTTCCCCTACGAATCACTTTTTTTCTTTACTAAAATTAGAACTCCCCAATGTTATTTTTTTAATTAGGTGATTTTGTTTTTAAAGATTAAACTGTAGTTGTTCAGCATATGCTGAGAATTGCTACCATACCTAAGGTCCTCAGATGAATAAAACCTATCAAAAAAAAAAAAGACCTCAAAGTTTGATTCATATACCACCTGCTTTGGGAAATTTTATCTCCCAAGTTATTTACCAGCTCTCCCTCCTCCTTGAATTTTACACACACACACACACACACACACACACACACACACACACACACACACACACTTAATTATATATATATATACACATAGATATGTGTATATAAATACATTATGTATTTGTTAAATATATGTATAAGGTATTATATACAAACATGTATATATACATATATTATGATGTAAACATATATACATATTTTACATACATGTGTGTATCCGCATGTATGTGTGTGTATATCTACACATATATACACACACACACATACATATAGCGTCACCACTGAGTTGCTTCCCTAATTCCCACTAACCATGGAGTACCAGGTCCCCAGAAGGTGGCTGATTATTTTACCACTAAATGTTTTATGAGGAATTCTGAGGAGTTTGGGATATTTCTAGAACTACGGTTGATCAGCTTCCATCTAATAAAATTCTCCATTAGCATATTAACCAGTTAATGTCTCCTCAATTTTACTTAACCAGTTATCATCAATTACCTTTTATGGAGGTATATTTACTGACAAGGCATATAAAGGACTAAAATATAAGAATATATCCCTCAAAAGTCCAGGACATACTGTCCTGTAAGCACATACAGAATCCAAAGAAAGAGGGCCCACGCTTAGAGAATACAAGTAGAAAATGATCACTCACAGCTTGTGAAGATGGAAATCCTCATTTCCTTCCTCACGAGGTTCCCCCTTAGAATGCATCTCTTTGCTGACTTCTGAAATTCAGAAATCTGTGCTAAAACTGCTTTTACTCCTATTAGACAGTCACAGAAGGAAAGTTCAGATCTTCTGACCCTTCCAAGGTCAGAAGGTCTTCCTTTGGTCAAGAAGGTTAGGGAAGGAAACAGAATTTTCATTTCACCTGCCTCCAAGAGACTCCATTTCAAGGGCTTGACCTCTAGTTTACACTTTTGATTGATTCAATAGAGTTGTAGCTTTATCTTATTTTATCCAACGGCTAAAAGCATTTTACTTCTTCCAAAATGTTTAAGAACTTTTTCAGCAACTAGTTTATGCCTTTGATGGATGGATGGACTCGACAATGCAATCTAAGAATTTTTCACATCTAGTTTACGCGTTTGAATGACCTAGCCCCCTCTTATCTTTCTAGTCTTCTTATACCTTACTCCCCATGAAGTTTTCTTCACCCCAGTGACATTGGTCACCTGGCTATTCCACAAACAAGATGCTCCATCTCTCAGCTCCAGGTGTTTTCTCTGGCTGTCCCCTATGCCAGGAACGCTCTTCCTCCTTCACTCTGATTACCGACTTCCTTGACGGTCTATTTAAGATACAATTAAAATAAGGAAGCTTTCTCTAACTAGTCTTAATTCCAGTGAAGCCCTCTGTCAATTATTTCTTATTCATCCTGGATATAGCTTACTTTTTAAATATTTGTTTACATGTTGTTTCCTTCATTAGATTATAAACTCTTTGAGAATAAGGACCATCTTTTGCCTCTTGGTGTATCCCTAGCACTTAGCACAGTGACTGACACATAGAAGGCACTTCATAAATATTTATTGAATGAATTAATTAAATGAATCATCGCTTAAATGAGAAATCAGGCCTTTTATGTTCGATTGAGGTAGGGTGGGCCCTCACCCTTACATATATGCATATATATGTATGTATATATATATATATATATATATATTCATGTATATATGCACACATGTGTTTATATATTGTGTCCCCCAAATAAAATGTTGACTTCTTATGTTCAGACACTGATTCATATTTATATCTCTATCGTTAGAGCACTAACGTGTGTTTTTTTGTATTAGATTGAATTAGAGACAGTTTCAGAATCAGCTGTCTTTGCGTAGTTGAATCATTGACTGATAGAAGAAAGAATAAACAGGAGAAAACATCATGTATCATTATAATAGTGCCAGCCTAAGTTATTGAACAAAGCTGCTGATTCTGAAAAATTGAAACATTGACTTTGTTACTATTTCATCTAGTTTATCCAATGTGAAGCAGTTACCTCCCTGAGAAAGCCAAAAGAGCCCCGCTAATTCCTCCTTCAACAAATATTTGATCTCTTTACCAAGCAGAGAGATATGTCAGCCAAAAATAATACCTGTTTAGAATGAGCATTAATTTGTAAAACATTTTTGAATGTGTTGAGGTTCTATCAAGCCAGAGCATTTGTATTCTATATAGAAATGAAACTGGAAGGGTAACAAACAGATGCTGAATGGCACAGATATGCCAGAATTTCTATACTGATTTTGTCTCATTATCAATGTTATAAACACATTTGATTCTAATTCTCAGTGCCCAGTGCTCTATATGAGGAAGTATAGATAGCAATTAAAAAGATAAAGTGAGATCGATAGCTGAATTTGACCAAATACATACTGAAGAAATCTGCACTGGAAGGGACACAATTTAAATCCTAGCACAGTACTGCTTTTCTAGATGACTTAAAGAAGAAAAATCTAATACTGTGGAAAAGCTTACAGATCATATTAGCTTGATACTGGTATCCCCAATTGAACACGTTACTCAAGATGTCTCCTGAACAGGGCAGCATCCAGTAGAACTATCTACTCAGTCTTGAACACTAAATGCTCTTAATGTAGCCTAAGATTGCACTTGCTTTTGTTTGTTTGTTTGTTTCTATATGACAAATAGAGTTGATTCACATAGAGGTTGCAATCCACTAAAATAGCCTAGTCTTTTTCCGTAGGAATTCTTGTCTCTCCACACTTCCTCTGTTATATGTGAGGAGTTGATTTTTTGAACCCAAGTGTAGGACTTACCATTTTCCCCCATTAAATTTCATCTTTTTCCAGTTCAGCCCAATACCTTAGTGAGTCTATAAGATATTTTTTGTACTCTGATTCTGACTTTCAATTTGTTAGTTTAACCATGACTAAATGGACCATGTGGTAATCCAAAGCAATTGCGAAGTCAGCAATTGCTAAGGCAGCGTATAAATTGACCATATTGCAGTCCATTTAGTTTCCATAAACAGACTAAATCTTACTCTGTGCTCACTCTTCCATAAATACAAAGTTCAGTGTAATCTGAGAGTTTGTGTATTGTTTAAATAGCTTAAATTTAACAATATCTTTTAGAGGTAAGTATAGGAACCTTTCATAGGATGCCCACACAAAACAATTGGGAGCTTTCTTTCTTTGAAAACTACAAAATCATATATTTTGAAAACATAGTTCTTTTGAAATGGACTTACTGTTCAGTTGGATATATTAGAGACAATACTATTTCACTTTTACTGTCCATAATAATGTAGAACAGCCAATATTTGGGGGAACAAGAATCAAGAGAATTCTTTAGACCAACTAAGCCATTATTGAAGATAGCCTCACTTTCTTATTTTCCATATAGGAGTTATTTCATGGAAAAAAAAATTGTGAAATAATCAGAAGAGGGAAATGGATAAAAATGAAAACATTGGCTCTGATTATCAATACTGCCTAACTCAGCTTTTAAGGACTCTCTTTTGCCCACCTGCAACCTCTACCCCCAGCCACCTCATCAGTACTTTCCAGAGTCCCTACATGGCACTAAACAACCTAAACCTATCCTCCCTAGGCAGTGCCTTATGTTTTGGACATTCTCTTCACCCTTTCTTTCATCAAAACTTACCTGGATATGGCTTGATTCCTTAGGTTTATGTCTTTTGACGAGGTCTTTCAAGGAATACACATGTGCTTTATTAGGAGTCTTTAAGAAGAAGAACCTTAAGTACCTAAGACTGGCTCTAACTGGGAATGTGGTATACCATGGCCAGGTCAATGCTATCCATGAGATGGTATTTATGACAGGCGAAGTCTTATGCTACCTCTCACAGTATTCCATGTAAATAGACGTCTAACTGACCTCTAATTAGAGATCCATTCAGTACCCTTCTGATTCCTCAGAAGTTAAGCAAAGTAGATGTGACTCAGCTATAATTTTTATTATTCAATTTATAGAATTTAGCCCCTTTACGACGCCATGATTAAATTAAAATGTTGTGTCTGCCCATTAGAATCTAAACTCATTTAGACCACGGGCTGCTTCATTTTCATTTTTGTTTTCCCAATGACTTTCAGTGCCTTGTACATAGAAAATACTTAAACATGTAGAACTTAATTGAGTCATTTATTCACACCAAGGCCCAACAAATTCTTAACCTGCATTCCTATCTAATGCTTCTGTATCTATCATCATTAGATTCAGTTTGCCTATGATAAATCAAAAAGAAATTAAAAAAAAAACAAAAGTAGTTTCAAGTTTGTAGATCTAGAAATTACTAGTCTAACCCTGTTATTTTACAGATGAGGAAACTGAGGCCTATGGAGGCTCTCTGTGACTTTTCCACACAGAGTTTTAAAAAAAATAGAGATAGGATTCAAATTCACATCTTCTGACTATAAATTCAACACTCCTTCCACTTTACCATATAGCTTCTTGTCAATGTAGAAATAAACAAATTATTTAGCTGACCTTGCATTTAACCAAAATAACTGAGTTACCCTATCATTGCATCATCATGTCCCCTATGATTCCCTCACTCCATATAGTGAGCTCAGCCAGTTTCTTACAAATACTAAAGATGTTATCCACATCTGCCTTCCTGTTAATAGCATATTCTCATCTCTTCAGCTAGGCAGAGAAACTAAACCATAAAATGATATTTGCAGTAAAACCTTATTTCAAGAGATTCTAAAGGAGTGGATTCCTCAGATAACTCAATCATTTCAAATTTTGAAAATTAGGGGAAAAAACTCCTAATTTTGATGACATACTTTCCTAATTTATTAAATAGAATATACAGAATATAATTTTTTTTTTCTCCATGATTCTCAGCCACTCTCTAATACATCAATTGTGCTGTCTTTCAGTGACACCCTCTGAGACCACTGAGTTTGTAGGACTCTTTGTCCTCATGCTAAATGGCTCCAGAAAGCTGTATTTTATAATTGATTCTTCTGTCTCCTTCCATGCTGTGAGTCTTAGTTTCTCAGTGGGTCTACTTCCAGAAACAGCTTCCCATCCCTAGCACAACCTTCTGCCTGCTGTAATTTAGAGGAAAAGTGAAAGTTTTCAGGGGAAACCGGATAAGTAAACTCATTAAGACAATAACCCAATTTTACACACAATCTGAAGTCAATAGTTTCCAGCCTAAGGGTGACTCAACCCTCTACTGCAGAATAAAGGGCATGGGGTTTGTTACAGCAAGTCTCCTTGCTCCTCTGAGATTTCACTTTAAGGTTTGCTATTGGCTTCCACATGGCTGAGGTCACCAGAAGTTTGATCATTGAATACATGAAGGACTATTATATTAGTAAGAAGTTCTTTGATGTCTTTCATCAGTGTGGTTACCTCCTCCACCAGTGAAAGCCTTAACTCCTCCACACTTGGGCAGTGTGCTTGCTCCCATATGTTTTAGCATGATGTTTTCTATAATGTCGTCAGACACATTCAATGAGGATGATAACAGCATCAAGGTCAGCTACCTCACCCAGGGTAAATTATTTAATTTGAAAAGGCTACAAGCCAAGACCAAAGTAGAGGAATAGTTGGTGTTTGAGTTTTTGGTTTTGTTTTTCAAGTGATTGTGCACTCAATGCAGATCAATGCTGCTTGTGCTGATTTTGGCCTGACTATAAACACCAAGAAAACAGAGGTCCTCCACCAGCCAGCACCATACTATTGATACATGGAATTATTGATCACAATAAATGGAGAAATTTTGAATGCTCTAGATAAGTTACCTTGGCAATATGTTTTCCAGGGATGTACACATAGATGATGAGGTTGATGCATACATTGCCAAAGTTAGGTCAGTGTTTGGGAAACTCTGAAAGAAACTGTGGGAGAGAAAAGATATCAGTCTGCATGCCAAACTGAAGGTCTAGAGAATCCTTGTGCTGATTTTACTGTTGTATATTTTTGAAACCTGGACAGTAATATCAGTGCCAGGTCAAAAAACTAAATCACTTCTATTTCAATTGTCTTAGGAAGATTCTGAAGATCATCTGGTAGGATAAGGTACCAGACAAGAGGTCCTCTCTTGAGCTGAAGTGCCAAGCATTCAAACTCTACTTCAGAGAGCACAACTCCAATGGTCTGGTCACATAGCCCAAATGCTGAATGCCTGCTTACCTAAAAGACTCTTTTTTTTTTTTTTAAGAGTTGTAAAAAAATCATTTATACAAGTTTAGAATGGTTTAGCACTGGTTCCTATGAAAAAAGGCGTGAAGATTTTGGCTTACAAAACTTACTTACTACAAACTTAACAAGTTAACAAACTTTAAAATAACAATCTATGAATCCCAACACAGGTACTAATTTTGTTTTGGCTATTATTCAAAGGTAAGTACATAATAGTCAAAAGAAGTGATACAAGGCCACTTTCAAGGTCTGAAAAATTTTAGTATCAAATGTAAGTCATGGGAGACACTAACATAGAACCACTCAACATGGCATGCCTATATCAAAGAAGGTGATGTATTCCATGAACAAAGCAAGACAGCAAGTAACACAAAGAAAATGTACGATGTACAAATCCAAAGACAAGCCCATCCCCAATGTTTTAATGGACTCTCTGTGCCCAGCATCTGGGAAAGCCTTCTGAACTCATATTAGACTGATTAGCTACAGTCAAACACACTGTACCCTGACCCCAACATCATGATGTCATTGATCCTCTTCAAAAATGAAGGACAAACAAGATAGGAAATTTGGTTTTAGAAGAACTATGGCACTCCCCTAAACTTTAGAAATCATAGACCTAATATAAGTCGGAAGCAGTTCTTGAACACAGTTCTTTATGGATCCTGAAGCCATTACACAAGAGAGGTCAAAACCAAAGACTTCTGAAGGAGGCCTGAACCAGATTATAATGTAATTAGTAAATATTTATCCAAATAAATAAAAATAAAATAAAACACAGATAATATTACGTCTTTAAACTAAGTCAAGATGTGGTCCACAGGAATCCTAATGTTCAACTTAATTACCTTAGTTTCCATTCGAGTTTGACAGCGTTGCACTATACTACATGCCTCTACCTCTGCATATAGATGTGTGAGTGTTTGTAACATATGTAGTCTACAAGAAGAAATATTTACAACCATGCTTTGTTATTTCTTCCTTAGAGGATTTTCCAACTAACCAAAGAGTAGGAAATACTTTGGTTCCAAACGAAATATGGTATTCCTCTTGCCTACAAGATTTTCCTAGCTGCATCCTGTCAGTGTTGTGGTCCTCCAAAGTCACTTGGGTCTCTACTCTAACCTCGTTATATAGACTCCTACTCCTATACTCATTTGGATGACTTAATGAGATAGGGGAGTAGATAGGTTACATCTTGGGCATCAGGGCATTTCAGCTCCTTAGAGAAGAACAAACATTTATTTCGATATGACAAGACATAACCAGTTTTAAAGAGATATGTGGGTGGAATGTTTTATCCAGGAAATCATTTTTTTTAATAGCTGTTCATCTTTAGTCAAACACAGGTTCCATCCAAATCAAAAAAAAAAAAAAAAAAAGGAAGAAGGCAAACTTGAGTGATAAATCCTCACGACCTTGAATTTCTTTTTTAAAATGTGTTTTCTATTGTTGTAAGCATTGTCTTCCTATACAGACTAGGATGTTTGGTAATACTTTTTGTTAAAAAAAAAAATACTATCATTTACTTAACATAGAGAATTGGAGAGAAGAGGTGATGATTGAAAAGAACTCTATGATATGGGGCGGGGTTAAGGATGAGCAGAAAATCCATGTACAGTATGGTTGTTACAAGTTAAGTCCCTCTTAACTGATTTATTTTACCATTTTTGTTCCAGTAACCTATTTAAAAATGCATCCATGCATAGATCACCCCTATTATTAATAGTAAATGTGCATTTCAACCTGTCAAGTTTTTGTAGCCCCACTTTTGCAAGGGTTTTCTTTTTTTTTTAAGAAAAATTTTTTAAAAGCAAAGGCATTTCCTAGGGCACATGCTGCCAGACACCCAGCATTTATCTTATCTCAGTTGATGACTTTCCTTTTATCCTGAAATGATTTGACAATGACTCTATGATTTCCTGTACAAATTACCCTTTGAAAGTGGCAGTGGCGCTTGGCAGCGATCTTCACTTAATTACTGAGTGGATTATTAGCATACGGCTTTTTTCCCCCCTTCATTTCTTTATATCTTCTAGATTGCGTTGACAGTTCCCTTTCATTGCATGCTTTAACTCACTGAATACTAAACATTATGCAGATTGCAGCTGAGAAGTACCCAGTCTACTCCTAAACCCCTAGTCTGCACCAGAACCTCCTGGATGGAAAGTAATTTGCAGGTCAGAAATCAATAGTGTATCTGAGAAGTATTTCTAAGTCCTCTTATTTGAGAGTTGGGGGTGGGGAGGGGGGAAGAAGGAGAAAGTACTCCTTTTCAAATGTTCCTATTTTAAAAGGTTAGCCTTGTCCCTGCCTTTAATATCCTCCTCGGTCATTGCATAGACTTGAAATCTTAAGATACTATTTCTTGTTTTACTCATTATGCTATCTAACTGGGGGCAGCGGGAGGGAGAGGGGTTAAGGAAGGGTAGAAAGAATTCCTGTCTCCAGAAATGTCAATCAGTTTTCCCTCTCAGTACAGTATCTCAAGTCAGGTGTTGATAAGCTGAACTCCTCTGTCGTATGCAAATTGTTATTTATTGTTTGCCAGACCAAGATAAATGCAAATGAGAAATCACAAAGATCTTTGCTTTTCTCTCAAAAGAAATCTCCTCCTCTGTCTTGGTTCTCATTGATTAGCAAAAAAAAAAAAAAAAGAAAGAAAAAGAAAAAGCACATATGCCTAGCTTTCTGTGGCCAGATCTTCATCTATTTTTTGCTGAACAGCTATTCCAATGTGTCTTCTGTATTATGTAGTTGGTGGGTTGAATTTTTTTTGGTTGTTTGTTTTTTCTCCTGGGGAGAAGAGTACAGTAGATGAGTGATTTCAGGACTTGGTGGAATCGACACGAAAGCAGTAGGAGTCAAAGAGGGTAGGAGGAAACAGCTGGGTGCTGACTATGTCATCTCCATACCAGGACTATCAACCACCAGCTTTATTCTTCTAGTGTTACATCTGCTATGAAATTTGGGTCTTCCAGGTGGCAGCCCAACATGCTGTCCAGTGCTATCAGGCCATTTAAATGCTTTGAGCTAATGCTGCATATCCATTTTCTAAACAAGTTAGCAGATACCATATGCAGCAATTAAAGTTTTATTGAGTGGTGCTTGCTTACCATACTGAATTTGGATTGGCTACCATCTGTCTCAAAGCCTGTAGTACCATCCCTGTTGCTTGAGATAGCATTTATAAGGAAAGAAGATTTTTCTCAAGTTCTGAAGAAGCTACTCACATTAATTTTCACACTCAAGGTCAAGGTAGAATTGGTGCCATTGGAATATACCAGGCTGACCCAAGGAGGTGTTAAAAACTGAGGTGTCAGACAAGTGTCAGACTTTTTTGGACTACCCATTGAACCAGTGAACCCAAGGTCTAGTGCTTCCCATAATGGCGATTTTCCATGAATAGGCACACTTAGCTTTATTATCCTTTGTTTCTATCTATACCTTTGATGACAATTCAATGAACCAACAAGAAAAAATCATAGTATCAAGATTTAGAATTTTCAAGGGACCTTACTATGAGGAAATTGAGGGGAATCTAAGTGACTTGCCCAAGATGAAGGACACTGAATTATTTTGTATTAATGGAAATGGTTGAGATTAATTGCACCTCTCTTCTAGGAAAATTCCACCTGAAATAATAAGAGGGAAAGGGAATTAAAAAGGAAAACATAATTTTACATATTGCACTGGGAAGTCTCTATGGAGGCAAAGCAGTTTACGATCAATCAGAGCTGAACAAAAGGTTTTGAGGAAAGCATTTATTAAAAGTTAAGTAATGCCTAAATATATGAGCTATGACAGTTTACTGATACATTGTTTTGTTTGGTATTTTCAACAGGCATTTATCTCTGTAGCTTTAACCTTTATGAATGTTGACAGGGTATAACATAGCTTGGTAAAGCTCAATACTTCTTCATAGTTTTAGAGCAATTACTTAGGTCTCAGTGTGCACTAATGGACAAAGAAATGAAACACAAGGCTTCCACAGAATCCTTGTGTGGGCAGAACTTTGATAAATTGCTTAATCTTTCTGTGGCTATCTCCACGGGTAAAACTAAAATGCCATATTAGAGGCACCAATGTGGCATAGTGGATAAAGTCTTCCACTTGCACTCCTGGTTTCCAATCTACTCTTGGACATGTATTAGCTATGTTATCATGGATAAGTTATTTATCATCTAAGAGTCCATTTCCTTATCTGTAAAATGGGAACAATAATTTCTCTAGTAACTATAGAACTATTTGTTCTAAGACTCAAATGAGATCAGATAAGGAAAGTGCTTTGAAAAATTTATAGCATTATTTAAATGTCTATTGTTATGGCTGTTGTTAAACATTTCAGTCCTCCTTGGAGTATCTTGGGAATTAGCAAATTAATTCTTTAAGAAAAAAAGGTCTTAACCATTTTTGTGTGTGTAATGGATCTCTTTGGAAGTTTGATGAAGCCCATGGACCTCTTCTCAGGATAATGCCTTTAAAATGCATAAAAATAAAACACATAGGATTATACAGAAAACCAATTATATTGAAATACAGGCATATCAAAATATTTTAAGGTCTAACACCCCAAATTTAGAGGCCCTACTTTAATTCATTACTAATAGAATATGAATAAAAATAAAAGAAAGGGAAATATTACAGTTCATATACATATATAATATATGTAAAACATACATGTGTATGTACGTATAGACATATCACACATAAAATTCAATCAACATAGAAACTCCCTCCACAAGTTGAGATCGCAATATATGTTTCACTAAGTAGATAAATCCTAGCGATTAACCTGAGGCATACAGCAGGTAAGTCATTTGTTCAGGGTCATATAACCAAAAAAAGGACAGAAATAGGATTTAAAATCCCTCTCTCCTCCATGACAAGCTGCCTCTACATACAGGCTTGCCCAAATGCATATATTATTTTAGTAATTATCTTCTCTTTTAAACTAAGGAGATGAGAGAAAACTAGACTCACTCTATTGCAGTATTTTTTTTTTTAAACTAAGGTGGTGGATGGGAGGAAAAGAACTTGGAAAATGAAAATAAAATAAAATTGAATTTTAAAAAATAAACTTCAGGTGGTAAGAAAACTGAGATTCAGGGAGTTTTAGTGACAGCCTATGTTACCCAGCAAGTTAGTAGCAAAACCATTCCAAGAACTTGCATCCTCAATGATTTCAGTCTGGTACTTTTCTGACATTACACTACAACAACTTCTTTAAATGAAACTTGGTAACTCTTCTCCACATTTGTTCTAATTCCTTTGCCAAACTCCCATGGTTATTTATCTTCCTTGTATATGCTGGTATTTATGCTGAGTGGGAGGGCCAAAACTACTCATTGTTAACCTTTGGTGACTTTTGCAAAGCAAAAAATGTAACTGACTTATTAGCCAGAATTTGTGAATTGACTACCCTGACCTTGCCACAATTTCCCTTTTAGCAGTCATTTTCCAACTCTTCTTGGGTCAGTCCAGCACCCGACTCAAAACGAGGTCTAATCTCAAGATGTGTAATGTTAGCGATGCAGCAACACCTATTGGTTGTAATGTACATTAGCCAAGGTAGCTCATCTTTTATATGTCCTTTCCTGCTGTCCTTTTTCTTTCTTCCCAGTGAGGACAATGGGAATTCTATCAGCATAAAGCCTGACTACTTCTTTCAAAAGAATAAAACAAACTGATGAAGATCTTGAGCTTAATTAAAGAACTTTCATTTTCCTGTAATGAAAGGTCAGTAGAAGCACAGAGAAACTGCAATTTCAATTATTTATTGACTGTGCTAATGTTCTTAATTTAGGAGCAGTATTTCTCCAATTTTTCTGACTGTAATTATCTTGTAATCATTTCCTTTATTACACAACATTGGAAAAACTTTTACCATTTCTTTTCCATGTAATTTTAATTATTTTTGTGAGTTACATTCTCCTCACATATATGTTCCCAATTCTTATTATCCTAACAAAAGGATCATTTACTTCTGGGTGATCTAAAACCATGATAAATAGTATATGGAAATTGGTTATATTCTAATATAATGTATTTTCCTGAGCCATTTAATTCTGAGAGAGTTAGAGTCAGAGGTAACAATATAGACAAAAGTTACTGAGTTGGGTTCAAAAGAACTAGGTTTGAGTCTTGGCTCTGACATTTACTAGACACTTGACCTTAAGCAAGTCACATGTCTTCTCTGATTCTCAGTTTTCTCATCTACAAAATGGGCATGACATTTCACAGGGCTGTTGTAAGGATCACAAATATGTGTAAAGCACTTTCCTACTCTAGGTTGTAAAGTAGGAGTCTATCTATGTACACAGAATGTTACATATGTGTGTTCACATAATGCCAGATGTGTTTGTGGTGTTGGTTAGTCTTGAATTTTTCTTTGTCATAAGGGAGGGTGCTATTGGGAGATCTCATGAGAAAATTATTGTAGTATAAAAAACAAAAATTATCAACAAAACCTTAAAAAGAACGTGTCTAAAGCAGCAGTTCTCAACCTGTGGGTTATGTTCAATTTGTAACAATGAAAATACATCCTGCATATCAGATATTTACATTACGATTCATAACAGTAGCAAAATTACAGTCATAAAGTAGCAACGAAAATAATTTTATGGCTGGGGGTCACCACAACATGAGGAACTATATTAAAAGGTCACAGCATTAGGAAGGTTGAGAACCACTGGTCTAAAGTAACATATAACTGTAAAGATTGTATTAATATAAATAATGAAGTAGATGATGACTGATTATTAAATAAAGAAAAATTATTATTCCAGGACTGCTTGGTAACCAATGTCCTCCTTCTTACTTTAGTCTCATTGCAAAAGTTATGCTTAGTTGACATATGAAAAGTATCTGAGTCTAGAAAAATATGGGCAGGGGATTTAGTTAAGGTGGCCTATTACTGGGCAGATGTAGAGGAGGAAGCACATTCTTGTGAAGAATTTCTTACTTTCTAATTACTTACCTTTAAAACACTAATCATCTTTCCACTTTCATCCCATTAAACTCAGTTCGTATAACATGTCTTATTCTTGCTGCTTATTTCAGTACTTTACCATTATTTGTCACACATTAGAGGGTGGACAAGAGATAACTTAGATCAGTGGTTCTCAAAGAGCAGTGGGGGGACCCCTAATCATCTCCTATCAGGAGGTCTACTAGATCAAAACTATTTTCATGATAATAGTGTGACATTTAATTTCTAACAGAATAAATATCAATAGATATAACCACAATCTTTGGTGGGGTCTTCAAAAAATTTTTAAAGTGTAAAAAGAGGTCCTGCAATTAAAACATTCATGATGTCAAAAACTTCTGACTTAGATAAATATTTGTGAGAAATTGTTTCTAATAAATAATGAAGATCTTGGCACTTAAAGATAAAAGGAAATCTGGGCATTATTAGTGCTTTGAATTCTCCTGTTTTCTATTACCAATGATCAACAAGAACTGCCATCCTATGTTCTGTTCTGTATTATCAAATAGCTTCTAGGGTCAAAGCCCAAAACGTGATTTTTGGATTGTGACTTTGGTTCATGCTCCAATTTTTTTTTCCCCTATGTGTTTCTAATTTACTCAAAGTCTAGTTACACCCTCCCATGTAACTATTATGCATCATAGTTTACACAATAGTGCTGGATTTATAGTCATTGGGACCAATCTAAATCTTAATTTTAACACTAAATCTGTGACTTCGGGTAAGTTCTTAATGTGAATCTCAGTTTCCTTTTCTGTAAAAAAAAAGGTAGAGAATTGAGCTAAGTACCCTTTGCAGACCCCTTTTAGCTCTAAATCTTTGATCCTATGATTTTCCCTTCATGATGGGGTCAGCATTCACATCATGCTGGAATCTTCCTTTAGCACAATATTGAAGAATTCATTGTAAGATTTTGGTGCCATTAACAAAGATTTATTCCTATCTTCCTTTTTACTATTTACTACCTGTATGGTCACACAGCTAGAAGGTGTCTGAAACTGGATTAACTCAGATCTTCCTGACTCCAAGAGCAGCCCTTCATCTACTACCTAACTAAAACGTTGTGGAGAACAGGAATAATGGCATAGCCCTGGAAAATAACAAGAAAAAAAAATTCAGGTTAATAAGGAAGAGGCAGAAAAGCAGAAGGAAGAGAAAGAGGAGGAAGAAAATGGACTCTATTAACCATAGGCCAGTGACTCCAGTGTTGATTACTGGAAAAATTCTGGAATATATTATTAAAAAGATGATTACTGAATAACTAGAAACAAAATAGATTAATAAGAGCTAGAATGGTTTCATCAAAAAAAAAAATCATGCCCTCTAAGTTCATTTCCTTTTGTAACAGGTTACTAGATTGGTTGATCAGAGAAATATCAATACAGAGCTTCCTAAACATTTTAGTATAGTTTTAAGCTATTAAAATTTTTAAATGTCCAAAGACTTTTTGAACATTTGTGCAGTTGACTCAGGTTTTAGCAAAGCATTTGACAAAGCTTCCCATGCTATACTTTGGATCAGAATAAAAAGACATGGCCTAGACATTAAGAATAGATGGACTTGGAACTGTTGAGTGGCTAGACACAAATTGTACTAAATAATGGTTACTGTCAACATGGAAGATCCTCCCCTCAGCCCTATAAGACCATCCAGCTACCATACCATCATTCATCTCTTCCTTACTACAAAATATCTTGAAAAATTCATATGCACTGATGTTCCTACTCTGTCACTTTTGGAGAGTCAGCTAGGTGGTACATTGAATAGAGGACTGCACTTGTATTTAAGAAGACTTGAGTTCCAATCCTGTTTCAGACACTTATTAGCTGTATGGGTTTGGTTAATTTATTTACCTTGTCTGCATCTCTTTCCTCATCTATAAAATGGGGATAATAAGAAGCACCTACCTCACAAGAATGTTTTAAGGAACAAGTGAGATAATATGCATATATATATGTATATATATATATATATATGTATATGTATATATATATATATATATATGTATGTATGTATATAGCCTTTCGGAAACTTTTAAGTACTACATAAATGTTATTTTTGTGATTATTACCCACTCTGCGCTCAATCCTTTGTCCTCTACTACTCTAGTGAAACAGCTCCATCAGTGGTCACCAATGACCCTCTTACAAAAAACTGAAAACCTTTACCTTTACCAAATTTGTTAACAGCGACAGCTATTCCCTGTTTCATTAGAACGTGGAACGTACAAAAAGGATGGAGTAAAAAGGATAAGGGTAAAAATGACCCAGATCATGGAGGACCTTGAATGCAAGGCTATGGCTTTTGTATTTTATTTTTCCATAGGCAATATGGAGCCCTTGAGGGTTTTTGAGCAGAGGAATGAGCTATCAGAAAAGTAGTCTATACTCAAGAGATTCACAATCAAAAAGATCTGGCTTTGAATCCTACTTCTGATAGTTACCAGCCAGATGTCCATGGACAAATCTTTTGATCTCTCTGAGCCTCAGTTTCCTCATCTGTACGATGGGGATAATAATACCTGTCGTGCCTTCTTCACATGGCTGTTGAGAGATTTAAATGCACATGAAATGCTTTGCAAACTGCAAAGCACTACATAGATATCAGCTATTATATTCCAACCATTAGATGGATTACTTTGTCAGCTAAGTGAAGGATAGATTGGAAAGGCCCAAAGCAGGGATACCCATTAGGAAGCTATTATAATAGTCCAGGTGAGAGGTAATGAGGGCCTGACAGTGGTTTTATCTGCTCCAGAAGAAATTAGTAACTGAGAAACTTGAAAGTCTGGGATGGATTGCTAGGTGTTCGTCAGAGGTTTGGTGATTTTTGTTTGGTTTTAACTTCATTTTCTATTTTAAAAATCTTTTGCTCTGGAAAAATGGAATTCACAGACCTGATGAAGCTCCAAGGGATACCATCATGTTGTGGTATAATTTGTAAAATTAAATGAGTTTTCAAGGTAGATTTTACACATGTTAATTAATACCATTTAAGGACTGCCTGATTAAACTAGAGACTATTGCACATACAAAAGTGTTTGAACAAATTAGAGTAATAGAAAATTGATACCAAAAATGTGAATGCAATTACCATTTGACCATGCTTATCTAAAAGCCATAAGCATTAATAGCTTATTTAGGCAACAGAATAAATAAAACAATTTTCTGCTTTTAAACCAATATAATCTCTTTTTAACAAATGTAGCCACCAATCTCAGGAATGAGAACAAATAAGAGAGGCCCTTAATGGATTAAACCTATTTCAAGGCAATCATATTGTTATTTCTAAAATAACAACATTGATTGGCAAGCATACACTTAATCGATAGATTAAATATATATTAATTAAATGTTTTATTCAAATGAGATTAATTATTAGGATTTCAGATCACTGAGAAGTAGCATGTGTTCCCATATTGTTACAATTTAGTCTTCGGTAAAACACAGCAAGAGTCCTTAATGAATGACTACTGTCCTCCATAACACTGGCTGCCATGGATGGAAAGATCCTGTCCTGGCTCCATGACTTTTGGCCTGCCTTTTATCTCACGTGACAGATTGAAAGATACAAGGGTTTCTCCAAGGACCAGTCTTTGTCAATCAAATAGGAGGGTCCAGGCAATGATAAAAGTCCAGTGGGGGGTTGAGAGCTCAGAAATTGATGGCAGTGCCAAGGGAATAGTGAGTGAGTCCAGCCTGTGTCTAGGAGAGTGATTGCTCCTGGAAAAGAGAAAAGGGAGAAGCAAGGTCTTAACATGTTTTAATTTTGTGGTTACTTACTATTTTTGTAGCCATTCTTAATTCTCCTTTCTCTCTTGAGGAAAAAAAAAATGCCTAAGCTTTTGGCACCTGTTCTTCATCCTCAAGAGTAAAAACATTTATTTCTTTTAAAAATCATTCTTGTCTACGTGATATCACAATTTCTCTTAGGACATGTTAAATATATAATCAGTAAAGCAATCTCCATGCAGAGTATACTATTAAATTGGGAGGGCTGGAGACAGGAAATGGTTTAAGAAACAACAATTTCTCATTACCTGGGTTATGAATAGTGAAGATTATAGTGGAAAGGACACTAGTTTGGGAATGAAGAAATTCAGTTGTACTTCTGTCTCTGTTATTGATTGATAGTTATAGATGTCATTTAAATTTGCTGGGCCTTGTTTCTTCATCTTCAAAATCAGAAATTTAAAGGTATGTTGGGGTCATAAAAAACATGTACTTGATTTGGAAGGTTTTATTTGGACCTGGGTTTGACCTGGCTTTGCCACTTACCTACCCATCTGACCTTCCTTGAGTCACTTACCCTCTTTGGGCCCCAGTTTCATCATCTGTAAAATGAGAAGAGTATACTAAATAATTTTCAAGTCACTCCCAGTTCTAAATCTAATCTGCCACATATTAGTTCTATAACTAGGAACTGGATTTAAAAACCGTGATTCAGATCCCAGCCTATGAAACCTTGGCTAATTACTCAATGTCTCTTGGCCTCCATCTCCTATTTTCAAAATGAGAAGAATGAACTAGATGATTGCTAAAGTCCTTTCTAGCTCTGAATCTATGACTTAAAAAAATCTAAAAGGCAGATATGGAAGAAATTGTAAGCATGAGAGATAGGCACAATAGTGTGCTGGTGAAATTTCAACAAATAATTCTCTAGGAAGAAAAAAAAAGTATGCACAGCACCCTTTTAAGTTTAAACTACATATTAACATTTTCCCCTCACTTTCGTAAGTCTAAACAACCAACAAAACAATAAAACAAGCCTTGATATGTAGGGTTTGCCAGTTTGTGAGGTATAAATGCTCACAATGAAAATTTAACAGTCAACTCTTGTGAACTAAGTACAAATGCACAGGAGAGTAAGAATGTAGGATGAAATTTGGGAACAGCCAGTCATCTAATAGTTGAAAAGCAATTGTCTGAAGACAAATCAATTTGATTTCAAAACATGGTAAAATGGGGAAAAAAAATCTTTGGATCTGAAATAAGAAGATCTGAGTTCCAAACCAAGTAGAGCTGCTTACTCCCTATCTGATTTTGAGCAAGTCATTAACCTCTCTGGGTTAATACGTGGTTAGACCTACCACGCCTTAAAACTTGTCTTTTTCTGTTTCTGGCAGGCAGGTGGCACAATGGACAGAGTCCAGACTTGGAGTCAGGGCTTTTTTATCAGTATCTTAAGAGACCATGGAACTGCTGACAGCAATGTCTGCAATCCAAGAGAGGAATTTCCTTCAAAGTGGAACAGTTTCAGGAGCTTAATAATCAATCAACAAGCATTTATCATTAGCTACTATGTACCAGGCATTTTGCTAGGTACAAAGGATAGCAAAGACAATATTGAAATGTTCCCTGCCCTTGAGGAAATTAAATTCTATAAGAAGAGATAATAAGTATAACATGTTTACATGGAAGATATCTATAAAATGGTGAGCTCTAAAAGTGAACATCCCACGTACCACTGAGATAGAATGGAGACGGAAGTCATAGGAATTAAAGAGGGTAAATCATGGATGCGGATAATTAAGTCATCACTTATAACAGTAGAGGTTGAAATGAAGAAGATAGAGGTTGAGATGAAGAATGAGAAAAATAAAAGAGAATTCTAGGGTTTGGTAGACGGCAACACCAGAGTTGGAATGGCAATTGGATAGCATGAACATCAAATGAATGAATGAATGAGTGAATTTTAAAAAGCATTTATTAAGTGCTTATTATTTGCAAAGTACAGGCTAAGCTGGTGATAACAAATGAAAGAAATGTATCGGTGCCTGCTTTCAAGGAGCTCGCATTACAGTGGTGAAGACAGCATATTGTAAGGTTTCTGCAATAAATCAAATTGAAAGGTCTCATGGTCCTTAGAGCAGCAAAGCTTATAGTGATTCCTATCCTTTAATATCATTTCTACCAGTAAAATTGTTTCCTTTTCTCATTTGGAACAAGAACTTTCTTTTCCAAGTCATCAGAGAGATATTGTCAAGTACTGGGGACAGAGCAAAAGTCTGGAAAAGGAAATAGGGTGCAAAGAATATGCTGACTCCTCCTCCTGGCCTTGGGCTGGCACAGATAGGAAGAAAGAAAGTCAGCAGCACTGGAGACCTTAGGACTACAGGGGTCATTACCTTCATTTTGCAGATGTGAAAAACAGACTCAGAGAATTAGATGATTCACCCATGTTCACAGAAGTTGTATCCAAAGTGAAATTTCAACTCAGATATGGCCCTGGCTCTTGATCTAATGCTTTTAATTAGCTGTCTAAAAAAGAGGGAAAAAGTTCACATAAAGCAAGTTTAAATTGCCTTATTAACATTTTCCCCATTGTTTTTTTAAGTCTAGAAACAATCAACAAAATAGTATTTCAAGCACAGATCTGTAATATTTGCCAGTTTCTGAGGAATAAATGCCAACACTGAAAATTTTGCTATTGTCTCCAATCAACCATCTAATGCAACTCATACAAAAAAAAAAAAAAAGGAATCACTATCATATGATACCCAATTAGTAGCTGTCCACTCTCTGCTTGAAGACCGCTAAGGAGGGGAAACTACCACCTCCTGAGGAAGCTCTAATTGTTATGAATTTTTCTTTCCTGACATCTTGACATCTCTTGCAAGTCAGTATGAGCTGGATCCAGTACACCTCTGCCCCTCTTATAGTATTCTAGGGGATTATAACACATTTTTTTATAACATCTTTAGAAACAGACATGGTCCCTGGCCTCAAGGTGCAGAAACTTAAACATATAACCAAATGAAATAATTTTAACTGTATATTGAGATGAAAAGGCAGGCCAGAAGTTGCCTTATGGGGTTAGGGAACTGATTAACTTAGTTTTCCCAACCACAAAACAGAAATATTTTTGCTTATCTCACATGAAAGTTGTAAGGATTAATAGGATGCTATCTATGCTTTTAGCCTCTTTGGAAGCAACTTTGTGTTATTGTAATGCCTTCTTACTAAAATCCTCAATGATGAAAAGTAGCAACCTCACTAACAGTTTTTGGAATGTGTGCAAAACAATTGGCATGAATAATAAAATGTGTAAAGACTTATTGAGCCATTGAAATAAAAATTTTGCCATAAAAATGAATGTTTTGTTATTGCATAAAGCAGTTTACAAAAACCATTCTATCCAAACAAACTCCCATTCTTATTTTCTTCAGTGAAGGATGAGTTCTTTTTCTTACAAAACAGCAAAAAGGCATGATAAAAATTTCAATAATATTTCTCAGACATGCATGTCTCCTAGGTACTGTTTGGATTGCTAGATCTGTTCCTACCCTCCTAAATCCCAACCTTCACAGTTCTAGATAACTTTCATCAGTAGTGCATTTTTAATGCCATATTTGGGGAGTTTTCTCTAGTAGGAAAGTTTGCATGATGTTTTCTATTTAATATGCACAATTGAGAAAGATGGTGTTTTCTTATATAGTATGTATGATCTTTTTTTCTTAAAGCACTCAAATTTGTTTTATTTTTCTAAAAAGTTTGTATTGGCATAAAAACAAAGACAATTTTAAAAAGAACACTATAATTTTATTCTGTATCCTATTTATTTTTTTTAGTAATATTTTTCCCCAATTACATGTAATTAACTATATTCTTGAAAGAGTCAAAGGTCTTAGGGGACAACCTGCAGATTTTTATCATATAAGGGTGAAAGTTGCTTCATGGGTTTTTCTCACATTCCTTTTCCATGTGCTTTAAATATCCACCTTTTGGGCATTTCACTGTTCCTTAGTTATCTGTAGCAGAGAATAGAAAAGAAAGACAAAATCAAGCTCACATAAGTCAATATAGTTACTTGTGTACAATTTTGAAATAAAGCCTAGAGGTGGACTGGGTTGAAATTACGTACAAAAAATTGGGTATTTTTCCCCTTTCATTTATCCATACTAGTTTTGTCTCTACTATACCAAAGAATTAAATTGATCCATTAAATTAGACATTATTTCAAGATAGGAAATACTACTAGAATGAACTAACAGATATATAGAGCCCAATGGTGTCTGATGATGACCAGGGAATAGTTGGTTCAAACAATGCTTTAATATAAATGTATGTGTGTTATTATTTGTTATATATACATACATACATACATATATAATATATATATATACATACATATGCTTTCAACTGCCATAAGACTTTTGGACCACACTGTATGTAGAATGAGAAATAGATATTGATGACATTTATAGAAACATAAATACAGATAATAACTGCTAATAATTGCTCAAGCAATTCTGATCATTGGAAACAGCCATAACAGGTGGTTTGTGTTACAGAAGGAGGGGCAGATATGCTGCCTTTAGAATGTTTTATGTCTGAAGAACCTATGTAAAAGCTCTAACATTAGACATGAAGACCAAGGGGTTTTTGACAGTAGGGGCAAGATGGGGAGAGGGATGTGAGACAGAAAAATTTAAATGAAAATATTAATGTTTTATTATTAATATTAATTAAATTATTATTTAAATATTAATAAAAATATTAATGTAAAATTAAAATAAATGTTCCTAGGAACATTTTTCCACTTGAAAAATTGGAAAATTTTCCCCCCAAAATATTCATCTTTCTCTGCCCCACTGATCTGCTCATTTCTACATAAAATATGAAAAAAATCTCAAGAGATAGAAACTTTGATTTAGAAAGATAGGATGCAATGAGAGAAAAAACAGCTTGTGAGGGATATGAATGTAACAGGCTTTCAACAAATATTTCTTGAAAGAAAGAATGAATGAAATCAATGGATTGGGATTAGAAATTAGGGAGGGCACATTAATTCATCTCTTCAGCTGAAAGTTATCTCTATGATCTCAAATTTTCTGCTATTCCCTGTATCTCTCATTTACCTGTTTCAAAGCTATAGTTTGCCACATCCATAGAACTTAACCAGTAGAGAAAAGTGGAATTAAATCTCTGCTAAGTGGTGCAATGGATTTAGTGTTGGACCTGGAGTCAACAAGACCTACTTTCTAATCTTGCCTCAGGAACTTACTTTGTGCTTGCCTCACTTTCCTCATCTGTAAAGCCTGGAGCCACTAGAGACTTCTGAGCAGTGAAGTGACATGGTCAGACTTGTGCTTTAGGAAAATTATTAAAATTCTAAACACTCCTATTTTTTTTTTTACCCTCATCCTATTTTTCCAGCTTTATTTCACATTCTGGCACTTGACACTTTACATGCCTAGAGAGAATGGCCCCCAAATTTGGCATTCTCCCACCTTTGTTACAGACCTAGAATGTACTCCCTTCTGACTTTCACCATTTAGAACTTACCTTCCTTCAAAGCTCATCTCCTCTGTCACCTCCTACTGAAACTCTTTCCCAATTCCCCAGGTACTAGTACTCAAATTATACCATATTCGTCCAGAAAACATAAGGTTAATATGCCTACATTTTAAGATCAAGTGATAATACATTTTGGTAGATGTCCATCCTTGTGCTTTCCAATAGCAATCTAGTCCATAATAATTTACTAGTCATCATTTCTGGGTTATCTAGCTTGCATTTAAGCTCAGATTTAGGCTCAAAGAGCAAATTATTAACCATTCTCCACTACTTACCCTTACTTGCTCAGTTTCTCTTCTCATTCCTAACAGCACTGGTTGTCCAAGTGAGATATAATCATTCTAGATGTAGTTGTGAAAGGAATTTACTTTTATTATTTGATAAAAAGGAATTTCCTTTAAATAATTAAAAACAAAAACATTAATTCATCCCCTTTATAGTTAATATGTAAGCAAAGAAACCAAGACCAAATAAGATGGATGGGTCATTCTCTTTTGACTGTTGCCAGGGTTGAGAAGACTGGTACATGTAAGGAAATTGATTCAAATCACATGTTTCCAAAGCCCAAGAGGTTAACTTGGGGGGAAAGTTAGCTTCCAATAATCATTAAGAAGGAATGTCATGAAATTGAAATTTATGATGCCAGGTCACTTGCCAATTCAGTTCAGTTTTCCTTTTAAAGAATGCCTATAAATGACCTTTCTCTGCCAGACTCCTGGACATTTTTCTAAACTAAGGAAGCATATCAGTACACTTATATTGGGCATTCTATTCAGAAATTATTTCCTTTTCTTCTGACCTTTTTACAAATATAGCATCCTCACCAGTTTGCAACATCCATAAAACAAGAATTGAGTGGTGCCACAGGCATTCCTTCCTCTCCCTCCTCTTAATTTTATGGGAATTATGTGTTAACTACTTTTTTTGTTTGTTTTCTGGCTTCTCTCCTCTTTACAGCTGTCTAACAAGTAAAGAAGACAGACCATTTAGTTCTGTTCTTATGCAAATCCCAGAATGTAAGAACTGGAAAGAATCATAGACTCTAATTCAACCAGCTCATTTCACAAATGAAGAAATTGAGTCTCAACAAGAAGCGACTTTCACAGAGTTTAGTCCCAGACAAATATAGTATTTGAATCCAGGCCTCTGAATCTCTTGACTTCAAGTCTAGTGTTCTTTATTCCTATTGCAATAATTATGAAAACTTTGTGGAACATCAATCAGTTGGAAACATCTCTCTAGAAAAATATTACTAATTTTGCCATCTAATTTCAATATAAAATGAAGGTTTGAGCACGTCTTATGTGTAAGGCACTATGCTAAGTGCTGAGAAAAATAAATTAAAATATTATCTCTTCCCTCAAGTAGCTTATAATTTAGTCTGGAATATAAGACATCACAATCTTTTGGGGTCTATTTTTCCTCAACTGTGAAATGATCTAAGATCCCTTTGCTTTCAAAATCTGTAATCTTAACACATACCCAAATAAAGTAGCATGGGATAATTTTTAAAATGTACAAAGTGCTATGCAGATTCAAAGAAAGGGGAAACCATTCTCAACTGTGGCATCAGGGAAAGCTCTCTGGAAAATATAGCCATTATATTGGACCTTTAAAGAGTAGGTAGGATTAACGGGCAGGGATGGAGGTAAGAATGTTAGAACCCTGGCACTGGCAATAATGCTATTCTCACTTAGGCTCTCCGTTCTAGGTCACCTTGTTCTCCCAGGCATTCATTCTTCCATTGAGGATACTGGGGGAGAGGGGGGAGAAGTTGGTTAGAAACTTGCCATTCCAAAATACTGCATAATACCAAATCTCCCCAGGCTGTTCATCATGATTCCTCACTAGGGGGATCATTATGTCTAGAGAAAGGATGCTAGGAAAGAACACAATATAATTCCATGCCATGAAGATACACAATGATTCTCTCACAAAACCCTCCAGCTCTAAAACACACATCCTCACTCTCTGCTCTAAAGCCCAGAGCTAATCTTCCTATCAACAATCCTTCCACCCACCTTGAGACCAATTGCTAACATAAATCGTATGAGTACACTTCTTAAGTAGTTCAGGTACCTCTTTAAAAAGACCTGGAAAATTTTAAGCAGCTGTATCTGGGCAAAAATCATAGGACATAAACATTCCTACCTTCAATCTGGGGATTCCCAGACTCCAACGGGAAGAATGGAATACAGGAAGGCAAATTAAAACAGTTATCACCATCAGAAAACATAAATTGAGCATTTGTGTTTGGCAAGCAATAAGTATGTATAGTTGTAAGCAAGTATGGTCATTTGAATAAATATAAACTAATCCCCTAAGTGTTTCTATTATGAAACCAGCAGCATACTAATAACGTAAGCTCCATGAGAGTAGGGAATGTTTCATCCTTTGTATTTGTGTTTCCACTGCTTATCGCAGTGTCTGGAAGATAATAATTGATTAATAAATGCTTATTGATTATTTATTGACACAATTTTTTTAAATTTCATCTTATTTTGTAGGATATTCATCCACATATATGACTATTTCAGTATATAAAAGAAAGCAAAAAAGATCATAATGTAGCCATGAACTATAATGATATATGCATTTTAAGTTAAATTTAGTAATGGCCTTATTTGGTTGTGCTTCCATCTGAATTTTTTGTTTTCTTCTACATGCTTTTAAAATGTTTTATACTTTTAAAAAAAAGACAGAGCTTTAATACTCTTTTCATTCTTTTAATTTCACATTTTATCAGTACAAACTAACTCACTCTCCCTCTTTGTAACAAATACAGGTCTGTATAGAGTCAAGCAAAATAAATCAATCCATTGGCCATGTCTGTAAATATCCATCTCTTTCTGAATATCTAGTCCATTACGTCTCTGCCAAGTAGGAAGCATGTGGTGCATCAGTGCTCTGAAGTCCTGACTGGTCACCGCATTGATCAGAACCTTTGAGTTTCTCAGAATTGTTTTTTCCCTATTTTAATGTGGTCATCATGTATATTGTTCTCTGGTTCCAGGAATAAATTTAAACCTCCATAAATATACTGTGGTCTAACCTACCTTTAGATGAGAATAGTTAAACCATGAATGGATGTATTCACATTCAGCCGTGAAATTAAGAAAAACTATTTCTCAATGAAAATATGACTTGCTTAATGGGCCAGGGTGAGTGGTACTATTGAAAGGTAAAAGCTTCTAATGTTCCACTCTAGAGTATACATGCTCAAGAGTATACACACCACTTATCTCTCCCAGAACTTAGAGTAGTTCTGCAGGACCTAGAGAGGCACACACCTGCTGAGAGAAGATGGTGGAGTAGGTCAGAAAACATTAAGCTCTCCAAATTTCCTCTGGAAAAAAAAGAACATCACCTCAAAGGGAACATAGAGCAACAGAAATAAACAAAAGTTAGGGTAAACCAGTTATCCTTCTAAGAAAACTAAAGACTCCAGGAAAGACCTAACCTCCAAGGACAGAGGTTTGGCTGGCTGGAGTCAAGTGAAAACACCTCCAGGTCAACTCCAAGGAATCAATAAACAACAAGCCCTGGGGGCAAATGGGTTGGGAGGTAGCCTCGAGAACTTTCAATTCAAGGACTGGGGTGGGGTGGGGAGGGAGAGGAGCCGTCAGAGACCTGATTAGGAGAATGAAGAACCTTCTACTGTCAAGGGACAACAAGCACAGTTCTGCAGACGTGGTCTGAGGCTGGAGCTGAAGGGAAGAAAGAGATAGAACATGCCTGGTGAGTGTAGTAGCAGAGGGGTGGGGACCCTTCTAGCTGAGCACATTTGCAAGAGAGCAGAATCCCCGGTTCCAGTTCCAGGGAAGAGCAGGCAATTGAAGTACACAGATACCAGAAGGATCACAGAGAGCAAGAGTGTTTGTGAGACAGTGGGGCTGGGGGTTCTGACCATGGCTTAGGGGTGGAAAGGAGTGTCCAAGGTTGGGCCTCAGGACAGAGTTCAGAAAATAACAGTGCCAAGGAACTAAGGCTTGGGGCATCATCTTGGGGACTAGAACTTGATTATAGTAATAAGCTGCTAAAAACAAAATACGAATACAAATGAGTAAGCAAAGGAGAAAGAACCCAATCATAGCTAGCTACATATTCAGAGGAAGGTAGTGGAGCCAAAAAAAAAAAAAAGCCATTCCATTATTCAATGAGAAAACCCAAAAAAGAGTTCTCGTAAGAACTTAAAAGGGACTTTAAAAATCAAGTAAGAGAGATCTAGGAAAAAATAGAAAAAAACAATTATGAGCAATGCAAGAAAATCAACCAATTGAAAATAGAAAATCAAAAACTTAAGAAAATAAATCCTTAAAAACCAAAACTGGGCAAGGGGAAGCTAATGACATTATAAGAAACCAAGAAATAAAACAAAATCAAAAGAACGAAAAACTAGAAGAGACCATGAAACATCTCCTCAGAAAAAACAACTTATCTGGAGAACAGATCAAGGAAGTTTTGGGGTACAGGCTCTGAGAAACCCCTTGAACTCTGATTGAATCTTCCCACTTGATGAGGCATTTGCCTGAGGCCATAAGCCTTTCCTTTTATAGCTAGGCCCAAATCTTTGTTACTCTTAACCTAGTCTAGCCCTCCATTGTCCAGCTACTTCCCACTTTAGATTCTATCAAACTATCTATACCCAAATCTGTTACCCTTAAACTAGCCTAGCCCTCCATTGTCTGTCATCTCCAGGTAGCCTTCAGCTATTTCCCACCCTTAATCCCATTCCTGGAGTCTGACCTCAGTTCTATAAAAGATCCTCTGTAGACTCCTCCTTAAGACCCTCCCCAAACTCCTCCTCTAGACCATCCCTAGAACCCTCCCACAATCTTTCTGTAAACTCCATCTTGCCTCCATGAAGTGGCCAAAAATTATCTAGCACAGGCTCACTCTGTGTCAGATTATTTTGGCCCACTTCTCCAATACAAGCGTCACAGATATTTAGGCTCCTTCAGTGTCTACCCATGATGGTGAATCTTTAATAAACTTTGTTTTACTTTGGCTGAGAGAAGACTTGAGTCGAATTCATTTGGCAGGAACTGACAAATTAATATTTTGGAGTCTCAAGCACCCCTAAACCCTAAACTACAACAGAAGGACAATATAAGAATAGTAGGACCACCTGAAAGTTATGTTCAAAAAAAGAATCTTGATGGAATATTGTAAGAAATTAAGGAAAATTACACTGAAGTTCTAGAACAGTGGTTCTCAACTTTTCTAATGCTGCAACCCTTTAATACTCTACTCATGTATCTGAATGTGGGCAGACCCACCTGGAGATGGATAGAGGAGCAGTGTCTCAGTTCCTAAGACCATCAGAAATATGTGTTTTCCAATGGTCTTAGGCAGCCCCTATGAAAGGGTCGTTTGACCCCCAAAGGGGTAATGACCCACAGGTTGAGAGCCACTGTTCTAGAACAAGAAGATAAAACAGAAATAGAAAAAAAAAAATTCCACCATTTATCACCTGAAAGAGATCCTAGGAGGAAAACTTACAGGAATATCATATCCAAGTTTCAAAGCTCTCAGGTTAAAGGGAAAATATTGCAAACAAGAAAAAAAAATTAAATATTGTGGAACTACAGTCAGGATTACTCACACAAGACTTAGCAGCTACTATGTTGAAGGTCATAGGTCTTAAAACACTATATTTTGTAGAACAAAAAAGTTGAGGTTACAACCAAGGGTAACTTACCCAACAAAGTTAAATATAATCCTGAATAGGAAAAAGAAAAGGATATTTAACAAATTGAAAGATTTTCAGGTATTTGTGACAAAAAGAACAGAACTTAATGGAAAATTCAACATATAAGATCCAGGAGAAATATAAGATAAACATTAAAGACCAATTATAAGGTCCTCAATAAGATCAGACTGTTTACTTCTTATATATGAATATTATCAGCACTTTTATGACTGTGATCATTATTTGGGTACTTTGAAATTAAGGCTTGGGCTGAGCTTTGTATGATAGGGTGATTCTAAAAAAAATAAACTGCATGGGGAGAGATAAAAGGGAGTAATAATGTCATACAAATGAGGCATGAAAGGAAGAATTGATACAGAAGAAGCAAGTGCAGTGGGGCAGGGCTGGTGGTATTGGAACCTTACTCTAATTTGAGATGGGTTAATGAAGGAACAACATATACATCTAGAAGGGTATAAAAGTTTAGAAAAATAGGGAAACTACACTGTATCATCAATATTATTCAATATTGCTTTAGACTATTTAAAATAATCAGACAGCATAAAATACATGAGAGTATACCTGTCAAAACAAACACAGGAACTACATAAACATAAACATAAAATAGTCTTCTTTATACAAAGTCAGATTTAAATAATTAGAGAAATTTTCATTGTTCATGGGTAGATAAAGCCAATATAATAAAAAATCATAATTTTAGGGGTGGCTAGGTGGTGAAGTGAATAGAGCACTGGCTCTGGAGTCAGGAGGACCTGATTTCAAATTCAGCCTCAGACATTTAGCACTTACTAGCCATGTGACCTTTGGCAAGCATGTAACCCCAACTGCCCTACCTTCCCTCCTCCAAAAAAAAAAAGCAAAAAAAA